>CM074188.1:28189593-28919593 GCA_037179385.1 Holothuria scabra
TGTTGGGAGTCTTTTGATTACACATGAGGGTCTTGTATACTCGCCATGAAGCAATAAACTGAGATTGCGTTGGGATGAGGATGAGTTTAAGACATTTGTGGGAGGGTCTTAAGTAAGTAGGTCTTTAAAATTATCACGAGATAAAACCCAGAATTCTAAAGTTTTGAGTTTGATATAGATTAGAATACCAATACTAACCTGCCTGTAAAGAGAAACCCAAACAAAAAAACAATACGCACGGCGTCCGCTGCATCATTGTAATACCTGAATCAGAAAAATTAGGAATCACAGTTAATGATGTGCATCTATGCATGGATAAGTAGTAATTTGTATGAACAGTGACGTATGTCTATCACGTTTTCAATGTACATGGGGTCTTAATAACCATAAATATCCACAAATTTGTGCATATTTACAGGGGCGGGTCTAGGATCGTTTTTATCCAACAACATAAAAAGTGCCAATTCATTTTAAAATTTTGTTTCTAAAAACGCCAACGATTATGCAATTAACCTAGGCGAGGTAGAACGAAAAAATATTGGCGTGGGGGGGGGGGGGGTGAGTGCCAGCAAGACTATCTCAGCGAAGTGCCACCATTGGTTGGCGCGGGGCGTACAAGAAAATTTTTTGGTTTTACAAACTGTTCAGATGCCGAAAACGGCACTTTTGAAACTTCTGTACATTAGACAGATAAAGCATATATTCATCACCCGCTTCGAATTTCTTCCCGAGAGCCCCACTCTTTGGAGCAGGGGAGATCGTCGCTAGTTATAACAGAGGCAAGCTGTTACAGCGCCAGGTTCTCGTTGCAAGAATAGGGGGAGCTTTAAGCTAAGCATTCCACTCTTTGCTACGTGGCTTCTGAATAGCCTCGTCGCAAGGAGTTGTGTCGTAGAGAGTCGCATAGTGTATAAGGGCGATGGATGACATGACGTGGCCAGGGAGACTGCTCACGTCGTCGATCTGGAGTCTGTGTCCTGAAATTTTTGCGCTTTAGATTTCCACTACGCGGAATAAAAGCGGACGCGCAAACCGAGTTGTTGATGGTAAAGCTGCTTTCACACCACGGCCAAACGCTTTAGCGTTAACGTTTCGAGCGCCCAACGCTTGAGCGTTTGGGGGTTGGGTGGTATCATTTTACAATTTTTACGTTGATGACCCACCGCTCGTGCTAACTAGTAATTAAGATTGAGACCTGATATCTGCTCCTTGGCATCCCTTTTGAAAGCCCAAGCATAACACAAGCGGTTTCAAGAGGAAAATAATTAGAATGCCTGACTGTCACTCAGACAGTAAGACATGCGGTGATCACACCACTATAAAACGAATGCGCTGTTGGTGTTTCGGGGATAGGAGCAATAACCGTAGTCAAATTTATTGATGGAAGTGTCTGCGATACATGGCTAGAGTTTCACGGTGGATTGGTCAAGGCTGGATGGGGGCAACCAAAATCTTCTCGGAATGCGACAACTGTCACTTCTTGGTTTTTAATAGGAAAAAACAGGCCATGCACTAGGGCAAATTGGGAAATTTGAGGGGGAGGGGGTCCAGACGTCGGCGACCCCCTCCCCCACCGGATCCACCACTGTATCTATCGTCCATGTTTGTCACATAAATTATAACGTTCTAGTCAAACCATGTAAGGATTCTCTTTCCACCAGGTTAAATGTTCTGGATATAAGTACAAGGGCATGGTACTAGGCACGTGAGGTGGTGGGTTAATGGGTGGATGCGAATAAAAGAGTGGACTGATTGGTAGGTTGGTTGGGAGGGTAGTTACTGCATATTTGTGTTTATCTGCTATCGTTTATTTTCTTTGAATCACTTTGTCCTTGGGGTTTACTACAATGTTCCCCTTTAAAAATTGTTGCAGAACTCAAACATACAGGGTGCATAATTGTGATTGTGATAAGACAAATAATAAAATGAGATTAAAAGTTGGTGTGGGGATATTGGGAACTGCTCTTTGTTTTAGGGTTACCATTTGAAAATAAAAATGAAACAATCCTAGATTAAGAGTGTCTAATTGTTCACTGTCCTGTGGGATAGGTCTATGAGCAGGGATGTCGATCCTCAGTGTTCCACTTTGGAAAAAATTCTCTTTTAGAGGCTGCGGTGCAAATTTTTTCTATTTTGGGACGTTGTGGAACATATTTAACCAAGCATGATGACCAATAGGGAGAAAATCGCCGTGTTGCTCACATTGATTCGGCCTGATTATTTGCGAGTGATTTCCCTCGACTAGCTGATTTCCCTCCTTAACCTTCAGAGGTGGGTCATGCTACCTCTGCCGTCTTTGTTCAGATATTGGTTACAGGTGGCATGAGAGGGGAATTGAACTGGGGTTCCATACAAAGTAGAATTAGGATTACGATGGAGATTACCCTCGGGTACGATTAAGGTTGGTTTACGATCATAAAATGTTAAGCATAAGTTAAGTGGTAACATCTCCTGTCAAGGCACGTATTCGGATTTGAAAGACTTTTAAGTGTTCATTTTCACAAATAGGTGCGCTGTCTCGATCTGATGGTGAGCACGTGATGTTTATTCAGATAAGATATGTTCATTTGTGCTGCATGAGCATTAAACATTCTTTAGTCGTTTTCAATTACCACTTGATGTCAAGTACGTTACCCGAAGTTTCAAGTATGTTATGGATAGAAAGTCAAAGTTAAGCTCTCTCAATAATCCAATGCACCGTGCATCATAAAAGTTTTGATAAAACCTTGTTCGTCCCTATCCGTGCATTTCATGACACCTTTGCTGCCTGTAAAATGGCCTGCACATCGACAACATCCAGTTAATATTACGTTTTATTTGAGGTATTGTTTACACAGTGTGCGCTGTGAAACCAATACCACGAAGCACGGAAAAAACAAACAATCGAACATACTGGATTGTCATGTATGAAACATTAGCACAAAGTCAAATTTTTCACTCCTTGTGATGCTAGGTCCCTATTTTGTTACTACGGTAACGACAAATAAAAGAGATGCTTTGCCGTATTTCGCAAGTTCTATCAACATACACGCCCCTTTACTGGAATGGCTTAATATAAAGCACCCAAAATATACTAACACCGGAAAACATTCCAAATCCCGCCTTCATTCCTTTGTAGTTACACATTGTTAAATAAATGCGGTTTTCGCGGTAATACTGACAGCAGGGATCCCGCGGTGCTCGACCTGTTATTTTACAGTTATATGTAAATAAAATTTTTAATGGTACCCACCGAACCACTTATACCTGGACGAGTAACATGGTCTTCAAGCGTAGGATTCAGGAAAAATGGTTACTGTAACATCTGCTTCTCTGATGTTAAACTGTAAAATAACATTTGCTACGTAGAATCCGAGATGACAGTATTTTCGGTTTGTTAAATCAAATCAGACCTTTGTTAGCACAAACGTTCGCACGGTTACATCATTGACCTGTTTGGGCAGCTCCCTCACTATAAAAACAAATTAGTCAAGTGGTGTCTGAATTGACTAACCACGTAAGTCAGGCTCATATTTTACTAGTTTGTGATGCCTAACTGATTTTGTCGTAGTAATGGACCAAGGAATATCATTCAAAACTTAGCCAAGGACGCTTACTATTCAAGTGGGTCAAATATTAGTCAAATGTTTCTTGCCTTTAACTCAGTTTAAAGGTCACCAGAGGTCACCATAACAGAAATATATTGTAAATACTTCTGGGTAAAATACTTTTTATACGTGACACGTGGAAACGTTATAGTCAGAATATTAAAACTCTTGGATTTGGCAGACGCCAAATAATATGAGAGGTTGCCGGAAATGAAAGTAAAGAGTTCATAAAAAAATACTTCACAATAGAAATTATGGCCACTTTTTAAACTTGGTAAATATTATATTTATCATATTAAGAGGAATGACCTTACTGTTTTAAGTGGTGGTCGAAGGGTCAATTTGAAGTCAGAAATCAAATTTCAAAAATGTTGAAGAATCATGATATTTCAGGACTGAAAAAGGGGGTTAGGTTTTTTATTCAAATTAGAGAAGGCACAAGATCTATTGGTGTCATTTTTTTTTTTTTTTTGGGGGGGGGGGAGGTTCTTGAGGTGAAAGAAGAAAAGTATTTTAAACTTAAAAGATAGTAGTAGGTGCTAAAAGCGTTAAAGTCGAATTGTAACATCGCTCTAGTGATGAACGCACAGAGAAGGGTATTTTTTCACCCCAGAAACAATTTCAATAAACGAGTTCGGTAATTCGTTTGGGGGCTATGCACATGTGCACTTGTGCACATTATCCAAATCGTCGGGATAAAACAATCGAACCCATATTTTCGTTCGGGTTGGCTGCACACTTAGATTGTTTCATGTTGTATGCAGGTGCTGCAAAGAAACAAGGGAAAACCGTACATTATGTGCTGATCGGTTTTCCACGTTGCGCTCCACAATTTCATGCATGCGACAACGAATAACTGCACCCGCTCATTTCAATAACCTCATTATTTAAACATGTGTAAATAATGGTGTGACTTAAGAAGTACCACGTTACGAATTTATTGATAGTCTTTGGTAAGCACTCGGTTTCTCTCGCGGACACCCAAAAATTTCGTTAAATGCTAATCATATCCATCTGACTTTCGATAAACTTTAGGCTTCACCCACCACTCATCGGGAATATTTGATCTCCTTCCGACAAATCCTCGTCCAACCTTGTTCAGGCTTTCTCGTGATGCCACGGATAAAAGGTTACATTGAAAGAAAGAGTATAGGCCTACAAACACTTAGTTTCAGGCGGGTAGCCAGGATTGTGTCATGGAGGGGGGGGGGGGGGTGTCATGAGGAGGTTGGGGCACGAAATGAGCAAATTTGCACAGCAAAGGTTGGATCATGGGGGGGGGGGCGGGTGAGGGTTCTAATCCCCCCCTCCCGTGGCTACGCCACTGCTTAGTTTACTTCACAATGAATGAATTACTCCGCATATTAGAACAGCATATTTTATATCAGTCTAGGAGGATGTAATGAGGGTCTAAATTTTTGTGAAGAGGTCCAGTGGGCTTGAGGCTTATGGGCCAGTGGATAGCGCAGGAGTAGCCGCTACACAAGCTTGCGCTGCCCTAAAAACTTTCAGTGCAAAAAGTAATAACAAATTGGTTTACTTTGAAACTTTGGAAATGCCTCAACCTGGAGGATTATTTTTTAATCACTTTTCCTAAAAAGCTCATGTCGGGCACTGTACTTTGGGAGCTGTGTGTGTGTTTGTTTGTGTGAGGGGGGGGGGGAGGTGGGGGAACCAGGGGAATTGATTCTGACGTGGGAGACCCCTTGTCCCCTCTGGTTTCGTCACTGGTTTCTTGCAGACGAGGAGCTCAGAACATCAGAACAGTTCATCTCATGTAAATATCATTTCACTTACAGACCTTATATTATGACAAAATGTTGCATTCTCCAGTCTTATATGAGGAATACGTACCACCATTTAAATTTTAAGTGCAGAGATAAGTCCCAGAGCTAAGCCTCAATATGTCGAAAATGTGTTTTGATTTTGTGATAAAATCTCGAATGCCGGTCAAGTGTTGACTAGTTTCGAATTTTTGTGTTTATTTCTGTAAATTATTTGTTTTGCATCATTCTTCAGACATTTTACAGTGCATACCAAAATTTTTATAATGTGTTTCCAAACGTTATGTATGAGGGTACTTTATTTCTTTCTTCATGGGATGTGTGACGCTCGATGGGGGCAGGACTTTCTCCTTAACGTTTAGAATTTTTAATGAACCAGTTTAATAACAGTTTACATTTAACGTAAAAAATTAGGTTTCTTCCACCGATGCAGCAACCTTTGATAGCAATTTAAATGAGTTGCGAGTAAACAGGGTGTGATTATTCAATCAAAATGAAATAAAACATAATACCATTGCCTCTAACAATTCTTTTCGAATTTAACCGAATCTAATCAGAGGGGTTCTAAATAAGGGTCTACATTGTGATCAATTATATGACTAAATTCGGGTCAGAAATAAGCATACTTGATTCACTTTTGAGCGGAATCTATTCAGATTTTGACCAGATTCTCTTTCATGGCCTCTCTGGTTTTATCAATTTTTCGAGTGTACTGTACCACTCGTCTAAAAACCTTGGTGAGTTTTGACTGAATAAGCTGTGACTGACAACTCCGATCGTTGCTTAAAGCAGTCCCCTGTTCAAATGAGTTACATAAACTCGATACATTGCTTCCTACCAGGTGTTACACCTCCCTGTCCCTACAATGGAATGTCCTTAGAAACAAAATAAAGTTTAGATATGGTTAGGAAACCCTCTGACACCATTACTTTAGATTATTCTTATTCCTCACATATGGCGGATCGGGGAATGAGGGCGTTGAAAATACCATATTTTATAGAGAGAGAAGTGTGGTGGTGGTTGAAGGTAAACAACGATAAATTTCGCATAAGCATAAGTCTCAATGAACAATGCGTGGGGGGGGGGGGGGGTGCATGCGTTCGGCCATAAAATTAACCCCGGAGAGTGTAGCATTCTGTTCTTATTCTCAGGGCGAGAATTATTTAATCATTTCATTCATACGCAACAACATTTTGATTAAAAAAGAGAGAATGCAGGAGTATGTTATGTATTAAATCACGTTTGAACAGCAAAGTCTCCAGCAAAACTGAGTAGCTCAAGATGTAGAGTATTTACCCATTTAATTGAAATAACGAACGGTCATCTGGCTGCAACCGGCCAATTAAAGTTGATGATTATTACTAAAGCACAGGTTACATTACAGTGACATCGAATCGTTTAATCCGATTTTTGTATCTTAACTACAATCTTCTCCATTCATTGTCGGAAAGAACCAAAAATTTGCCATTCTGTGTAAATATATGTTTTATATGAGAGGACCCTGAAAATGGAATGTGTTCTAATTTTTTGTGACGTCAAATTAACAAGAGGCTTTTAGCGGACTACGCGTGTCCGATAAAAACCGTCTGTGGATGTGGGGTAACGGAAGTTTTAGCATGATTTAGATTTTCGTAGTTCTACAATACAAACCATGTATTTCTAAAGGTTAACAACTTTTTTTTTCTTTCCGCTCTGCGCTTAAAGTGTGAAATGGACACAAATTGATAGCTAAAGTTCATTATGCTGATCGTTAAAATGAGTTAAAATGTGATTCTATTTGGTAGAGGAGAGTTACTCATTTGACAAGAACAGAGTTCTCATCAATATGTAATTTAATGTTAATATGTAATTTAATGTAACTTAATGTAGGGCGTTGTGATGTAATGTAATATAATGTAATGTAATGGTAGGTAAGGTCAAGTTTCTTACCAATTGGTTCAAGTCTAGACGGCCACGGCCTCCTTTCCAGTTGTGGCCCACCGGCTTGTTTCCCCTACTCCATTGCTTATGCTGAACACCAAGCACAATGGTAGTAGGTTCGGCGTTTTTAAAGTCTTCAGTATGGCCCGGCCAGGGCTCAAACTCCCGACCGCCCGACTGCAAGTCTGATGTTCTAACCATGTTGGACCATACAGTCGATAGGATGTAATGTGCCGAAATGTAATGTAATGTAATGAAGGCACATGAAAAAAATACGTTCACTGATTCCGTTTCGGCCGGAATCACATTTCAAAGACTTTTTCCGGATACCTTAAATGTATGGGCCCCACGCAGTCACATTCGTTACTATTGCATTTGATTTAGTTGAATGTTGTTAGTTTCTTATTCTTCGTTAACCCTTTCACTTCGTCTTTATGTTCTCGATAATAACTACATTTTAGTATTTTAACGTCTACTATTATTATCATTTTGTCAAATTTCTGTACCTTATATGCGTTATATTGACAAAGACCCCTTACGCTTTGTAAATGGTGTTGTTCCTGATCGTTCGTTACTAGTTTTATTTTCTCTGATATTCAATCTCATTTTAACTTCTTTCCTTCTTTAACTAATATTGTTGACTTCTGTATAGTTTGTAATAACTTTCTCTTTACATTGTTTTATAAATCCAAATATTTTGTACTTGTTGTTGACTCATAAGTTTTTCCTTTCCAATATCAAGTTTTTTTTCAATGTTGTTTGTGTTCAAATAAGTCCATGGGCGTACAATGAAATGGAGAGGTCAAGGAAATTAAGACGAAAATATCATTGGAAGGTATGTGCTAAAATTCAGAAGAGTAAAATTTTAAATTTTATAGAAGCCCCTGGCTTTCCTGATCCTTCTCTGATGTTGTCTAATTGCTTACTTTTTCCTAAAGTCGGATTTAACTTTTGACGGTCATTTCAGTTCTCACCTCCCATCCATTCTTCGTTTTACTCGACGGGGTTCTTACTTTATAAAAGTTCAAATCACTATTCACAGTTTGCTAAACTTGTTGTGTATTTTGGACGGCCAAATAGATGGTGAAATTACTATTTATTTTTAAGATAAAAAAATTCTGGCGTTTCCATTCTTGTAAGCCATGTACGTCTTAAACACTTACCCAAAAAACAGCGTCAATCTGTCCTAAATCAAAGTTTTCCCGAAGTTCCGAAATGTTCAACGCAAAGTTGTCAATATAAAGGATTCGGAAAGTGAAATTTCTTTTAACTCATGAAGTAGCTTTCCTTGTTAGCTCGGTCGGATCAAGTATCGTTCTAAACAAAACAAGTTTTTCTATCTTGACCTGAAAGTAAAGAACTTTGATCGGAAAATGCTGCAACACCCTCACTGTAAAGATCAACAAACACGTTTGTGTACTCTGTCGAAAGAGTCCAAAACAGAGTTCAAAGTAAATTAACTCCACCTAGATTTGTAACTAGAATAGTACCATGGTTGCTGTAGCCCGCGGAGCGAACTAAGTCTTTTCGTTCAGTTCATCGCCACAAAAAAAAAAAAAAAAAAAAAAAAAAAAATACTCTGAGGGCGGCAGCCACAGAGATGCTACGCATGCTAGCTGTAAAGTCCCTATTTGACAATTAACAACTCCTTCGCAAACACTAGCATGAATGGTGAAAGGACGAGAAACTGTACGAAGGAAGAGGGCGCATTGTGTTTTTTTTTTCGTTGACCGTGGTCTTACTAATTTGAGTACCACCTTATTAAGGAATGTGATTGGGGTTGAAAGGGATTTGACAAAGAGAGCCATCTAAACACGTTTCGCGTGTCACACTGAAACGATTTCTGATTGATTTGAAGTCAATATTAGTGAAACACTTTCACATCTTTGGTCAGAAAGAGCCAACAATTTGGATTCATAGCTTCATCAATGCATTTTTTGTATTGGTGCACTTAAAAGATGAAATATGAAATAAAATACCGCAACCATTTGTTGACGTCACGGTCACACCGATTGAAAATTGAACACGATAAGTACGATAAATTCTGTCGGTGCTGACTTCACACCGATAGACATGAATGAACTGGACTTGCTTATTTTAGTAAAAACTGCCCGTTCTTGTGACGTCACGGAATAGTAGCAATAGCTGTCATCAGTCCTTTTGTACAAAATATATCTTTACACAGGAAAGGAGATTTGTGTTCTTTCCGATCAGAGACGAGGATACTAACTAAAACTGACAAGAAACAGTTGGTAACCCCAACCGATGTCGCTGTAGTGAGACTGATGCTCTTAAAAGGGATATCATGAGTATTGGGTAATTCTCTATACCCGCCCCCTAACAGGGCCAATTCTCCTAACCTTCTAAACTTAAGCCCCTCCTATTATTGTCTGAAATTCATCCTCATCCAGACTCAATCTCGGTTTATTTTATTAATTTATCTTTTTTATTTTGAAGGAAACTGTATTTCCAATCATGAGCATATTTACATTATTTACAAATTTGAAATATGAGTAAGAGAAAAATAAGAAAGAGAAAACATCACAACACAAACATTTTTATAAAAATCTCAATGTGCACATAATCAAAACACTGTCAGCATATTTCATGCTGTGAAATGAAAGCTTTGGTACTCTGCATTGTTTGAATTAGCTGTGAATCAAAGCGATGAGCCAACTGAGAGTTTAGAAAACCCCTATAAGAATTGTAGTTTTGGGTGAGAGGATTGGTCCTTTTAACACAATTTGTTAACATGTTATCTCACGATAGCAATGGAGGACACTTTGGCTTAAGATGTATCTTTATTATGATGGAAGGGATGGTGGATACAACTCATATTTGGTATTTGAAAATCGACGCAGACCACGTATTCTAACCAATAGTTGGCGCTATACCTACAAATTGTGTCCGGTGTATCTGTATCGTCACCAGATGATAAACCAGTTAATGCCACAGAACTGAAGCTTATCAGGGATGGAAATGACTTGGGTTAGTTAGATAGAGTTTTACGGCCCAATTTCCAACCTATTGGTTCAAGTCGAGCCGACCACGGCCCCTTTTCACTGGCTTGTTGGGAAGAACATTGGTTTTGCTAAATTGGTGATCAATTATCACCGCCGAGAAAGATCCCACATTCATATTCTAATTTTCCCGGGATACATAAATGTGATATTAAGTATCTTATCCCTGGCAGAGACTATTCGCTCCTCAGGAATTAAAGTTTTCTACTCCTAAGAAGGATCATTGATAAAAACATTTTTTTAATTGTTTCAATTCGTAACCCCCAAATTAATCAAACAATATGCAATCTTTTTTCAACAGTAGCCAAACATTTTCTGTTCACCCCGAAACATTTTGGTTGGCAACCAAACCAGCAACACTTTTAGTTCTGTCAAGCATCATGTCCTTTGGGCTAAAGCATACATGTAACTTGGTTCCCGTCAGGCAAATTCTGCTCAACAAGTGCACTAATAAAGTGAGTATCGTCAAAAGCTAGAGTTAGCCGAAATATTACAGGTCAAATTCGGCTAAGTCCAACGGTCAACAATACGTTATTTATTTGAAGTGAGCGCAAATATTAAAAAACTAGGGCAGATATTGACCAACGACTTTAAGGTCAATATATACATATTAGCCAAAGATATAAATGACTACCATGCAGAAAATCAGGTAGCTGATCAACCCCTGGGTCAAAGTCAACGATTTTATCGTACATGCAAGTTTTTATGTGATCAAACGAATAAAAAAACTAACTATTTTAAACAGAAGCAAAGAAAGTCCCTCCAAAATAAATAAAACAAAAAGGTCAAGAAAAACCCTTCCTAAAATCAAAACAATATCTGTACATATTCAAGTTTAGATTGGTTCATTTGAAAGTATTATACTTTGAAACCAAAGTCCCCTCGACTCTTTGGGGAAGACTCATGGGGCGAATATAAACGTTTTTTTTCCAACAGGGTTCTACGTTCTAAACAAGCTAGACGCCCCAGAAAGGACATTTGCCAAAAAAGAAAAAAAAAAAAAAAAAGGAGGAAAATAATAAACCAATTTGTTGACCTTCACACGTCTATTACAACTCTTCTAATCAAATTTATGTTTTTGAACCTCTAAATTGTATAATCAGTAAAGAGGTTTGTGACAAATGAAGATTTATGAATATGCATATTTTAGCTGGAGCGAAAGGTGATAATCTACTCGAGGATGAATATTAATATGAATAAAAAAATGCTATTAAAAACAATGTAATGAGATATGCTTTGGGGAATATTTGTATTATTTTGGTGATGAATATTTAATAAAAGCTGAGTCTATATCCATACTTTCCGTCTTGTGATAACTTGCTATTCTTGGTTACAATCGTGCTTCTCAAGGTAGTTTAATGACGTGTCTCACTAACGGATATAGGCGGTGGCATTGCAAGTTAAGCGATAAAGTTAAGCAAACGGAAGCTGTGGGGCTCATGGCGTGTACAAGTTCGTTATGGAAGTTGGGAAACCCTGTCCGGGATAGGCTTGTCTTTGCTCATATGTGACTCCATACTAATTGCTGTTATGTCATAGTTTGGTCAAAGTTAGGCGATTTATCATCCAACAGCTATCTGAGACAGTTAACTTCCATCAGCCAACAGATGCTAAGTTGTAACTTATAGACCGTGCGATTCCCCCAGATCCTTTGAGTTGCAAAACCATTCCAATGATTTAGAGTGAGATTGCTGCTTAGAAGGTTAAAGGGATTACCCTTTTGCAACAATAAACCTCTAAGTAATAACTCTAAATTGCACTTAAACAACTTTAAACGTGGATTAGTGATGTCAATTACCGGCAACAGGCCAGGGGGAGGCGTCAGCGGTGGGTGGCATATAAGGAAAGAATAAGGAAAGAAAGAGAAAGAAAGAAAGAAACACTCAACCCATGCTCCCCATTACATTAAAATACCTTGGCCCCGTCTCTGTTCGAGAAGGGAGCCACACGTCGAAAAGCCATTCCTGAACCGTCTTATTACTGATTTCTCTGTTTCGAAAAGGATGCTGGGACTTGGTTAATTTTGGAACAGCTCAAGATAGGATTTTCAGCAGTTTAGGAAAAGATAATAAAGAAGAGAAGAGAACTTTACAGTATATCTCAAATGTTTCCTTTGTTCAGTGAACATCAAGACGTAAATGTAAAGACAGAAGAATATTTAAAGAACCGGTCCTCCGAGAATAAGTCTTTTACTCAAATATAAATTGAGTAGCAATTACTACAAACATAAAAATGTAAAAAGTATATAAAAAGGCTCTAGATCCTTATGCTGGCTTGTCTTTAAATTTAGCATACTTTTGGAAGATAAGGTAAATCAAATACTTAATTTAACGCTGACACCGTGTTTGAGAGAAAAGAACACCACGTTCCAATTTAAGACCATAACGCAGGGTTGGTGCTTGATAAAGGAATACTCACCTCTAAATCGTCTCTATTTTAGCGCGACCAACTTCATGGTCACGTGGTTAGAGCATCAGACTTGCAGTCGGGAGGTCGAGAGTTCGACTCCTGGCCGGATCATACCGAAGACTTCAAAAACGAAACCCACTGAAAGTGTGCTTGGTGCTCAGCACACGCAATGGAGTTGGGAAAACAAGCCAGTGAGCCACAGCTGGAAAAAGGCAGGGGTCGGCTCGAATTGAACCAATGGGTTAGAAACTACGCAGTTTATAAAACTCAGTCTAACTTAACCTGTACTTCAGAGCCCATGTTACAGACCCCCTATACATGACTGATCAAAACGTCCAAGCACAACAATATCATTCTCGATCTAAGTTAACGCGTTAGCACATTTGCATTTGTTACTACTCGTCCTACTGCCGCTGTGCTCGACTTGAGCCAATAGGTTGGAAACTGGGCCGTAAAACTCTATAACTCTAACTCTACTACTCGTCCTATTAAAGTAAGTTTGCATATTCAGGAGCGTAGCCTGCGGGGGAGGCAGAACCCCCCAGAGGTTAATTTCCAAAAACTAAAAACGTAGAACAAACCGTGTGGCAAGTGACCGTGGCGCTCTACGTAAGCATTGTTTGAGTTGCCCCTAGAAATCCTGCCAACGGTACAGCCCTGGCATCTGCACTAATTGGTATGTGCTTGTTGAACTTCATAAGTTTCACAAGCGACTGTTGCAGAACTGACCGTCATCACAGTTCGTAACGAATTGGAAAGAGCTTGGCAACGACCTGTACCGGCCGCACAGAAGCGTTGATAGTGCTACCAGCACCAATAGCAGTACTAAATCAGTACTGCTATTGGTGCTGGTAGCGCTATCAACGCTTCTGTGCGGCCGGTTCTGGGGGTTTGCCACCCGTGCGCTGATTGTACTTTATTTAATGGACTTTTCAATGTTGAATTTTAGGCTTAATGCCACAGGACTTTAAGCAATAATTTCATTGTAAGATGCAAAGTGAGCCTGAAATTTACCATTTTAAAGGTGCAAATTATATCAAGTTCAAGTCCCCAAAATGTTGAAAAAATTAAATCGACCACTATAAAATTAAACCGTGTTGGGTTAAATGTTTGATTAAGTTGAAATATAGATTTTAGACCAATGAGGTTTTATTGTAAAGAAATGATCATCATCTTTTCGACTTGTCACGTGAGTATTTCGGATGATATCGCATCTGCCCATGTCTCTTCAATCCAGAACCTTGCTGTCTTCTAGTCAGAATACAGCCACTAAAAAGAACAATACAAGGAGGGATTGTACCAGCAACTCCCTGGTACAAGGAGTGGGTAGTGATCTGTCATACAGCAAAATTGACTATCTCATTCGATTTAAAGAGGCAACTGCATTTTAATCAGATTATAAAAATACCCACATTAACGTTGCCCAAAACAATCTCATTGGAATATGCCTTGCGCAGTATATAGAGGTACTTTATACGCTCCAATGTCTTGGCAAAACACTGAGGTAGCCTATTTCAGATATTGCACGAGAGACATGTGTCCCGTACCAAGAAATCTGTTGCAACTCCCTGCTCGTACAAAGTCTGAAATAGGTATGCACCGATAGGTATAGACCGATCAATCTGATGACATAATTTCCACAACCTTCCATTAATGTATTATAGACCTTAGTATTTACTGGGAATGATTGGGGACACACCTGGTTTGTCAATAAAAAAGACGTCATAAGAGCAATAAACTGCTACAAGTATATATGACACTATGTTTACTTCATCGATGAACATGGCAAATGTATATGATATTTATATTGGTATAAAATTAGGTACATAGGTTTAGGCCTTTGATTTTGGAGGGGGGTGAGGTGGATAATAGCATGAACGAGAAGAATTCTGACTTCAACAAGGGAAACAGGAACAGTTCCCGACCCGTGGATTAGCTCAAATTTCATTGTTAGGGGCAGTATTCAGTGGCGGATTCAGGAGATGAAAGAAGGGTTGGGGTTGGGGGTTGAATGTCAGCAGGACTATCTAAGTGGAGCGCCATCATTAGTTGGCGTTGAATGCACAATTTGTTTTAACTTAACAAACCTTCTAGACAGTTGCATCACCAGACTTTTCATTCTAGGATGACGAGCGGTACAACAATTTTGCAAGCGGGACACTGCTGGACTCCGCTTATAGCGCCGGAGGCGCCATCGAGCGCGAAGCGCGTGTCCCATCGGGTGGGGTTCAGGACCCGCCTTAGGGCCCTTGTGGGGTGGGGGGGGGGGGAATCCTCGGTGGGAGTCGGGAGAAGCTTCCGGTAGCTCCTAGGTTTTAAGGTACTAACGTCGTAATTTTAGGGTAATTCTGTTGTCTTTAAACTGGTCTAAAATTACTTCCAGGGCACTTCAAGTCAGATTTTATTGGTAACAAATCTAGTTGAACTAATTCCAAGAGTCGATCCGGCTAACATTTTGCACAAGGGGGACTGAACTAGAGAGAGAAATAGAAAACAGTTAACGGGCAGTTAAATGTGACTTTCTTAATGAGATGTATGCCTAATCCTGCCTGAATTGCTACTGGAGCTGAGCGCCACCTTCAGTTGGTGTAGTCGGAAGCAAGCAGAAAGTTTTGAAAAACCCCTCAGAAAGCCGGAAATGGCATTTCAAAGCATATTCTTGCGATGTTTTCATTTGAAGAAGATATAAATTACTGCATTTTGTGGTCCGATCGAAGGAAGAATCAAATCTTAATTAAAAGTCTCCGTCTACATAAGACATCGTTTTTTGAAAATATCAAATGTCAGTTGCCTTGGCCCCTCTTGTCTACGCCACTGGTCCCATATGGCCGGAAACGTCACTACCTTAATGAGAATAATATGAAAAATGGTGAAAATATTTTTGTTCTTTACTTGGAAGGAATTCATATCACTTAATGTCACATTTTAAGACTATGATCAATTTCCATTAGTTTAAAATTAAACATTTCACTGTTTGATATATATCTATACCCCTCAGGTATTAAAAGTTATGTTCAGAATGTCACTTCTCGGCCTTTTGGCCAAGATCATGTTTAGCATGTGTTCTTTTCATCCAATCTTCAATGGAGCCATACATGACAGACCAATAATGTAAATGGTCTGAGGGCCGTGAGCTTGCTCAGTGAAGTCTCATCCAAATTTAGAGGAAGTAGCTTCCTTTGGAATCAGTTTCATAGTTTGGTTTTGCCGAACGGCTTCAGAAAAAGAATAACGCCGATGATAAAAGGGTCAACACAGGTATAGGCGTACGGTCGGAAGCATTTCAGTAAGGGGGGGGGGGAGAGGACAGAAGATCCCCTGCCTGAAAAATGCAGGGTCAATACGACTATCAAAGCAGGGCGCCACCATCAGTTGGAAGAGAGTTAAAAGTTTTGAAAATTCGTACCCCTATGACAGTCGAGAAAGGCATTAATTTCCTAGGCTTACAAGAAGGATCCCAGCAGTGGCTATTCTGAGTTTTCGATTGCAGAAAAACGTTCACTTCCAAGCTAAATTTCAGCCAGAAAGACTAAACGGAGCGCCATTTGTTGGTGAGGGGCGGACAGAGAGTTTGAAAATTCGGTTCCCACAGACAGTCGTAAATGGCATTTTCCAGGCTTAGAAGGAAGATCTAAGCGGCTGCTATTTTGATCAGAAAATTACCAGATAAAATGTATCATTGAATTGAACGGCCCTGTATCTTTTCGGGGAAACTATAAAACCAAATTCAAAAGATGCTTTTGTATTGTACTCTTCTGCGAATTTACTATATGCTTAGTTGAAGAAATTGTCTATGTGATTGCACGAACTGCAAACCTTAAATTAAATTTCCTTCTACCAGTAACACCTTTTTAAAAAGGTCACGTTACGAGATGGGTTTAAATGAATTTCAGGAGGACTTGTGGGAAGGCATTCTTAAACTGTATCATTAATATGTAATTGAAGATAAACCTATGGACCCGATTTTCATTAACGTTGCTTGAGTTTCAGCTGCAACTGAACACCCTCTCGTCGATCATTACAACTAATTTGTCAATTGAAAACATCCCAGAACTTTTTTCAACCCTCTCCCGAGTAGTTAACCATTTCGTGCAAAAATTTTGGAAGACTGCAGTACGGAGTGCATCGGGCTAAGGAAAAACTTTCTCACAGGCATACCCGAATGTGTCGCAAATCTTTGCCATCATTTTTTATTTTCATGAACAGTTTGTATTGAACATAGCGTTTTGTTTTTTGAGCAAAGATTTGGAAGTATTAAAATAATCTGCCATTTCGGGTAGTATGCTGCACGAGATTTAAAAATGAAAATAAGCTGAAGAATAATCGTTTCTTTTAAGCGTCAGGCTTCCCAAATGTATGTGCAATTTTTTATGTCTTTGATTTTAGCGACATAGCGTTTTGTTTTTCGGGCAAAGATTTGGAAGTATTAAAATAATCTGCCATTTCGGGTAGTATGCTGCACGAGATTCAAAAATAAAAATAAGCTGAAGAATAATCGTTTCTTTTAAGTGTCAGGCTTCCCAAATGTATGTGCAATTTTTTATGTCTTTGATTTTTCTTTAATATCCGACTATGATACTTTTCTGGTTTTTCGGGCAACTCCTTGAAAGAATTTGGTTATTCTACCATTTCGGTCATTGCATTGTGAAAGATTGTGATTCATGAAACATTTTACCTCGGGTACGACGTTTCTTTCCCTTTTCGAGCATCTTTTTAAGATTTCCGCAACGCTTACTAATTTTCTGAAAATGCATTTTTTTGAAACTCAAATGGCTTTCCGAATTTTTCTCCAAACTCCTGTATGAATTTCTTTTGTTTAACGAAGTAAAAAAAAAAAAATACCGTCTACTGACTGAGTGAATAGCCCAGGTCGATCACTTACATTTCGTAATAGCACTTGCATTTTTTAATGAGTACATACTGCTTTGAATATAATAGTAGCTAATAAATGTTTTCCAGGAGATTTTTGGGGGCTAGGGGAGGGAGGTCTGTAGTGTATAATGAAGGTAGTTGGATGTAATCTAACACCAATGCATTAGACAGTGTCGGTTGCATAAAATTTCCACATACGATTCAAGTTGGATTTCAAATACGGTGCTACACGGTTTAAATCTTCACTTTTAGTCGCCTCTTGTGTCATCTGGGGAATAACTTTTACTTATTCTTCGTCTCCCACGGGGTGAAGTTTGTAGCACTGTTTAATCCATTGACATCAGTTTCGAAGATTTACATCTAATGCAGCCAAAAGTAAAAAAACAAATTACAAAAAATATTATAAAAAATCCCTCGGTTCCAGAACCATAGATAGCTATCCTTGCTCTAGTATACTTCTATTAAACTCTATTACACTACTTAACCAAACAAACCGTATCCTTAGCTAGACTAAACTATTCTTGTCCTTTTTTAGCAAACAAACTGCAGTTAACTAAGTAAAGTTGATTTACTTTTTGTAAACTAATATTTAAGTACAAAATTTACTGTTTGGTTTAAATCAATAACTTAAGGTCTTAAAGTGGAGTTGTAAGTTCATGAGTGTTGCTCTTCAGTTGAAACCTGTGTAGCTTGTGAATACAAATTCACGCGGGAAAGCTCAACAAGTAAAACAACAGTATCCTACGCTTTAGATCGAAATTAATTTGTTTTTATAGATAAGTCCAGGTAAGATGAAAAAGCTGGTGATTACTGTTGGATAAAAAGCACCCTGGTTTGCTTTGAGCCAAAGCAAACCAGAGTTTATCGATCCCAGAACCCTTTTCATGCTAAGATAAATATATTCCTTCAAATGGCCTACTAAATATCGACGCGCCCCGAACCAAATATCAGTGTTGTAATCGAGACCAACATATCCGAGACCGAGGCCAAGACGGAGACCAGAGGGTGTCGAGACTAAGACCGAGACCAGGAGCAGAATTCTAGATCGAGACTAAGACCGACAAGGTCCGAGAGAGACTGAGACCGAAAGTACATGTTGTCTAGGAAAATATACCGTCTAAAGTTTTGAATACTTTTTCACCTAACTTAATTACCGTATGACATGTAGCACCAAGAGTTTAGCATCATTGATTTGTACATGGTCTATTTTATAATATGCATGACCGCACAGGAGGACGAGTTTAATTGGTCAAACCTTGCTGAATCAGGCAGATTTCGGTGCCTCAGTCGGAACGAAATTATGCCCTTGTTGGGGATCCGGAATTAGGCAAAAGGTCACCGTCCCTTTAGAAAAAAGGTCCTGTGCGGCCATGCATATGCCAAACATAGTATTAATAACCTACTCCAAATATTTTCCTGATGTGGCCCTCATGGCCGTACGGAACTCTTTCTCTCTGGCGGGCGGTGACTTCTTGCACGACTCCATATGCCCAACCAGGCATAATCTCTCCCCGACTGAGGCACTGAAATCTGCCCGTTTCAGCAAGGTACTGGTCAATTTATTGGGGTTGGCAGTCACCTCCTTTGCCCCGTTCCGAACGCCCAGAATGTCCCCATTCATGAAATCATTGGAGTCAGTCAGTGTTACAGGTGTTTAGTGTTGTGAATTCGATGCCGATTGATGCATAAAAGTGAGCTTGTCAAACCCACAAAAAAGTTGCATCACTCTTTGAATGAATGAATGAATGAATGAAACAATTTATTTCCAATTGGAAACAATTTGTTTCCAATGAAACACTTTATTTTCAATTTATTCATTTAAAGTGAATGTCAAGTTTCACGCTCAACCAAACATGAACATGGGCTACTCGCATCCTCAGATAGGTCTACTGGGCTTTCATTGGAGACAATTCAGAAATTTACGAAACATAGTTTGGAAAACCACACTGTAAGTTGACTGGTGTTTCAAATGGAAAATTTTCAAAATTTTCATTTTCAAAGCCGGAGGCAACAACCGTCTGTCCCCTGCAGCTACGCCTCTTTGTACACTAGAATGTTACATTCTGCTATTTGCCCGTTGTTTTTTAATCTGCCAGATTTTTTTTTTTTTGGGGGGGGGGCGGTATGTTTTGTTGGGGCGATTGCCCTCTTCCCCCTCCCCCTAGGATCAACGCCCCTGTCACAGAATGCCTTCATTACACTTTAGAAATTGAGGAATATGAGTTTTGAAGCCATGCCTTCAGAGAGGCGTGCTACATGTAGGATAACCTGAGAAATTTGACAGAGAAGTGGTATATTTGTTCATCGTGTTTTTCAATTTAGCCAAATTAAGGTTTATTGGTAGCCAGATTGAGTAAAATCTATAATAGCTAGAAATGGATAGCACTCAAGACTGAACATTCAGGGGAATTTAACACACACAGTTAACACGCAATGCAATGCAGTTTGCCAGACTCCCACTACTGATTACTCGTGAGTAATCTGACCTGTGTGTCCAATGCAGTATTGTGTTACACTATTCTCCTATCGTCATAGACCAAGTTGAAGACTCATCATGAACCCACAGAGGAAAGAATAAGAATGGGGTCATGTGTGGACTCATTAGATGCATTTTTTTCTTCTTAAGGACTGGCCTATTTTTCAAAGCAACATTTGGACGTTTTGAAAAGTAAACTATGAGTTTCTAAATGTACGGTGAGGTTAGATAAAATTTATTGATATCCATCATTAAAGAACAATGGAGAACAAGCATCTCACTTCAAAAATGAATAAATGCATACAAAAAGTTATCTGTGCACCTTACAATGTACATAAAACTTTCCATTCCTATTTTTAAACATTATTCATTTTATTTAAAATCAAGACAAAAGGGACAAATTTTAGGCCGGTCACGCAGCGAGACCGGAACAATTTCCGAAACCGAAAAGGTCAGAGAGGGAGACCACAGGGTGTCCAGACCGAGACCGGGAAAACTGAACTCGAAACCGAGACCGGTCTCGAGTACTACAACACTGCCAAATATCGGCGATTCCGTATGAATACGAGTCAGTAAATTTCGTGCCAAACTTAATCTGACCAATAAGAGGGTCAGATTCGATCATCGTTAAGTCAAAACATTTGACCAGTTTTGGTCTGGAGTATAGTTGACTCAGTCGTTGGTCACTTTGACTAAATTTTTTTAGAGTGTTTGTTTCACTTTAACAATGGAAGACCATAAAAGAACTAGAGTTGAGATAGATGGTCTAAGTCTATCCTACTTAGCGCCTCCGTGGCTGCAGCTCCATTAGGCTGTCACCTCTTGGTTTTTCGTAGCGATGAGTTGAACGAAAAAACTTCGTCCGTCTCGCGGGCTAGTCTCAGGCGCAAGCTTCGGTACGCGCTGCCTTGTAATATTGTGGAATTTACTAAACATATCAATAAGTGGTTAAGATATTATTCGCCATGAGCGTGACATTTGTAAATTCAGTGAATCATTTTGCTTATTAAAGTAATCTGTATAAAACCCAAACCTTTAAATAACTTTTATATGTATTTTTAGGAAGCATTCCAGTAGTACTTTGAAATATACGTATTTCTACTAAATCTGTATGTGCAAGATGGAATAGCACCCTGAACAGAGTACAAGTTCCCAGTGTAAAACTACATGTAAAATTTTTGGTGTCTCACAGCAAATACAATATTTTCTCTACTAGTTGTTGAGAAAAAGGTGACTCAAATTGACTAGTAGTGTGACTGAAATTTACTATTATGTGGCTCAAGTTGATCGTAATGCTTCGAAGTTGTGCTCGTTAAATAGAACTTTGTGTAAATGATACCAACAGTTTCCTTTTACAGATAGTAGACTAATGGATTATGGTTATCTCGAAAGTATCCGTAAAGTGATTAGAGTCTTTGCCTTTTCGTGTCCAGTAAACTATCACTGAATGTCGATAAATCAATTTCATCGTGTTTTCTTTAGTTGAACTTAATAACAATTTTAAGGATCAAGAGCAGACTTTCACACTTGTTTTCAAGCAATAGCTAATACTGGCTAATTTCTTCCTATTCGTCTTCCAAGTAGGCACCTTTCACTACCTAGCACCACTTTTAACGTTTGATATCCAGTGTTTTGCTTTTTTCGAGTTTCGAGTTTCGGGTTATTTTTTCGCGTTTCGAGTTTCGATTAAAAATTTTCGAGTTTCGAGTAATGAAGTTCGAATTTCGAGTTTCGAGTAATAGTTTTCGAGTTTCGAGTTACAATTTTCGAGTTTCGAGTTGTAATTTTCTCGTCTCGAGTTGCAGTTTTCCAGTTTCGCGTAATGACTTTCCAGTTTGGAGTTATAGTTTATCATTTTCGAGTGAGAATTTACGAGTTTCGAGTAGTAATTTTCGAGTTTTCAGTTACTTTTGCCGAGTTGCAAGTTCGAGTTTTCTACTTTCATTTTCCTGAAGAGTTTATTTTGAAAGTTGAAATTTTGTCCTTGAAAATCATCAGTATCAATTATCAAACTGTAAAAGATCTGATGAGTAATTAAGAGATAATTAATATAGGGTTAGCAAAAGAAATATCAACACTATGCAACACTCCATATCATTATTTTTGCATAAGCAAGTTTCTTCAGTAACATTCGAACTTTGAAGAGGTCAGGCTGGATCACCGTTAACGACATTGAAATAATTCCAATGGAGTTTTCCTTAGAACAATTCACTCCATATCTGCCAAGCTAAGTCAGTTCAATTTGCTGACGTGTCACACTGTACCTGTAACTGTTGTACGATAACGTGCAGTTAGCTGTCGTAGGATCCTTTAATAGTTCATTCTGGGCATGCTTTTTACGTGGTGAAAAACGGACACGGCCAGACGGCGAAACGATTACACATGGCCGAAAACCCAAAAGACTGAATACCAATATTACCCTCATTAACGGAAACTAACAAAATTAACACCGCTCTCGAAGAACCACAATCCCTAAAAAGTCTAAACAGAACTCGCCAATCACAAAACGAAACATCACTTACCCAAACAAAACCACGAACACTGCTCCCGGAGAGCCACAACCAACACACAAGTAACTTCCCCGAAGGACCACCATCCCAAAGGGTCACGAGGGGGTCGGGGTCTACCTGCCATATTTACAGTCTATGTACAATATTTACACTATTTACAACCAACAAAAACCAATTAAAGTGCCGAAGAGATCGAACGAGCCCTGCGGGGGAACAGACACGTCCGCTCTCTTTGGCGGCCCGAACGAACTTGGAAAAATACAGGTGCACCTTGCCCAAGAGTGCCTCGGAGGCATTTGTGGCAAAGGTTAACCTCGTTGTCCCCACGTTTAAAAAAAAAACTCCACAACAGGATGCAGTATATCGTCCTAGCCAGGACTAAGTCTTTTTTTCTACCCAGGACCAAGTCCTCCTGCGCATTGATAATGCTAGTAACATTATAGAGTAGTAGGATTTCAATCGAAAATTCATGTTTGACTATTATTTATATTCAGGGACATGTTTGTTATTATGAAAGTTTAAACATGCATGTTTCTTCGTAATATTTCATGTTCTCCTTCTTTACGCTGTATTGTAAAATTGAGAAGAATGATTTTCTACAAGAAATCACCATCGACAGCTTCAATTCATTTCAATTAGACCTGCATTAGGTGAAAACACACATTTCATTTTAGAAATTCAGAATGCTCCATTCGGACTGTCGGATGGAAGGTAAATTAACCTGGTGTTCCGATATATTTCATAGCATTTATACATCGACTTTCCTCTTATTGTCTTAGAAAACTTGCCACAGTGTACGTGAATGTTCTGCAAAATATTTACCGTGAATGTAAATTATTATAAATAGCAGTTACATTAAAAATCATTAATTGGCGGTACGTCTAACCAACGTTGGATAAAGAAATTCACATAATCATTTAACCAACGTTGGTCAAAAAATTTCTCGGTTATTTTGCCCCATATTGGGCAAACTTTAACCAACATCTACATTGCCCAGAAAATTTAACCCAATTTTTTAAGAGTGTACAGTGTTAATAATTAACTACAATGATACTCTGTTCGTGGTCCCTTCGGGTTGTTTTAAGAATCTTGGCGCAAGGTCCAAGATTGGCCCCATTTTCCTATGGCACGCCAAAAGGCTCACCTTAAATGATGATGTACTAAAATTATATGTTCATGTACCAAAAATATACGATGATGTACTAACTTCATACGATCATGATGTAAATTTACATTATCATGTACTTAAACCATAAGTTCATCATGTTAAATGTTACGATGTACATGTAAATCACACGTTGTACATCTAAAATCACATGTTGTACATGTAAAAACGTAAGATCATCATGTTATTATTGTCCCTTCCGCATGCCATACTGAGTGAGCCTTTCGGTGTACCAGAAGTCCGCCGAAAGGCTCTCCGACATACGATGATCTCTAAACTCATGCGATGTAGTAAAAGTACACGTTCATGTACTAATTTCTTACGAAGATGTACAATGATTGCATACGATCATGTACTGATTTCATACGATCATGTACTGATTTCATACGATCATGTAATGACTGCATACGTACATGTACTGAATTCATACGATCATGTACTAAATGTATACGTTCATGTACCGAAGGGGCCCATGTGGGTATCGAATGGTAATAGGCCCCTGTCAATACTAAGGGCCAAACGAATTAATGTTGAAGCTACGACCTGTGGAACTTTTGATGCGATTGGAAATTTTGATGGTATATTGCATTAAATCCACTAAAGAGAACAAAAAGTTTTTTTTTTTCTAACTTCCGTGACATAAAATGGCCCAGGGGCCTTAGAGCAAAATCATTGCCCTGCTGAAAGAGAAACTTAGTTCAAGAACCTAAAGTACCGAATCATCATTGGGTCTATTGACGACTTGAAGGCCTGGACATTCACTTGACATGATAAGTTAAAGTATTAAGGGTCAAAATAAATTGCAGCATGGGTCAAAATAAATTGCAGCATGGTATTTTGACCCTTAATACTTTAACATATCATGTCCAGTGAATATCCAGGCCTACCCATTTTATGAAATTTTGCAAAATGATTCTCCACCTACATTTTGTTTGTTTGACGTGCATTGGTTATCATTATACGTAAGTGTTATTTAAGCACGTACAGAAGTGTTGGGTCCATGGTCAAAATACCTCAGGAATTAAACATTTCTTGAACTGTTGCAAAGTTGTCAACCCCTTCTCCGGCTGATGTTTAGCAGACCTGTTAGTCCGGTAAAATTGCCCTTGCTGGTTTACAATAAATCAGCCTGGTCTGTTGATAGAGGTAATCATGCACGCCAATGTTACCACAATCCTTTCCATGTAGAGAAATCGAGATTTACAGCCGAGTGACTTCATCAAAGGGGAGATGCTCACTGTTTAACAAGGTGTTTCTTGATCGGCTGTTGTCATTTTATTGTATCAATTGTATTCTTTGTTCGGGTTAGGGATTAGGTTTGATTATGGTTATCGTTAGCCAGTAAGGAAATTTCTTATTAAACAGTGCGAAACGCCCCTTATCAAATGACGATGTGTAGAACTTGAAATTGGAATATATTTTCTCAAACATAAAAATAGTTCTAGGTCCATGCTTTGCATACTAACATGTAAAGTAAATCGCAAAGTATTGCAAAGTATATTGAACAGAAAAAAATGAAAAGGGAATTTTGAGAATCTGTTCAAAAAACAAAGTATTTTCCACTATACTTCTCGTTCGAAAAAAGTGATTCAAGAACCACTTGGGTTGACAATAAAAAGAGTCTCTTACCAATTTTACAGCCTGTGTTTGTATACGAACTCTCAATGTTTTTTGTAGGATGTTTTCTCTTTGATGGAATATTAGTGCCTTGTCTGTGTAAATGAATGCATTTTGCATGGATTTTGAAAAAAAAAGTGGTTGATTCCGATTCAAATAAATTCTTATGAAGTATTGATACGACACTAAGCGCGTTTCGCTGACATCAAAGTGATATAATGTTCTAACGTTTAATGATCCGTTTTTTCCCACAAAGTGTACCGTAAGTTTTATTGATTCATTACACAACAAATTGCAGGATGACTTAAGGGCATTACATAAGTTTCTGGACGCGATTCTCATACAAGAAACATTCATAGGCCTATGCAATAAGGAATCTTACTTGTAATGGGATATTGTTTTGATTTAACAAGATTGATCGGTTGTTGATATGTTGAATTGGGCTTACCACGTTCTTTTGTGACCTCAATACAACCGGGACCTGTAACTGCGTTATCAATTGTGAGAAGCACTCTCAGATCCCCGGGCAGAGGGGAGTCAAATGCGCGGCGTCATATTCGTTCAAGCCTGTTCCGCAGGTGTGTTTAAGTTCCATAAATGATTCGCTAGAGCAACTATCACTTTTAAAACACTTTGATCACATTGACCAAACTATGGGCCAACCATGCACCCAGATTTGGTCAATCAGTTTTGACTAAACTATGGTCAAATTTGACCACTCTTTGGTCAAATTTGAACAATGAGTAGTCAAATTCGTCCACAGTTTAGTCAAAATATTTGATCAATTTTGGTTCGGTGCATAGTTGGCCAAATTGTTAGTGAATTAGACAAATGTTTTTGTACAATGTAGTAGGTGCAGCTTTGGTGCAAAGTTTATGAAGTTTGTGCCAATCACGAACTTATATACATGGACAGAGTGTGCGTCCTATCCGTAGATCGTCGCCACCGACTGGTACAAAAAGGTGCACCAAGACGGCCGTTGTAAAGCTACGATTCGTGTAATTTGACGAGGACATTTTTAAACCAAATATAAACTTAAATGGGAAACAATATCATACTACTGCAATACGTGAAGTGATTTTAACCTTACCTTGCCATATTTAAAAAAAATATTTCAACTTTCTTGTAAAATCTGGGAATTTACTTGAGCAAGTTCAAACTCTCACAAAAAAACATAGCAGACGGCCATCTTGGTGCGCTTTTTTTCACACGAACAGTAGCGACAATCACCGTGCAGTGTGCTCTGTCCATGTATAGGAAGTCCGTGGTGCCAATACAGAAAATGTTAAGTTGACGCGAACATTGACCGACGTGACCGACGTTGCTTGAGAGGGATTAAAGGGTCCATCTTACAATTGATAAGTGCATTACGGGAAACAACTATGCGAGGTAAGGAGGTGACAATTTTAAACAAAAGAACTACTTGATTATAATACTTGACGATGTGGTAGAAGCTAGTGGTTTACTGCTTTGTTCTGTCCATATTCCCGAAAAAAAAAAAAAAAATACGGAGTTCAAATTTGAAACTTGGATTACCCCAAATCATTGTTTTGTCATTTCCATCAAATATGTCTGTAGTCTTTGAGATTCATGCCCCTGAAGAGAGTGTCATGGTTGTAAATAACCTCATACTTGTTGTCACGCGTACGACAAAACAGTTAATCCATGCATTCCAGTTTTTTGTAACAGGTGCGTGACAAGGAGTCCGTCTCCTTCCGAGCAGGGATGTGACACTTCTCTGTTTCTAGATCATCCCATTTTACCAAGAATGCCCGGCTGTATCATAACTGTCGTAAATGTCACAAAGCGTCATCCTGTCCCGTAGAAGCACATGGTTGTGCAGGAGCGGCGATTCAATGAAGGGGGGGGGGGCATAGGGGCAATCGCCACTACAATGTAAATATTGGGGGCTAATTAATTCAAGCAGATTAAAAAAGATCAGGCGCAATAAACAAAATAAAACATTGTGGTTATTTAAATGACTTTAGGGCTCGTGCAAAACGTAAATTGGAGTGAGTTTGCATGTCAACCTGGGTGTCCAAGTTTGTTAGTGTATGTATTCGTGTGTGTTTGCGTTCGTACGGGAGTGTTTTACTGGTTGTTGGAAAACTTTTGCCCCCAACCAACAAACCAAATATACGTCCCCGTGGTTGTGTTGAATTCGGCTATAATTTCGTCGAAGGTGTTGGGCAAAAAAGCTGTCCAAATAGTGACACCTTGAAAACAGAACTTGCTTCATTATGGAATAACTTCGAAGTTCAAAGATCTTGATTTAGTAGTTGCAATGTGTCTTTGGAAGCTAATGTAAGGTAACTGTGCACAGTTACCCTAAAAAAAAATCACCTGAAAACACATCACTCTAGAAATTGACAGTTTCCTTTAAGGTAGTTTGAAGGTAATTACAGTCCCTAGTTTTAGTCCATTCCCTAGATTTGAACGTCAAAGGTTTTACCATGGGAAAAATATATATTTTCCATTCATGCCTTCTTGCCAATGCCTACGGTCAGCTGATGTATTTGCACATAGCCTTAGAATGTTAGTAGGAGCTGATGAATCGATTGGGTCCTTTCAAATTAGCCAATCAGTCTGAACATCACTGATGGTGTAACTGAAGGACGTCATAATGTGATCATTTTGCCTCTTTACGAGATGAAGAAAACGGGGAAAATGTGCGAATAAAGTACTGATCAAACTCCAGTGCATGGATTCTGTCTATGTAAATTACACTAATGATGAGCCTTGAATCAAGCGATTGTTCTCAGGCTAGGAAAAGTCCTCATTTAGCTAATTATAGGATGAGACACATGGGAAAGGGGCATTGTTCTTATCCTGTGACTGAATATGCATACACATAATCATATCGCACTTGTTGGTTTAGGTTAGTTTAATAACCTTCTGGCTTAATTTAGCCGACACCACGACCTTTTCCAGTTGTGGGGGGGGGGGGGGGGGGGACTGGATTTTTATCACTATTCCATTGTTTATGTCATTTGGCAAACTAGACAAAAAAGTGTTTCACGTGACTTCACAAGTGGTAGGCCATGCCTACTCCTGGGCAAATATCAAAATTGTTTAACTGCAATCGGGGAGTTGTAAGGGACACTCCCTGCTGCAACAGTCACTCACGTGAGTCGTCAGCTACATCTTCATCCTTGGACTTCCAGGCAGGCGCGTCGATCCTGGTGGCCATAGCGGGAGGGGGAGGGGGGGCAATCGCCCTATCAATGAAAATACTAGGGACAAGCGGATCCTTTAGCCCCCAATAATTCAGGCCGATTTTTCAAAAGAAAACAGACAGAATAAACAAAATGAAATATTGTAGTGTACTGGTGACTTTAGGGCCTCCAGAACATGTCAATTTAAGCCTACTTCAAAAACATACTGTTCAAAATGAGGAATTATCGAAAAACATTGCTCTAAAACCGGTTTTGGACACGGTTTAAAAGGATCACTGGGATTGTAGCTCATGTAGGGTAACGTAAATGGGGCAAATGAAATTGCTCTTATTTTCCTTACACCGTGACGGAAGGATGTTTCATCTTATGTTTCTGTTTTGAATTTATCGAAAGAAACCGTTGATTTCAACCAATTGGAGCTGATCCAGGAATTCTTGTGGAGGGGCCTGATACCCCATGATCAGCACGTGCTTGCGGATGGAATTTCTCATTCATTATAGGAGGAGTCCGACCAAGGGAGGGACCAGCCTCTGGCTCGTTTGAGAGAGGGATGGCATTTTTGGCCGGAGGCAGAATGTGCTTTTATGCTGCTCAAAAGACTATCGAAGCGGGGTGCCAGTTGGCGTGGAACGTAAAGAAAATTTGACACACAGTCGGAAAAGGTATTTCTCAGGTTGCGAGTGGAATCAAATTAATCGCTAGTTTGAATAGTTTCATGCAAAAAAAAAAGGATCAGAAATTAATCAGACAGAACGTACCACTATCATTTTTGGGGAAAAACTTTGGGCACTGTTATGCACATTTAGTGTCGCAATCTTCATTTGTTGTGAAGGAAGGGGTCGCATAATGTCATAATTTTGTGTATGATAGGGCATATACGGTACGAAGCGTAGTGCCTCTAGTGCCTCAGCTAACCCAGAGGGAATTGCTTGCCGAAAATACCTGAAAGATCCCCGGAAATAACATTTCCGTGCAGATTTATGTGGATTTTGTTCTACTTATACTTAACCTTACACCACCGTTGCAGATAAATATCTCGTAAAAACGCTGAAGTTAAAATTTTTATTTCGAGTCAACTTATGATTCGGGAAAAATTGATTTTTTTTTTGTTAATTACCTACCCCCCTATTACCCCTAAAAAATGTCCTAGAAAAACATTTAAGTTAATTTATAATTGAGGTCAAACGATGAGATTGAACACGCTTATAAGAGATTTCTATGTATCTAAAGACTGACCATGTTTTGTTGAACTAGAAATGATCGCCCGAATTTTTCCAGACCCTACCCGAAATTCAGGTATTGCGGAAGTGTGGGGTGCAGTCTTCCCCCTGCACCCCTGCTATGTATGACAATGGTTTAGACCTTTGAAATCATTCTATTTCCATTTTATCTGAAAACGTGAAACTATTGATATTTCTATTAATAAGCAACAATTGAAGATATTACAACATGATGTACCAAGCAAGATGTCCAAATAACCTATCTGCAAAAGTAAAAAATTAAGCAGTGGAAAATTTTAAGGAAGAGGAAATGCCGGCTGCTCGCCCTCTAAATTTGCCCATGACCAAAGATTAAAGACGAAGGAGTCGGACTCAGAAGGGGTCCGAATTGTAATCGCCGGCCTAAGGGAGGGAGGTATGGGGAGAGTGTTTTCAACTTCAGCGGCCCTGAAATGCAATTTGGTGTATTTTAGCATATGAAAAGACAGAATTTTCTGCAATGATGAAAATGGATGGGAATTGCACAAAATTTAGGCTTGAAATTATAAACGTTTTTTATCTAAGTATTGGGGGACTAACCGGTAGTTCCGTCCCCATTATATTCACGGGGAGGAGGGCAAGAGATACAACAGCCCTGCGGGCAAGTTCGTTTAGTAAGTTGCTCAACCGGAGCATGCTTAAGTGCGACCGACTTCGTCGGCTGGTCAACCAAAGTTCGTGGCAAGAACATAGTACTTAGTGGAAGGAAAACCATATCACCAGGAGGAAATTTGCCCACGTAAATCGAGCTGGATTTGTTCCTATTGTTAAAAAATTCTAAAAGGTCTTTGCTGTCAAAGTGAAATGAGAAGTTGGCTGATTCACAGGATGGGTAAGTCAAAAAACTGTTAAATGTTGTGAGAATCTGGAAGTAGAGATCCTGTGTTTCCCAAAGTTTTATAACAAAAAGGGTGAATCACTTCCGACTTAATTCTGTTTTTGACTTACATCTAAGGGTGGGAAGTGGGGGTATTTGTAAACCAAGTAGGAAGTGGGAGTATTTGTAAACCAAGGTGATGGGACAGGATGAGAAGCAAAACTTTCCCTAATTGGGGGATAAGTTCTGAGGAAATGTTTAATAACAGTGTGCTGATGGAGATGGTTCTTACTCTAATTGGGGAGAAATTCTAAGAAACTATTTAATAACATTCTGCAGGTGCAGTTGAAGTTGAGTTCAGTAACCTAGTTCACTAAATGAGTGCCGTGTGGGTAAGTCCCAGCCAATCAGAAAAAGTTTTATATCACTCTAACCAATGAATGAGTAGTATGTTTCTCTGTGTCTAAGAGTATGGTGGAGGAAAGAAGTTGTAGAGTTGAGAAGTTAGAAATTTAGGATGATTCATTAAAGATCTAGACCTCAGAGGGAGAAGAAGCAAATCGACTAAGTACGTAATTACTGTCGATAACTGCTGGCAATTTGGGCTATTTTCAGGAGGGAAAAACTGGTGAATTTTAAAGAGGAGAATTTCTCGGTGAGCACATTTTCATTTTAGTACACCAGGAGAATTTGGGACAGGGACTAACATGTCTTACTCTGGCCTGGTAAGATTTAATTTTATAGCTTTTAGTTAGGGACGGATTTGTGAAACTTAGCAGAGCAGGGCAACGCTCAGTTTTGTTACTTTCAAAGGGGGTCTTTCAGCTTTAGAAACTTAGGCTAAATTGGGATCCAAAACCAGTCATGTACTTCCGTGATAGGAAAGCTTTTAATGCCTGGCATTCAAAATCATTATGAGTTTATCTGAAGCTCTAAGGATATAATTGGGGATGTAATTTCAGGCAACAGATGGAAGGGAACTAGATTTACTGGGTTTTCTGCAACCAAGAAGAGGTTTTGTGAGATCCCTTGTACGATGTTCATGTATCGAGAAGAAGAAGAAGCTGGTGAAGATTTCGATTCTTGAACGCCAGCTTGAATAAAAGAAGTAATACCTTAAAATACTTGTTCTCGGTTTATTTAAGTCATAATGTGTCATGTTTAAATTTAGTTTTGGCAGCTGCAAGGGATTACCAGGATACCTCCACACCCTCACCATAACTCTACTACCCCTACCCCAGGGCTTACCCAGAAGCACCTGCAACCCCCCTCCCCCCTACATGCATCGACAATTGAAGGAAGACTTGGGGGCCGGCGACGCAACACTATCCAAATATGAATCACAACGGTTCACAGCATCTTGAATATAGAGGCTGTCTGCCATTCCATGAACCAAGACTGGTTGTCAACTCTTCAAAAAGGAAGTTTGTTTACACAGGCAACCTCTATTGTGTCTGGCGGGCAGTGACCTAGCTAGGGGGGGGGGGGGCGCCACCTCTGGGGGGGGGGGCGCCAAATCGAGATCAGTTAAAAAGTGTTGGATCTATCATTTGCATTGATATAGCAATTTCATCTTTTAATAAAATAATTTAGAAATATTGACACAATTTAATGTCAATCTAAACTAGAGAAGTGGCAAATGAACGCATAAATCGGCAACAATCCACCACGTTTGGCGAGAATTCTCGCTGGCTGACGAGATGATGAGGGTGATGAAAAATGCTGTCGATAGGCTAATGGCGGAGATCAACCGAACGGAGAGACTACACAATCTGGATTGCAGATTTGCATTTCTTCTAGACATGAATGTTTTAATAGGCTCAGATGAAGAAGAAAAAGTTGCTCAATTAAAGGAAAATTGAATTCGCGTGGGAAAATTTTACAACGATGATTAAGATGGAATCGAGCTATTTAATGATGTGATCATCGGGATTGTAGAATGTTTTTTAAAGACAGAGAGGGTACTACTATTACAAATGCAATGGACCTGCTAAAGTTCATTGTTCAATACGGTGATGACTCTGTTTTCCCAAATTTGCGAGTTGCTATTCAGATTTTGCTCACTGTGGCTAATTCCGTAGTTATAGTTGTGAACGGTCTTTCAGAGTTAAAACTTATTCTCCCTTATCTCAGAGCCACCATGGGACAGCCAAGACTAACTGCATTGACAATCCTCAGCATCGAGTCTGAGGAAACCAGTACATTAGATTTTGATGATGTAATCGATATATTCGCAGAAGCAAGAACACGAAAGGTGAGCCTGTAATTAACTGCTGTTTTAATTCATCGTCATTTAAGTAAATAAATCAAGTAACGTAAAAAATTCCAGTAAATCAATACATTGTGTCTGTGGTTTTAAACATGAATAATGCAATCATTGAAGTCCTTTGGGTCAGACTTTAACATTTGTTCTATTTAAGATCTTGAGTGGTGTAAGTTTTCATAACATACCCCCGAAGATGGGGGTAGGGCTCCAATTTCGTTTCTTGCTCCGGGCGCCCAAACCCTAGCTACGCCCCTGCTGCCGGGATCAAGTGATGGGGCTATACACCTGTTCAGTATACACGGTACTTGACCATTCAAAATAGAAAACTAGAACTGCATTTGCTTGCAAATACACAGAATTGTAGTGTGTGTTAGACGTGTTCGGCCTTTTGGCTAAGATCATGTGTAGTATCTGTTCTTTTCATCCAGTCAAGAATGGAGCCATACATGACAGACCAATGATGAAAATGGTCTGAAGGCCGCGAGGCTGGTCGTTAAGTGTTGTCCTTCAGTGGACGTAATAGCTTCTTCGGGAAGCAGTATCAAGTTTGGTTTCGCCGAACGGCCCTTTGCCAGAGGGTCGGGAGGACTTTAGAAAAAGTTCTTGCAGTAAATACATTATGTCAGTTTTAAGTTAAAATTTAGGAGTTGCTCATGATGGGAAGAGGGGCTGTTGTTTCGTTTCGACCAGCTCTCCTCTCAACCCTATTTCTTTGATAGTACAAGGCTGGACCAGTTGTCACCCATGCAGCTCCCTGGCTGGACGCAAAAAGAGTTGATAGGAGAATTTCCAATTATGAAAATCCGGACCTTGTATCCTATACTAATAGAATACGAGTCAGTCTCTAGCTTTATTGTGAGGCATATTTGTCAACACTGAGGCAAGTGCTGAGTAGCCTACTTAGCCATATGATATGCTCTGTCGAATTAAGTTACGGTACGCGCAGGAAATGAATTGTGAGCCGTACAAGGCTTCACAAAAGAAATTGTCAGTCTGCCACTAACGCCAAGATTGTAGTGAGGCGCACTACAATAATTCAGATTTTTAGGGATTTTGACATTGCGAACATGCTATTGTTCATTTGGTTGGATGAAAAGACACACCTGAGGTGTAAGGATAACCGTCCTCCTAAAGCATATATTTAAAATTAACTTTTCATAAGTTTCGGTGGCAAAGGGCAAGGGGTTTCGGGCCCCTGAACCCTACCTGATCCGCTCCCGAGGATGGGCAAGAGTTAACATTTTACAAGTCGTCGTCAAAGTAACCGAACCATTCAGCCCGTTGCAGAGATCATCGCTCTAGAAAAGGACAAGATATTCACACATTTAAACAAACCACATGCAAAAAGACACTTTTTATTTACTAGATCAAAGTAGGGAGCTTCATTGCAGTTTTTTGTAATCGGTGTATGTAACGACAACCAAGGTTCTCTTTTCAAAATGGGAGAGCGGAAAGTTAATGTTGCTATGCAATAATCTAATTGCGCTTCGACTTAAAGTCACCCTTTTCTAGTAGAGGTGATCGTGTCTTGTTGGTCGTAATAGATTATAAAAAGTCGAGCCAAAACTTGTTAAAACTTTTTAACATTATTGTGTTTTTTTCAACAATGTAAAAACAATTTTAGTCACACTTTGGCAACTATCACGTATTTAAGAAATTAATACGTAGTTATTCTTGCTGCTTAAATATTTTAGTCACATATAGATAACTTTTAATATAAATAAATTTTAACAACTTTTAATGTTTATTTTAATCATAACTTTTATTTTGTAATTTTAATTTCTATTATTTCAATATTAAAGTTCAAGAGCAGCCACCCCAAACTTACTTTGAAGCAACACGTAAATATCATAATTTTCATCTTACTTCTCCCCAACGTATCTTCAATCATATTCTATTCTATGACCTCAATACTTCATTTCCTAAGGTGAAACAAGCAGTTACTTGGTACTAAATTTCACATTTAGAGAGAAAATGTTGTCACATGAATCTCAAAAACCAATCATAAAACAGGACAGTTTACTACACTACTTTAAATTGAAGTGACTGCTCTTGCCCTAAAATTTTAATTTTTAGTTTTACTTTTAATTTTAAATTTGAACAAATTTCAATAAAATGTAGTCATATCTTTCAAATGTCATGTATTTGGGACATATACATGACGTTATTATTTTTAATTTTAAATTTGAATAAATTTTAATAAAATGTAGTAACATCTTTCAAATTTCATGTATTTGGGACTTATACGTGACGCTATTTTTGCTGTTAATATATATCAGTGAAAATTTAAGTCAAACAGCCAAAAAATCTTCGGTCTGGTTCTAAATGCTTAATCGAACCTTACATAAATGTCATCTACTGAAAAGTAAATGGAACACTAGAGAATGGTCCTTGTTTTTTGCTGGTATAAGCCCGCACATTGAAGGTAAGGTGACTTCCAACTGCGAAGTCTTTTAAAGGAACTCTTGTCTCTTTCCCTTTTGTTGTTCGATAGAAAGATTTTTTTTTGTCTTGAAGGACAAAATATCCATACTTAACAATTTTTCCATGCCTCTTGTAGCAAGGCGGCTCGTCCCATTCAAAAGTAACCACGCCCTTTTTTCTAGAATGTTCTCTCACATTTTGTGGTTCTTCCGGAGCTGGTAAAATATAGAAAGGATCTCATTTTAAGACAGCAACTGAGGGCATATTATAAATATTTTGGTTGTGTTTGGTTGGTATGTTCATCTTCACTCTTTAAACACCGGGGTTTTACGGATCGGTGTTCTATTTTTCAAACACAATCCTGGTTAAATTTTCAAGCAAGTCCTGGTTAAACTAACACAAATTTTGTTTAAAGTAATTAGGATTTGAGTTATATTTTGACTTGGAACTTTAACCAGGATTGTTTTGGAGAACAAACAACACCGACTCCTGGTTAAATTTAACCCCGGTGTTTCAAGAGTGTATAGTTCTGTAGTCTGTAAACATTTGATCTTACCTGATTGCGTAATAACTTTGCTTGTCGCAAGCGTTAACCCATTGGGAAAACAAGCAAGTGAATTCTGAACACCAGCCAGTGAGCCGCAACTGGGAAAAAGGCCGTGGACCGCTCGACTTAACCAGTTGGTCAGAGACTGGGACGTAAAACTCCACACCAGAGTGAACTAAGTCACTCTCTAATAGAGCGAAAAGTGTGAATTCACTGCATAAGAGTGTAATTTCACTCCAAGAATAGTGAGAATTCACTCATTAACAAGTGTCATCAGGGATCACTCTCTATTGAAAGTGAAATATCATGCTTTTAACTTTTAGAGTGTACATTCTCGATTCTGATAGTTCATTGCAGTATTTAATTGTCACGTTTTTCAAGTGCTACATGCTTAAAAAAATGACATGTTTTCTTCAACACAGAGTAACAATATCCAGATGAAGCATGTGGAACTTCGCATTTTTTTTCTTTTTTCTTCGCATCATCACATCATTGTAAATTTCGGGAGGTGTGCAATGATCCTCCAAACAAAGGTACAAATTGTTGGAATTCTCTCTATGAAATCAAAACAACAACAACAACAACAAAAACAACAACAACAACAACAACAACAACAACAACAACAACAACACCAACACCACCAACAACAACAACGACAACGACGACGACGACAACAACAACAACACCAACAACAACAACACCAACAACAACGACAACGAAAACAACAACGACGACTACAACAACAACAACAACAAATAACAAACAAAAAACAACAAAAAACATTAAAACAGGTCATCTAAGAGTTGATAATGGAATGGGTCGTGTAGCAGGAAACAAAAACTGGCATTGTTGAAGTGACATCAATGACTAATCGTTAAATTTTATTATAAACCCACTGTAAAATGGACTGACAGCTCAAAAGTAACTGTGGTCTAGTGACCGGATGACAAGGTTACAATTTGAGAGATGACATTGGGAAAATCGTGACTTTAGATGAAATAATCAGTCTTGGGGATTGAATAAAATTTATTTGATTTAAATTTTCAGTCCAAGTTTAAGAATTTCACTAATTTCATCCTTGAATTAAGAGGCTGGTCTATGGGTTCATTTAAATCGAACGCATGAGTCTAAACCAGATGTACATCATACCTCATAATTGGAAATGAAAACGGGTACATTGCCATGGATGCCTCTGTTGCCCCAGAGAGAGTGGTTCTACCTGAACAATTACAGTGTTCTGTTAACTATACCAAGTCCACCTACAGACTGCAGGAATCTTGGAGTATATATATATAGGGTTGGTTGTACCATAACCAACTAGAATGCATTGCACAGTCTTGGATCATGTGCCGGGGGTGGCAAACCCTTAAATAGCTTAAACACTAAAGAAGCAGTTAAAATGTACCTCAAGTCAAAAAAAAAAAAAAAATCAAAAATATATATTAACAATGAAAAATAATTCGAACTCCCATTAATGAGACATTCCTGAGTTGAGATATAAAATTTTGAAGTTTATTCATTGAACTTGAAATGTTTGCGCAATAATTTGTGATGTCATTGTTGTAAATTACAATCTTAGTATTTTTTTTGCTTTTTCGAACTTCACTGCACGTTGTACCAAGGTGTAGAAGCACTCTTACTATTATAGGGTGCTGTAATTTATTAAGCTCTCTTTGTTCAACAAGCTATGCAAGCAAACAGATAGTGTTCAAGGTCATAAAAACATTTCCAATTTCAAAGGAAAACAACGCAGGTACTGTGAGTTGTAAAACAAGAAAGTCACAAATCAGTGCGCAATGGACCAATTTGTCACAACTACCCGTAAACTTCAATATTTTACATCTCGGCTCAAGAATGTCCTATGAAGATGGGGTTTGAACCGTTAGAATTCATTTTTCAAGCTGTTACATATGTATTTTTGAATATTGTGACTTGAGGTACAGTTTAAAATGAAATCATTTGCTTTTCAAATAATTATTTGCCGACAGAGGATGAGAGCTGTCGCCATGACTTACCTGTTTCCGCACTACGCTGAATCTTTGAGAATGTATAAACACCAGACGGGTGCGTCACGGTCAGGGTAATATTGAACTTCGAATAAGCGTCCAGTTTTGGAAATGTTTTTTTCCGTTGTTCCAATGTTAGAGATTCTACCTTAGTGTCACTGGGTGAAGGAAGGTTGCACCCATCATAATCTAGCTGACGTATCTTAATGACCTGTTGGCTGACCTCACAGGATCCCGACAATTCGCGTATTCCCCAACTAGCACTGATACGTGATTTACCAACGACTTTCGATTTGGTGTTTAGGACGAACGTTGAGTCATTCAAGTCTGTGAAAAAATCAGTTCTCTAAGTGATTCTTTGTGTTTCATATAAGAGAAAAGCGTAAGGTTTCTTCGTTTTTCACAGATGAAATCTTCCATACATCGATTAATCATAACAGTAGGACTACTTAAATTTAGAAAAAAGGACCTCAAAATACTGAAAATTTTGCAAGCTCTCTTGAAAACCCCGTCTATCTGGGTAAAAATGAATATGCAAAGGGTCACACGAACATGAGCAACTTATTGCATCTGTCGGGCCTTAAGAGTAGCTGCTCCCCGCCCCCTCCGTCAGGTTGGTTCCCATGTCAGCAAGTAGTCCAAGCAGCACCTTGCTGGACCAGCATGCAGCTTTCATTTGGAAATGTTTGGAATCTGAAGAGGGCAAACAGGCTGACAGTGCATGTACTAGATCTAATTGCACACGTACTACTAGTGAAAACAAAGGCTACGTTGTGCTACTGAATGCAAATCTTCCACATCTTATTTTACATCTACCACTTCTGAAAATGAATAAGTCGGGCTTCAGATTGAGGTGAGTGCACGGACTGATATACATAGACAGAGCATGTGACGCGTACGTCCTATCCGTAGATGGTCGCTACCGATTGGGACAAAAAAGGCGCACCAAGATGGCCGCCGTGAAGCTATAAATCGACTGATTTGGCAACGATTCTGTAATATTTTTTAAAAAAAGTTAAACGTGACTATCAAACAATATCATATTTCTGCAATACGTGAAGTAATTTTGACCGTAACTTGCCATATTTCAAAAAATTTTCAACTTTCTTGCAATATATGGGGTTACACTTGAGCAAGTCCAGGTTTTTACACAAAACCGTAGTAGACAGCCATCTTGGTGCGCTTTTTCTCACACGTACGGCAGCGACAATCTACCGTGCTGTACGCTCTGTCCAGGGAGGTGTTCCCTGCTCTGTCCATGTATAGGAAGTCCGTGGGTAAGTGCCATCTGGAATGTCATTATTGCCACTTTGTTTTTTTTTTTTTTTTTGCTTTCCAAGCATGTCTATTAACGGAAAAATTCAGATATATGGGGACCTCCGGATGTGTTGGCGAAATATAGGGTGGTTTCTGTCAAGAGTCAAGGTGTTAAAAACTCAAAAAAATTAGGAGCATGGGAATGTTAAATGACTATTATTTTATATCCAGAAAGTCGAGAACCACAAATGACCAATCAAATTATAGGCCAAACAATTGTCTTTCAAATGCAGATCATGTGCATCAAGTGACAAATGAGGTCAGTAGATGTCAAAAAGTTCTGATATTTGACCTTTGACCTATTTCTTGACTATGTCTTTTTTGAATGTCATTGTGCACAGTTAATGAGTCTATTTGGCTTGTTTAGACCTGAAATAGTTTAACCACATCTATTTACACTCTGTTAGACCCCTAAAGGTCCAGGGATTTTACTTATGAAGATCCACTGGAAAATAAAAAAAAACTAAAGAAAAAATGTTCAAAAACTTACTTTCACAGCTCAGATATGGCAATAACAATTCCACACCAATTACGGCGGGAGAAAAGGGAATATTACGAAACAAATTCATATGATCCAAATGAAGTAATATTATTTAACAACAAAATGCTGCTAAAATTGGTTAGCAACAAAAATGTTCTTACAAATAGTATGTTCCAATAAAAGATATTTCTCCAACGGGAAATATAGCCTACTTCCAACCGAAATATTTGTAACCAAAAACTCATTTTTAACAACAACAAAAAAAATACCCAAAAACATTTGCAACGAAAAAATATATTATCAACGAAAAATTATGTTATGAACGAAAATATATATCATGAACAAAAAAATATTTTCAAGGAACAAATTTATTTGCAAGGAAAAATATATTTGCAACGAGAAAAAGGCCTATATTGTCAATGAAAAGATATGTTTGAAACAAAAAATATGTTATCCACAAAAAATATATTTGCAACGAAAAATATATTTGCAAGGAAAAATTTATTTGCAACCAAAGATAAATTTGCAAGGAAAAAAATTATGTGCAACGGAAAAATATATTTGCAACCAAAACATATGTTATCAACGTAGTCTCCAACATAGGCGTTTTTACCAAAGATTTAGTATCACTGAGTTGTGTGCAAGCGAAAAAATTTCATCATTTCATGCAAACACTATGATAGGCCGTGACGCGAGCGTACACGTGCGGAACGTATGCACGTACTGCATAGCTAGCCTAGGGCGTCTATACGTAGCCTAGCCGTTAGTTTTGCCATTAAATTTGAAGTTGCTTTCGCCAGGGAGGTGTTATAACACCACCCTGCTCTCGCTAGTTAGTTAGACCCAGATCTTTTTATTTTTTCTAAGCTGTTACACTACACAAAGTTATTGATCTTAAGATCGTGGTGGAAGCAGTCCGCAACCAGCTGGAGAGACTATCTAACTTGATTGAATCGGTGTTTTCGAACCCTGGGATTCGTACCGTGGCAGAACATCAAAGCTCAGGCAAAAGCGACACCGGGCACAACGGTAGGCCTTACATTATTTTTTTCTTCGTAATAAATAAGTTTTTGGTTTCAAATGTTTTGGTTGGAAGTAGGATAAATTTCCCGTTGAAGAAATATCTTTTACTGGAACAGACAATTTGTAAAAACATTTTTGTTGCTAACCAATTTTTAGCAGCATTTTTTGTTACTGCATTTTTTTGTTTAATACGTTATATATTGTTTCATTTTGAAAATATAAACTTGTTTCGTGATATATTCCCTTTTCTCGCGCCATAGGTAGTTTACTTTTCTTCATTTTAAAATGTACAAAATCATTTCCTCTCATCGCTATAAAATTAATTGCACCATAACCAGATGACAAATACATATTTGCAATGTTCAGATCAACATTCCAGGCTGATTGCAATATGTCTCTGGTTAGGTGATAAAAATGCAATAAAATGTTTTCACGACTTCAAGTCAAGGTTATAATTTCATCCAGAACAGTAAATAAATGACACGATATTTTTTATTCCAAAGCATCTAAAAACTCAGAAAATCTCAGATTATTATGTAGCTCCGAGTGGATAGAACATATCATTTGGAGGTATATAATCTAGTTTTGAAAAACTATTGAATTATATGGGAAGGGGGAATACCAGGCTTGTGCAATTATCGCTAAAGCTTTTCAGTAATATGCTCTTACTAACACAAAGCATGTCTAATCAACCTCATCCAAGGAGTGATCACTGGTAGGAGGTCAGAAGACTCCCTCTCCTACTCAAATGACAACGTTTGCCACGTCGTTGCCAAAGAAACTGTCTCTATATCTCGAGTTAATTGTCCAGCAATCACGAAGAAGCAGACACAAAACTAGCCATGCATGCATCATATGCTTTGAGCTATGATTCGGATGGTATAATCATCATATGGATTCCCTCTGGAGAAGTTGACATCAGTATAATAATCATAGCTCCAATTACTGAAGAGTGTAAAAGAGTGATAGTGGACATCAATCACGGGAAGAATCGCCAAACATTCCGTTTGTCTGACGTTGAAATGCCGCTCGAAGATTGAAAGACTGCACTCATTAGTTTTCATGCACTTGGCTGGAATTACAACATTTCTGCAATCTTCGAAAGGGTAAAGCCAGGGCCGTCGGAAGCGGGGGGCTGGGGGGCTGCAGCCCCCACAATAATTTTGCCATATATAGTTTTTTTTTTTTGGAAGTGAGCATTTTATTACAACGAAAGGTCAAAATAAGGACTGCTTTGATACTATTAACAAGCCCAGGAAATTCATTTCCAGCTGTCTGAGGGGTTGAGATTTTTCAAAATTTTCTGTACGCTCCGCGCCAACCGATGGTGGCGCTCCGCTTAGATAGTCAGCCCGAGTCAGCCCCCCCCCCCAATCGAAAATACCTTCCGACGGCACTGAAAGCAACGCGGTGCTGAAAATATTCTAAGAGATAATACACGATTCATACCAGTATTTCAACAAAAGGGACAGAATGATTACCTTCGGAAAGTTCAAATCGGCAAATACTGTTGGCAGTAGGCGACCAAAAGCGTTAAACAAATAAAATTTCAACTGTTAAAGAGAACGCATGAACGACAAAACAAGATCATTGACATGTCTTTGTTGCCTCCGTGTACAATTACACATTTCATGTACGTGTTACGATAGCAAGAATGTAGAGACTCTCTTGGACTAGTAGATACCTGTGTTGTAGTACTCGAGACTGGTCTCAAGACCGGTTTTCCTGACCTCGGTCTCGACACTTTGTGGCCTCGGTCTCGGACCATTGCGGTCTTGGAAACTGTTGTGGTCTCGCTTTAAGACAGGCCAAAAATTTGCCGTTTTTATTTTTAAAGTTAAATGAATTAAGTTTTTAGAGTAAAAAAGTGAAATGTTACATTCAAAGATGCACTCTTAAAACACTGGAGTTTAATTTAACCGGGGTCAGTGTACTAGATACTTCAACATAATTCTGGTTAAAGTTTCCATGAAATCCTGGTTTAACTAATGCAAATCCTGGTTAATCTTACCCAAATTATGGTTGAAATAACTAGGATTTGAGTTAGCTTAACTGGGAAACTAAACCAAGATTGTGTAAGAGTAAAAAGAACATCGATCCAGGTTAAATTTAACCCCGGTGTTTCGAGTAAAGAATGTGTGTAAATAACTTAATTATTTTATTCTTTCAGTTTTTAATGTGTCCCTTAAGTCAAAAAATTCCGAAAATAAAGAATTAGGAGCATGAAAAGTGAATTCTAAGAGTCTTTTTCATAGGACATTCCTGAGCTGAAATATAAAATGTTGACGTTTAATCACTTAAAACAAATTAGTCCAATAATTTGTGACTCTCTTGTTGTACAACTTACAGAACCTAGTTTGTTTTCCTTTAAAATTAAAAAAATGTTTTATGACCTTGAACACTTCATGTTTGCTTGCACAGCATGCTGCACAGAGAAGGTTTATTACATCACCCCATTAGAGTAAGAGTGCTATCACACCTTGGTACAAAGTGCAGTAACTTTCAGAAAAACAAAGAAATGCAAAGATTGCATTTTGGGTTGTACAGCAATGACATCACAAATTATTGCGCAATATACCATTTTAAGTTGAGTGAATAAACTTCAACATTTCAGGAATGTCCTATGAAGTTGGGAGTTGGAGTATGAGAATTAATTTTCATGCTCTTTAATATATATTTTTGAATTTTTTGACTTGAGATACACTTTAAGTGGGGTTCTTGTTGTCCATTATTTTATGATGGATGTCAATCAATTTTATCTAACCTCACTTTATACCTATATAAATTCATTGTTAATTTTTCAAAACCTTTAACTGCTTTTAAAAAATGGCCAACCATTGAGGAAAAAAGTTTCTATCTAATGAGTCCACACACTCAATCTACAGGGGTTAAACTTTCTTCAGCAAGTTGTTAGTTGGTCCTTAAGTTTAACTTGATCAATGAGGATAATGTCACACCTTCTATACTGCCTGTCTGTCTGGGCTGGGACAAGTAAGACACACCTAACCAAACTCATTACATTACAAAAGAGGGCAATCCGTCACATTTGCTCGGCAAACTCAATTGAACATACCAGTAAACTTTTTTCTCTACTTAACTTGATGAAGTTCACCGATTTAATCCACTTCAAAGAAGCAATCTTTGCTTACCGTATCGTACATAATCTTGCCCCACCGTACTTTCAACAAATATTCTCATTTAACTAGGACACACACGACCATAATACAAGGCAGTCCGGATATCTCCGGTTACCACGTTTTAATTCAAATTTTCTGAAGCAAAGTTTACACGTAAGAGCATCCTCAATCTGGAATACCCTCCCTAATGAAGTCCAACTCTGTAAATCAATTTCTAGTTTCAAAAGTAAGTATTGCAAGCACTGCATTGAAAAGTATTGATTAACGAAGTACTTCATATAACATCCACCATTCTTATGTTCACTGTATATCGTTTAGGTTAATGTTCATATTTTCCTCTTTGTACTTCTCACAGGGAGTGCTCTGTCCCATAAGCCTACCAAGGTTTTTTAGAGTACTTCCTTTCGTAACTTTCAAAACGTAATTTGTTACAACACTGTATATATGTAAATATTGTTATTATTGGTCGTTACGATGAAACAGATAAATGAAATGAAATGAAATGTAACAGAGCACTGAACTGGACTATCACAAAGATAAGGTCACTCAGTCGTTGTAATCAATAGCCACCGTCTGGTACTGCACTGCATTGGGTGTTCACTTTGTGTGTTGAATTCCCCTAAATTCTCTGTCTACGTTTAGCGCTATCCACCTCTGGCTGTTATGGAATTTACTCAATCTGGCTACTAATAACCTTTAATTTGGCTAAATTGGAAAACAGGATGACCCAATCTACCAGTTCCTCATCAAAATTGCTCAAGTTGTCCAGTGGCGGAACTAGGATTTCAAAAGTGGAAGGGGAGGGGGAGTTGAGGGCATGAGAAACTGCTGGGGAAGAAATTGGCTTGAAGCGCGAAATCGAGGGCTAAACGCAAGTTGTGCGGGTGGGGTCCACTAACCCGCCTTAGGGCCCCTGGTTGGGGCGAAGTCTCTCGAAGCTTCAAGGTTTTAGCACGTTTCTGGATCAAACAGCAAGCCTCAGGATAGGTTTATTCTGTTTCATGAACCATCATTCAATGCAATGCCGCCTTCAAATGATTTTAATGTATTAGTCTATCCTCCTGCCGCCATATATGTACATGTGATAGTGTAACTGGCCACCGCAAATGTCCTTGGAGTGAAATATTATGTAGTTAAAAAAGGAAGGAATAATCAGTGACTGACGGTGATACGGTTCTTAAGGTAGAACTAGTGCATGCAATCAATACATCAAAATCATATGCACGATACCTGCAAACAGTGTGGCAGTTTTGGTATTAGGCCAGGGGTCTAGGGGGGGCGTAGTAAAAAGTTTCAATGACAGGAAGTTAAAAAAATATAGCTTACAGAGTTTTACTTTAAAAACTGTTGAATGTTTCAACCTGTTTGCATGGTTATGTGTGGATCACTTTGCCTAGAAAACACATTCGAGGCCACTGTACCTCGGGAGCTGGTTGCGTGCGGGGCGGTGGCAACTAGGGGAAAGAGTTTTTACTGTGTAAAAAATGTCTCAAATGCTCCCGCTGCAGGTGCCGTCACTGAAGTTGTCCCACATCAAGCCCGCCTCTCTAAAGACATACTTCAACACTCATGTTCCTCAAGTGCAACGAAGGCATTTTGTAAGGCTGAGAGTAGTCCATGTTCATATTAGGTCTAAAAGAAAGTTTGGCTTAAGCTGTTTGGGTTCTGTGATTTGCTTTTCTGTGGGTTAGACAAACTCACTTGCATTAATCGGCACAAAATTCTCAACACTACCAACGCTACCAATTTAATGAGAAGGGTCATATTAGAAAAAATATTAGGATTAGGGTGAATTATTAATTCTGTGTTTGGCATATGATAAACCAAAACATGTAAAATCAATGACGATGCAGTCGTGGTGCTATATATCGTCTTCAGAGCATAAGGTTGGGTAAAAAGATCTTTGGATCAGTGTATTTTCTACGCAACATGTTCATTCGGTCTCGGTCTCGGACCTTGTAGGTCTCGGTCGTGAAGCTCTGCCTTTGGTCTTGGTCTCGATACCTTTTGGTCTCGGTCTCGGTTATGCTGGTCTCGATTTCGACACTGACGGATACCAGTTACCGCCAGTTGGAAATTATTAATGGACAGAAAAGGGCCAAGTGAAGTGGATAGAGTCCGCGTTTCGGGACGATTTAGTAACTATTTTGCTTACCACTGAACTTGAAAATGAGTTATATGAGAAAGAGAGTGAGGGAAGTGATTTCAGTGGCGAAAGTGACAGTCAGTAACACTAGCATACAACAGAGGGCAGGACGAGGGCATAATCACGTACCATACACTTTGTCAGAAATTGTCCTCCCAACTCTGAAGCTACGTTTAAAACGTGTTGGTCCGTCAAACCTCCTAGGTGTAACCAAGTGTTCTCGGAAAATTCCCATCCATGGCAGTTACCCTTCAGAGAACTTCCACCAGCAAAAGATAATTAATGGGGGAAACTGTGTAGGTGGGAAATGGTCCGTTCGGATTTCTAGGGGGATAATTATCTTGGGGTGTTGTACGGGAGGAATAAGCGGATTGAAAATTGTTGTGGGTTGTCCTGAAACCCTCATAGGAAGTACTTCCATGACTTGAGTAATGTTGGTGTGCTCTTTAGCACGACATGTCTTAGTATGCTTACACTCTTTTAGTGTCCTTAAAAAATGTTCTCTTACGAAAAACGAAGTTAATTAAAGTTGGTTTGTGCGTTACCTTGCCCATACTCTACTTGAAATCAGTAAAATGAAGATTAAAATCCCAATCTGCTGCCATTCTATTTGACGTAAATCCTACAGACTCTTTATTGAGCTGCTTGGGTTGAGTTAAGGGTAGCATATAACTTCATTGACTTTTTCATGTCTCATTTTTGTAACTACGTGTACGCAAAACGTGTGTTATTTTAAATTATTAGCAGTAATTGCACAAGCCTGGTATACCCCTTCCCCTTATAATTCAACATATTTTTTCAACTCTTGATCATATATCTCCGAATTATATCCCCTGCTACTCATAGGTACATTTTAAACTGAGATTATGTGCTACTGAAACAACACATGCATTACTGATTGTAAATCTACTACCGGTATATGTTATGTCACATCTACCACTACCAAATTTGAGAGCTGGCGCTATGACAGTTTTAGAGTATCCGATCTGAGCAATTTAAAAAACCTACAGGATTGAATGAGACCGCAAATTTGTGCTACACATTGCTGGGCGACCATGCATATGATGAAATGACTATACCCACACAAAAGGGGATCTATAGATTTCCTGTCGGGGGGGGGGGGGGGGGAGGGCAGTACCCGATGACCAGCATCGTGTTTAAGAATCCGATCAATGGCAGATCAGCTTTTAGCTGCCCCTGCACCCCTGTCTTGAACGTCTATGGTTCAGAACTTTGATATCACCATATTACCCTGCACGTGTACAATATAGCCAGCTGACATGTGTATGGTGTACGTGTGTGCATTAACGATGAAACAGGCGTTACATTTCAAAGAAGATTAATCACAGTTCATACCATATCGAACGAAAAATCAGACCAGACCAAGTCCAGAAAATTGAGCGAATTTCTTGTGCATAGTTGTGATGTGAAATGTTGTTCACGAGCCTGCTCGTTATCCGATTTACCCCTCCCCAAATTATGTACCTAAGACCGAACCCTGTGTGACTGGGCCTAGAAAGGTTGTAAAAACGTTAGTCCACAGTAAGACCTATAGTGAAACTTTTACTGTTAGGCCTAAAGTCTAAGTAGCCCGACACTACTCTCCACTGGTCGCTTACGCTTATCGAAAGTAGCATCCTTCTCGCAAAAAAATAAATAAATAAATAAATAAAAAAATAAAAGTAAAATCCCCAGTGATTAATTAGATTAATTTTTCGAACAGATAAAAAAGTTTAATTTTTCGAACCAGTTCTTTAAGAATAAGGTTAACTGGACATCATACGTTTGTCCAGGTTTGCAGGGTTATCATGTATAGACAACGGTAAGCTATTGTTTTTAGCTCCATCCATGGTTAAACACAAAGTAAGATCAGTCTATAACCTGCCGGGTACTAGCTTGTAGGATGGGAGGCCATTAAACGCTTAAACTTAACCCAGAGCGCTGCCAACCAATCGATCTGAAACTGGTCTGTTAAAGCACGCCTTACCTACCCTAACCTAACCCAGGGTATTGTTAACTTCAGTGACGGGTGAGAGTGATACGCGGAGCGCGACCATCGGTTCGGGCGGAGCGTCCCGCCAGGGGAAATTTCGCTAAAAACACGCATAGAATGCAGGAAATATGACCTCCTGTGCCTCATTACTGCATGCTCAGAATGCCATATTTTTTTTGTCCTGTAAACTTTTAAGGAGACAATTTGTTCACAAGATGTATATATATATATATATATATATATATATATATATATATATATATATATATATATATATATATATATATATATATATATATATATATATATATATATATATATAAAGGAAAAATTGGAAACTCTGAGGCCTACCGGTTTGTATTGCTGACAACCTTAAATCGAATATAAATATAATGGTTGTGGAACGAAAACAAACGGGAATTGTGACTAATTAAATGAGGGAATATTTCGTTCACAAGGCCATGATTACGTTACTATTTATTAGCAACGTATTATCCAATAGTGCGTCAAGTTATTGAACAGAACATTAGCTCAACAAAACGTAGGGAACTAGCTGGATGATGGTGTCCTATGCTCCGGTCTTATAGCCTGTCATTGATGCGCAGTATACACTGAACTGATCAAATTACCCTGCACGTGTACCAGAGAACATTCACGCTGCTGCAGAGAGGGGATTTCTGCGGAACGCGAGTCAAGCGCGGTTCATGCTGCAGTGACACCGATAAAATCTGGGGAAATACGTTGCATGGAAATACGAATTATGCATGAGAAATCCTTCACATTTTCTTACAATGATTTTTTTTTTTAAAGAAATAGGAAAAAGAAGTATTATCTTGTCAACTTGAAATTTCCCCAAACTCAAAAAAATTCCCCAAAATATTTTCGGGGGGGGGGGGGGGGGCAACTTTGTCCCTGCCCCTGCTAATTCGGTACCCTGTCTGACTACGAGCCTGCACAGTACACATTTTAGCTGGCCACTTTTCCGTATATTGTACAATAGCCCAGTCACATTGTTGGCCAAAAAGAGCACAAAAGTGTCATATCTCGCTAATCGCTCGAAACAGATTCCCGAAAACTGCCATAGCGCCATCTCTCGACTTTAGAGCTACTGCGAATTTCTTTCAGTAATACTATACGTGTGAAATCAGATTTAGTAGATTTGAATTCAGTATCCCTATCTGGATTCCATAGAAATGAAGTGTACCCCTAATTTCCATAGTACTCCAGGTATTGTAACATTTGGCAGCGTTTGGCATTTTGGGCTTCTCCTATAGACTCTTCACCAGAACAGGACAACAGTTTCAGGACAGATGCCCCCACTATCAAAATCATTTCATATCGGCGCCCCTATGATCATGAAATTATAATTTAAACGTGTAGTGTTTTTCAATCTCATCTCAAGTGTTTGGCAGTTTCACTCTCAGAACCAGGGCATACTTTGTATAGGCTACAAGTAGAAAATAAGTTAAGAAAAAGAGGTCCTTAAATCTTTAACAATAGCACTTTGGCAATATTTAGGCACTGCGAGGGGTAAGTTTTCGTTACAATTTAAAATTGGTAAGCGCGGTACATACCTCCACAAGGTGTCATCTGCGTTTGTATCTGGCTAGGTGTACCAATCGAGGTCTCCGAAACGAGAATTATTCGGAACTCATACGTTGTACCCTCTTTAAGGCCGTCAATCTTGTGCGATAAGACAGTGCTGTTTCTTTCAACAATTTCTCGAAAATTGTCGTCAGGTCCTTGCTCAGGTATTTGCTCACGGTATTGAATTCTGTACTCTGTGATCGGACCTCTTCCTGTTCCAGTTGTTTTGTCCCATTCAGGCCAAGTCACTGTGATACTGCTATTCGTAACATCGGAAAAGCTCAATGGATAATCTTGTATATAAACTGGATCTCCTGAGGTGGACAATTCAAATTCAAATGTTTCTGCTTTTTTTTCTTACAATAGAATTCGATGGTTCTTCCCAAACTTATTCATTGCACATACTGTAGGTGTCTTCAAATAACCAAGAATCATAGGCCTTCAAGATAAATGAACAAAGTGTGCTTTAAGGAAATAGTACCAAAAATCGGAACTGAAATATGAGCACATGATAGCAGGGTCCTCTCTTTTGTATTTAATTGAACTTTGTAATGCCAAGAATTAAAAGCAAAAGTGATTCCCACCTGAGGCAAATAGCGCTTCACGTGCCTTATCAGTTGCATCTGCACAATCTTGCGGTAGTTCTACTAAACGGTGTTCCTAAGCCCAGATGACTTTGCGTAATGTTAGCAATGTGAGTAATCTGAATTAGAAATTTGTTTGCTGTGACTTCAAAATCAGCTTCTAACGTTATCGATTCTGACATACAAGTTGCTTTTAAAGGATATCATAGGACCAAAGTTACATTTTAAAGGCTAAGAGTCGGTTCTCGAGATATTAACAATTGAAATAGACACCTTCTTTAAAAGAGCGAACTCGAAAGCAGGCAGAAGTGACTCCATGGATTTTCACTGACTCCTAATGATTTTTTTTTTTGTTAAATTGGCCTCTTAATTTTACAAGAAAACTCCCATATGTTGACACTATAAATGCACCCTGAGCAATAGCATTTTGTAAACTTTATTTACGTCCCATGGCAAGATGGCACCCCCATAGACCTTGTGCATATGATGCCGAATATCTGCACCTGAATAGTAAACCTACTTACTTAACCCTTTACCGTTGTTTGGGTCCTTTTGGACCCATGCGGAGAGCTCGGCTGTCACCCATCTTTACTGCTTCACGCGGAGCTCGAAACTGCGAGTAGCTACCCGAAAATTCGGCCACAAGAACGAGAGAGACAATAGTTTTCAGATCACGGGGTCAATGGCCTACGGAAGTCGATGCGGAGCGGGCTACGTCCGCTTTTCCGCCAACTCCCGAGGCGCGCAAATATGCCCGATCGGAGCACAACGGTAAAGGAAAAGGTAAAGGTAAAGGGTTAAGCCCCTCTTACACTATCTAAAATTCATCCCCATCCAGAGACAATCTCAGTTCATTGTTTCAGGGTGGTACACAGGACCTTAAACTTGTGCAATCAAAGCACTGCCAAGCTTCGGCACTCTGCATTTCTTAGTCGATCAAAGATCTGCGCAGATTGAGAATTTTTGTGGACTGCTACAAAAACTGTTGTTTGGGATGAGAGGATTAGGCCTTTAAAAGCATTTGCAACCAGTAAGAACATTCTTGAAGAATTTATTGGTATAAACGAATTTAACATTTTATCTAAAGATGCTACCTTGGCAATATATAACCTCGGATGCTTCTCAAAGTCGATAGCACTATCAAATCACCAATTTTCATAAGATGTACCAAAACAGAACATAGTGTAGGGTCGTCGACTGGGTAGAGTGGTCTGTTCCAGCTACCGTGTACCAATGTGTTTCACATGTGCATGAGTTTGTACCCAGCTCGATATGCGTGGGTTTTTCCCCGGGTATTCCGGCTTTTCTCCCACTTGGCATAGGCTTGCCAATAAAATCGGTTGCCCAGCCGACGAAGTCGGTTGCGCGCCGGTCTGAAGCACCTTGGGGTGGAACAGTTAACTAGTCGAATTTCCTTTTAGAACATAGTGTTCCTACGTTGTGACATCGCTTCTCGGTCTTTTGATCATATGTATAGTTTCTGTTCTTTTCATACAGTCTCGAATGGAGCCAAACATGGCAGACCAATGATGTAAATAGTCCGAGGAGTCAAGTGTTGTCCTTTATTAGACGTATAGTTTTTTGGGGGAGCGGTATAAAGTTTGGTTTGATCGAACGCCTCTTTGCTAAAGGGTCGGGAGGACTTTTGAAAAATGACTTTCCTTTTTAGAGTGTAGGCCTGCTTCGTTTAAAAACATATTGATGTATATTCAAATCCTGTACGTGGAAGTGTTATTCTGACCATAGCACCTTCAGTTGGTAAGTACTTAAAATCAGTCAGCACTAGTGCTGAAATAAGCACCTTATTGTCAATAACACATAAAACGAAAATATAAGATATGGAATTTTAAATATCTCCATGGAGAGTTGTTTCTTTCTGTAAGTTGATGGGTTGACTTTCAATGTATGGCAGATCCCTGATCAAAGGGATGCGGGATTCGTAGGATCTTCCCAATTTAAGCCCATCAACATGAAACTGAAGAGTGTATGCGTCTTACAAAATAGCATTAAATGCAGCCCCTTCTTCCCTGTATTGAAGTTTGTATTGAGTAAGAGGGCCGACACCCATGTCGGTTGTTTTGTTCCATGTAGGCCAAGACACCGTCAGACTAGTTTCAGTAATATCCGAGAACTGTAGTGGTTCCGACCGAGTGAAAGCTATACATATAATTATATTGATAAAAACATGTGGCTGACTGTAACTACCTGTTAGATCACTCATTGCGAGTGTGGCTATCAGAGCTTAAACGCATAGACAAAGGATAGCTCCACAGACCGATGAGTGTACGTTTGTCAATGGAACAAGTGAAACAAGAAGAAGTCTCAGTAAAACAAATATTACCTGAGGAACATGGTGTAGTGTTATCAAGGCAAGGACGACTTTCATCCACTGGACAGTTATTGTGAGACTGAGGACTTTGTCCAAGACAATTTCGTTTCCCTTTCCATATATGGCCTCTGCCATATCCAAACGGAAATTTACGGTAAGAGTTAAAATCAAACGGTGTGACAAAGATTAACGGCCCACTGATGTCACCGACTCCTGCACCATCATTACCGACTAATACCAATCGTCCTCCAAAGGCAATGTGACCACGAGCACAACCTGCAAAGTAAGGAGAAAGTAGGTGCATATGTTAGTCACGTACATGAGATATAGAGTGTTTCCACTGACGTCACAAGTCCGCCCCTTTTTCTGGCTACTGGACAAAAACTGTAGGAAAGTACGTTTAGAAGTTCTGTACCGACTTACCTGCGTTGCATGTCTCTCTATTTTGCCATCCAGGCGTCCACTGTACAACAACTATCACTAACTGGCTAAGGTGCCATAGTGCCCAATCGTATCGGTAACATATCTACTGCTCATGATCAGTTCCATCCAGTATGTCAAATCGAAACACGCTGACGTCACTTGCATGACCATCTAGCTAGCTGAGCACCAAAAGCAGTTTACGTGATGACTATTGATATTTTGCTCGGCAGTAGGCGTGGTTACCCAATTATGACTTAACTTGAAACACTCTGTATTCAGCTTCAATTAAATTCTTATCAAACCCCTTGCTGAACTAAAAAAACTACAGCATACAGACATACAGACATTAAGCGACGACATTGTAGGGTAGCTTGCGTAGTGCTCCTGTGGCTGCAGCCCCTTTAGTTACTTGGTTTTTCGAAGCAATGACCCGAGCGAAAAGACTTTATCCGCTCCACGGGCTATTTGTAGGGTAAACAACGACGCACACCGAACGCACTGCGTAGACTTGTCACGCGCATCGCTTCAGCGTTATTATGCTCTTCTTGGGGTGTTTGTGGGTCGTCAAAACTTTTACAAGGTTACATCGAACAGTCAAATACTGTGCTTATATGCAGATCAACGTATAGAGGTCATGCATGTGACGTCAGCGCATTTCAATTTGGTATACTTTAGATCACTGATCATGCGCAGACGGTGCGTTAACAATAGACGAGCCCGAATGATAAAGTGATGGACTGATTAGGGATAACTGCGGTCCATTACCTTTAATCTTTCAAATTCTTCGCGCCACTGTTTCATAGATGATTGTGCACAAAAATATTACTTGATTTCCTCAATTTCTTATATTATGGTTAAGAATTGTGTATGACAATGAAATTAAGACGACCTAAGGCTGAATGACCCCACTTACGGCCGCCATTAGCATAGCTGCTCGGATTCGTGTATAAGAGTGCATGACAACACCTAAGTAACAACTGTTGTATAATGGACGCAAGGATGGCAAAATAGAGAGGCGCTTTATGCGCAGATGTCTGTGCATGGCCTCTGGTCGGTGGTTTGCAACAGGAAAATATTTTTCCGGGGTACGAAAATCCAAACTGACTTTACACAAACATTCAAATTTGTTCCATAACCATTGGTATATGTTGTGGTTTGTGGTGAAGTCATCGAAGGCTATTCGATTTGTTGTTTCATAACCCGGAGTCAAAATGAAAAAAAAAATCTAATTTGCACAGGTTTTCATGTAGCCCATAGTCATCCCTTATACTACATGGTGAATAAGGGACCAAACTCAACTTTCACTGAGCTAAAGTATGGACCAATCAGACATTAATCTATCATTGGTAGAAAGACGCAGTTGCAAGTTGTTGTACAGGCCTTGAATAATCAGGCCAAGCTTTAAGGGCAGTTGTTTTGCGACGCTAAGCGACCACGAATGTGGGAGAACCCGTTGGCTTATGAATTACAATTTCATGTCGGGTGGCAACCAATTCAACAATTTGGATCAAAGTTGGTATTTTTTACAGACAGGGACATAAAACTTAAGTATAGTGTAAATTTTATACATTATCAGGTAGTATTAAAAACAGTAAAAATGACAAGTGACGATACTTTTCTCTTTGTTTATTTTATCAAAGACATATTAAAGGGCTGGTTGTCTCACCCAAAACAACTACAATTCAACTACTTAAACTCCTCCCACAACTGGCTTAACCTATTCATCCTCATCCAGGCACAATCTCAGTTTTATTGCTTCGTGGAGAGTAAAACGGCTCCAATGTGTAATCACATGTAAATAAGTTTATGTATTTCAATTAAAAAAATAAACAAAAACGAAAACACCCTCAGTACAGTACACACTGTTACAGAATTGTTCTGCTTTGTTAACCTTAATTTTATGTGAATTTACAGCCTACTGTTTTCATTCCCGACGTTTTAATATTTATTTAATATTGCCCTCTTACCTTTCATATGTTATTACGTTACATGCACTTCACCATTACGTAGATCAGGTATTTGCATATCAACGTAATGTGTCGTGACGAAGTTGTTTTCAATCAAAACACATTGAGGATGCTTTGTTGTCATATTGTTGTCAAGTAGACTGCTCTCTCTAGGAACCTTGTAATTGGAAAGTCACATTTTTTGTACAATACAGTAATTACTTTTAAAACAAGAGGGCAATCCACGGAGTTGCATATCTCATCGCTAACCTGTGCGCAAGTTGGTTACAGAACTTGAACTATTTATGTGCTAGAAGTTTTATCTGTGCTGTTTTTATGCTACAGTAGAATCTCATTGACAAAATTACCATGTACTAAAACTTCATGCCACAGTCCCTTGAAATTCCTATTAGAAGTCCAAGGGAAGCGATTTCTTTTTCGTTCCAAGGGACGGAAGTTTTTTTCGTAAGATAGCGAGGGGAAAGAATATGGCACAGAGCAGTTAAGTTCTTTGAACTATAGGTGCACCCCATCCCAGCCAACATGCCCAGCTGGGCCCCAACTGGGTTTCAGCTGGGCTACTTGCTGGGCCCCAGCTGAGCCCCATCCGTGTTTGTCAGGTGTTCCCACGTGGGGCCGAACTGGGCTAGCCTTTCCCAGCTGAAGCCCAGCTGAAGCCCAGCTGAAGCCCAGCTGAAGCCCAGCTGTGTCCCGCTTCTATAACTGAACCCTAGCTGGGCTTCAGCTGGGCTTCAGCTGGGAAAGGCTAGCCCAGCTGGGCCCCACGTGGGAACACCTAACAAAGACGGATGGGCCCCAGCTGGGGCCCAGCAAGTAGCCCAGCTCAAACCCAGTTGGGGCCCAGCTGGGCATGTTGGCTGGGTTATTCCAAAAAAACATCATTTGGATATTTTAATTCTGACACCGGATTATGAAAGAACTGGAGAAATAGGCTACCCAATCTTTGTAACGCTTGCTCTTTTAATCCAGTAGGCCTATCTAAGATTTTGGAACAAATTTATTGTTAAGATGCTGTTATCCCCTGGAAACACTATGAAAAAAAAAAAAAAAACAACGCGCTTGGCTGTTACTCTAAACTGATACGGATATGGACGCAACGACTATGAAGTAAGACGCTTGTCGAGGATGCTTTAAACAAGTGCGTAATTGTTATTATTCAGGCGCTGGCTGGGCGTATTCTCCATTTTGACGTGACGGCAAACTTCATGTGTGTCTAGCTGATACGCACATCAAGTGCGTCTTAATTAAAAAAAAACGGGCGTGTTTGCGATGTTGAACGTGTGGCCTTAGAAGATTTTCGGACGACGCACAAACCTTTTCTGCGTACTGGCCTGTGGCGAATCCTAGCCCGTGGCAAGGAAATTGTCACGTACGTTTTTTTTTTTTTGGCGATGCTTCAAAACCGCCAGGTTTTAAAGTGTACCGCAAGTTCAAAAACTCAAAAATATAATGGAATGAAAAATGGATTCTAACAGTCCAACTCCCATCTTCATATGACATTCCTGAGCTGAGATATAAAATTTTGAAGTTTATTCACTTAAAAAAAAAATCGTCGATTGCGCAATAATTTGTGACTTTCTTGTTGTACAACTCATATAACATGCTCTGTTTCCCTTTACATTTAAAAAAAAAATTTATGACCTTGAACACTTCCTGTTTGCTTGCATAACATGTTGCACAAGGAGGGCATAATTAATTAAATCACCTCATAAGAGTAAGGGTGCTATCACACCTTGGTTCAAGGTGCAGTAATGTTCGGGAAAACAAAGAAATACAAAGATTGTAACTTGAGTAGTACAAGAATGACATCACAAATTATTGCGCAATGTACCATTTTAATTTGAGTTAAAAGTTAAATTCAAAATGTTTAAGTTAAAAAAGCCTGTAAATCTACAGAAATTTTTAACAATATTGCATGTTGTGCACTGTGAGCTTTGCTACCCTGCATTTTCAAACTAGCTGTCAATCATAGAGTTGCTCCAATTCAGAACTTCTGTCGGCTGTTGGTGTTTGGAGTGAGGATAAGCCCTGTAATGCTTTGATGTGAAAGGTTACGTTTTGAAACATACGATCAAAATTATCACTTTCGATTCCTGAAATTAACTGTTAAGTAAACAGATCAGTCCCTTTTAAGTTTTTACAGTTCTTAATAAATAACGAAAGGATTCATTTGAAAAAAAAATAAAAATGTAAACAAATCAAATAAAACGACAACACAGAGTTCAGTAGGTGTGTTTGAACAAGCATTTAAACAAAAACACTTTCTAAAACTTCTAAACACTTCACTACCACCTGACATTTATTAACCTGTTTCATATTACTGACCTTTCATGAATTTTTCAATGACACTTGTACTTATTTGAAGTCGATATTTTCCTTATTTTCCGTAATTCCCTTACTCGAGCAAAAAATTGTCTCGCTCAGATTTTGATTGTGAGACCGACCAAAATTGTTTCTTCAAGCAAATGCAGCCGGGCGTGACCGCATCTGAGGTAACACTGACCTATGTGTCTTATATATGGATCACCACTCTAAAGTCATGCTTTCTAAATCCATGGACTAGCTAACAGATAACACGGACGTGTGCATGCTAAAACTAACATGCATCAAATTGAAATGAAGGGATTATCCATTCATAAATATGACATTTTCGTCAAGATCATACAAACTCTTTGACGGATAAATAATGGAGAAAGAGCAAATGCTCACAAAGCCAAGAGATATATGTTTTTTTCTATTTTTGATAGCTCTGTGATGTAAACCTTTTCCATTTGACGTTACAAAATAGAAAACAATTCTCAAAGAGGTTAACGTCTGTAGTTTTTGAACATGTGACTAAAAATAGTCAAAAAGAAAGAAAAAATACAGATAGCCAATTTTAAAAGAAGAAGAAACTCACGTTGTGCCTACTTTCCCCCCTTGAAGGTATACCTCTTGGGGACAGCGTGTATCATTGTTCGCCCTCGAGAATGACGTTACGTGACGACAATGTAAAGAGTCTATATATAGAGGCTTTTCAAATGACGTCAATCGTAGACCGCACTTAACGCGCTTGTTCGATGAATGTGTACACACTGCGCTTACCACAGACCACACTCTGCAGTGCGTTCAGCACAAAACCACCAGAATTTGGCATAATTGTCCTACGGCATTGTAGATCCCTAACTTATCGCAAAGCCTCTATAGACCTTTTGCATTAACGACACACTGACGTCATCTTTAGGCGAAACAATGGAACACGTAGCCGCACGCATAAGAATTCGCCCTACATGTGTAGCAGATTATGATTCGCCTGGTTGACAAATCAGCTGTCTGCGTTTCTCGGTGTTGGTTTGTTTTCCCCCCATAGGACGGCGTACTTTTTGCCCTGTGACATCATATGCATTAGGTTGTCTGTGACGTCAGTGGAAGCTTTCTATGCATTCTATTAAATTCTTACCACAACCGCGTTTTAATAATTCTGCATTGTATCCATTACACCTCACATCTATTTCACAAAATAATCACACAACCCCGTGAATAAGATTTGTATGTTATGAATACGTGCTGATGATTTTTTAAATCATTATTGTATCTTTCAAGTTGAGTGATACCGTGGAATGAGAAGTGTAGAGTCTAAGAGGCCAATGACCAAAGGCAATAAAAGGGTCCTGTAAGAGAAAAATCCTTGGTAATAAGTGTTCTTGTCTTTGTTTGGAGCCATTACACCGAGCATTCCAAATAAATCAAGAACAAAAACCAACTTTAACGCAGTCAGGAAAGTACACTTTCAGAGGAAGAAGAACAGGGACCGCCGAGAGGGTGGGCTACCCCCCACCCACACTTTTCTGCCATAGGCATTTTGAGCCGCCTTAAATTACTTTTATATTGTTAAAGTTACTGGGCAACTTTGGTGATAAGGCGACCTTCCCACTTAAAAATTCGCTCCGCCGCCCCTGAAGAAGGGTTAGGTACGAAGCAAATATCAACCGGAGATTTATTACTTGATTCGGTTCGTGTATATTACCTACTTTAATTAGTACAGTCAACAAGAATCGTAGTAACAAACATAAAATTAAACCAATTTTCAATAAATTTGCGTAATCGTTGATTTGGGGTTTAGAAATTTAGGGTTGGGAGATGCAGAACAGATCGAATAACCTTTGTTTTCGGATGGGTCGAAATGATCGGTCTTAGTTTTGAGGGCAAGAGCAGTCACCCATCATAAAAAGTGAAGTAGACTCTTCATCATTGGCTGTCGAAAGTCATGTGACAGCGATTTCGATTTCCTCTTGAAAATGTAATAGATACAAGAAGTAACTACTTGTTTTATATTGAATATGCAATATGGAATATAAAATATATGATGGAAGATACCTTATAGAGAAATTAGAGGAAAATTGTGGTACCTAACAATTGCTCTAAACGAAGTTTGGGTGACTGCTCTTGTAATTTAAACCTTTGCTTCATGAAAATGAGGAAAACTGGGGTGGCGCTTGTAAAACCAATTAAAATTACCGTAAAATTCGGTAAGAATAGAGTAAATGAAAGAGACTAACGAAGACCCCTTTTCAACTCTTGGGGGGAAAAACGTAAAAAAAACCCTAAAAAAATATCTTAATCGAAAAAAGACTTATGGATAGGCTATCATCTTGAAACTTAGTACAAGAATGATTCCGTCCAGATAAAAAGACGAGGGTGGATTTTGGGTCCATGAAAATTCATGGATAGTTGAACAGGAGAGGCATTTGATGTCTAAAAGTAGGAGGCAAATTGAGATTAGGCTTTTTAGTTTCAAATTCAAAAAACATTAAAGGTCTTGTCACATGAAAATGGCAAGATGAGGTGCTTGATATAAACAAAATTACAAACCTAGAAAATTGCCGCAATTTCCATCCAAATTCGTAAAAACAAACCATTTGCACTAACTTATGCATAAACATGAGCCCAATATGTAAATCTTGTGTTTTCTAGAGAGGGTCATGCCATATATGGCAAGTGTTACATTTTCTTTTTGCAATCTTCATTTTAAAGAAAATTTTAACATAAGTATGTCCTCAGGGTTTCATTTTGAAATTTAAAGTTGTGTCTTAAAAAATCATCAATTAGCAAACCATAAATTATGTGATGAGTAAAGAAAAGAATTAATATCTGAGAAATTTTGACACGTACTGTGCAACACGCCACATCATTATAGTAGCATAAGCAACAAGTTACTTCAGAAAGATTCGAATATTGTAGAGGTATAACCTGAGAAGCATAAAAGATGGGTAGATGCGCACTGTTTAACAAGGTGTTTCTCGATTGGCTGTCGCCACTGTATTGTATCGATTCTATTCTTTCTAGAGTTAGGGACTAGGTTAAGGATTAGGCCTATCGTTAGCCAGTAAGGAAATTTCTTGTTAAACAGTGCGCATCGCCCCTAAAAGATGTTGACATAATTCCCAATGATTTTTCCTCGGGAAAGCTCACTCCTTAACTACCATGAAATGTTAGGGGCTTTTGCTGTGTCACACCACCTTTAACTCTTCAATAAAATCAGAAGTATTTTTCTTCAATTAAACGTTTAGAGCAGTGCTGCTGATGTTTGTAATGAATGAAATGAGGCTAAATCGTTTTCTGGTTTTGAGTGGAATGCAATTTGCGGGGAAACGTTTGCCTTTCTTAAACAAATATTCGAAGAAACGGAGATTGTATTGCACAAAATGTGGGATTCTGGGTTCCTGAAAGGGAATGTTCGTTTGTGTAACATACGACATGAGGAACCAGAGGCTCTCCGATGACATTTAATAAGTTTTCGGAACTTTTCGCCTTTTTCTAGGCAAATATGTCAAAGTAAAGAGCTTACATGGAAAAAATTTGGAAATTTATGAAAGAAAATGTAGGAAAGTAACACTTCCGGTGTCACTTGACGATCCGGTGCTATATATGACAAATTTCCGAGTTTTCCATTTGTCGGAACCTTGGAATAGGCGATTGTCTCTACCCTATACACCACTGCTTTCGGACTAAGTTTTAATCCAAATTAAGAAGGGATTATTCTTCCTATAGGGTTTTGGATTTTCCATACTTGTTATACTGTAGGTACTTTTTTTCGTTATGGTTTTCTTTCTGTTAAGGGGATCTACACAAGTTTTGATTCTTCAGTCCTCCTCCCCAACCCCTCGTTTTTTTTTATCTTGTCTCAATGGTTGACAAGAAAAAGTATCGCCAAGTGTTATATTACTCTGAAAAACACGGTAGAGTCGATTTGAAAAGATTGAGATTATAGGCTATCATTCTTTATATATGGAACCTACTTCCATTGTGTTTGGTGTTCAGCATAAGCAATGTAGTGCCAGCGAAAACAAGGGAAGGGGGGGGGGATGGGCCAGCGAACCAAAACTGAAAAAAAAAATAGTGACCGATTTTGATTGGTTGGAAACTGAACTGTAAAACTCCATCTAACTTGCTCGCTTGCTTCTTTTAGAATACAATGAAAGAAATAAATGGATAATTCCTAAATTATTATATGTACAGTAGATGTTGGGAAACAATTTTCATCGTAGGATGTATTCTGTGAAGTTGTCCCCTGTGAATAATTGAACCGCACCCTCTGAATTGTTGGAAACTAAAGGATCTACCCCGAATGTTTCTTCAATTTAAAGGTTTTTGCTGTCAGTTGCATCATATCTAGCAAATATTCCTTCTTTCTTCAGGTTTAATTTGAAATTCGAATAAAGTAGTTCTCTTGATTATTAATCAAAACAGACAGTCGTTCAAATAATCTGGGGAAGGTGTTACGTAGTAGACAAAGTCACCACACAGACAATACAAAGCGAGTCATTATCCCACTGACTTAATTTTCCCCCATAGTGATTCACTCTATATAAAGTGAGCCACTATTGGAAAAATTAACTCAGTTTTAGGATAGTGACCTACTTTATTTTCTGTGCAGTTAAAGGAAGTAATTTTCAACTCTCAACAGTATACGTTAAAAAACTCTCTATAGCATTTTATGGTAATATTAGACTATAGCAATATTAGACTTTCCCTGTTTTTTGCATTTGCAAAATAAAATTTTATAGGTTTTAAAATTCAATTAAAATTCTCGCTTTACTCCCTTATAGCTCATTCTCTCTTCATTTTTTTATTTTTTCTTGAAGGGCAAAAATATTCACCCAAACTTGTGTAAAAACATCAGGTAATTCTTACTAATGTCTCATTTTTTCTATCCAAGAACTTTTTGTGATTTTGTAGAACTTTAATGCCTCATATTCAACATAAAGCAACGAATTCTTCTATACGTTTCCTGGTGACGGACCCCAGTTATGGCCGACTAAAATGGGACCAGCACTTGCTGTCCGGATTTGTCTATATGAGATAAAATCTCAGGGTGGCGATTTCGATTCGAGAATGAAGGAAAACGGGAAGAGCATAAAACAGGGAGACGAAGGTTTTTGATCATCACTTGTATTGTTTCATTGAGATTTGGAGACATAAAAAAGGGTTTTCTGACCCGGGAAGTGGGAGGGGGCGGAAACATCCTTCCGCCCCCATATTTTTTACAGGAGGACTATCGCCCCAACCCCACCCCACTTCCTATCCTCTTGAAAACATCAGAAAAATTTGAAAAATTTTCCGAATAAAAGTATTCATTGATGAACAGATGGGTGGTTGCAAGATGGATTGAGGGTTTTAGTCTAACTTCCTTTTATCTAGCCTCTACTCCTACAAAAGTAGTTGTGATCGGTCTTCGGTTAGATTAGGTAAGATGGAGTTATACGTCCCAATTTCCAACCAATTGGTTCAAGTCGAGCCTGCCACGCCCCTTTCTCCAGTTGTGACTCACTGGCTTGTTTTACCTTCTCAATTTCTTATTCTGAACCTTATGCAAGCACAATGGCCGATTGTTCCGTTTTTTAACGTCTTAGGCATGACCCGGCTAGGACTCAAACTCCGGACGTCCCGACTGCAAGTCGGATGCTATAACCATCAATCTGGGAAAGATGAGATTACCCTTTCCCAAAACCAACTGCCTCCGGGTTATGCAAAGGGTAAGTTTGCAATTCCCTTTGTGATTTGTCCAATTTCTATCAACAACTAACAGACCAAAGAAAACCCTTTTGAAAAAGGGTTTCTCTAAAAGTTAAGATTTGAAACCGTTTAAGTTCAAAGAATTTAACCTAGAGGGTTCTAAAGGGATTTTGAGCCGGAATACTTCAGAAACGTATCCCCCTGAATGTGTAAGATGCTGCGGGAAATACCAGTAAATTGCTGCTGGTAGGCGATGTAAAAGTGGAACAGTTAATGGGTTTGTTATTTTTAAGAATTAAAGAACAGGAAAACGTACACAGCTAGTTATCTAGCAAAAGGTTTGCATTGAACAAACAAAAGAGATGACTAATTAAGAGGAAGTATATTTCCTACAACTATGTTGTACCAGGGAGTTGCAATAGAGTACGACCTTATCAGCGCTAAAGGTTTTGCTAAAGGTTTTGCTAAAGGTTTAAAGGTTTACGGCCCATTTTCCAACCAACTGGTTCAAGTCGAGCCGGCCACGGCCTTTCTTCCAGTTGTGGCTCACTGGCTTGTTTTACGTACTCAATTGCTTATTTCGAGCCTCAAGCACAATGACAGAAGGTTCCGTTTTTTAGTCTTAGTTCCGTTTTTTTTCTTATATATGACCCGGCCAGGACCCAAACTCCCGACCCACCCGACAAGTCGAGTGCTCTAACCATCAGTCTTGGGATAACGTGAATACACTTCACACCTGATTGGTAGAATGAAGGGTTGGACATAATTTAACAAGATGAATTGATATTAGTTTCTAAGCAAACGAAATTCTGAATAACAAGCAGGTGTTGTAGTGTACTATAATTTAGGCAAAAGATGATCAATATTGTTGCATCAATATCTCATGACTGATTGATGGTAGGAAATGACGTGAAAGATGTGCTTATAAAGTTGCTTGGAGCTTATTAACGTTTGCATGGTATTTGAAGAATGCACTCAAAAAAATTAAACTAACGTTTATCAGGGAGGTGTAAGTAAGTAAAAGGCAATCATTGTCTTGGGTTATATCAACATTTCAAAGTCAAATATCTTAAACCATTGTAAAACAGTGTTTATTATTCCAACCAATTAACCCAAATTGTAACTTTACCTCTTGAAAATATTTTGCATTGCCAGAATAAAATTCAAGTGATTCGTTTAACATTTGAAAGTTATTCGTGAGTTTGTTCAACAAGTGCTGAATTTATTTGAACATTTCTCGGAACACTTATAATGCACTCTGCCTTATTTTAAATTTTCTATCATTCTGCTTCAAGGAGAATTCTTAACAGACCATTTTCTGCAAAAATGACGTAATAAGGTACTGCAATGACTGGATATAGGTTCATGTTTTACTTTTCAAAAGGGTAATAATTGATTTTGGAATATTTGTCGAAAATAATTTGAAAATAGTTTTTCATACTTACCACCTGTGCTCAATAAAATACAGCCTTTGGAAAACACAATATAGGAAGAAACGAAAAGATACACAATTATGCAGAGCAATTGCGTCATGTTTGATTGCGACTCGGATCCACAGAAAATGTACGATAGGGTTGGAATCTGCCAACCAACTGACGAGGACTGATGAAACTAAATGGTGGAAGGTGAATCCCAACACCAACGACAGAGATACGTCTGACTTGTGACGTCATGGTATATAAACAACCTACACTTATGTGTTTTGATGTTTTGAGTGAGAATGACATTATCTCACTTCCTTAAAAATGTTTCTACCTTGCACATTGTAATGTTGAAAAGAATATTGGATTGTATCTGCATGATTAAATTTCTATGAAAAAGCATTGAAACTTGTCTGGAGGAAATAAAAGACGCTAACCTTGCCTTGCATCTACATGTACAAAACAAAGGACCAGTGGCGGGGCCAGAATGTCAAATAGCGGAAAAGGAAAAAGTTAGAGGAAAAAACATGTTTAGCGCCAAGAGGGAAACAGATCGCACCGCTCGTCCTCCTGCGGATCTGCTTGAAGGCCAGGTCACACTACAGCGATATCGGATCGGATTTCGCTCCGATTTTGTTTTAATTAATATCCTTCCATCTTTGGTTGAAAAGAAACAAAAAATTTCCAGCCTGTTTAGATATATGAATTGTATCGCAGGATTGCGAATTCTAAGTTATACCAATATTATAATTGCGTGACGCTTCACCGCAGACAACTTTTATGGGATACGCGTTGTCCGACAAAAGCTATGTGTCAATGTGACGTCACGAAATAAGTAGTTTACTTTTAAGTTCCCTGGTCCTCTCATACTGATCATATCTTTACATACGATGTCAAATGTTTGGTTCTTTCGGATATGGTCGGAGGAGATTTCAACCAAAACTGACAAGAATCGGATAGTAATCCGATCCTATATCGCTGTAGTGTGACCAGGGCTTAAGAGACAAAGCCCGGGTGGGATCCAGAGGACTAAGCCCCCGGATGCTCTGAGGTTTTAACATATCTCTTTGTGAAAATTGCATCCCACGGCGAGAGGTATGTTTATTTTTCGTTTGACCTAGTGACTTAGCGCGTGACCTTAGTTGGGGGATGAGACTGGGGGAAAGGATAAAATCTGGGGGACAGGTTCTTCCCTCATATCACCAGTATGTTATGTAAAACAACAAGTCTCGAGAAATTTCTAACCTAGCCTCATATTTAAAACCTAACCTAACCTTGAGATGTCTCGATGTACTGTGAGCATTTAGTGTTCCGTTCAACCCACTCGTTCATTTGGGAGGTTAACTCTTTCGGGGTTTCATCCATTCCCCATAAAATTGAAAGAATGTTTGAGGAAATGTTAGTATACAGGTACACTTGTTCCACCACTTTACATATTTCGGTTGTGCCCTATATCTTCCCGTAAAACCTGCTTAAAGGCAGTCAAATCTCACCCCAAACTGCAAATTTTTAGTAGTCCACAAAATAATAGTAATGTGATCTGGAGTTCCTAAAAGCTGTAACAGGTCTGTAAAGTGACATTTTAAATAGGTTCCATTCATTTCATTTGACTTTATTTATTTGTTTCTCCACCAGTCCACAGCAAAATTTTAAAATGATAAACACCATTGCTTTAAAAATATTTATAAACAAGAAAATGACCGCTGTGGAAGCAAGTGTTCGTAAAATCCATTCCATGTTTTCCAAGACAAAAAGACAACCGGAGAATGAAACTAGAAAGAAACAAGTAGTATTAAAACAAAAACCTTCCAATACCACCGACCATCCACCCACCTGCATCTACTTACGACACTTGGATCTTATATAAAAGTAAAAAATAAGCTTGATTTTTGGGATTATGACCGAAATCTTGGCCAGCATATTCCGAATAAAAGTCAGTTGGCCTATCTTTGAGACTCCTTTTACATAAGATCGAATAAGACAAAGTAGAAATGGTTTAGTTAATCGGCTGACGGCTTCTTGCCCTGGAAATCTACTTAACTGTAAAAGTAAAGCCTTTCAAATAAACCTTTAACAAACAGAAATTTGAAAGCAAAAGCACACGGAGGTTAACGGTGCATGAGAACTACCAGATATATGGTAATCATGATTAAGTGGTATTTTCCAAGAAATTACGAAAAGCGTAAAACGTGTGTTAGATATATCGTCGATCTCCTACATATTCATATTTATTACTTGCGCATTGGAATTAGTTCGCACAAAGAAAATAAAAAGCGTGAGTTATATCCTAAACCTGATTCATTTTTTTCTTCACCGCGGGTCACCTTATGAGAAGTTGGGAAACAAAAATATAGCTAAGGTCCTCCCGTGGGAAGAGCTGAAGAGTAAGCCCACAGTGTTCCTCACCTGTCATAGAAAAACTTCGAGAGACGACAAAATGGGAAGGTCTTGAACAATACTAACACCAGCTCTGGAATCAAACTTGAAAGGTGCTGTACCTGTTTATATATCTCACACTGTGTACCTGTTCGTAGTAATGTTTTCGCCCCTTGGCTCTTCGCCAGAGAGTCGTGGGGACTTTTAGAAAAAACCTGTTCGTAGTAATGTTTTGTTAAATCCTGACTGATTGGCTGGCTGGCTGGCTGACTGACTGGCCAACTGACTGATTGACTGATTGATAGGCTGATTGATTGGCTGACTGAGTGACTGGCTGGTTGACTGACTGACTGACTGACTGACTTCCGCATTCGTGTTAAAGGCATGTTCTGGAGACAAAATTCGTTAACTTCAAAATAAACAGAAAAATTTTCTCTTTCAAAAGGTGAAAATTGCATTTCAATAGCTTATAGCATTTGGAAGATACAAATTTTTAAAATACTGCAAATTTTTCTTGGAATTTGATGCATCATGGGAAATCTGTGATGTCATTGTGGCACATAATTTGACGCTGCATTCAATTTATTTATAATTATGATGCCGCTGCAGACAATATCAAGGAACATTGTTGGTTGCGCTCTACATATGGTGAAGGGTAATGCTAGAACTACAGAAAAAGATATTCAAACATTCCAGCAGTATCAAATTTCAAGGACAAACAGGGTGTTAAATTATAAAGAAAAACAAAAGGAATTTGAAGCAATGTGCCCACATTACATAACTTTCTGTGGCTTTGTTGAAGAGCAGAGGTATTTTTTAACAGAAATAACCCATCTTTAAAGTGAGATATCTTGAGTTAGGAAAATGGTATTGTGATAGGGTTTGAAGGACATGGTGTGGAATATTTTTGTTTTTCTTACAAGACAAAGGCAAAAAGCCACCAGAACATGCCTTTAATGTGTTGTTAATCACATCTGACGTATTGTCTGACTGACTGACTGACTGACTGATTGAATGAGTGAGTGACTGATAGACTGACTGTCTGAATGACTGATTGAACGACCGACCGACCGAGTGACTACTTCATTGTTACAGCGAATTAGGTTTAAAAAAGCCATAGTTATAACACTTGCCATGGATGATGTTTAAGTTAAGAACACGATAATATTTCCGAGAAATTATTTATTCAGGAGCGGATCCAAGGTGGAAGGAATGCTTTTAAGGCCTCGGCCCACCCCTTTTTGCAACAACAACAATAACACATGTGGGAAATTAGCTGTGAAACTCTCTCACACCCTACTTTCTCTTAAGTCAGCCCCTCTTTTTGGAATATTTGCACTACTGCCAACATGACATAAAGCAACGATATTATAAGTGAAATCCTCTTCATCAGTGGTTCTCAAACTTTTTCAAAGTACCGCCCCCATAAGGCATCCATGACTGACCCAACGCCCCCCTCCCACCCAACAAACCATCATATTTATATAAGTCTTTGACTTTGAGCTTTCGAATTTCAATTTCCAGCACCAAAATGACCCAGATAAGTTTTATATTGGGTAAATTTTTTGTTTTTGCTAAACCTTTCCGAGAAAACAGTCTGTGTGAACCACTCTGCAACCTCCTAGGTTCCTTTATTGCACGAATGTATGAGAACCTCCAGGGACCCCCTAGTCAATGCCAACGCCCCCCTGTTGCTTGCAAACTTCTCAGCGCCCCCTTGAAACTTTTCAACGCCTTCAGGGGGCGGTAGGGACCACTTTGAGAACCACTGCTCTACATCAACCCACAAAGTTTCTAATTGAGGCTTAAAACACCGCTAATGAAGCGTTATTGACCAGTTAAATATTTAAGATAGAAAATGTATGTAAACTTGTCAAGTCAGTTCACATTTTGAGTAGTCCCACTTATTCACATCATATTTATAAATTTAGAAAGTATATGATTCTATCTTTAAAAACTAAAAATGATGTTAACAGTCTTTATCTTGAATGCAAAAAAAGAGTTAATTTTCGAAAAGTTCGAAAGACACTGCCTCGTGTTTTAATGTCAAATAAAAAGTATCGGTTGATCAGACATCTTCAATCGAAATTATGAAAGAAGATGGCAATGTATAAAATATAGCAAGTGATTTTGTAAAGGAACATTTTCATCTTTGACAACGATAATTTGTCGGTCCGTATCATGTAACGAATGGTGGAACATTTCTCCACTCATCCCATGCAGACGCCGATCCAGGATTTTGGGGAAGGGAAGTGTCCCGTCATCAGGAGGTCCAGAGCGAGTACTGAGGGTTCGAAGTCACGGTTTGTGGTTGGAGGTCCTTCTCCTTACAAATGGATTCTATGCATCTGGTAAGCATATTTTCCATATTAAAAAAAAAAAAACAGTAGTTGGTCAAAACATCGTTGGCTATCGTAAAGGGGGGGGGGGGCGTGCGTCCGAAAGCGCCCCACCTGGACCAGCGCTTGCTAGAGTGTGTCATATTTTGATTATTATTCTGTTTTGAATTACCTTATTGATATTTACTTAAAATTAAAAAATATCATTTTAAGTGTCCATTCAATGAACTGAATAAGTTAATAAGTTACCGTGAACAGGTTTCTCTGAAAACTGATCTTTACCAATTATATGCAACTGTCGCTTTCACTGTTAGGATGGGATAAGTAATTACAGTTCTGTTACAATTTTCTTCTTGGGCGTAATAAGAAATAACCTAAGTGCAACTGCATTTCCTCTGTTTGTTAGTGCAAGTTTTGTTATACATGAATTTGGTCACCAGTTTACCTTGAGATTTGTCGAAGGACCAATTTTGGGGTCCATCTTAGTTTCTTTTTCGTCCATCTGAATCACGGATAGTTGTATTCATTTCAAAACCTGAACTTAATGTGCTAATTAAGGTTTTTTAGATAGTTTGCAACCATTTCTGGCAGGTATTGGTGATCAAAATTGCACCTATTTCTAAACTTAAGAACGATGCTTCCCAGCATTTTTGCATCATTACTTGGCTGCTGGGTTCGTCTGTAAGTCACCGATGTGTGTATATAAGTACGACACTGTAAAAATGTCTGTAATGTTACAGAATTTTTGTACAATTGCAGAAGGAAAAATAAAGAAATACGAAAAGAATACATAAAAAGTGCTGTCAATGAGTTGACAGCACTTTGTGTGTATTCTTTTGTCTTTATTTTATTTTCGGTAAATGTACAGATATTTTTACAGTGTAGATTAAGTGCGATGATCAATTCTTAACTGTCACAATGACCTGTAAATCCAAGTAGTGGTATGTCATTCATTTTTCAGGTACTATATAATTACAGGCAGATGCGCTAAAAAGTGTGCATTAATCAAGTAACTTTGAGTTCAGTTTATTTTACTCAATTGGAGAAAGGCTACCTCATGAAAAAAAATCGATTATGAGACATATAACGAGCGTGATGAAACATGCAGTAGAATTATCAAAATGTTTTAATGTACAGTTATCTTTGTAAATACATATGAGTAACTTACGATTTGACTTTCATACTTTCATGTCTCACGGATGAACATAATTCTTGGGTTGATTATTTCAATATGCAATTTGATAATCAATGGTTACAGGTTCTTCCAAAGAAAGCTCCGATTGTCGCTTCAAAGACTATTTTTGCCGGTTTCTTATACAACGAAGGTTTTCCTAAAAAAACATGTCACATCACCTTATACTTTTCTTCTCCTTTCGTGCATTTTGTCGTTCCTTCTTTTAGATAGCTAAGCTATTATTCTATAGACGAATCCGATCAGCACTTGTTTTTAGTGACTGTAGGTAGCCATATTAGTAGGGTCCATCAGCCTTAAATCGTCTCTATTTATTGTCCACACGAATTTCAAACTCTCATATTTGGTGAAATTGAGGAAATCAAGATACAGTTCCGTGTACAACTATCCACCGTACAGGTAAGCCAGGATATCGAAAGATTAAAAGGTAATAGACCCCAGTTAAAGCCGACTACAATCAGACCATCACTTGCTGTCCGGACTCGTCTATACACACATGTTCCAAATGCGCATCACTTCAACATGAGAAAGAACTGATGAACACGGCGTTAAATACGGCTATGATTATGATTTGGATTTTCAATCATCAAGGTTTGTTCGCGTGACATCAGTAAATAATTTTAGCGAAGTGGTGAATTTCAACGAAAGAATGAAATGTTCTTTTAATCAATTTATGACAACAGAATGAAAGTTTCTCTTACCCCGTTTTATATAATCCTGTTTTCAGAATCAAAACAGGGAAATCAACGTTTGGCTGTAGAGTCCTTTCTGTACTTGTGTGGTTTAGAGATTATTGTTCAATCATCATGTTTTTAATAAACAGATAGGAGGTATTTATGTTTATTAAAGAGTGACACAGTTTTGATAATTCATTAAGAATGGTGTCTTTGTTTAGCGGAGAAACTTTCATTGTGTATGAATGGAACAATTCATATTTCGTCAGAAAACAATTATTTTTTAGTTCTGGAAGAGTTGTGCGTGTGCATATAAAAGTGTTCTCCAAGCAAGCATTATTGTTCTATAGTCTAAGCCTAAACGATCGTACATTTGTTTCAATTTCATTTTGTATAAATATGTTTATGAATAAATTTATGATTGAATGGGTCATGCGCACCAGAGTTTCCCAACAAAATTGAACAACCACCGGCAATTGTGACGACGGGCTCAATCATTCATCTTTCAAACAAATGTCTAAAAGATTTGGAAAAGTTTATGTCTAATCCTCGTCATTTAAATTATCATGTAGACCGGGTAAGGGTAATCACTGCCCAAACTCACCATTATTGATGAATAATTGAGAACAATATTTATGAAAAGTCAACATTTTAGTTCATTAAGTAGGAGACGTTTTGAACTTAGTTATATGGTGCATTAATATTAAGAACGTGGTATAAAAAAGTTGCTGCAGAATCCAAGAGGGAATCTGATTATTAAAATCAAAAGTTTGCATATTCATGGGTAAATATATGATTGTGTACACTGTTAAAAAATTTCTCTGTAAATTTACATAATTTTTATGGCAAATTTTTTTCCAACCAAATAATGTTTTTTTACAGCCAGACTGTAATTATGAAAAAACATTAAGGGTTGGTTTTTTCCTTTACAGTTTTTGCATGTAAATTAGTTTACAAAAGTCTACTGTAAAATCAAATTTTATGTGAATTTACAGCCTACTGTTTTCATTTCCGACGTTTTAATATTTATTATTATATCGCTTTTTTACCTTTCATATGTTGTTAAGTAACATACACTTCACCATTACGTAGATCGGGTATTTGCTTATCAACGTAATGTGTCGTTACGAAGTTGTTTTCAATCAAAACACATTGAGAATGCGTTGTTGTCATATTGTTGTCAAGTAGACTGCTATCTCTAGGAACTTTGTAATTGGAAAGTCACATTTTTTGTACAATATAATAATTGTTTTTAAAATAAATATGGCAAAGAACGCAAATACATTAGTTGCAAACATTTCCAGACAAGGTAAACAATAAGTTTATCAGTTTCCTGATTAAAAAACGCCAAAGAAGATATTATTCAAAGCAACAGCAATCCTTTTGTTAGGAAAATGCCTACAAAATAAGCTCCACCCATTTATGCAAAATGAGATTTACGTCATAAAGTGGTAAATTTACAGACTCTTTCAAGTAAATTTGTGAAACGTTTTTAATTTGCTCCGATCAAGTGCATGAGTGCCTGTGGCAATGAGTTGACATCAGTATACCAATTGTTAGTGCTCTGAAATTAGGGCCTTACAATTTCTTTTTACTTAAAAATGTGTGACAAAACACCAGTTGTATGATATTTATAACTAAGAACGTAATAACTAAGTATGCTTTTATAATAAATGTAAGTTAATTTTCAAATAGGGCCATAAATTTGCCAAAAATGTTTCCTTTTTTAAACTGAAACTTCGCAGAACGATGCATGTTATATATTGAAAATTTTCTGGCTATTTCTTATTTGTTTGTTTGGGCTTATTTTTGTTTCTTTTTCAGCTTAAAAACAAAATGAATGTTTGTTAAATGACAGTATATTTATGTGAAATCAGAAAAATACAAAATACTGTCAAAATTTCTGTAAATTTACAGAAAAAGTTTTACAAAGCAGTAAAATTTGGTTTTTCAAGTAAACAGAAAATACATGTTAAACAACCTTTTTTTATTGTAGCAATACAAAGTGTCGGTAAAGATACAGAAAATCTCTATTAAAAGTATAATACAAAAAGTTTAAGTTAAAAAAGTCTGTAAATTTACAGAAATTTTTAACAGTGTAGGCTTGAAGATGACGATTTAAGTATTTTATCCTTTTCAACGTTGTCAACATAAGTTACATTGATAGCCGTTCGTTGCCAATTCCAAAAGGATCAGAATATTGTATTATATAAGCTGCTGCTACAATATGGGAAAAATACATTAGAGCAAAGTAAGTAGCAATGTGGGTAGCTGTCAAGGACAGTGGCAACTCTCTGAAAACTCAGTAAAAATAGTCATCAGAAGGTTTGTATGCTGCTGAGGTAAATTGGTGGGTTGGTGTCCGCTTCTCGGACTTTTGGCTAAGGTCAGGTGTAGTATCTGTTCTTTTCGTCCAGTTTAGAATGGAGCATTGGCGTATATGGTCTGAGGGCCGTGAAGTTAGTCAAGTGTTGTACTTCAGTGAATGTGTAGCTTCCTCGGGAAGCAGTTTTAAGTTAGGTTTCGCCGAGCGGCTCCTTGCCAGAGAGTCGTGAGGACTTAAGAAAAAGTATATTTGGTTGGTTGGTTGGTGTCCTGTAGGACTTTGATCTGCATCCAGTTAAAGGTTTAGTTTAAACATGGGAATAACGACGTTACCCTTTGCCACAACTGCCTCCGGGCACCCTTCGGCAAGGTGTACCTGTATTTTCGCAGTGCTTTTTGTGTGTTGTTGCCTTTGGGAGTGATGTTGCCTTAGGGCGTGGTGGTGTGTTGTGATATTCGGGGTGGTGTGGCCGTTGGGCGATTAGAGTGGGATAATCTTGGTTTGTGTTGTTTTTGGATCTAAAGTGGGGTTGGCATCGGGACGGTGATGATGTTGAGGGCGGTTGTGGGTGAGATGGCGGGTTGTTCATAACGTGTAGCAAAGATTTTCGTTTTGTTTGCTGTGTTTATATAGGATTCGCTATTATGTTTGTCATCCGACTGGTTTTGTTGGAGAAGTTGGTTTGGTTTTTGATGGTGTTCATTTCGAAGCATGTCAAAGATAAATTTGATTGGTGTCTGAAACAGGTTACCATTAGGCATGTTGTCTTGTAAGAAGTCAACAATGACATTCTCAAAACCAACAACCTGCCGTTTCTGCGTTAAACGTATTGGGAAACTTCAAGCAAGACTATGGCTGTTTGTAAGGAATTTTCCGACAAATGGTCGAAAAAAGTTTCACATCTTATCTGATTTTCTCTTATCTTATCTTATGTGATCTTATTTGTGCACAGGATATCACAGAGCAAAAGTTAGTTCTCATTTGGACTGAGGAATAACAAACGCACACCAACAAGTACAGACAGCGGATCAGTCAGCCAATTGGATACGAGTTCGTGCACTTGTGGGACGAATTCTGCTGCGTGCTACCCACCTTTCTAAATATATGCCTTACACGTAGATCAGGGATGAAAGCAGGTACACATTGTTGTGCCTCCCAAATGACGTCATTGATGACGTCAATGCAAAAGGCCTGTATGTATTCCGGATCGAATTTCGGTGCAAAATAAAGGGACCATGTTTGTGGCTTTCTTTGGTATGTTGCTTCACATTCCCTGGAGAGATCGTTGGAGAGTTTGTATGAAGGAGCCGCAATTTATAGGCTGGGTGACAGTGGCGGAGCTGCCATATGGTCAGGGGCGGTGTCCCCCGCCCCCTGACGGACCAAATCGTCTGTCGGCGCCCTTTTTAGGTTTTTAACATACTTTACTCTTGCACCATTATTGGCAAAGACATAATTTAATAGCGTTGTTTTAAGGCCCAGGTGACAAAATGCTCACACAGCCACCAGTAACTGTAGCATCTGCACTTTATTCTGATGGAAAGGGCCATTTTCTGTAATATAGGGATAGGTTTTGCCGAGACGTATCTTCATGCCTTATACACACCAATGTTGTGTTAGTTAATTGCTTCTACACCAAGCGTGATTACTGTTAAGCTTACAAAATACACAGACTGACATTAAATTTACCCTCCCGGCCAATAAAAGATGTTGCAAAGGGCACAACAATAATTTTAGCGCAAATACCCCTCTTGTTGTCGGGGACAATTGTCAACATAGACAATAAAAGAGTTTATAAAGATATCAAAATAGCTACCACAACATTTATCAAAATAATTTGAAGAGAACATTCAGGTTAAAATAAAATAAAACTGTTATCATAGTGGTAATGGTTTAAGAGTTTTAATGAGCAGTATCCATTTTGCTTTCTTCAAGTGACCATTCTCACGATAAATGGCTTTTTCTGACACTGCACGATAATCCCATGAAACTGCTTATTCCTGTACTTTCGTGGTCTTAAAAGTCAGAAAAATGCATCTAATAAGCCTATGTTTATTCTACTTTTATTTTTAATGAATTCGGTATCTAGAGGGCCAAAAGACCTTTTGTCTTGGCCATTTCTTGCAATGTAGTTAATAAATGGCTATTTCAGAGTGTTCAAATGATGTAAATTACGTCAATAAATGTTTCTTCGTGTACTTATCTTGATTTCAAGGTACACAAAATTAACAACTTACGGTAGCCTTCGGAGCAGACTCTGTAGTAGCCGAAAGATGGCGCTGTCTCAAAATCATAACACACCTCTCTAAATAGTATAATATACAGTCTTCAAACCTTCGTCCAGTTTCCATTTACAGGAATCCCGCATTTTGAGGGATGAATTAGTAAACATGAGATGGTCACGTGGTGCACGAAACAAGTATGAATAGTGTATTTTGGTACATTCAACTGATAAAACGAACAGCGAACAACCGAATGTAATGTCATTTGGGGTAGCACGTATACTTCTAGAATTCAACCTCTTTTCATTCTTCAATGTGCGAGCTCTGCGCCACATTTGTAATGAGAGCATACCCCCATTAATTCCTCCATTGACTTACACACTAAATTCAAAAAGTAAACGGGCCTCTAAAAGCTTGTCGAAGTTTTCACCAGGGTCAAGCTACCCCTCATATGAAAGCTGACAAGTTGGCCATTCATGGCACTTTCAATTTACCATATCATGACCGTGAAGATTTTTTGCTATTTCACCTCAAAGTTCAAACCACCTTTTCCAAGCCTTGTTTTTCACTAAAATCTCGGTATGCCTCCGCCAGCTTCTAAGGCCCATAATTTCCACAAAATTGCTTCAATTAAGCCCATTTTTTTTCACCAATGGTACTTCATTTGATATACTTTCAGAAGAAACTTACAGAAAACCCCAGCTCATTCCATAACATATCAAAAAAATGCTCCTTTTAGGGACTCTATCTGAGGGCGAACAAACGGACGCATTAATACACCTGCTAATTGGGATATGCTCCCTAATGAAGTCCATCTGCAATATACAAAACCCCTCTTTGCCAATCTCAATATCCTTAATATTTATGATATTAATCGTTATTATACTGGTATTTTCATATTCAACTGGTTAAGTGACTCAATCCCGTCAATATTTAGAACTTACTTTGAATTGCGTACTGGCACATATTCCTACTCCTGTCGACATCGGAACCACATGCAATACCTTTTTTCAGACTTAGATCCTCCCAGTTTGGAATCCGGTATAATGGTCCCAAATTATGGAACTCGTTTCCCAATGATATTCAAGAGTGAAAACTGTTAAGTACATTTAAGAAGCGATTAAAAGATCATTTTATCATCAACTACCTTTGAATAATTTTAATTCTTTGCTATCTGTTCCATTTACGTGTGTTTTTGTGTTTCTTTTTCTGTATTATATATGTGTTTTGTGGTAATTGTTTTTTGTTAATTTAAGTCTCTGTAAAGGGGTGTCAACGTACATAAGCTCCCTGGAGCTTCTTGTTGTCACTCCTCAGTCTCTTCTGTACCCTGTACATACAAATAATTCATTACATATTTCTCTATATGAAAGACTGAAATAAAGTTCTATGAAATTGAAATTGAATTGAATTAGCTTTTGTAGGTGGAAAATGTGTACCAGGCCATACGTTTGATGCATAAATATTACCTATTACGCGAGATATAATTTAGTATTTTAATTTTTGTCATGACGTCATATTTGGTGATTGTAAATGAGATTCGCTAGAAAGTTTGCAGGCTATTGTATACCGTAGGTATATGCCATGTAACTTAGTTGGAAACGTGGGCTGTTCAACAGTGAAGCCGTTGAAAGACTCATAGTTATTATTTATAGTAGCGAAAGTAGGATTTTTGTTATTTGAATGCAGTAGTTGAAACGTAAACACAATAGCCTGCTTACAGCAGACTAAACTTACGGTGATTAATTTCCATAACCTTTTCCCCCTTTCAGATTGCTTGCTATTTGGCTCTAACAGGTTTAATCTTTATCTTCACAAAGTAGCCCATTATTAAATTAGAATCTTAAATCGAGACTTGGGATAGAAACATGGGCGTCTGCAGGTAGGAGCAAGGAGGGGGGGGGGCTGCCCTCCCCTGGAAATAAAAAAAAAACTGAAAAAACGAAGAAAACATAAAGAAAAAAGGAAGAAAAACAAATGGGAACATACCGACCATCCAAGCCTAAATGAACCACCAGCGATTCTTAACTGTGCAGAAAATCTCGAACTTTTTCAGTTAAATGCAAATATCTTTAGTTGTACAACTCGCAGAGAGCTGGGGTGTTCAGATTTAGGAAGAAGAAATTGTTGTCTTTTTAGTAGAATAAATTTTTAATGCAAAATCAAGGCGGAACAATGTGCATTTTTTTAATGAATAATATAAAACTAGTGAAAGTTCAATGGCGAAACAGTGAAAATATCAATATATGGGCCGGGTGCGTTCATTTACACTGTGGCAGCTCTCGACACAGTGCAGCTATCGTTTCGGGGTAAAAAGGATATTTTGGAAGAACTTTCCTCCTTTCCATTAAGGTATATTTCGTTCTGATTGGTTCATGGGAACAATGTGCAGATTTCGATTAAAATAAAAACTAACCCTCAGAGTGTCTCAACCCAACGCCTGTTTCTATTGTTTTCCTTGTTGTACAATAATGCCATCGCGTCCCTGCTTCCACAGCAGCTCCGTTCAAGCGTGAATAAGAGAGATAAACCGCAAACTTGGGAATGCTGCACAGCAAACTGGCAGATTTTAAATGGTCGTTTCAAGCTGATATGTTCCGATATGAACATCAACATTTCATAACAGTTCACTCAGTGTTTTCCCTATTTATATGCGGTAAATAGGCTTTAGAAATGCCACTTCCAGCGATCTGAGAGGCATTTGGGACCAAAATGTCCCCCCTAAAAAATTTTGTTCCCCCCCCCCGAATTTTCTTCTGAGGAGGCCCATGGATAGAAAATATAAACATTTTTTAATAGAAAAACTTGCCGAGGAGAAATAGCAAAGTAGTCTTCTACCAGGTGCGGAAAATCAAGCGGAAAGTCTGAAGAGCCGAGGCTTCGATCGTGCTGAGGCTCAAGGTATTTACTCCTTCGAAGCGCCCCTGTAGACTATTTTCGCCCCCTCCGCCACTGGCTGGGTGAAGCTGATTTAGTCAGAACTTACTCCCAGCAGAATATTTCTTGTGACACCTTTTGTCCAAATTCAAATAACTGAAGGATTCCAAATGGTTTGAAAAATGAAATTTTTAAGCAAATGATAATTTTGCAAGCCCCTTAGTAATTTGTTGTATTTCTGTCACCAACTTAGAGGACATAACCCTTTGAAAACAAAGGGTTTTTCCACAGAGTATGGTTTAAAACTTTTAAGTTCAAAATATTTTAACCTAAAGGACTTCAAAGGGAACTTTAAACTGGGATGCTTACAAAATATTCAAAACACGTCTCCACTAAAGCTTGTGATGTACTGCGGGAAATACAGGTAAAATTGCCACTGGTGGGTGATGTGACTAAATGGAACAATTAATGGGTATGTCATTTTTATAAAAATTAAAATAAAGTATCTGCAGCACGGGTCTATGCACACAAGCAGAGAGAGCGACATCAGCTTTGCAGTGAACACACTCCACAGGCTTATTTATATTTATAACCCTTTACCGTTGTTTGGGTCCTTTTGGACCCATACGGAGAGCGCGGCTGTCACCCACCTTTACTGTTTCACCCGGAGCTCGAAACTGCGAGTAGCTACCCGAAAATTCGGCCACAAGAACGAGAGGGACAATAGTTTTACGTCACGGGGTCAATAATCTACGGAAGCTGATGCGGTGCGTGCTACGTCCGCTTTTCCGCCCACTCCCGAGGCGCGCAAATATGCCCCGATTGCAGCACAACGGTAATTAAAGGGTTAAATAACAGTGTAAACGCACAGACACGGAGTCATCAAAATGTCTTGCATTGTACATACAGAGGTGAGGTGATTGACTAGGAGGAGAAACTTTTCTTACAGCTTTGTTGTAAGACCTGATCAGGACTAAAGGTTTTCCTGAGGGATAATTGAGCTGTGCTTAACATCTACCGAATGCTTCATTTTTAAACATGCACTATTACACGTCACTCCATCACATTGTTCAATTGGGGTATTCCATGTTGATAATGCCACAACACCCACGAAGCACTGCTTATCCCTATGACTAGGAGGGTTTGTACATGTGCATATCCACCAAAACGTAATACCGAAATGGCTTAATAGTTCAAAACTGAACCAAAACTACCTCTAACTTATTGGCCGTTGTTTGTGGAAGAAGTTTCGTTAAGCGTGACTTCAGCTTCTTTTGGACGTTTTCATTTTTGGCAATTGACGATTCATGACGATTTTAAATTGTACAATGCAGAGTTTACACAGAAGAATGTCCGATGTGATACTGTGAAAACGTGTTCAGGAGTTTATAAAATGTTTTGGAAACATGTTGCAATGCGAAAGACACACGTTTAATACCTTAATATTATTTCGTGTCTTATTCGAAAACATTTTGTTAGTTCCTGAAAGCGAGTAGAAACGTGTTTATTCCGGGCAGGATATACACGGGCTTGTTGCGGGCAAGGATTTTGTTGCACGCAGGAAAATTTCTGCGGGCAGTTCAAGATTTTGGAGAGTTTCGACTTCGAGTAGATCTTGTGTCTTTGATGCGTGATACTTGCGTGGGTGTTGCGTTGTCCCAGTGTGACTTGCGTGCCACACACTTGAAAGTTCCTTGTAAGGTCAGTGACACTTGCAGACACTGCCGGTTACGTTCGTGCCAGTTACGTATCGCCTGCGTGGGAGTTGTCTTCAACGCGGCGAGGTTTACGCGTGCCAATTGCGGGCATATTAATATGACAAAGGTAGTCGCAAAACGCCAGTAACTTGCCCGCAGCAAGCCCTCGGATTACCAGCAGGGAGACAGAAACTTACCCGCAAAATGCCCTCAAATTCCTTGCTCCATTCCCGCAGAATTGACGCTCTGAACAAAAGTTGGCAGGACCAACATCATTTCTGCCCTCCAAATGCACGCTCCATGCCCGCATCTGACACAGGCTCGGGCCAAATTGCCGAATGGTCCACGATCAACCTACGTTCTGCAAGCGGGTTAACTGCTGGTGACTTGCGACCGCTACAGGCCTTCTGCGGGTGTTCTACGAGAACATCTGCGGGCAAACTCCCGCAATTTACTCAGAACAAGTTTTGAGCATGTTCAAAACATGGTTGTGGGCAACTTTTACTTCCGTGCACTCCTGCGGGCAAGTACGGGGGAGATACGCGTGAGATACCCTTTAGTCAGTGCTACCTGCGGGGAGCTCCGGACAGCAAAAATTGTCACCAACAAGTTGCACACAGTGCTTGCCCGGAATAGTGTGACAGGGACAGGGAGGGGGCAAAAAATGTTTAGCAAAGTGTTTATTTCTAAAAACTGTTTTTAAAGTTAAACACTGTAATATCGACGCGCCCAGAACCAAATATCAGTGTTGTAATCGAGACCAACATATACGACACCGAGGCCAAGACGGAGACCAGAGGGTGCCGAGACCAGGAGCAGAATTTGAGACCGAGACCGAGAAGGTCCGAGAGAGACCGAGACCGAAAGTAAATGTTGCATAGGAAAATATACTGTCCAAAGTTTTGAATACTTTTTCCCCTAACTTTATTACCGTATAAAAACGGCATGTGGCACCAAGAGTACAGCATCATTGATTTGTACATGTTTTATTTTATCACATGCATGAACGCACAAAAGGACAAGTTTAATTGGCCAAACCTTGCTGAATCAGGCAGACTTCGGTGCCTCAGTCGGAAAGAGATTATGCCCTTGTTGGGGATCCGGAATTAGGCAAATTAAAGGTCACCGCCTCCGTAGGGAAAAGTCCTGTACGACCATGCATATGCCAGACATAGTATAAATAACCTAATCCAAGTATTTTTCTAATGTGGCCCACATGGCCGTACGGGACCCTTTCCATCAGGGGGAGGGGGATTTTTGTACGACTCCGTATGCCAAACCAGGGCATAATCATTCCCGGAGGCACCAAAGTCTGTCCGATTCAGCAAGGTACTGGTCGATTTATTGGGGGTGGCAGCCCCCTCCTCGGCCCCGTTTTAAAAGCCCAGATGGCCCCGCACTCATGAAATTGGAGTCAGTCAGTGCTACAGGTGTTTAGTGTTGTGAATTTGATGCCGATTGATGCATGAAAGTTAGTTTGTGAAACCCACAAAAAATAAGTTGCAGCACTCTTTACAGTAAACTTCAAGTTTTCCGCTATACCAAAGATGAACATGGACTACTCGCATCCTCAGATACTGGGCTTTTATTGGAGACAATTCAGAAATTTACTAAACAGAGTTTGGAAAACCACACTGTAAGTTGATTGTTGTTTCAAATGGAAAAATTCCAACTTTTTCATTTTCAAAGCCGGAGGCAACAGCCGTCTGTCCTCTGCAGCTACGCCACTTTGTACATTACAATGTTACATTTTGCTATTCTGCCCGTTGTTTTTTAATCTGCCAGATTTATTTTTTTGGAGGGGGGGGGGGCAAAACGGTTTTTTTCCCCTAATATTTTGTTGGGGGGATTGCCCTCTGCCCCCTCCACCTAGGATTAACGTCCCTGTCACAGAATGCTTTCATTACACTTGAGGAACTGAGGAACATGAGTCTTGAAAGCATGCCTGCAGAGAGGTGTGCTCAATGTAAGATAACTTGAGAAATTTGACAAACAACTGGTATATTTGTTCGTGTTTTTCAGTTTAGCCAAATCAAGGTTTATTTGTAGCAAGATTGAGTAAAATCCATAGTATCTTCAAATGGATAGCACCCAGACTGAACTTTCAGGGGAATTCAACACACACAGTTAACACACAATGCAATGCAGTATGCCAGACTGCCACTACTGATTAATCGTGAGTAATCTGACCTGTGTGTCCAATGCTGTACTGTGTTACACTATCTTCCTTTCCTCATAGACCAAGTTTAAGACCCATCTTGAACCCACAGAAGAAAGAATAACCCTCAAAGATGGGGTGTGTGGAATAAATAGATGAATTTCTTTTCTTAAAGGACCAAACTTTTCACCCTAAGCTACAATTTTGGTATGGGGGTACCGAAATTCTCAATTGGCTAAGCCCATTGATTGACAGCTATAATTCAAACAATGCAGAGTACCAAAGCTTATATTGCACAGCATGAGAGTGTTTCCATTATAAAAATTGAGTTTTTCTATACTCACCTTGAAGCAATAAACTGAAATTGTATCTGGATGAGGATGAATTCCAGACAATTTTAGAAGGGGCTTCTGTAAGGAGGCTAGGAGAGTTGGTACAGTTTGGGGTGAGAGAACTGGGCCTTTAAGGACTGGCATATTTTTCAAAGCAACATTTGGTCGTTTTGAAAAGTAAACTATGAGTTTCTAAATGTACGGTGAGGTTAGATAAAATTTATTGATATCCATCATAAACAAAATGGAGAACAAGCATCTCACTTCAAATACTTAAATACATACAAAAAGTTATCTATGCACCTTACAATTGATGTACATAAAACTTTACATTCCTATTTTTAAACATTATTCATTTTATTTAAAGACAAAACAAACGGGACAAATTTTTGGCCGGTCTCAAAGCGAGGCCATAACAATTTTTGACACAAAGGGCGTGACATTTATAAATTCAGTGAATCATTTCGCTTATTAAAATAATCTGTAAAAAACCCCAAAACCTTTTTTATGTATTTTTAGGAAGCCTTCCAGTAGTACCTTGGAATATATGTATCTCTACTAAACCTGTATGTGCAGGATGGAATAGCACTCTGAACAGAGTATAATTTCCCAGTGTAAAACTACGTGTTAAATTTTTGGTGTCTCACAGCAAATAATTAATTCACTTAATTACAGTTTTACTTGAAATATTTCAAAACTATCCGAAATATTTCCAAGTACTATTTAAGAACCTAGTTAACAGGAAAGGTGTCCCGCTTTGGAAGAGTACATTTTCCTTAAGCTCAACCCAGTCTGTCCGTTTAATGCATTCAGTTTCCATTTCATAGAAAATCATAAAATATACCACATACAAGGTGGCACACCTAGTTCAAAAGAAATTGAAATAGGCTATTCTTTAGCATTATGTAGAAAATGTGTGTTCCGTTGACACTGGAAAGATCCGTTTTTTCGAAGAGTAACTATTGAAACTCAAATTTCTTTTCAAACTTTTCAGATGATATGCACTTTTCCTGCCAACAAACATGATATAAAAAGGTAAAATTTCAAGTTAACATTTTTTACTAACGGAAGTGGAAACTTAACCCAAATGTTACAAGTTGATCACACTATTTACGACATCACAATACAGCTGGCTTCTTTGCTAGAACAAATGACAGTACTGGAAGTGTATAAATGGCAGTGCTATAGTGGTCGAGACCGGTCTCGGTCTCGAGACCGTCTGGAGACGGGTTTTCCCCAGTCTTGGTCTCGACACTGTAGTCTCGGTCTTGGTCTAGGCCTCGGACCCTTGCCGTATTGGAAATTGTTCTGGTCTCGATTCGAGACCGGCCAAAAATTTATCTTTTTTATTTTGTTTTTAAATAAAATGAATAATGTTTAAAAGATTAAAAAAATCAAGTGTTATGTACACTGTAAAATAACTTAAATGCATTTATTAATTCATTTTTAAGTGAGGTGCTTGTTGACTATTGCTATTTTATGACTGATATCAATAAATTTTATTTAGCCTCGCCGTACCATTATAAACTTAGTTTACTTTTCATAAACAGTCATTGCTTTGCAAAATATGCTACCCTGTATTCATTTGGGAAAAATTATTCATATAATGAGTCCGCACACTCCATCTGTAGACTCTAAACTTTTTTCTGTGAGTTGGTGATGGGTCTTTATGGTCACGAGGATAGTGTAACACAGCACTGCATTCGACTATGACAGAGGTTAGGTTGCTCAATGTAATAAGTGGCAGTCCGGTTCTGCATTGCATTGCGAGTTCAATGTGTGTGTTGAATTCCTCTAAATTCTCAGCTTGAGTACTTCATTTCTGGCTGTAATAGGTTTTACTCAACCTGGCTACTAATTACCCTTAATTTGGCGAAATTGAAAAAACAGGATGAACAAATATACCAGTTTTATAGCAAAATTTCTCAAGTTGTCCAACAACAAGCACACCTTTCTGCAGACATGCTTTCAAACCCCATGTTTCTCAAGTGCAATAAAGGTATTCTGTTATAGGGGCGTCGATCCTGGGGGCAGGGTGCAATCGCCCCACCAATGAAAGCATCAGGGGGAACGGCATGTTCCCCCTAATAATTTAGGCAATAAAAAAAAAAAACAGGCAGAAAAAACAAAATGTAACATTGTAGCGTACACAGTGGCGTAGTTACAGCGGGCAGGGGAGGTTCCCCCTGGTCCTGAAAATGAAAAATTTGTACATTTTCCATTTGTGACAACAGTCAACTTACAGTGCGGGTTTCCCAGCTCGTTTCATGAAATTCCAAATTCTCTCCAATAAGAGCTCAATATTTGTAATTTTTTGTCTCCAAAAGGCAAATTTTCCAATGCCATGGCGTTTCACGGGCTGCAAATTCCTAATGCAGTAGTGCTCGCTCATAAATCAGTTTGGTAAACTTTTTCGATCTCTGGAGATGACAAAATTGGATATTTGCCATATGTGACGCCAGATCATCAATTGACACCGGCAAGTACAGTGCTATTTCCATAAATTTTCTTTGATAATGTTCCAAATTATCTTCAGTATAAGCTCTTGACTTTTGAAGCAAAAAAATAATTGTCTTGTGTTCAAGAGGAACCAAATCTGCACAGTGTGGTGATATTTCCTTTAAATCGGACTTGTATTTCATGAGATATCAGTCAATGAAGTTACTAGATTTGTGTTCAAAAGTGAGCTTTGGGGCAGCAAAAGTTATTTCACTAACTCACATGGGAAAGGAATTCTCTGTTCCCCTCTGTTTTTTCACACTGCTGTGTTGACCTTGAAGTTTATAGGAAAAAGACTCCCTAAGGGGAATGCGAAGTTTGTAAAAATTTTCATGCCACTTATGCAATCACATTCTGATATGGGATTGTTGAGGAGAAAATAAGCTGTGAAGTTTGAAAAAGTTTGACCATAGTTATTATACTATACTCTAGTTGGGAAACTCAGCGTGTGAAGGCAGTATGTTGGAAGCTGCATTTTAGCGGTCACGTGACTGTGATAGTGCACATCCCGCTAGCACAGCAATGGTCGGTACTGTATTATACAATATACACTACAGTTCTCATCGTGCCGAAGGCTATCGAAAAGGCTTTTTAAGCACGTTTGTGACCCACCCGAGGGGAGGGGTGAAATGAGGTTGGTACTTAAGCCGCAATTAAAAGAAAGCAGCCCAGCTCATTGAAAAACGACAGACATAGTGTACGTTGTAATGCGCGAGGTTGCCGTACAAACGGTACAGCTAGTATACAGGTACAGTGTAGTCTCGTTTTTACTACGTATAGTAATATGCTAGCCTGCACATACTGTAGCAGTCTCTAAATAGCACTGAGCTAATTCCTAATTTACTCGACAGGGTATAACTCAGAATACGTTTTTTTTCAGCCCTTACCTTTTTTGAAACACGTTCCTCTCTCTTAGGGCATGCTTTCCTCTGCGACAAACGCTGGCTATTCGTTTCGTTATTAAGCCAACACAGGCTAACACATATATGATAACATGGCATATTCCGGTTGCAAAGTGATCTCACAGGCTCGTCTCAGTGTCTCGTATTTTAGAATAGGCCCAACACAGCTGGGCAAAAGAACTTGAATGACCTCTTTGGGTGCATGCGAAGGTGACCACTACTTTTTGGTTCTTCAGTTCACTCAGACACTAATCTATTCATTGGTACTTTTTGTACTTTTTCTGTTGGTTGTTAATGCAGTGTTTACACGCGATTCGGTTGTGTGCACCATCAATGTCACGTGACGCACTTTTCTGAAGTCCTCAACATACCTGTTCGGGCTTGTACGTGTGTGCGTGCAGGTACACGTTCAATTTCCCAACGAGGGAAGTATATATTAACTATGGTTTGACTATCCCCTAATGTGGGGATATGATGTCACATGTGCTTGCTTCAAGTTCACTTCTTGTTGAAAATGTGACAACTTTACTTGCTCATATCTTGAGAACCACACATCAGATTTCAATGCAAATTTCACCAGAATGCTCAGAATAAGTACAGTGCCCGTCTGACATATGTTGTCGGGGAACCCCAATCCGTAGGTCTCGTGCATGCAACAACGCAGATCACTGGTCGCCGTGCAATTTCAAATTTGCCAATAGGAAATGAAGAGTCTTCAGTAATCCACAAGATATCTAAGGTTCTTACAAGAAACCCAGGATCCAAAATTTTCCGCAATACAAGATCCATATTTTCAAATATTTTTCTAAAAGGACAAAAGAATTCGGCATCCTTCACCCTCCGCAAATTAGCGTCCTTATTTTGTAGTGTTGAAGCTTCAGAAAAATCGGAAAAAGTGGGTGCTTGCTCCCCCTTCCCCCGTAAAAATGTCCAGCTACACCATTGAGTGTAAAGATGACTTTAGGGCTTCAAGAAAACGTAGAAACCGTTACCTTGAGCAAGTTGAACCTACTTTTAAATTAATAATACTCAATTAAATGCGCCATATACAGGTATATCCTTTTGTGTTTATGCGTGACAGTGTGAGAGTTTGTTTGTGTGTGTTTTGTTGTGTGTATATAGTGGGTGCGTGGGCGTCGTGTGCATGGAGTGCTTACATCATAGATAAATCCAGTCATGTACACGGTCTGAGGTGCTGGCGACTCGAATTTTTTCCCCCAATCCACAAACCAAAGCTACACCCCTGTTCTGTGAGAGCCTGGAATAGTCCATGTTCATGTTTGGTTCAAGGGACAACTTGACATTAATTATGGAGTTCTGCGTTAGTTAGATCAAATTTACCGACACACTAACACAAATGTGTAATACAGTGTCAGTCAATTGCATTAAAAATTCAAAATTTAAATTCATTTTCAAGTGAGGGTCCAGTTCAATTTTGGTTTCTCTTTAATCACTTCTTTCAACAAATGGGAACTACCGTGAGCATATTCTAAAACCCTGAGCCCACAGGCGGATAAATTTCTGCCACTCATTTCTCTGTGGGTTGAACAAATTTTTTTCCATGCATCAATTGGCATCTAAATAACAAACCTTAACACGTGTAGTACTGACTGACTCCAGTTTGATGAGTGGGGTCACATGGGCCTTACAGGACGGGCACCCCAATTGACCAGTGCCTTGCTGAATTGGGCAGACTTTGGTCCTCAGTTGGGCAGAGATTGTGCCCTGGTTGGGCAACTGGAGTCGAGCAAAAGGCCACCCCTTGAGAGAAAGAGTCCCGGATGTCCATGAAGGCCACATAAGAAAAATATTTGGATTGAGTTGTTAATTCTATGTCTGGAATATTATCATGACCACACAGGACTCTTTCTCTCAGGGGCGGTGGCCTTTTGCCCAATTCCAGATCCACAATCACGGTATAATCTCTGCCCGACTGAGGCACCCATGTCTGCCAGATTCGGCAGGGTTTTGACCATTTAGGGGGCTGCAGGCTGAGCCCCGGCCTTCCATCCCGTACAGCAATGCATATGATAAAATAAAACGTACAAATCAATGATGATGCACTCTAGTGCTACATGTCATTTTTGGAGCATAAGGTAATAAAGTTAGGTGGAAAGGTATTCGAAATTTCGGACAGTTTATTTTCCTATTCAACGTGTACATTCAGTCTCGGTCTCGGACCTTGTCGGTCTCGAATTCTGCCACTGGTCTCGGTCTCGACAACTATTGGTCTTAGTCTTGGTCTCGGATGTGCTGGTCTCGACTACAACACTGATACTTAGGCTAAATCTACGAAAAGGGATTTGAAAGCTTTTCATCAGCGAAACTACAGATGATATCATACGGAGGAAAGAAAGTGTGAAACCAGGAAGCTTGCCCACACAGTTCTCTGTTTTCACACTTTCTTTCACTATATTGTAACAGCTCCCTGGTAAAACAGCAAATTTAGAGGGGATCCCAAAGAGTAGAACTAACCACAAGTTGATTTTTATTTCGACAACCAATAAAAATATGAAAATGCTCTGTTTTGCATTTTCCAAGATAGATCTTAATAATTATGTAGTAGTCCAATTTTGCTCTCTCCAGTCCTCATGCATGGAACATGTTTTAGGCTTCCATATTCGTTCACGCTATTTTTCGTACCTCATTTTTGTACCTCATTAATATTATGTGAAGTGATTGACCATGGGTAAACGTTAATTAATGTCCTAATTAACAGACAGCGCCGGAGCACCCGATTCCAAGGTCATGAAAGTTTTCTTGTCTTTATCAGAAGAATAAGTTGTTAAAAAAATGTTTGTATGGAGTTGCTTGTTATTGGCACGACATGTGAGTTGACCTAATTTGATAAAATGTCGAATCAACCAAACCCAAAGTGATATATAGATCCCGTCTAATCTACTTCGCCCGAGTAAGTTTAAAATTAATCAGAATTAATAGGTTACATAAAAATGTTTTTCCCTACAACAAGTATGTGACTCAAATCGATCGTGATGCTTCAAAGTTGTGCTCGTTTAATAGAACTTTTTTGCAAATGATACCAACATTTTTCTTTCACTGAAAGTAGGCTAATGGTTATCTCGAAAATATTGGTAAACTGAGGAAATTGTTTTGCCTTTTCTCTTTCAGTAAGCTATCACTGAATGTCGCTAAAACCAATTTCATCGTGTCTTCTTGGGTAGATGCGCACTGTTTAACAAGGTGATTCTTGATTGTTGTTTTCATTGTATTGTATCGATTGTATTCTTTGTTAGGGTTAGGGATTAGGTTAGGGATTTGGGCCATCGTTAGCCATTTAGGAAATTCCTTGTTAAACAGTGCGCTTTGCCCCGTTTTCTTTAGTTAAACTTTATAATAATTTTAAGGGTCAAGAGCAGACTTCCAAACTTGTTTTCAAGCAATAGCTAAAACTGGCTAATTTCTTACTATTCGTCTTCCAAGTAGTTCTACCTTTCATTACCTGGCAGGAATTTTAACATTTCATATCCAAGGCAGAGAGAAAGAGTAACTCCTAACAAATGTTACGATTCGGGGAGGATAATATTGTCACACGATTTTCAATAGACTCTTATTAATTTTTAGTACACTACGTCTTCTACACTAATTCACACTGGAAAGGTTGCGTTTTATTCTTATATTAGTAGGAGAGAGGTGGTTATTGTTTTTCAGTGTCTTGATAACAAAGTCGATATCTGTAGATCATATATTAGCAGTATAACATTTCAAGTTTCGTGACAAACGAAATTAAATTGAGATGTTCAAACCAAGGACTTCCTATACATGGACAGAGCATACTGCGCGGTACATTGTCGCTACCGTAATGTGAGAAAAAGCGCACCAAAATGGCCGTCTGTTATGGTCCTGTGTGAAAGCTTGGACTTGCTCAAGTATATATCCATATTTTGCAAGAAAGTTGAAATAATTTTAAAATATGGCAAGGTAAGGTCAAAATCACTTCACGTATTGCAGGAATATGATATTGCTTTCCAATCAGGATAAACTTTTGTTTGAAATGTTACAGAGTCGTCGTCAAATCAGACGATTATTGGTTCATGGCGGCTATCTTGGTGCGCCTTTTTTGTCCCAGTCGGTGGCGACCATCTACGGATAGGACGTACACATTACATGATCTGTCAATGTATATAAGTCCGTGGTTTAAACCTTATTCTACCCTTGTTCTTATGCAGCTGCAGTGGCTGGTCTGGTACGAAAATATCTGTACGCAATAAGCTGATAGTTCTTCAGAAGACGGCGGCAGTCAGTGAATTTCTTTGTACCACGTATACCTACTCGACTGCTTTGTTTGCCTAATTAAATTTACTTAAAATATCCGAGACCATTATTCAGAGCTATTTGCACATTTGTTGTTTGAATAATTTACTCCTACATTTTCTCTCAAACACCACTATACCATTCAATCTGTCTATTCCCATGCTGTCTCAATCAAAATGATAATAGGAGTCTTAAATATCAGTCAACCTTTTTCGCTGGGAAAATGAAGTGCTGACTTGGTTTGAGTCGAGAGGTTTTCGTTCTTCTTTGATTTTCTTCCGTCTTACTTCTTGTCAAATATATTTGTTTCGAAGCCACCTAGGGTTAGACTGCAGGCTTCCTCAGTTAAATTTTCTGAAGCATCACATTGCTAAATGTTACTGATATAGTGCGCCGCTGATCACCGTCCCGGGGGAGGGGTTTAAGGTGAGGGCCCTCCCTTTTTGAAAAATTTTGCCTTTCAGAAGGGGCTTAAATTCAATATAGTGCAAAATTTGTTCAATTTTCCCGGCCAAAATTTTTCAAAAACTTACAATTTTTGTCGATTCACCGGTAACGGTGAATCGACAAAGCCCTGACTCTAATGAATGTAAACAGTGACGGTGGCTTTACTTTCTTGTGAGAACAAATAGGACGTTTTTATATCCTTATCGGTATGTGACGTCAGTCTGTGAGAAGTATTAGATTTATTTACAGTACCTATTTTTGAGACAGAACTAATCATGTTTAAAAGTTATGAAACGTCACATTTTTCAATATTCTCCTAGTATACTCTTAACCACGTCGCACGCTACAAGTGGCACGCGCTCCGTTATTTGAGGAAGCCTGGGTTAGAGGGATAGTCGGTTCCTTTTAGATCAATCATGTTTGTATTTGGTTTAATCCTCACTGAAACCCATATGCTGTTTGCGATCTCAATGGTGGATCCAGGATTTGCCAGAAGAGGGGGCCCATGTCAGAGAAAGTAACGGCAACTATCTAAGCGCCACCATCAGTTGGCGCGGAGCGTATGCAAGAAAAACTTGGGCTTTAGAAACCCTCCAGAGAGCCGGAAATGGCACTCCTCGCGTGTTCTAAGGTGCATGTACCCAGCCTTGAAATAAGCATCTCAGGTATGCAATTTCCCAATAAGTGAGGGAAAATTTGCAATAATGTAACATGCTGCTTTAGCCAGTGGTTCCACTTTTCAGGGACCACAGGAAATGAGGTTGGAGAGTGATGAAAGTAGGGTTATCATACTTATATTCTGGCAAAGAGGACGTGGATTTCCATTATGGGGGAGGGATCTACGGGGAGAAGATTTCCCCTACCTTGTGGAAATTTTTTGTATCAAGGGTGTCTAGATGCAAAATGGTGCAATATTTTTTTTGCTTTAACCAGGGTTTCTTTAAGCCTTTGTAGTCTGGCGCCACTGGATTCTTAAAAACCAAGAGGGAACGCATATTTCCCCATCTCTATGAGTGGACATATATTACATACTTAGGTTTACCAGTAGGCAGTAGATTTGCTTTTGGGGCTAACTGCTGTACCTTACTGCTGACGTGAAGGAGGGGTATAAAAGGTGGGGCCTCCCCTCTGAGAAATTTTTGAACATTTAGGTATCCTTAAATGGAATCTGGTGCATAATTGACATCTTTTGAAGTCAATTTATTGTTCCTTTATAGGTGTGTATGGACAATACGTATAGGTGTATTTTTTTTAGAATTTGCTTTGTGACGGGGCGTTGGCTAGGTTTAACAAACTTTTTTCTGGAAAGGAAAACACACATGAATCGCCAAACGGGGGAGATGTCTATCAGGACTGGTGACTTCCCTCCCCTTCGGAAATTTTTTCGGTTTTCAAGGGTGTCATGTAAACTAATGCAATATTGTTGCTTTAAGGAGAGTTTCTTTAAGTCAAATCCTAAAACGTCGTAAAAAAGAGTCATTACACTTAAAATTTAACATGAATTCGCTCAGTGCTCTTCATAGCTGCGGACTTGGAGTCGTTAGGTTATGAGTAGGAGCCTCGGTAAATCTAAAACTTCCCCGTTATGCTGTTGGGCACTAAAGGCCGATTTACTATTTGGAGACCTTGGCCCAAATAATTTGGGGGTCCAGACTGTAATATTCCTCACAACTACTGGTGGCAAAAGTCATAAAACGAGGACAAAGTTTGTGGTCACTTCCACCCAACCGACCCACTCGAAATGAATTTAATAGACAGTGGTGGATCCCGGATTTTAACTAGGTTGGGGGCTGGGAATTGTGGGAAGTCTATCAAAGGGGAGTGCCACCATCGGTTGGTCCGAAGCGTACCGGATTTTTTTTTTCATAACACCCTACCTAAAACTTGACGTCACATGTTTGCATTCCCAGAGATGGAACAAATATAATTGGGGTATGTCTATGGTACCGGCAACTTTGGGAAAAGTTTGCCATACCTCGTGTGGTGCGTAAATCCCCCTTCTCGGAACACGGGGTTGTCAGACCGTGCTGTTTGTAACGAAGGTAACAGACGAAGTACTAATTTTGCAATGGTAGGTAGCACGCGTGATACGCACTTGGCCGTCACTACACGTGAAATAGTACACCTTGCAATTGTGGGATGAGGGTACGAGGGCACGTATAGTCCTTGCATTTGTAAAGTAATACAAGGTACTTTTATCATTATCCACTATTCACAGAAGCAGCATATTACCTGGTCAGACCAATACTACAGTACGACCAGAAAATTTTTCAAAATATTTAGTCAGCAAGCAAATTTAGGGAAAAACCCCAGATCCCCTGAAAAATACATGAAATCCTGACATTTTCTTTTCAATTTCTCAAATTCCTCCAGGTACAAGCTGCAGCGTAGAGCTGGATGTCTAGTAATCCTAGATGAAGGCCTCTCCTCTCCTAGTATATTCCACAGACCTTGCTTTGAGAGGGGTCTGGAGGAAAATAAATGAAGATAATCTAGATAAGATTGCTCTCTTTGGAAAATTTTTGAAGTACTGTATACTGAAACTTATAAAGTGGTCAAGAAACAATACGAAGCATAGCATAACGAATGCGCGCGAAACGCGCTGAAATTTTGTATTTCATGCGACATTTCCATGACAAAACTTGCGCTCTGGATCTGCATCGAGACAGTTTCAATTCCCCATCACAACCCATTTCCAAATCACAAGGTGAGTCTTCTTCCTAATTATTCCTACTAAAGTTTGAATTTTTGCTGCTGTTTCTCCATGCAGTGGTTGTTACCAGAAGGTATAAGTATTAAGGACAAAATTGAGGAATGTCTAAAGTACGCCAGGCATGCTAAAATTTCGGTAGTTTCAGAACCATTTGTGATAGAACATAATAACATTATTCCAGTGTCTGAAAAATTGTCTTCATATTTCCCTGAATTTTCACAAAAAAAATAGAGGACTGCAGTCTGTCCCTGCATCCTATGTCTCGTTGATTAGTACCTAAGAGAGAAATTTTTAGGGTTAGCAAATAAATTTTAACACTGTGCAACCCTCCATGTCATTTTTTCATAGGCCATGAAATATTTCAGAAAGCATCAAAGTTTGGAGAGGTAAATGGAGAAGGGTAAAAGATATTAAAACAATTCCTGCTGATCTTTTGGGGTATTTATTCTTTAACTGCCAAGTGATAACAGCTCCACTAGCGCCACGTCTCCATAACATCAAGCGGAAATAAAGTTTAGAATTACAAGTTAAATTTGGATCATGTTACTTCGTTGCTACGATGAAAATTGTTTAAATATATTCACTGACTCTAACACGTCACATTAGTCATGTTTAAATGAAATAGGGCCTTGTCACTGTTTTGTTTTTTTCTCTCTCTTCTTTTTATTTTCTTTTCTTTCTCTTTTTTATTTTAATTTTTATTTTTTGACGTTGGAAAAATTTCATCATTTTTTGGAAGGTGGTAGCCCCCTTAAATCCGCCCCTCTATCTATAAAAATATTGTTTGGAAGAAACGAATTAATAAAATAAAATGGAGAGATGAATCTAGTGACGTACGGTAACTTTACTTCGAAGCAATGATATTTATATTGTGCACAGCGAGAGCAGTCTTCATTATATGGTACGGTAAATAAGAAATGTATATTTTACACAAGGCAGATACTTTACCAAGAAAACATACATATTGAGCAAGTTAATACATTCTTTAGTTTAATGAAAAAATATAAAGATCTTAATTGCTAATAGCTACCATCGTGTCATTGTTACATGCGGTAAAGTAACTTTCTTAAACAAAGGGATGTAGTCTATACAACAGAATCTACACAAATTCAGGACTTTGACACTTTCAAGTAGGAAGAACAAACTAAATTGATGAAATGGGGTAAAATCCCTGTCTAGTAAATTTTTGTAGGTCCTGACCTCATTCATGCATATGTACAACAAAACAGTGTTTTAAATTTTGTAAAACATGGATGTCCTGTTATCGCACTTCAGATAAAGCCAAGCCATAAATATCAGCGTCAAACAGAAACTTAGTTTTGTCATTGCTAACTCTGCATTACAAACATTAAACACGTCTGTGTCACACCCACAAACCTTAACTGTTGTAAGATTAGGTGCAGTTAGCTGTCGTAAGATCACATGCCTTTAATAGTTCATTGCATCCCTGTAGTCTGTTGTAGTCCATTCTAGTTCATCTGCAGGTGTGTTTTTTCCAGAAATAGGGCATATGCCGGCATAGTTATGATAACTAACATTTTTCAACTAACAATTTTAGTTATGTTGATTCATTACACATGAACACAACAGCCCCCACAAACGCAGGGGTTTTATGGAGGAGACTTAAGCCTTTTAAAATTTCATTGAATCTGTGTTCGATTTCATAGGCGTAAGAAGCGGGTGCAGGAGGGGTGCAGGGGGTTGCTTTCGCCTTCCCAATTCGGGCAAAAAAATTTGATCTTTTCCGGCAAAACATGATAAACGGTGTCACTATCCGGGCAAAAGATGCTCTTTCCTCTTCATAGAAAATTACCCCAGTACGCCTTTGTTCGATTTCCATAGTAACCTTTTTTCTCTTCTTTGCCTCTGGGCTTGTACAGTGTTAAAAATTAACCACAATGATGCTCTGTCCGTGGTCCCTTCGGGTTGTTTAAAGAATCTTAGAGCAAGGTCCAAGATTGGCCCCATTTTTTAAACGTCTTCTGAAGTATGGTAAAGTATTTGATCTCCCGTTTAATGTTGTGATAGTTTGAATGATTGTAATAGTGATGTTTGACTGGTGATTTGTGTATGTCATTTAGGAAATTTTGGTGCCGGATCTCACCCAGACTGTTCGACCCATTTTATGAAATTGTTTGTTTGACCTGCATTGGTTATCATTACTATACTTAAGTGTTATTTAAGCACGTACAGAAGTGTTAGGTCCATGGTCAAAATATCTCAGGAATTAAACATTTCTTGAACTGTTGCAAAGTTGTCAACCCCTCCTCCGGCTGATGTTTAGCAGACCTGATCTAGTCCGGTAAAACTGCGCGTGCTGGTTTATAATAAATCAGCTTGGTCTGTTGATAGAGGTAATCATGCATGCCAATGCTACCACAATCTTTTCCATGTATAGAAAGCGAAATTTACAGCCAAGTGACTTTATCGAAGGGTTGTAAAATAATAATATGTAGAACTTGAAATTGAAATATATTTTCTCAAACCAAAAAAAATAATAGTTCTTACAATAGTCCATTCTTTGCATACTAACCTGACTGGGCAAAGTCAATTGAACAGAAAAGTAATTAAAAAAAGGATAATTTTGAGATATTTAAAAAAACAAAATATTTCTCACTATACTTCTCGTTCGAAAAGTGATTCAAGAATCACTTAAGTTGACATAAAATGAGTCTTTTAGTAGGTTTCCAATTTCACAGCCTGTGTTTGTATACGAACTCTTAATGTTTTGTTGTAGGATCGAATGTTTTCTCTTTGATGGAGTATTGGTGCCTTTTCTGTGTAAATTTATGCATTTTGCATGGATTTTGAAAATAGTAATTGATTCCAATTCAAATAAATTCTTATGAAATATTGATATACGACACTAAGCGCGTTTCGTTGACATCAAAGTGGTTATGTTCTAACGTTTAATGAGCCGTTTTGTTCCACAAAGTGTTACCCTTGGTTTGATCGATTAATTACACAAGAAATTGCAGGATGACTTACGGTAGCATTAAATAAGAATCTGGAGGCGATTCTCATACAAGAAATATGCATATGCAATAAGGAATCTAACTTGTAATGGGATCTTGTTTTGATTTACCATTTTAACGAGATTGAGCTGTTGTCTGGTTGTTGATATGTTGAATTGGAATAACTACGTTCTTTTATGGCCTCAATACAACCAAGATCTGTAACTTCTTAAACTGTCTCGTGGAAGAACATACCTGTACAGGGGCGTCAATCCTGGAGGCAGAGTGGGAATTGCCACCACAATAAAAAAAAGGGGGAAAACACTTCGTTTTGCCCCCAATAATTCAAGTAAATTGAAAAAATTAAGGCGCAAAAATAAAATATAACTTCATTGTAGTATACAAATCACTTTATAGGGCTGGAAAACGTACTTCTGAGTGCGTATATGTAAATGTGAGCATCCAGATTTGTTAGTGTGTGTATTCGTGTGCATTCGCTTTAGTATGGGTAGATTGCTTAAAAACAATTCCGGTCCGGGACACGAACCAAGGTTTGACTGGCTGTAGGAAAACCTTTGCCCGAACAACATTACAGATATATGCCCCTGTGGTTGTGCTGCAGTCAGCTATTATTCCGTGAAAGGTGTTGTGCAAAAACAGCTGTTCAAATAGTATCGAAAATACATTTTGAAGACAGAACTTGCTAAATTACGGAATAACTTTTAAGTTCAAAGATCGTGCTTTTGTAGCGTCAATGTGCCGTTGAAAGCTGACAAAATGTTCGTGTGAGCATAGTTATTATACCTTTCCCTGGTTGGAAAACTCCTTACGTACACTGTGTATGCACAGACGTAAAGCTGTATGTACGTTCATAGTTTTTGTAAGGTGCGTCCGTGACTGTCCGTAAAAGCATGTTGATCTCTTCAAAAAAGTTCATCACGCGACTTAGAAGGTGCACACGATCGATCGGTAGCGATATGGCTCCATTGAGTGATGTACTGTTTCCGTTGGGAAGTGAAATTTAACTTGTTCCAAGGGCTTAAAGGGAACTGTAAGAGGCCTCCTGATCAGTAAGTTTTTAAGATTTTTGAATAAATAAAGAAATCCTTTATTCTCAGGTTTCTTTTTCTCTTTTTAAGCGTAAAATGCTGGTTCCGAGGGCTGGCATTTGGAGACCTTCGCCGGGGACTTTCAGTAGACCCTACAGGCTTATCATACCGCCGTCAGTGTGCAGTAAGGGTGAAGTAGACCTACTGCATTACGCTAGGTGGGCTTCCTTAACTTTTGTACGACCATAGTTACTGATAAATATTGTATAATACACTCGTCTGATGAACACTCGTTTGTTAAAACTAGTTAAAACTAGTCTAACCTTATACAGTGCTCTGTCTCGCAATTTCGGTGTGCAATTTTGGGTGTGCTTACCAAGTTACTGTTGCTAGCCCAGCCTTCATTGGTCCCGCTATTTTAGTTTTCAAATTGGTATAGTTATTCTCGCTTTACGGCCGTAGTAATTTAAGACAGAAATCTTAATCAAACCTTTCGCAATAATATACGCCCTAATTGAAGTCATTAAAGTTTGATAATTGTTCGCAAGAGACTCTCGAAGAAATCAGTTTACCTTGTCTGCATACGTACAGTACGTATGGAGAGTCCAACTACAAGGTTTTCGTGTACTATCAACGTCACGCGACTGACGAAAACCGGAAGCTCAACATACGCGGTCAGTTCGCGGGGTTTCCCAACCAGGGAAAGGTATAAAAACTATGTTGTGAGCAAGAGTTTTGATAATGCCGTGCAGGGGTGGTGCCAGGATTTGCCCGACAGGGGGACCTAGCTCCCCGACAGGGGGGCCAGCAGTTCAAGGCCCCGACAAAGGCGATGGGTTAGTCCCGGTGGGACGTAACTTGACAGAATTTGAGGCGCGCGCAGCGCGCCGAAATTTTTGGCCTTTTTTAAACAAACACTTAAAAATCTGAAGTTCATTTTTTGAAAGAAATTTGGCTTTTGTAATGACAATTAAAAATTGGGGGTATTTATTGAAGAATCTATCCTCGATATGAACAAATTAAAAAACGTTTTACACGCGACAGCTGAAATTCTGTTGGGGTTATGCGTTTAACCGTTCTTGTCCTACGTACTAAGGTCTCAAGACGAGGCTTAAAGTTTGCCCGAAGTTTTTCATCCTCTTTTGAACCAAGATTTGAAAATTAAGAGCTACTTTTATTGCAGAAATTTTGAAATTTAATATAAGAAAATTTGGTTTTTGTTAAGGTTATAATAAAAACATTTGGGTTCCTTATTAAGTGACATGCCTTTCAAGAGCAAAATTAGGTAGAATGTCGAGGTGATTAACAGAGTTGTCTGGTTATTTGTTGTACTGAGTATCCATCAAAATTGGAAAATTTCGCCACTTTTAACAACCTGAAACCTATATTATGACAGATTTTGGTGTTTCTATGGAAGAATTTGACCTTCTTATAAGAAAAATCTAGTAGGGAGTAATCTGTAGTTTTGTACAGCTTTGTTGGGGTTACTGAATATCATCAGGTAGATTTATGCCCTCGGACCATATTGGTAAATGTTCCCGTGGAAAAATTTTGGCTTCTCATATATTTGAAGTCAATTCAATTCAATTCATTTCTCATATGTACAACAATCATCAACAGAGGTATCATTTAACAAATACTTAAAACAAAGTACATATGATGGACACTAGAAAAACAATACAGTTTATCAAGGCTAGTGACCATACACAAAATGATGACAAAAAGAATAGAGAAAAAACTTGACAGAGTAAAGAGATTTGAGACTAATAACTAAATATTTGCTTATGGTAACTACCTTTGTTCTGACAAAGGCCGACGGGAGTGTTTCAGTTTGGAAGGGGGACAGAATTGTTTTGTTTTTCTTTTGTTCGAAAAATATAATATTGCCCGAAAAACTACAAGTGGAGCGCAAAAATATTTTTGAAAAATTAAGAACCAACAAGTGGAGCGCACAGATATTTTTGAAAAATTAAGAACCTCCAGAAAGCAGGAAAAGGCATTTCCGCGACCCGGCTGGTAAGTAGAAACAAAGTACCGATATAGTCATTATTTTGAGCTTTCTTTCGCAATAAAATTTTCACTTTGTAATACTGCCCCAAACCGAGAATAATATGCAGGCGTGCATTGTTCTGTTGTGTAATTTTTTTCGACCAAAACACTATCTATGCGGAGCGCCACCCATCAGTTGGCGCGGAACGTAAAGAAAATTGTTAAAAAAAAGCTATCACCTGCAGACACCCGAATATGGCATTTCCCAGACTTGAGCAGTCGTTATTTTGAGCTTTCCTTTGAAACAGAAATTTCACTTTATTAGAAAAAAAACAACGTGGTAAGTGATCAGAAAACTACCAGATAAAAGGTACGGTACTGCTACAATTAGATGTAATGGACTTGTCTCTTTTCGGGGGGAAACTATGCAAAAAAATATTGTTTTTTTTTTTTACTCTACCAGAATTCTTTGTTATATTCAATTGCAATTTCCACTAAAAAGATGAAATTTTCTTCGTGACTGCCCGAACTCCAGACAAAATGATCTTACTTCCAACGTATTTGAAAAAATGTCACGTTACAAGGTGGCTTCAAATAAATTTTCAGTCAGACTTAAGGGGAGACATATTCAAGCCACTGTTTATCATTATGTGTAGTCCAAAATGGCATGGCCGATTTTCGTTACCGTTTCTAGAATTCGGTTGTCGGGACAGGCCAGATGGCAGACCTTTGGCAATGTATGCCGAACGGACCTTTGCCAGAGGATCGGGAGGACTTTAGAAAAAGACCATTGAGTAATGCCTGCACATGAAAAACCACTTGTCCGTTTTTGTAAGGAAAATTTGGAATTGTCAGTTTCCTTGAATCAAGAAGATCGTCGGGGGTGACTGAAGTTATCAGGCCCACATTTTTTTTTATCGTGGGCCTGTATATGAAAGATCCCCGATGAAATTGGATTTTCTCTCAACAACAGGGGGATGGAAGTCTTCCCCAACGGGGCAACGATATCGGATCGGATTTGGGTCCGATTTTTGTGAGGGTTAATTAATACCTTCTTCATCTTTGGTCGGAAAGAAACAAAAATTTGCCAACCAGTGTAGACTACGAAATTCTAAGTAACTTATACCAGTTATTCCGTGACGCCACATCCACGGACAACTTTTATCGGATACGCGTAGTTCGATAAAAGCTATTTAACAATGTGACGTCACGAAATGAGTAGTATATACACTGTAAAAAATTTCTCTGTTGGAAAACAGAAAATGTACTGTCAATCGGTTACTAGCACAAAATCTGTTGGTGAACAGAAAATCTCTGTTACTTTTAACAAAACTTTTCTGTAACATAACGTGTTCTGTCCATCACTTGCTAGCACAAAGTACTGTCGGCAGACAGAAATTGTGTGTAACCAAACAGAGCTACTCTGTACTGCTTACACCACAATATCTGTTGGGACACAGAAAATGGGCTGTCAACTTGTTATTAGAAAAAAGTCTGTTGGTGAACAGAAAATTTCTGTTACTTTTAACAGACGTTTTCTGTAACATAACAATTCTGTCCATATCATTTGCTAACACAAACTACTGTCGGCAGACAGAAACTGTGTGCAGTCAAACAGATTTTCTTTTTACCGTCAAACCACTGTAACTTCTTGCCATCTGCTGTGAAAAACTCATCGAAGTCTCTTCCTAATCTGCCTTTTCTGCCCAACTACAACAGCTACTGCATTTCACTGCAGTTGTACTACAGAACCAACTATGTTATCAAGCTGAAACATTCCTCTGAATATATTAATTACTGTCCTATGAATCTTTTCTGGCTGGTGATATGGATAAGAGAGGCTATTTGCACATGTTGCTGTAGTGTTTTTGCATCTTATAAAAGGCATATTGCAACAAACTGAGATAATTCTGCCCATGGGTCAAGTTAATATACGGGTAGTTGTAGGAAAGTTACATATAATGAATAAAATTCCATTAAACGAGAACAAAACACACAAAAGTCTTTCATTTGGAATTCTTACAACAAAACGATTTATTACTGGAAAATTTTTGAAGCAAATAATTGACATTACATTTCCTTTATGATTCCTGCACATGAAATGAAAATTTTCAAAAGTGCATAGTAGATGATTTGACACCATGCATAACTTTCAAAATCACAACAATCATGTGGACAAAACTTGGGACTGTAGGAGAGACAACTAAGGTTCTAATTTCTAGTGAACTTACCAAAGAAAGAAATGCTAAGTAGTAAACAATTCACAAACGACTACAGGTTAGCATATTAAAATGAAATTTGACTTAATTTTCAAAACAAAATGTTATTCGCACAGATCAATTTTTTGTAGCAATTCATTATGATAACGTTAGAAGCTTACCCGCTTCACCAGATGTAATGTTTGCTGTTATTACCTCTTAACTGTGACATAAGTGGAAAGTAACAATACATGACCTCAGAGATACTGAAGATCATTCTGAAGTCTAGTTTATCATTTGCCTACATGTTGCCGGAAGTTAATGGGCACAATTAAGCCAAAATTCCTGGCCAGCCATTTTCACAGAGCTTGCTCAGTTACTGAGTTTGGAACGACATAATAGACAAGTTTGCTAAAACCACACTTCCTAAGACAATGCCTAGGGTAACTTCTCATGGAACAGGCCTAATGAGGTTTTGGCACAACGCATCAATCCAGCACACTTTAAGTTTGTGATTATTCAAAACATGATAAGATTTAAACCTTCTGGGCCTTTTCATAACCTATAATCAAATGAAATACTAATAAAATATCATAATTAACATTTGGCTACTGTTATCTGTCATTGTTATAAGATCATTATAAAGACTGAAAAGTAAAGCAGCAATACAGTTTATTTCCAAAATCACAGACTTAAAGATGAGTTGAAAATAGATCAAAAACACATAATTGAATTATCAGTCCAATCATCACTGTGGATAAAGGAGAATGTACAGTTTCCAGACCACCAGATACAATACCTTGACGTGGTAATTTTAAACGTAATAAAACAGAATCATGTGAAGTGAATTTTCACAGAAATACTCTTTGGCTACTGGTAAAATGTAAAGCTTTGAGATTCCAAATTTCACAGTTCAAAGACCCCATTCAATGTCCTTGACCTTTACAACCAGTTTTCCGATTCCTCCAGACTGTCACTTTCTTTCACTGTTTGTGTCCCTCTATTGTTAGCAAATAACCTGTTGAAAACAAAACATAAGAAAAAGTGTAATTTTGTATGTGATACTAAGTAACAAGAAGAAGACTGCCAAAATTCTGGAAACAAGACAATTGTAACTTCTTCACATTCTGTAATGATATTAGTTGCATCTAACAAGTTTGAACTTAAACAGATCATTGCATGCCCCAACAAATGTACACTTTCACTACTTAATGTTTTGATGTGATTAATCCCCAAAAACTTCCAAGAGATTAAAAAGAGTTGCCAAAACCTACAAGGAGGTACCACAACAGTCATGATGCAGGGATAAAATTATGACCTGGTGAATGCAGGTAAAAAGCCATGTGGCATATGATCAGAAAATAGCCGTCTTTTACAGGAGTGGTTTATAAAACATTTTGTGTGGAGGAGGGGCAGCTATACCACTCCCTCCCAATAGCCACAGTGATAATGACACACTTCTCAAACATGTTGGAAACATTATACATAACTGTATAATTTTTTTCCCACAATGGGTTGAGACTATCCACACTAAACCTCAGTAGACTCAAACTTGAATGTCTCAATCTATGTCTGATCATGGAGCTATTATTTAATATCTCCATGGTCTAAGAAAGTTCTGATGAATAGTGCTATAAGAAGACAAAAATGTTTTAGCATGTAATCCATTGAACAAGGTGAAGCATACTTAAGTTTCAGTCTAGCCTCTAAACTAAAAGGAAAGAAGACTGCCATGAATATTTCACATGTATAAATTATCATAAGCTATATAACACTCTAAAAACACTGGGGTTAAACTTAATCATGAATTACTCAACATAATCATGGTTAAATCTTAATGCAAATCCTGGTTAAACTTACACAAATTATGGTTTAAGTTACTGGGATTTGAGTTAGTTTAACTAAGAAACTAAACCCCGAATGTGTTGGAGTAAATAAAACACTGCTCCTGGTTAAATTTATCCCAAGTGTTTTAAGAGTGTTTAGCTTGCAGTGTTAGTGGGTGAGTGTTAAGTCAATGACAATAAATACAATGTATCAGTCATTTTTTCACAAATGATTAAAATATCTTTTACCTTAGTAAATAAGGCACAGGTATTCCACATTCTTCAAAAACAGCTTGTTGAACTTGCATGCCTTCTGGAAAAGAATTACACACAAATTCATTTATGCATGTTAAAAGAAAATTTTTTATTAATTCATAGTATACTACTAAATGAGTTTCAAAGTATTGAACTGCTGTTTGAAGTTCTAGAAGCTCCACATATGGCTATGATAACGACCAGTGTTCACCTCGTTTACAACTTTTCTTTGAAACTTCATGCCATCTAGCAATGCCGTTGTTTTGCTGCTGATTTAGATTTTACTACTCATACCACTGTTGACACATAGTATCCCATAGTATACATTAAGGATTGAGCTACTTCATGATTGATGAAATTCCATTTAGATTCAAAAGGGTTTGATGTTTTGTCCTTATTGTTCTAAAGGACTAAATGTACAGGGATGAAACAAAAACCAGATGATGCATTGATAGTGAATACAATTCCTTTCGGATGGGATGCTGTCTATGGTTTGAATGCTTTGTCACTCTACATGTGTGGAAAAAAAACTCATAGTTTCAACGTCTCATTCTGATAACTCGATATAAAGCATATACAGGAGGAAGCAGCTCTTCCTGTCCTGTATGAACACCAACAAATGCAGTATGAGATTCAAGTGTTCCTAGCAAAAACTTCCAGTTTAACCTGTATCGTTCCCTTCGACCTCAACTTAGTTCAAAGGGAGATCTTTTATAAATATACTTCACAATTTTTCAAAAAGTATAACTTCCTAATGGGATATATCCTCTGTCTGCTTCCATTAAATTTGATCAATTTCATCATTTATACAACCCTGTTATTTGCCTTGCTTGAAATTTGTGTGTGACGTACACACTACACAGTCACGACATCACTTCACTTGGCTCTGCAGAAAATTATGTTTTGTTCAAGATTTCAGAAAAAATAACAATCCGCATGAGTATCATCTTTTCCCCAATCACGAAAATGCAACCTGCAGATGTTTCAAACCTCCATCTGAAACCTGTAACAAAGAATATCACTTCAAAAGATGTACAAATACCAGAATGACGAAGGGTTGAATGAAAAGTATGAAACAAAACATCCTGTTGTAAGGAATTTTCATGTTTTCAGTTGCATTAACCTACCGTCGTTCTTGGCATTAGTGTCTTGAAACTTCCCATTATCATCAGGGTACTACTGCAATATATTCAGGTTTCCAAAATATGAGAAGTTCCTCTGACACAGTGCCATCTTCCAAACGTAATGACCCCTCAGTACAGGCCAAGTGTTCTGCTGACTTAAAAAAGAAAGAAAAAGGAGCATTATAATAAGTATTTGGTGAATAACTCTTAAAATGAAAGTATGAACTGGATCACTGATAAGGTATTCCATCTTGCCCTATGAATTGGTTGGATATCATCAAAAACATAAAACATTTAAAAAGACCACACCACATGCAAGGTGTGTAACTTAGTGTTTACTCCAGAGAGGGGTAAGGGGTTTGTTCTTGTCCTCTCCCTCCCAGAAGGTGGGTAACCCCCTTTTGTTTCCATAGAAATAAAAAATTGTCAATATCTTGGTTTCTAATTGAAGAAGGATACTTTTGCAGCAATGCTTGAAGTTGCACATATAAATTGCCTTATAAACCCTTCAAATTACACCTAACAGGGGCCTGGAAGCAAGTTTTTGTCCCTCTGGACTAACTGGTAAATTAAGCCTATGACATCATCAATTTGAAACTGGGATTTAGCAAAATTAAATCTCCCCCCCCCCCCTCTCTTTTGTTTTGTGTAGAATCCCTGCTTCTGTAATTCTGTTAAACTTGCAGTCTTGAATAATTTTCCTCAAGGTAAAAAAACCTGTTCATATTTTTTTATTGCTAAAATTTCAAATTTTGAGTGAATTGATGAAACTATGTTGAATTAATATATCAGAAAACATTTTCCCAAATCCAATTTGTTTTTTATCTTCAAGAAATTTTTTCGTACTCCTCTTAATTACTAGTGCTTGCATGTGTCTGAGCAAGACTACATTTATTCTGGTAGTATGGTTTTGTGGTGACTGAAAGTTCGAACTAGCCCTAATTAACTGTATGAATTAGTAATCAAATTTTGCACAACCAAGTTTTGCTGAAAAGAATCAGTCAGGATTAGGTTAAGTATATCTATAGGTCTCAGTAAAGTCTTTTCCTCCATTTTCATTTATTGCAATCAAGCAACCTTTCTATTGTTGCAAAACTGCACCAATAAAAACACTAAAAACTAAAAACAATACATAAATTCGAGAGGGTATAAATAAACTTAGGAACATACCATACCTTTGTTTCAGATGCAGAAACAACTTTCCTTAGTTTTCTGTCCCAATTCCAATTTTTTGTTTTGTTCTTTTGTAACTTCCATGACAGGCTGTGGTCAAGTAAGACATTAAAGCAACCTGTGATGTAAATAAGTGATTTTAATAACGTATTTAAATCTTTCCTAAATTTCTTAACAATGTGAAAACACTCCCGGGCCACCCCTAAACAACAAACACCAAGGTTTATTTAAAGATGAACTTAAGTGCAAAACAGCAACTGATGAAGACCCTCCTTGGTTGTCACAAATTAAAAAAAAAAATCTAGTGTCACATAAGACTTTAAACCATGAACCAACCTTCAACTGGTCAACTTATTTACTGAACTCTACATTAACCTCTGTTACCTACTGTAGAATATTGTAACATTATTCTCAACTAATTTCATTTGATCTCTCCTAGCTCAGCCACTGAAACAGGCAGTCGGTGTACAGGTAGTCCGGAAGGGAGGAGAATTGATAATAATTTACTTGCCTGTATCCCTCGACCAGGTGTGAATCTAATCCACCATTTTTATCTGAATTAGGGGGGACAAGCATTTGCCCTTTTGCTACCCCCCCCCTCCCATATGCATGTGGTCATGGGGAACTGCAATATAGGCCTAGCAAAGCTTTCAATAGCCTAGATTTCCTGACTCTTAAAGGGCCAAACCTCTCACCCCAAAATACAATTTTGGTACAGGGGTACCGAAATTCTCAACTGGCTCAGCTCTTTGATTGACAGTTAATTCAAACAATGCAGAGTACCAAAGCTTATATTACACAGCATGAACGGTAATGAGAGTGTTTTAATTATATAAATTGAGTTTTTCTACTCACCTTAGCAATAAACTGAGATTGTATCTGGATGAGTATGAATTTCAGACAATTGTGGTGGGAGGGGCTTAACTTAAGTAGGAGGTTTAGGAGAATTGGTACTGTTTGGGTTGAGAGAACTGGGCCTTTAAGGGAATATATTCACAATCTCATACTCAAATTTGGCATTAAAAGTCCTATAGTAACTACTCAAATTACCAAATTAATTAAGAGCTCAAAATTGGCCTACTTAATTGTTTCTTAATCACTCCACCTGTAAGAGCAACAGCACCAAATGAAAAAATATGCCTAAAGTCATGGATTAGTTTTTGCTACATCTCATTGGTCTAATGGACCGTACACGACAACTCTAAGCCAATCAAAAATCCGCTTTAAACACGATGACGTAACTGAACAGTGAATTAGATTCGTAAACTTTCATGACGCTACTATACATATAATCCTATTGCATGATCATGAAAATTACCCCCCTCCATTCATGTGCAATAGTCGATAAGAAAAATAATTAACAAGCTTGTTATGTTTATCTCGTTTAATGTTAAAAAATAGTGAAAACTATGGACAAGGTACGACAGCTTGGATTCTTTCGCAAAGGTTTTGAGCAACAACCCTACGTTTTGCGAGGCGATTCTAATTAAGAGCAGTGCACACAAATAGCCTAAGGTAAACACGTTAGGCTCTTACTTAACGATAACGTTAGGATTGCCTCTGGATCTACAGTAGGCCGCCGGCACTTTTCATTTGAAATAACATTTGAAACGTAAATTAGTTTGAAAGATACGTAGTTAATACATTAAATTGACTAACCATGAACTTCTGCAGCACAATGTATGCTAACGAATCTCCGGTACCTTTACAATTGCAGCGAATGATAGGATGCACTGCACGGTGAGTGAGAAAGCGTTGTAACGTTAGAGGTTTACTGCATGCATGCTGGGGGCAAGAATACTTTCGGATATTGGAATAAAAATCTTACACTTTAAATCCCACAGAATGACGCCTTATGTCGAAAATCATCAATAATAATCAATAATTACCACTTTTAATTGTTACTTTGTACGACATACACATTTCATAGCAGTTTTTGCAGCGAACTTTTCCAGTGAAAAGATTGAGCATTGCACGAGGTGCGTTTCAACAGACTTTCTTCTGTTCAACATGGGTTACGGGCAAAATCTGTAATATTTTACAGAAATTGTGCTGTTGACGAACAGAAATTTTTTACAGTGTATTTGACTCCTCATACCGATCGTATATTTACACAGGATGGCAAATTTTTGGTTTTTCCGAAAATGGATGGAGGAGATTTAAACTAAAACTGACAGAAATCGGATAGTTTTCCGATCCGATATCGCAGTAGTGTGTACTGGGCGTAAAATCGATGCATCAAAAATAGGGTTACAAACGAAACACAAACAGAAAAAAAGTTTACGATCATCCATCCAGTAACTTCAGTCCTCCACGTTCTTCTTTTTTAGGCCTTCCGCAAAAAACGCCGCCCTTCTCCGACGAGGGATGAGATAGGAAAATTAAGGTACATGGAATTAGGTATAACAGAGCGAAGAATAAGTGATCGAAATTCGATTCCCAATATGCTTTAAAATAGCATTGCAAAACAAAAAATGTGTTCAAGATCGTCCACCTAACTTCAGTCCTTTTAGGTTTTTTAATAAATTAATTTGTTAATTAAAATTAATTTTAATTAATTACTCAATTAAGTAATTAATTGATTAATAAATTAATTTTATTATTTTTAGGCCTCCCGACGAAATCGCTGACCTTCCCCGACGGGGGGCCAAGCCCCCCCCCCCCCGGCCCCCCGCTGGCGCCACCCCTGATGCCGTGTTCTCCACCAATTAATGCTTTGGGAAAGCATAATGTAAACAAAAAAATGATTGTTTCCGACATTTATTTCCAACAGTTTTTTCAGGACAATTCCCTTTGTACAATTTTCTTGCAAATTCACAATCTCAGAAAATCCCACGGGAATAGCGCACATGCATTACAATTACCCTAAAACACATCTATAAGTTGCAGCAGACTGTGAGAAATTTCCCTTCAAGGTAGCTTGAAGGTAACACAATCCCTAGTTTTAGTCCATTACCTAGATTAAGGCGTCAAAAGTTACACATTCAATATGCCAAAATCATCTTTTCCATATTGTGCAAACACTTTTGTCAAATGGACGAAGGACTGGGTCAACTATGCACCGAATCAATACTGGTCAAATATTTTGACCAAACTATAGGCGAATTTGACTACTTATGGTCACATTTAACCAAAGAGTGGTCAAATTTAACCATAGTTCAGTCAAACTGTTTGACCAAATTTGGTCCCGTGCTTAGTTGGCTCATAGTTTTGTCACTTTGACCAAAGTGTGCATTGCCCTCGTCGTGTCGATGCCTACGTTCAGCCACTGCATTTACGCATGAACTTACGGCATTGTAAAGGAGCTGATGAATCGATTGGGTCCTTTCAAATTTGCTAACTTAATCAATCTGAATATCATTGACGACGTAACTGGAGGACGTCATCATGTGATCATTTTGCTTCTTTACGAGATGAAGAAAAACGGGGAAACGCGAATGAAGAACTGTTCAAACTGCAATGCATGGGTTTCATCTATGAAAATAACCAGGTACCAGTGAAGATGAGCCTTGAAACAAGCGATTGTTCTCAGGCTAGGAAATGGGCTCTTTGGCTAATTTTAGATAAAACTCATACGAAAAGGGCATTGTTTTTATCCATGATTGATTGAATTTGCATACACATAATCATATCGCTGTATAAACACTTGTTGGTTTAATTTAGGATTTTCAGCCTCAACTGAACCTTCTGGCTAAATCTAGCGGCCACCACGACCTTTTCCATTTGTGTGGGGCATGGTTTTTTCACTACTCCATTGCTTATGCCATTTGACAAACTAGACAGTAGAGTGTTTACGTGACGTCACAATTGATAGACCATGTCCACTACCGAGCAAATATCAGAATTGTTTAACTGAAACCAGGGAGTTGTAAGGGGCACTCCCTACTGCAACAGTCACTCACGTGAATCATCTGCTACGTCTTCATCCTTGGACTTCCAAGCAGGCGCGCAGATCCTGGTGGGCAGAGGCGGTGGGGGGGGGGGGGAACCGCTTCACCAATGAAAATATTGGGGGCAAACATATCGTTTTGCCCCCCCCCCCCTCAATAATTCACGCTTAATTGAAAAAAAAAAAAAAAAACAGAAAGAATAACAAAATATAACATTGAAATGTACAGATGACTTAAGGGATTCTAGAAAACGTCAATTTCAGCCAGTAGGTGCGTTCGATTTAGCGGCTCGAGCCGGCTCAGCCAGCGTCCGATTTTTCGGAAAGGTGATCTTAACGTCATCAAAACGTCACAACTTGAGCCGGCCAAAGCGACCAGCCCTCTGAGGTGGTCTAGTTGAGCCGTGTGACGTTTTTTCGTCAGCTATCGTCCAATCAAGAAAATGGTTGAGCCAGTTGAGCCGACTCGAGCCGCTAAACGCACCTAATTTAGCAATACTTCATTTTTAAAACGGCATCTATTTTTGTTAATATGCTTGTCAATGTTTCGTTTCGTTTATTTTTCAATTGAAATGAATGAACTTATTTCCATAAAAAGAATTACAGATTAATAAACGATAGCGTATCAGAAGAAAAAAAAAACGGAACCAGATGGAGCTAAAACTAAAAGCTTTTCCAGTCTAGTCCAATCTGGAGTTTTTTTTTTTGTTTCAAAATAATAAAGCAATGCACTATGCAACTATGAACGCATATAGAATGTAGGTGTGTATGCGTGTTTTTTTTTTTTTTCGTTTTTTGTGTTTTGCTTGTTTGTTTGTTTTGTCATATTTTTATATTTTAGGTGTATAAATTGCTTATAAAAGGAGTACGCTCACCGACACAATCTGAGGAGGTTCCGATTGTTGGAAAAACCCACAAGCGAGATCTACGCCCTGCTTCCAAGTAGGCTCCTTTATATTGAGACGTATCGTAGAAGTTTTATATGTAAACCTCTACAGGAGCACTGTTTAAGTCAAATTGAAATGGCTCCAATTAACCGGTGAAGTGGATATTTAACCGCAAGGTTAAACCCCCTCTCTTTTGAGGTACAATTGAACCCTACTGTCAAAAATGAGAACAAACATTGATCCACAAGCGGTAATGGACATGGTTTAAAAGGGTCACTGGGATTGTAGCTCATGTAGTTGAACGGTAATGGAACAAATAAAATAATTCTAAATTTTTGCACGGTGACGGAATTACGTTTCATCTTATGTTTCTGTGTTGAATTTCTCGAAAGAAACATTTCTTTCCAACCAATTGGAACGGATCTAGGACTTCTTGTGGAGCCGCAGGTCTGATGCCCAATGACTAGCACGTGTTTGCAGGTCCGGCGATTTTACTTTTCACTATAAGGAGTCCGACCAAGGGCGGTCCAGCCTCTGGCGAATGTACAGTTTAAAAACGGGGCGAAATTTTTGGGCTGGATGCAGGATGTGGTTTCTCAAAAAGCTATCTTAGAGAAGAACCAGTTGGCGCGGAGCGTTAAGAAAATTTTGAAAATCGCGACCCCTCAGACAGTCCGAAACTGTAGCATTTCCACGTTTGTTGGTAGAATCAAATCAATCGTTACTTTGAATATTTCTTTGAAAAAAATATAAAATAATTAGAAATTTACCACTTCCATTTCTAGGGAAAAACTTTGGGCACTGTTATACACAAGAGTGCAACAATCGTCACGTCTTATGAATAGGACACACACTGATCTAAGCGAAAAGGCACTATCAGTTGGCGCTAACGCAGGGGAAATTTTCTGCCAAAATACCCCCCAGATCACCAGAAATCACATTCCGAGCAGGTTTGAACAGATTTTGTTGTTAACTTACACCTAACACAAGTCACTTAAATTTGGTTTTAGGAAACACCATGATACAAGTCATGCTCTTTTGGAGACAGTCAACTGTATTCGTACCTACCTCGATAGTGGTGATAATGCTCTGGGCCTTTATCTTGACCTTAAGAAGGCTTTTGATACAGTCAACCACACAATACTCCTTGATAAATTAAAAAATTATGGCATTCGAGGTGAAGCCTTTAATATTATGCATAGTTATCTGAGTAATAGAAAACAATTCTTGTATGTAAATGGTTTTTATTCTACCTGTACCTTCGTTAACGTAGGCGTGCCTCAGGGCTCTGTGCTAGGACCACTACTATTTTTAATCTATGTAAATGACATTAAAAATGTTGTGCCTCACGAGTCTCTAAGACTCTTTGCCGATGACACGAATCTATTTGTCCATGATAGTAATTGTGTTACCCTTGTTGATAAAGCTCATTTTGTACTCAATCAACTTAAGACTTGGTTTGATGCTAATAGACTTACTTTACATCTTGGGAAAACCAACTTTTCGATTTTCCATGCTAATTCACATATACCCCATTTTTGTCCAGACCACTTTGTCATGAACGATGTAAATATCCTCAAAACAAACTGTGTTAAATACCTGGGTCTATTGATCGATGATCAGCTATGCTTTAAGCAACACATTGACGATCTCTGTAACAACCTCGTAAAATATAATGGAATTTTTTATCGCCTTAGGGCATCACTTACCCCTGCTGTAGCAACCCAGTTATATTACTCACTCGTTTTTTCTAAATTGTCTTATGGTATGGAAATATATGGCATGTCTAAGCCTTCTTCGCTCAAACCCCTGCAAGTTCTTCAGAATAGGATTTTAAAAACTCTTACTTTCAAAGACCGGCGCCACTCCACGAATACCCTGCATAGAGACCTTAGGATCCTTAAGATCAGTGATATTCATACTTTCAAAATGTGTTCTTTTATCTATAAGTATATTAATAATCGTCTTCCTTTTGTATTTAGTAAAATCCTTAACCTTAGCTTTTCTACCAATGCTCGACCTAGCACTAGAACTACAGTAATGCCCTCTTTACGGTTAGTAGGCACCATACTAGGCATGGTAAATTATTGTTAAATAACTATTGTTATAAACTTTGGAATTCTCTCCCCAACGAAATAAGAAATGTTAGAACACATGCTACTTTTAAGAGTAACGTAAAAAATTACCTAATCGCCCAGTACACTTGTTAAGCATCCCTTTCTTTTTTGCTTTCTTAGTTGACTTTGTTGTTTCTTTGTTCTCCTTTTTCCTCTTATTTTCTTTTTTGTTATTCTTTGTTGTATTGTCTCTTTATGGGCACTAGCTCGTTAAACTATTGTTTTTCTAGTGTCCTGTCCGGTTATATAGTTCAGTTTATATTTGTACGGACGAAATTAATAAATGAAATGAATGAATGGACTTAAATTTATGATACGTGGAAATGAGTTTTTCTGTTAATTTACATCTCACACTACCCCTAAAAAGACGTCACTTACAGGCATGAGCCTGGTAATTAAAAAAAAAAAGAGATGAAAATTCACCGTCGAGGGGTCACAGCCCACCTCAGCCCCACCATGGTTGGGGCTGAGGTGAGAAAATTTTGAAATTTTGGAACCTTGGATTACAGGAAATACACTCTAAAACACAACATTTTTGTTAGCGTTACCTTGTAAGTTTTAGCCTGAGCTTAATTTGTCACCATATTGATCTGCTCACGTAAGTGGTTAAGATTTCCTGGTAGGCTAACTTTTTATTGGGCTAATAGTGACTGTAATATTACTAGCATAATGTTCATTGATTCAATTTTAAAAGCCTGGCCAACAAGGCTAGGCCTAGCGTTGCTCAGTGCTTACTACTACTAATACTAGTGTAGTGGGCTAACGTTAGGCTTGTCATATGTAAACTAGCCTAGCCTATGCCTCTATAACCAAACGTTGGCCCAGGTTATTCTAAACGAAATCTTTAAAAATGTATTCGATGCATATGGATAATGCAGTAACAACAGAAAGTACCACCCGATTCCTGCGCAACAGAAAGACAGAGCCTAACAAACGTAACTCACTGTACAAGAAGCCATAACTTAGTAGGCCTAACGTTACAGTGTTAGGCTAGGCCTAACGTTAGTCGTTACACTACACAAGAAAGACGTCGAAGGACGATGTGTCAAACGGCATTCATATACCAGATTATTCCAATGGTCAGTCCATTCCAGCATTGACTAACATTAGAGCCACTTGTTTTTGGCAATTTTGTCAAAGACTACACATCGAGAATCTCTTTTATCTCGAATTGATTTGAAAATGTAACCGATGTTCCGTGCACATGCAGCAGGCATGCAGTTCAATGCACGCATACCGTGTACGATACGGCGGACGATCGCGAGGCCCTTTCGATTCCTTGCCATAGAGCAGGATATAGGAACTAGAGTACGGACTCCCAATGCCGCGTACGTAAATCGTCTGTGATTGCATGGAGACACGGCATCCACGTTCACTCTGGGCATGACTTGGGCAAAAGTCACGCGGGGAGCGATCATGTGTGTACGAACTGTATGGCCGAAATCGATTCGGCCAATTCCTGCGACTTATTTGTCCTTGTAAAATGTGTATTTCATCCTAAAAAGTGGCATTAGCTGTTCGCTTTGACGCGTAAAGATATTTTCTAACTTTTCACGTCAACAGAATTGGTCGGCGAGGGGCTGAATTTGCTTTTCAGTGATAAAAAGAGTAACGTTCGAGGAACGCACTCATGCAGGCAAGGACAACTCGCCCTTGTAAGACAAAACGGCCTCACAGTTCCCAGTGCTTTTGTAAAGTCGGTCAAATCGGTACCTACTAAGAGCATATAGCCCTTCATATACAGATAATTCGGCGTTTTACTGCAGCTGGCTACTCAGACAGCTCGGCACCTAATGAAATTCCGAACAGCGGAGACAACTCGTCCCCAAATGAAGTCGCAAATGTAGGCCTATTTTAACATTCCAAAATTTTCCTCATGTTTGACTTTACATATTTCCCGTGGAGATTGAAAAATGGACGTTAAAAAGGAAGGCATATTCTTCTTCTAATTAAAAACTATGCCTAGTAAAGTAGTATAGACTGGGCAGCACAAGTGGCATGAGGTGACTGATTTTATTTTATTTTAGTAGCTGGTCCGCTGTTAGTCATATGTTGTAAGTGGTGGACTGAAAAGATGAACCAGAATATTTTTGCCAATTGAATCAGTCAGCTTGATATACAGGGGGTAACAAAGTTATTTAACGTTACTCCCTTCTACGGGTGACTAAAAGTTCGCATGAAAGTGACTCACTCAACCTTGTGAATTAGGGGCAGCTAATAAAATACAGTAACTATAGATGCCAAACTGAAAAGAGAAGGCATTCTATCTTTACTACATTGTTTTATTTTTGTATCCCTTTTCTTCCTTTTTCACATACAGATGTTTTACTGTAATTTACAGCTATAAGGAATAATTATGTAGTAGGGCTACAGGTGCAATTTCTTTCTAATCATTTGAAAAGGAGTGCAAAATTTGGGAAAGGGAAGACTGGCAATAGCCACAGTGCACCTTTGAATTTTTTTGAAATGTCACTCCACAATTTCCCACTGTACATTCCAAGGTGTAGGCTTCAATGTGGTACCATGATTTGCCAACTACATCCTAACTAAAACTTACTATATGTGCCTCTTGTATAAAATACTTCTCAGCTTGTCATAATGGCAACAGTGAGCTTGCAGAAACCAGTGTTGTAATCGAGTCACTAAATCTAGTGACTCAAGTCACCAGTTTTCAAACTTTTAAGTGGCTCTACTTGAGCCTTTGACTCGAGTCACTGTACTACTCCAATGCGGAAATAACTCCTGAATTCTATCGAGTCACTATCATTTTGAGAGGAAGTGACACGAGTTGTGATTTGCTACAACACTGGCAGAAACTAGAAGCACTAGTTTACTGGCATGCATGAAGAGTAAAAAGCAAAACATGAATATGCCTACATGTATACATTTGTCTGATCTACTTCTTCTTCAAACAATGTTAAATAGGTTCTGTTCTACCAACCAAATAGTCCAATCACAGTCACATGTTACAGTACTTCTCTAATTTCTCTGGGCACTTGGAAGTCTTTAAAACTGTTGTCAAGTATGATAAAGAATGCAGTCTTTCACCAGCAGCTGACATTATTGCTTCACATAATTTTGCTTTGGCTTGTTCAATGTCTCCCTCAACTGTCTAAACTCCAGTAATTGCAAGGTATGGTGATCCAGAATTAACATTTTCTTTCAAAATATTCAAGGTGTACATGATGATAATTAAAAGTCAGTTGACACTTTTTAGGTTAAATGAACCTGGACTTAAAAGATGACACCCAATCAGTTCCAATTCTCTTAACCTTCTTCATTAAGCCCCTCGATCCCTCCTCTGCCTAAAATTCATCCTCATCCAGACACAATCTCAGTCTGTTACTTCAGGGTGCATCATACTTGATCCCAGTGTGTAATCAATCATTCTCAGTACAGTGTGTATGAGTTCTGTACTCTGCACTTTTTGAACTTGCTTTCAGTCAAAGAGTAGAGCCAATTGGAAATTTCTGTGGATGTGGACTAACTACAAAAATTATAGTTTGGGGTGAGAGAATCAAGCTTTAAATGTCTTTGTTCACTTCATTATCTGCTTGTGTGGCAGATGCCTTCAGACATGACCACATCCAGCATAAAGTACAGGAAACAGTTCATGGCCATCAGCACTATGAATCTGACATCCCTTGGATTTCTCCCTGCAAGTGCAAGAAAAAAATGAAACCATCAGTTTCTGTAGTTTGGGGTGAAGATTGTTATCATTTACCATGATGTATTAAAACCAAATGCAACCCGTAGCATAGTACATATGGTAGCCTACAACTCAAGACTGGCATCTGGTATTCAATGTTTTTTTTTTTTCTTCTTCTTTTAAGTGTTGGTAAAAGTAAATTAAACTGCATCAAGGAATTAAACACTAACATATTTCACCGTTTCCCCCAAAAATGTACCTTTCCAGTGCAACAGAATCAAGCTTGATTAGCCCCCAGTAGGCATATATAGCCTAACGTTACACATGTACATAAATGTGAGGCATCAGACCTTAGTCAGTTACAAATTTGGCTCCAAAAATTTGTCTCAAACATACTTGGGGACTGCAGACACCCTACCCCCTGTTAAGAGTTTTAAAGAAAGTGGCAAAGTATGATTAAAATTACTGCAACCCTCACCCTAGCAGACCGAAATTGCATGCCAGCTCTTTTTAACTAAGGCCCTACTGTTTTACAGCCTGCTGCTAATTAATAACACACCCTGTAGGCCATTTTTGCCCCATCTGACCTAAATTCCTAGCCCCACCAGTGTAAAAAGACCTCTTGTTTATATGACATCTCATTGCATCGTGAAAAGGCTCCATGTACAAAGCTTACAGAAGGAGAGTGGATTATTTAGATTCAGAAACTATCCAGTAACGTTAGGCGTAATATGTACTGTATACTACGTATATAGGCCTATTGCATACTAACTGTGTTACAGGAACATGTTCGCACTAGGTGAAGAAAAATGCGTCTTTTTCAACTTAAACAAGAATAAAATACGTAACCATCACAAGAAACTTACAATTTATGAGAGATACTACATCCTCCTCCTTTTCTGATAGAAGTAGATGATTTTAGAAATCAAATTTTTGGACGTTCATGTGCATGTGATTTGTATGAATCTGTATGTAAGCAATGCGTTTGTTGCCCAGATAGAATATGGGTATTGAGTGCCCATACGATCACAGCTGTTTTGGGGAGTCCGCCCTCTAGTTCCTATTATCCTACTCTATGTTCCTTGCATACCCAGCTGCTATTGCAATGCCTGCACAGCTATGTACGTTATATAAATTTGACAACGGTCATGCAGTATCCATCTCGGAAATAAAGATAACTGCGAAGGTGTACACATTGCTTACATACGCACGTACGAGCATGAGTACTATACAGTATCCGTAATCTTCCATGTTTCATGAGCTTCTTCTTATACAGGTTATGTCCGCGTTTTTACCCGATTTTATCGACACAAATAATTTTGATAATATACAAAAAGGCGGAAACTGTAATTTTTCCGCGGAACCGCAACTAAAAAAACGCGGAAATCCGCGAAAAAGAGGAAAAAGCTCATGCCTGCACTTAAATATGTTGAAGTGGATCAATATTTGTGGTAAAACGATGATTCTGGACACGCTTATAAGGCTTTTTGTGTAACTAAAGACATACCAGATTTGTTAAACTAGAAATGACTACCTGAATTTTTCCAGACCCTGCCCGAAATCCAGGTGTTGCTGCGAAAGTCTGGGTGCAGTCTGCCCATGCACCCGTGTGATGTGCGACAATGGTTTAGACCTTTAAATCACCTTATAGCTTTTTCATGTGAAAATATGAAACTATGTACTTTGCTATTGTTTTTATTATTTTGCAACAATTTAAGACAGCACGACATGATATACCAAGCAAGAGGGCAAAATGACCTATCTGCGAAAGTAAAACATCAAGCAGTGGGAAATTTTCAGAGGGAGGGGATGCTAACTGCTCGCCCTCTAAATTCACCTATGACAAAAGATTAAAAACGTCTCGTGCACGCTACAGTTTATTTGGTAAGATAAAAAGACACGCCTGGCTTGTAAGGATGACCGTCCCCCATGGAGCAAATATTTAAAATTGGCGTGTTTGGTGGTCAAAAGCAGGGAGTTCCGGACTTCTGCACACCCCGGATCCGCGCCCCAGGACGGACAAGGGTAAAAGTTTTACTAGTCGTCGTCAGCATAATCCAACGGTCAACGCATTTCTGAGAACGTTGCCCTATTCAGTAACAAAACATTTACACATTTGAAGAAAGAACGTGCAGAAAACATTTTTTAATTGTTAGATCAAAGTAGGGAGCTTTATTAAGGTTTTTCTTATTGGTATGTAACGACGTTCAAGTTTCTCTTTTCAAAATAATAAGTAGTTGGAGCATGTGCAATAATTTAACTACTGTTGTACCTATAGTCAGTCTTTTCTAGTAGAAGTGATCGTGTCATGTTGATCGTATTATAGTATAAGCAGTTAAGTCAAAACTTGTTTTAACTTTGGCATTTTTGTGCACTTTTCAACAATGTATAAAAACAATTTTAGTCACACTTTGCCAACTGTCGTCGATTTGAGAAATTCATTATGTAGTTATTCCTGGCACTGCTAATATATTTTAGTCCCACTTCTAAGTAAATTTTAATAGATTCCCATTTTAATATCTTTCAATTGCCATATTATTTTTTTTAATTTTTTTTTCAAATTGTAATAAATTGTGGTAAATTTTAGTCACTTTTCCAAATGTCATGTATTTGAGAAATATACACGTAGTTATTCTTGGGGCTAATGTATTCAAGTATCAGTGAAAATTCCAGTCAAAGAGCCAAAAATCTTAGAAGACCTGGATCGAACGTTATGTCAATGACATTTACTAAACAGTGAATGTCAGATGAGAATATGCGCCTGATCCCCGAACAGTAACAGCCTGTACCTTGAAAGTAAGACTTCCGGCTGGCAACTTTTTGAGGATAACAGTAACATTTTTTTTTTTGGTGTATTGTATTTCACTGGCTGGAGGTAAAACGTATCCATACTTTATGATTTTTCCATGCCTCTTGTAGCAAGGTGGCTCATCCCATCGAAAAGTAATCCTTGAATTTCCTTTCATTTCTGTTACATTTTGCGGTGCTCCCGGAGCTGGTAAAATGTAAAAAGAAACTTGTTTTAAGACAGCAATAGAGAGCATATTATAATTGTTTTGGTTGTTGATTGTTCTATTTACTCCAACGTAATCCTGGTTAAACTAACACAAAGTCTGGTTAAAGTAACCTAGGGTTTAATTGAAATAGTAAATTTAACTAGGATTGCGTTCCTGGTTAAATTCAATTTCGGTATTTTAAGAGTGTATAGCTTGATAACTTTACTTTTCGCAAGCTGGAAGGAGCTGCAAATCGACTCATCACAATCATTGCAATTTATTGCAAGCGGATGTTGACTTTGCCTTTAACTTCCTGCTTTGTAAATACTGTTTTTACCAAAAAACCTATATGCAAAAAGGCAAACATAAAAACTCGTATCTCATTTACAGGGAAAACAAGCCAGTGAGCCACACCCGGAAAAAGGGCCGTGGTCCGCTCGACTTAAACCAGTTGTTTAGAAACTGAGTCCTGAATCTCCACATTCTAAAAAAAAAATAAGAAAGTGAACTAAGCCACTCTATAATGGAGTCAGAAGTATGAATTCACTCCATAAGGGTGTCAATCCAAGACGAGTAGAAATTCACCCTTAAACGAGTGTCTAAAGGGATCACTCCTACTAGTGAACTGCTTTTGCAAGTTTTAACTGCATATTTATGTTAATTCATCAATATTCATCATGGCAAGGTCACAATGAATATTGATGAGCAGCTGGCCATTAAATTGTCAGCTAGAACATTCCATTGCTTTTGTGTGCCTCCCAATGCACCTGTCTGCAATTACTGTAGTAGAACAAATGACTTTGACATCTTAGAGGCTGCAGACAGGTGTGCTGGTCAGGACGGTTCTTGGAAATTGTACTGTATATCTAAAGTCATCAGCAAGTAAGCATATTTTGAGTAATTTTTTGTACAGATATATATATCTATCTACATTAGAAATTATAATTTTACTTGCCTTAGGTCACCTATTACTAGTGCGCTCACCGGTAGGTACAGGGTAGAGGCACCAGTATTCAACCCCCTAAGGTACAATTCCACATTTTTCAGTGAACTAAGACTCCACCCCACATGAAATTTTTACCAATGGTAAAATCAACTCCTCTGCTTGATTGTCATCCACTTTTGGGTATCTGATTTGCAGATAAATACCTTTTGGACATATTTGTTTTGAATTTGGGGAATTTCTTCGAAAATAGCTATTCTTAAAAGGTCATGTAAGGCAAGATGGTTAAAATCAAAGGAATGTATTTTTCTGTCATCCATTCAAAAAGAGACCGGTTTAAAAAAATAATGAATAGTCAAGGCTCATAATTCATCATTGTAGCAATTTATAAACAAATTTTTGGACAAAAGTGAAATTATGGGAAATTTGAAGAGGGTTGTATAATGGTGATGCAATCTTTATCTGCTACCCAGTATTCACCCCCTGGTACATTTAGAAAACCAAAGATGTGAATGAAGTCCATTAGGATTTTCTGATCATTTCTCAAAGAAGTCACTAATGTTCAGTTATTTAGCATAGTTCTGTAGAAATATTCTGGGTCTTTTAGAAAATATTCTAGAATCAATAATTTTGCACTGAAATGTGAGTTATTCGCCCCTACTGACCTAATAAAAACAAAGAGACATAACAGCAAGGTGAATTTTCCCTCTAAACTGCATAAAAAAGTTGTTCAAGAATCAAATACTATACAAAAGTAATGGAAGTAATTTATATTTCCATGCTATTAACAGTTTATCTGAATTGTACTTTATTAAATAAGTTTTTGGGTATAATGATCGGGGGGGGGGGGGTTGAATACTGGTCCCCAAAATTGAATACTAGTGACAGGGAGTTGAATACTGGGAAGGAAAATCTAAACTTTTAAGGTGACTTATTTCTGAACGAAAAGACTAAATTCAGTTTTTGATGGTAACATGTTATCCATCATAATATCTAACAAAAACATTTTGAGCCATATGATTCCACTTTACCTGGGAGGGAAAATTTCAAGAAGTTCCTTATGGGGTTGAATGCTGGTGACTTTACCCTAGGTAGAGTTAGACCTACTAGAGCCTGGCTTATGATATTCTGCGAAACGAAACGAGATGAAACAAATAAGTTTACTCTAAAAACACGATCCCCTTGAGAGTAAATAGCAAACTTAGGAATAAGGGGTGAACAAAATTCATTCGGCCAAGGTGTTTACAGAATTTTTGTTCTGCTTCGCAAAATATCATTAGCGTGGTGGGGTATTGATATTCTGCGAAACGAAACGAAACTAAGCAAATAAGTTTAGGCCACCAATGGAATAGGAAGCTATTACGGATAAGAGAAGGAAAAAAATCAATCGGTCAACTGGTCGAAGTAGTCCTAGGTCTATGAACGTACTTTTTCTCTGTTTCGCAAAATATCATTAGTGTGGTGGGCTATTGATATTCTGCGAAACGAAATGAAACAAATTAGTTTAAGCTACCCATGGGATAGGAAACTATAACGGATTAGGGGAAGACAAAAATCGATCGGTCAAAGTAGGCGTAGGCCTATGAACATATTTTTTGCTCTGTTTCGCAAAATATCATTAGCGTTGTGGGGGAATAATAATCTGCGAAACGAAATGAAAAAATTCTAGCCGTCTCCACACGGCGTACAGAGAATTCAGCTCGGATTCTGATCTGATTTTAAATCCTTCCCATTAATCAGATCATTCTCTTTTTCTAATTATTTTACATTTATGCTCAACAAAAACTTGTACGTGTTTCAAAACTGTAGATCAAATATCGGGTAGACCTACTAATAAAAAAAACTCCAAATTTGTAAGTTTTTTTGTATTGTTCATGAAAGTTTTACTGTATCTCTGTGGAATAATTATTTCTTTTAGTGCGCGTTGGCATTTGCTTCCTCTATTCTCATCACCGCCAAGCAATCATTCCGATATACAGGCAAACCTCTTTGGTGTATTTTATTAAGGCATGTGAATTGTGAGCATGATAGAGGTTAACGTTTCCTCATACCTCTGCTTAAAACTACAATACTGGACAAAATACATGGGACAAACCCCGCTCCCCGTATCATTGTTGAAGTTTCAGGACGTCTCGGACTGCTGCAACATTGAATGGGGTGAGTTGGGGATGTTTTTTTGCTTGTTTTGTCCCCGCATCATTTTTGTCGAAGATTGTAGGCTATATCTGACCTCCTATCCCATTGTAAAGTTAGCGTTCTCCTCCGTAAAGTCCGTGATAATTCCGTTTTTAAGTTTTGGTGTAGGTGGATTGCTGCGCCCGTGTATGCCAGAGAGTTTTCTGTTAATAGGCTTTGATGATTGATTGAATTTAGTCCTCCCCTTACCCGCCATGTCAATTGCTTATGAAACAGATCGTGATTTCCAAGGTAACGCTTTTTGTTTCATTTTGTTTCTCAAATTGTAAAAACTCCATTATATTCATGATGATTTGATGATATTTTAATGGCATTTTGCGAAACAGAGCAAGAAATATGTTAATAGGCCTAGGCCTATATACTTAAAGCGATTGATTTTTGTTTTCCCCTTATCCGTCATAGTTTCCTATTCGAGGTGGGTGGCCTAAACTAATTTTTTTCGTTTGGTTTCGCAGAATATCAATAGCCCACCACGCTAAAGATATTTTGCCAAACATCCTGGCAAAAAATACGTTCATAGACCTCAGGACTACTTTGATGGATCGATTTTTGTCCTTCTCTTATCCGGTATAGTTTCCTATTTCATGGGAAGCCTAACCTAAATTTGTTTCGTTTCGCAGAATATCAATACCCCACATCGCTAATGATATTTTGCGAAACAGAACGAAAATTCTGTGTACACCTTGGCCGAATGAATTTTGTGCACCCCTTATCCCTTAGTTTGCTATTTACTCTCACGGGGATCGTGTTTTCAGAGTAAACTAATCATTGTTTCTTTTCGCAGATACCCCACCACACTAATGATATTTTGCGAAACAGAACAAAAATTCTGTAAACACCTTGGCCGAATGAATTTTGTGCACCCCTTATTCCTTATTTTGCTATTTACTCTCACGGGAAACGTGTTTTCAGAGTAAACTAATTTGTTTCGTTTCGTTTCGTTTCACAGAATATCATAGGCCCTAGGGCCTAGTTTGTTTGCATAGGACATTGTACACATTGCAAACATAGACCAAACTCAAATTGCCCCGGCAAGAAGCGGAGCCTATACACGAATCCGGACAGCAAGTAATTGTCTGATTTTAGCCCACCATAACTGGGGTACATCACCTATAAATCTTGCAATTTCTCTGCTGACCTGTGCCATGGATGGTTCTAAACAAATCTGTATGTTGATTCAATCAATTCCACTAAACGTGAGGGTTTACAATTCATGTAAACAATAAATGAATACGTTTTAAGGCTGATGGACCCCAATAATGGCTGCCTACATACACTAAAAGCAAGCGCTTATCGGATTTGTCTATACAGTACTCGCGCCTGGCCTGGCCACCACTTAGAGCTCAGGACACAGACCCCTCCAGCCTGTCCCTCAGCTAGGGCGAGTCATTGGCAGTGTTTGCTCCATAACTCCGCCCATAGCTTGGGAGACTAGTTTTCTGGGATCTGGTTCTGAAGTCAGCAAGAACTAGGCACCTGGATTCTGAACTAAGGGTAAGTTCCCATTTATTATCTTATAACCCACTCTAAACTGGTGCACGAAAAGGATTCAGGCGCACTAGAAGCTTTATCATTCAGATTCTAGCTTATATATGTGGACTGAATTCATATTGTGATCGGGCTAGTAGGTTAAATGTCACAACAAGTCCATTGCCTGCTTGTTGGAGATTCTAGGGCTCATAATTTTCGTAATTTTTCAAAGCCTTTAGACTAACTTTTGATGCTGACATTTATAGTCTGTGTGGTGCTAAAATTGGTAGCCTAATTAGTCGTACTATTGGGACACTTAGAAGCTATAACACCTCAGACTGGGTTATCGTCAGACTACGCAGGCATTAATGACCATACAACATTTATTAGGAACTGTTCAAGTAACGGTGTGCTCAAGCCTTCTGACCACACTTAAGATACTTCACTGTCAGAGATAAGGCAATTTAAAGAGGGGATACTCAGTTTTCGCCAGCATACATTAGTTACCTTAACTACAATTCCACTTGCCTCTTTCTGTAAATTTCAGGCTAGCCGTAAACTTGATGCACCTATAATTTCAGAGGAATTTTGTGTCATTTATCAACAAAAACTTGATACCAAATTAAACTGTATCAACGATAGAATTATTCAGCTAAACTCTCGGCCTCAGTGTGGCATTAAATTAAGATCATTGTCTTGGCATAATACCATCAGAAAAGCTTGCAACAGGAAACGATCGATGTGATACCATAGTTACTACTAGAAGAAATCATTGCGTTCACCTTTATGATGGCCTACATGCTACATCCAAATTAAAACAACGCTGGTTTAAGCAAGTTTAAGAAGCTTTTAGCATAGAAGTCCTTAACCGCCTGCAGGGTTGTTCTTAAAACAATTAGTGTTATTATGCCCTATCTGAATTTATAGGCCATACATCATGCCCAATGATGATGAATCCGCTACTACAGCAGGCACTACAACACCAGAGAAATCAATGTCTGCTCTTGGCTTAAAATTACCACCATTTTGCCCAAGTAGAGGCACAATTTGGAACAAGAGGTATAACCTCCCAAGGTACAATGTATGAACTTGTTATAGCTCCTCTGTCCCCAGAGTTTGCTCAAGAGGTAAGAGATTAATTGCTTAACCCCCTCCCACGTCCCAAGAAGCATCAGTATACAGTTATTAAGGAGGAACTAATGAAGAGAACCTCAGAATCAGAGCAGAAACGCTTACAAAAGCTCTTGATATCTAGGTAAAAGTAAGGTAAATTTTACGAAGTACCCAGCACCTGTGCTGAAACAGTACTTTGGATCAGGCTTGATTCTCAGGTGCTGGGATTTGATTTGTTAATTGGTGCAGTGTATATTCCTCATGAAGCTACTAACTACCATGCCTTCAATGTGTTTGACGACATTATTGCAGACTGCATTGCTGTTAAAGCAACGACGCCCCGCTTTGTCTGATTGGTGATTTTAATTCAAGAACTAGGCTGATCAGTGATTACGTTGACCTAACATAACATAACATAACATAACATAACGTAACGTAACGTAACGTAACGTAACGTAACGTAACGTAACGTAACATAACATAACATAATATAACATAACACAGCACAGCACAGCACAGCACAGCACAGCATAACATAACATAACATTAACGTAACGTAACGTAAAATAACAGTTTGAAAGGCAAAGGAGGGCAAAGGCTCCATAAGATGCCCTGAAGTCCAAACCCTAATCAGAAGTCAAACCACCAAATCTAGACAACAGCCCAAAACAATCAGATTCTACCACAGTCATAGAAGAACTTGTCAATGTTAACCTTCAAGCAGTGGACTGACGGGGAGTTAACCACCCAGTCTGGCAAAAACAATTCCACTCGTTGAGAACTCTATGGGAGAAACAAAACTTCCTAATGTCAAGCCTTGCAAAAGGCTTTTCCAGCTTTTTACAATGCCCACGAACCCGAGAATTACTTTGAACCCTTAAATAATTACAAGTCAAAAGGGGATTCCCTTCAGAAAGAAACTTGTAAACCTGGAGCATGTCCCCCCTAATCCTTCTCAGCTCCAGAGTGGTAAGCCCAAGGTGTTTAAGCCTAGCATGATAAGGTAAATTTCTCACCTCAGGTATAGGGCGAGTGGCTCTCCTCTGAACCTGCTCTAAAAAAGTTGTCCTTTTCATAGAAGGGGCTCCAAGCCTGGGCTGCATAGTCAAGATGGGGTCTAACCAACTGCTTATACAAATTAAGTACAATATACTTACTAAAATTGATGAAATTCCTCTTGATCAATCCAAGCACTCTATTAGCCTTTGCAGCAGTGGCTGCACACTGCCCTGATGACTTTAAATCCCCAGTAATTACAACACCCAAATCTTTCTCGAAGGTGGCATTACGTAAGAAACTAAAATTTATGTTATAATTATAGCTTAAACTTTTAGGACCAAGGTTGTGCTCCAATCGTGGCATATTTGCGCGCCTCGGAGGGGGCGGAAAAGCGGACGTAGCACGCCCCGAATCAGCTTCCGTGGGCTATTCACCCCGTGACCTTAAAATTTTGTCCCTCTCGTTGTTGTGGCCGAATTTTCGGGTAGCTACTCACAGTTTCGAGCTCCGCGTGAAACAGCAAAGATGGGTGACAGCCGCGCTCTCCGTCTGTGTCCAAAAGGACCCGAACAACGATTAAGGGTTAAAAGACACTTGCCAAGTCTGAGACCAAGAAAATAACATATCCAGATCTTTCTGCAGCAGTAAGACATCATTCAAAATGCTTATCTTCCTAAAAAGATTAGTATCATATGCAAACTTACTTATACAAGATGTAAGAGAACTATCAGTATATCACCGATGAAAATTAAGAAAAGAAGTGGGCCAAGGATAGAACCCTGTGGTACTCCAGTTGTGACTTCTTTCCAAGAGGAGAAGTTACCATTGACAGCAACTCTCTGAGATCGACCATGAAGCCACAATTTATCCAATCAGCACAATTGCTCTGAACCCCTAACCTATGCAATTGGAATGGAACTTTATCAAAGGCCTTTGAAAAGTCAAGGTAAATGACATCAACGCCATACCCAGAGTCGAGAGATGAAGAGACATCTTCAAGAAAGCTCAGTAAGTTAGTAACACAAGATCTGCTTGGCAGGAAACCATGCCGAGGCAAATTAAGTAACTCATTATCAAAAAGATACTTAAAAAAACTATCCATACCTTTGCACACAACATTGGTTAAACTGACAGGTCTGCAATTGCAAGGCATACTTCGATCCTCCTTTTTAAAAATTAGAGTAACATTTGCTACCCGCCAGTCAGGAGGTACAAAACTTGAATCCAGACACTTCTGAAAAATGATGGAAAGAGGAACTGACAAAATCTCAGAGCATTCACGTAAAATGGCTGGGTGGACACCATCAGGCCCAGGGGCCTTAGTAGACTTCAAACTCTTTAACTTTCTACAAACCCGTTCCTCTGAAAAAATGACATAACTGATTGAAGAAGAGACATCAGATCCCCTACAAGTCCCCAACAGGGATGATTCTTTGGTAAAAACGGATACAAAATAGTCATTTAACAATTTAGCCATACCCTGATGGTCACTAAGCAAAGTATTATCATCACCTTTAAGAGGTCCCGCAACCTCCTTAACTCTCTGCTTAGACCTCACATAGGCATGAAAAGATTTGGGTTTAATCTTAACCTCCTTGGCCAACTGCTTTTCAAATCTAGTTTAGTTCCATTTACCAAATTTTTAACTAAGAGTTCCTGCTTCTTGTAAGCTGCAAAGTTACCTGGGCTTTTACTGGCCCTAAAGCGACGCCAACACTTACGTTTTTTCCTAGTTGCTCTAAGAACCTGTCTAGAAATCCAAATAGGCCTATTTTTAACCACAGATTTCTTAAGTGGGATACACAACTTTGTTGTGTCAGAAAAAACGCCCCGGAAAACACTCCACGCCTGAGCAGGGCCTAAGTGAGACAAACGCGCCGCCCAACCTATGGTTAAAAGCTCTTTAGCACGAGTAAAGTTAGCCTTGCTGAAATCTAGAATTGTTTTGTCACTACCATTTTGATTGCTGAAACAACGTTACTCAAAACAAATAAGGTCATGGTCATTGGACCCTACCTTACCACCATTAGCTACATTTCTTACCATGTTGTCATCAGTACTTGACACCAAATCAAGGCAATTATCCAACGAGTGGGAAACAGAACATGCTGGGTAAAGAAACCATCAGTCACAACCTCTAGAAAATCCCTCCTATTCAACCCACTAGTACAGGAATGCCAATCAATATCAAGAAAGTTAAAACCCCCAAACACAACAGCCCTTTTGGAAGAAATTTTCCTAAAAATTTGGAACAAACTCTGATTATTCTCAGCGCAAGAATTTGGTGAACGGTAAAAAATACCGACAAGCAAGGGGCTGTCATACTCATTGCTGAAGTTAAGTTCACACCACAAGCAGTTAGAGAACCCACAGGAAAACTTGCTGGTGACTTCAACACAATTTATACTATCCTTGACAAACAGAAGAACCCCTCCCCCTCTACCACGGACAGTATCAGTCCTATCTTGCCTGAAAATTTTGTACCCTGGAACCTGAATTTCAGAGTTTCTGACCTCACTATGGAGCCATGTTTTGGGTAACTCCAACTATGTGTGGACTGTCAATGGAAATCTGTGTGATTTTGTTTCGGTCGCAGCTGGGTTGGACGCTTCTTACAATAAATTGAATTCCAGGGAAGAGCTTTATGCTTTAGGTGTTTGTACCATGGAAGTACTTCCTGTTTGTACACAACGTTTCGACTTAGACAGGGTCAGCAATTACAACGGCTGCCGGTGACGTAGTTTTTTGGGGAAGCTGTCCTAGGACAGAAAATCTGGTTATGCATTCGGTTTTTTTGGTCTGATGCTAGCTGAAATGGTCTGTGACGCATACGGACACTATACACGTACGTAAGTGCAGAGAGTTCACACTCCGAACAAAGATGCACGTGAATACGTACCAATATAACTCACAGCAACCTACTCAGTGGACAGCGGACGATAACGCTACGCTGTGGGAGCGAACCAAATAACGGCTGTACGGAAGTTGATAAGTGCCATCTCGACGGTCGGAGGGTTTCTTCGAACTTTCAATGGTCATTTTCGAAAACATTTCGAAAATGGTTTGGGGGATAACGGGGGTGATTCATGTAGGGGTGAGTCCGTTCTATCACTATGCTTCTGCTGACCGGGGAAAAATTGGTACTGGGGCACCATAGCCCCGAAAAGGTCCGAAAATTTGCGTAGCATATATATATAGCGTACAAATTGCTACTTTCAACGGTCATTTTGGCATTGCGACTTTCAACGGTCATTATGGTAAATATTTCAAAAATGTTTCGCCGGACTATGGGGATGATTCATGTAGGGGTGGGTCCATTCTATCACCATGCTTCCGATGAGCCGGGGGCAAATTGTCACAGGGGCTCCAAAGCCCCGAAAAGGTCAGATAATTTATTTCTATAAGGTGGGGCTATGGTTGGGATGGGTACGTTACTTGCAAGGATGGCATTCTCGTGGGACCGGTACCCTCTATATGTTCACAACTTTATTACGATAAAAATGAAATAATGCACTTTTTCGCATTTAAAGTGTTGAATTAATAACGAACCCACATTTTGCGCGATCTTAACAGAACAATGCAAGTCAAATTGGGCACCACTATAACTTTTAGGGTAATTCGTTCTCACTTGTTCTCTACTCTAGTTTTTTCCGTGTGGTTTCATTTTTATTCCACCTTAGGGTGGTCAGGCATAATAGAGCTATTTTCTGTCGTCTATGTACTTCGGTCCGGGTGCACTGTACCCATGCGGGCTAAAGGAACGACTGGCGGGAAAAAATAATGCCTCCATGGTACTGTTCGTCATCCATACTATGTGTGTATGGGACTATGATTTGGGGTTTTTCATTTGTTTTTTGTTTTTGTTTTTTCTTTTTGTAAAGGGGTCTACTAGCATAAGCTTTACTTTCTCAGTCCTCCTCCACCGCCTTGTTTAAATGTTGTATCATTTTGTATTTAAACTGTGGAAATAATCCCAAACTCAACCCAGATATTATCCTGGTTTTGCCGTAAGGGCAGGCCGGTTTTGCGATGTGTGTACAGGGCATTTGCAGAGATTCCGAGCCCACAATTACCCAAAGGTGGCATACTAATGAAAATGCTAAACCGTGGAAACTCTCAGTTGTAGGCTAAGTGAAAACCTCAAAGACCTGACAAATCGCTTGCATAAGATTTATTCAATTTTTTGTGTGGATATTCACTGGGTTCCTTCGTAGACAACTCTTTTATTGGTAAATGCATGGCAACGGTGGTCGGACTTCCTCATTATGCGTTCTTAACGGATATCCTGTCTTGTAGTTAGAGAGGTAGCATCTTTGTGCGAATAGGGAGGTGTGATGTAGTTACACCTCCCTGGTAAGATGGGGTAGGATTAAAGACCACAGATACTTTGAAGTCAGTCGCGTAGCCACAGAGTGCCTAGGGCGGGGCCTAGCAACCCCCCCCCCCCCAGATGTTGTTCAGACTCCCCAGACTTTTTGCGTCCTGATAAACATTGTTTGTCTTATGTATGTCATGTATGTTGTTACGAGACGACATCAACCAGATTGAATCCACGGACGAGCAAGTGGAGAGTTCTAGAAAGTGCTAGCATCGGTGTTGTCTGAGTCTCGAGCATATTCAACGGGTAACCCCAGAGAACATTCGCACAGTTACTGGAAACTACTGTATGATGTAATGGCCTAATAATAGCCAACTTGTGGTTATGGGTTACCGAGCCCAGAACTTTCGCTGTTTGTTTTGTACGAGATCAAACGAGACGTTTCCATTAGAGTGAGTTCCAGACTTTTCTGGAAGAACTACCAGATATATAAAAGGTCATGCAAGCAGTGTGACAAAAGGGAGAAGAGAACAGAAGATACACAGATAATACAGAGACCAGACGCCTGCCTCGCCGCTTAACGCTGTAATTGTGTCGCCATTTACTAAGTCTATAGTCTTCATCTTGCCTTCGCGGAACCGAGTCCTACGCTGTGCTGCTGTACAATCGACGCTACCAACACTATCCCTTGGACAAAGAGTGATACCTTAAGCTGTAAAAGATTGTGAGTAGATTTAAGATTAATTGTTGTAAATTTAAGGAAGTAAGAGGTGAATAATAATTAAGTTGTTGATTTTAATCTCGCTCTTTTGTGGTCTTTCGCTGTTATTGGTTTGAATTGCGACCAAGCCGTAACAATGTCACGTGAAAATTCGGCCCCAACAACGAGAGAGAAACAATCGTTTAAGGTCACGGGGTCAATAGCCTACGGAAGCTGATGAGGGGCGTGCTACGTCCGCAAATATGCCCCGAATGGAGCACAACGGTAAAGGGTTAAGAACGCCTAAAATTCAAAATTGAAACAAGGGACCGCATGCGTAGTATTAGATAATGCCACCGCCTAACCATTTTCATTTATTAATTTTTCTGTGCGTCCCAAAACACAAGAAATTGGCAATTAACTTGTATTAGGCAACAATCCTCGCCAAAAAAAGGTGAGAAAAACAAGCAAAACAGGCAATGAACGGATCATTATCCCCCATCACGCTCCATTCAATCTTGTGGCAGCCCAAGGAGTCCTGAAACTTCAACCTTGATACGGGATCGGGATTTGTCCCATCAGGGACTTGCAACTCCCTGGTCCCATGTATTTTTGTCGAGGATTGTAGCTAGCGTAGCCATAGACATCTTTTATGCATGTGTGTGCTGTGTGGGGTAGGGTGGGAGTAGAAGTTTTACAAATGAGTCAAGATATTGTACGGTATAGTTACTAAAATTTTCTTTGTTTTGTTCCTACTAATATATTTTTTCTTGAAACAGAAAGAAATAGCCCTGGTTTTATTTCTTTACTGGGCAAAATTCGAGACCAAAACAAGAGAGTAAAAGCATACAGTTGATTTTAAAAGCAAGCAAATCCCCCCCCCCTTAAGGTCTCCATACAATAGCAATTTCAATGGGAACTTAGGGTGGCAATTCGTGATTTTGATTAGGCATAAATCAAACTTTATACAGATAAAAACCATGAGTAATTCAATTGAGAAATTTTGCATTTGTTTTTCTTGACATGTGTGTGATTAATTAAACATAATTGATGTGCAGGTTTTAGATTTTCGTAGTTTAAATCAAAGGACCAATCCTCTGACCCCAAACTACACTTCTTGTGTGGGGTAACAGAAACTCCGACTCAATTGGCTCGGCATTTTGATTGACTGCTAATTCAAACAGTGCAGAGCAAAACAGTGCAGGACACCAAAGCTTGTATTGCACAGCATTAACTGCGCCGATAGTGTTTTGATTACATACATACTCACCCTGAAGCAATAAACCAGGCTGAGATTGTGTCTGGATGAGGATGAATTTCAGACAATTGCGGAAGGGGCTTAAGTAAGAAGGTTAGGAGCATTGGTACTGTTTGGGGTGAGAGAATTGGGCCTTTAAGGCATGCATGGTAAGACTATTTCCAAGTATAAAACAGTTAAATGGCCAGCTGGTGCAATAAACGGAGGAACAAACGACGCTTTGACGCAGTGGAGAACCTTTTCGACCACCCTATTTAGACTCTAGCTGTCAAACAGGTCCCTCTTTGGCATGTAGTAAACATTCATAGTGGAAGTATAAATTTCCAACCATGTGTTTCAAAAATAAGGGATATTTAGCTGAAATTAACAGGGCCGAAAACACTGAGGAGTTCCATTTCCGCAATCTGAGAGGCATTTTTAGCCAAAATTTTCTCTGTACACTACGACCAATGATGGCGCTCCGCTTAGAAAGTGTTATTCCTGCTTGCCCCCACCCCCCGACATCAACTTTTGCCCCCCCCCCCCCCTCAGACCCCAACTGAAAAAGTCTGGTTACGCTACTGCAGATCTGCAATGAACAGCGCACTACTTAAGATATCAGGCTCTATAAAACAGAACAGTAATTTGTGCACAATGCGATTTTACCAATGCACTTGGTTGTTATCTGCAACCATTCTCCTTCAAGACCTAGAAAATAGTGTCATTTATTCCATTGAAAGAGGAAATGGAAAGGTAAAAAATTGAAAACGCCCAGCAACAACTGGGGGAAAAACAAAAGAAGTTAGCTGAGACTTAGAAAAATGATTTAGTCATCACTCAGTTTGATACGTATGCATGGAAAAAGGAAGCTAATTTTCAATGCTCCCAGCTCTACCGTCCGTTGTTGGTAATCCTGCATTCTGATTGGTTGAGCAGAGATCTGTTGTTTCACTGCTCACGGTCAATAAACGTAAAGAAAGTGATAAAGGTAAAGATTTTCACACATTTTCAGTGGTAGGAATAAACCACATTTGTCTGATCATTACTGTCTCATAAGCCGTCTTGACTCCAAATTAGCAACATAATGGACTCGACTTCGCCTCGACCCTTATTTTGCCAACTTGGAGTCTAGACGGTTTATTATTTATTATAAATGCGACTTATCCCTTAAATATCGGTACCACCACTTCATTGAGATTTTAAGTCAATTTGAAATATCCCGCAGGTGCACTTTCGTTTTAGTATTTATGTTTAATGAGCCTGTGCTGACATGAAGCAGTTTACTCACCCAAAATGAACAGAATTCAAGAGATGAACATATCGCTCTAATATGGTTTCAATAAAAATGGTTGTTCTGTTAAAAAACATATTTTAAAGGTATTTCATGAAAAGCCCTATTAGATATATGATCATAATACTATGGAAAGGTGTTGCTACATACATCCAATAGGACTTGCCATCGGACGGCTCTTTACAAAAATTAAGGGGTAAAATAGTCATCTGGAGGACTCGATCTACATGCAGTACAGCGAGATTAGGCATTTAACATTTCAAAAGAAATTTACACTTTTCAATGGCAGAAGAAATCCTTCTTCGACTTTTGGTACATACTTTCAACGTTTATGTAAAAAAGCACAGGAGGGTCGTTCGCAACTCCCCCCTCCCTTGGTGACGTCCATGGATCTTGCGGGTATGAAAATTTTATATATTTTAATGCATTGCGTTCGCCTGCTTCAAAAGGACCTTTAGCTAGGAATGACAATATGACAATGATACTGATAAATCAGTTCGCATAATCTCTGATAGCACAGGAACTGGTACCTTCCATGTATCCCTACGACACCCTTAATCCCCACACCAGGATGATACTCATTCAGTGAAGTAAAAGAGGCGGTAATTAACCCTGGGTGTCACCTATCAATCAGAGGCACGCCACTTGTTCTCTCTCGTTTTTCTTAAACTGATGTTCCCTATTTATTTCCCCAATGCCACAGCCTCATTGTAAAAAAAAAAAGAATGTGGATATATTTTAGTCCGCCCCCCCCATCCTTACAATTATTTTGTCCGCTCAAGATTCGCCTGAATCGCGTCACTGCGGTCCTGTAATATTTTGTATTTGGTCACACAATTTGTTTGTTTTTTTTTTTTTGGGGGGGGGGGGCTTCTTAATTGTCTCAGAATTCTGACTAAATAACTCAGAATCCTAAGATAATTAAGATGCGAACAAAAACAAGTCACCATTTTTTTGTTGTCCCCTCTCGGCCACCGTACAAAATCGATCAGTGAAGCAGACCAAAAAAGCTTCTATTTCGTGGGACCAAAAAAACTAGACCCGGACCAAAACATCTAGCTTTTTTTGTCCTACCCCAGACCAAAAAAACTAGCTTTTCTTGTCCTAGGACCAAAAAACTGTAAAACTCCAGTTTTTTTGGTCCCGTCGGACAGGGGACCAAAAAAACTGCTACACCGGCTTGTTGACCTATGCCGGTGTTTGGATTTGCATGTTGTAAATGGAAGATGTGGAACTGATCAAGGAGTAGGTAGTTTTACCTTTGCAGAAAAGAGCATAATTGACTATGTCATAGTATCTCCTGAAATTTTTCCAAACATTGTTAATTTTGAAGTTGACGCTTTGGATAAATTTAGGTCAGATAATCATAATTCTATACACATTGCAAGTAAAGGTTATTGCAAGGACCCACCATCGTGTATAAATGAAGCGTTACCCGTTGAGCGTAATGTTACTATGACTAGAATTGTCTGGAATAATAGTAAAAGTCGTGATTTTGAAAACTTGTTTGATGAGGACAATATTGATAAAATCCTTTGCAAAATTGATCTGATTAAAGATATGAATATTTTACAAGAACAAATGGACCATTTGTGCAACAATGTAAAGAGACTTTTTCTTGACACCACTGGAAAAACGGGTATGATAAGGAAGAGATCGATTAGAAACAGAAAAGTAGCAAATCCTACTAATCAGTGGTTTAACAATGACTGCAAATTAGCAAGATCAAGGTACATTAAGTCAAAGCAATCATAAAAAGTAAATAAATGTGAAAATTTTAAGCAAGAGCTGCGACGTGTATGCAAGCAGTATAAAACGGTACCAAAAAAGCAACATGCAATATTATTTAACTAATCTTCACAGTGTAATGAGGAATATGAAAAAGTCTGAACCCAAGAAGTATTGGGATTTGATGAATAATGCTAGTTCATCACAGAAATGTAGCTCTCATATTTCTATTGATGAATTCAAAGTTCATTTCATGAATCTTTCTAAGGGGGATCTTGCTCATTTAAACGTAATTTCAGATTTTAATAGCGTGACATCTAATGTAAATGAGTATTTGAATGATGATATAACAGAAGGAGCGGTGACCTTGCAAAAACAAAAACTTAAAAGTGGAAAGTCACTCGAGATAGACAATCTTATTCATGAATTTTTCAAGTGCAGCCCAATTAATGTTGTGAAACTGGTAACCAAACTTTTCAATACTGTTTTGGCCACTGGGGTGGTGCCAATGGACTGGACAATCGGTGTAATCAAGCCATTTTTCAAAGGAAAAGGGTCGCCTAATGATATCGATAATAACCGTGGCATCACCCTTTCAAGCTGTTTGAGAAAACGTTTTACTTCTATTTTAAATGAACGCATTAAGGAATGTCTAGATAACACTGCGTCTTTGGGGGACGAGCAAGCGGGGTTTAGAGCTAATTATTCTACACTTGATCATGTTTTTGTGTTATTTTCAGTTATAGACATCCATTTGAGTAAAAGAAAACGTGTATTCTGTACCTTTATCGATTATAAAAAAGCGTTTGATTTGGTCAATAGGACTTTTCTTTGGTCTAAGTTATTTGCAAGTAATATTAACAGGAGAGTTCTCAATGTAATTCAACCCTTGTACAGAAATTCTAAGTCATGTGTTGAAAATATGGGGCAAACATCTGGCCTTTTCGACTGTAATGTAGGAGTTAGACAGGGGAAAAATTTGTCCCCAGTGCTCTTCGCTGTTTTTTAAACGATTTTGAAAGGTTTATTGACCGTTATTTAAATATTTGAAGTCAGTCTTTTAAGGAACATTTAAGTGATGCTGACGTAGAAGTTTTTCTGAAGATATTTACCAGTTGAGGGAAAGTAATTTAGGGAATAGACGAGTCGAGGTAGGAGTAGATCCCCTCCCCTCAAGATCTAAGGGACGCAAGTATGGTCGCCCAAGACCTAGAAGTAGAAGCCCTCGATACCAAGAATATGTTGGCCCTAGTTGTTGGTTTCACGGGAAGTTTTGAACAAGGGCACACACATGTGTTAAACCATGTTCCTTTATAGATTTACACTATCTCTACTGAAACCTCTAATCCTACCAATACTTCTTCGTCAGAGCAGGCAAATTAAATAGTCGCCCACCTTCAACGACAGGTTTGTCTAGCACGAATAAAATTCGTCTATCTTATATTACTGATATATTAACAGGTACCCGATTTTTAGTAGATACAGGTGCAGAGGTTAGTGTCTTACCCCCTTCAGCCACAGAAAGGCGTCAAACTTGCACTTATTCTTTACAGACTGTGAACAAAACACCTATAGCTACCTATGGTGAAAAGACAGTCACCTTAGACCTTGTATTAAGACAATCATTTAGATGGATATTTGTTATAGCATCCGAATAAAACCAATTGGTTAGAAATTGAGCCGTTAAATCTTATCTTACTAGTGACTCACCAAACGACTAATACATATGCCTTTCTTATGTAATTAAGGTTTTTGCAGCTTCCGTACTTAATCTCCCTTGAAACTTATTAAATACCTAATACGTCATACAATGCTCGACAAACGTTAGACACAGTTTAAAGGAGGTAAAAGTATTTCTCTCGTCAAAAGTTACCGTTCTTCAAAGTCTCAAATGTACGGTAATCATCAAGTTACGTAAAATACATTGTTGAATAAATAGACTGATAGAAAAGAATAGTTTTGGCTTCTTTTAAATCCTAACAATACTGTTTTTGCAGAAGTACAAGGCTCAGTTATTCACGTTAAAATTGATCGCGCCTCCCCATGAGCCATTGCAAACAATTTCAATGAAACCCTGTATTGGCTTCAGAGAGTGAACAACAGTACTATATGTACCTGGGTACGACCATAGTATACGCCAACACTAAAATGCACGATCCTACACTAGTTTTGCAGAGGTTACGTCTGCATGACTCAATAGGTATTCTCTTTCGGAAAACCACAAATGTTATGTTTTGTTCAACACAGAGTAACAAGATCCAGATGAAGCATATGGAACTACAAACTTTATTTTTTCCTCTAACCCTTTTTTCTCTTATTTTTAATAATTTCATTGTAACTTTCGGGAGGTGTACTTTAAACCTCCAAATAAAAGTACATTGTCAAATTCTCTCTATGAAAAAGAAAAAATGGCGAAACAAGTCATCTAAGATTTGATAATGGAATGGGTGGTGTATAACGCGTCATTGTCAAAGTGATTAGATGCCAAGGTTAGAATTTTAGGGAATAAAGTGCGGGAAAATTGTTAATTTTGGATTAGATAATCAATTAAGAAAACATTTTATTCGTTTTAAAATATTCAGTGCAAGTTTAAAATTTTCCCTAATTTCATCCAATTCAATTAAGAGGCTGGGTATGTGGGTTCATTTGAATTGAACACATGAGTCTAAACCAGATGTACCGGTACATCATACCTTGCGACATAGCAAATGCAATACGTTTGGGAACATTGCCCTGTATGGAACGTCCCTGTTGTCACAGGGAGACTGATTCTAACTGAACAACTTCAGTGTTCTGTCCACCATACCAAGTAGACCTACACACTGCAGGAATCTTGAAGTATAAAGGGTTGATTGTACCATTACCAACTACAATGCAGTACAGGGTCTTAGATCATGTGCAAGGGGAGATTAGCAAACAAGCTTAAATATTATAGAAGTAGTTAAAGTGTACCGCAAGTCAAAATATTAAGAAATGTACATTACAGACCATGCAAAATATATTCTAACAGTCCAATTGCCATCTTCGTAGAACACTCCTGGGCTGAGATATAAAATGTTGGAAGATTATTCACTCAATTTCAAATGGTACATTGTGCAATAAGTTGTGATGTCATTGGTGTAAATTGCAATCTTTGTATTGCTTTGTTTTCGAACGTTACTGCACCTTGTACCGAGGTGAAATGGCACTCTTACTCTTATAGGGTGATGTAGATAATAAAGCTCTCATTTTGCAACATGCTAAGCAAGCAAACAGAAAGTGTTCAAGGTCATAAAAACATTTCCAATTTCAAAGGAAAACAAACCAGGTAATGTGAGTTGTAAAACAAGAAAGTCACAAATTAGTGCGCAATGGACCAATTTGTCCCAACTACCCGTAAACTTCAATATTTTATATCTCGGCTCAAGAATGTCCTATGAAGATAACATTTGCACCGTTAGAATTCATTTTTCAAGCTGTGTAATATTTACTTTTGAATATTGTGACTTGAGGTACAGTTTAAAATGAAATCATTTGCTTTTCAAATAATTATTTGCCGACAGAGGATTAAAACTGTCGCTATTACCTACCTGTTTCTGCACTACGCTGAATCTTTGAGAATGTATAAACATTAGACGGGTGTTTCACGGTCAGGGTAATATTGAACTTCGAATAAGCGTTCAGGTTTGGAAATTTTTTTTTCCGTTTTTCCAATGTTAGAGATTCTACCTTAGTGTCACTGGGTGAAGGAAGGCTGCACCCATCATAATCTAGCTGACGTATCTTAATGACCTGTTGGCTGACCTCACAGGATCCCGACAATTCGCGTATTCCCCAACTAGCAATGATACGTGATTTACCCACGACTTTCGATGTGGTGTTTAGGACGAACGTTGAATCATTCAAGTCTGTGAAAAAAAATCAGTTTTCTATCTAAGTGATTCTTTGTGTTTCATATAAGAGAGAAGCGTAAGGTTTCTTTGTTTTTCACAGATGAAATCGTTCACACATCGATTAATCATAACAGTAAGAGTACTTAAATTTAGAAAAATAAGACCTCAAAATACTGAAAAATTTGTAAGCTCTGTTAAAAAACCACTCTTCAGTATAAGCTGCTTAAACCACGTCTTTCTGGGTACAAATGAATATTCAAAGGGTCACACGAACATTTTTGAGCAACTCATTCCATCTGTCGGGCCTTAAGAGTAGCTGCTCCCCCCCCCCCCCGCCGTTATGGTCCCCATACCGGCAAATCCAAGCAGCACCTTGCTGGACCAGCATGCAGTTTTCATTTGGAAATGTTTGGAATTCGAAGAGGGCAAACAGTGCATGTACTACATCTAATTGCACACACACTACTACTGAAAACAATATCGTTGTACTACTGAATGCAAATCTACCACATCTTATTTTACATCTACCACTTTTGAAAATGAATTAGTCCGGCTTCAGATTGAGGTAAGTCCCATCCGGAATGTCATTATTGCCACTACGTTTTTTTCGCTTTCCAAACATGTCTATTAACAGAAAAATTCAGATATATGGGAAGCTCCGGATGGGTTGGAGAAATATAGGGTGGTTTCTGTCAAGAGTCAAGGTGTTGAAAACTCAAAAACATTAGGGGCATGGGAAAGTTAAATGACTATTATGTTACATCCAGAAAGTCGAGAACCACAAATGACCAATCAAATTATTGTCTTTCAAATGCAGATCATGTGCATCACGTGACAAATGAGGTCAGTAGATGTCAAAAAGTTCTGATATTTGACCTTTGACCTATTTCTTGAATATGCCTCTTTACAATGTCATTGTGCACAGTTATTGAGCCTATTTGGGCTTTTTTTTTAGACCTGATATAGTTTAATAACATCTATTTACACTCTGTTAGACCCCTTAAGGTTCAGGGTTTTTACTTAGGAAGAGACGCTGGCAAATGAAAAAAAAAAAAAAAATGAAGAAAAAATGTTCAAAAACTTACTTTCACAGCTCAGAAATGGCAATAACAATTCCAAACAGGTAATTAACTTTTCTTCATTTTTGAAATGTACAAAATCATTTCCTCTCATCGCTATAAAATTAATTGCACCATGACAAATACATATTTGCAATGTTCAGATCAACATTCCTGATTGCAATATGTCTCTGGTTAGATGACAAAAATGCAATAAAATGTTTTCACGACCTCAAGTCAAGGTTAATTTCATCCAGAACAGTAAATAAATGACACGATATTTTTTATTCAAAAGCATCTGAAAACTCAGAAAATCTCAGATTAACATGTAGCTATGAGAGGATAGAGAATATCATTCGGAGGTATATAATCAAGACTTGAAAAACTATTGAATTATAGGGGGAGGGGGGGGGGGATACCAGGCTTGCGCAATTAATGCTAATGAACGTGCTCTAAAACAAAGCGTCTAATCAACCTCATCCAAGGAGTGATCACTGGTAGGAGGTCAGAAGTGCTTAAAAAATTAAAACGTGACTCCCTCTCCTATTCAAATGATAACGTTTGCCACGTCGTTACCAAAGAAACTGTTTCTATATCTCGAATTAATTGTCCAGCAATCACGAAGAAGCAGACACAAAACTAACCATGGATGCATCATATTGTGATTCGATGGTATAGTCATCATACGGAACCCCTCTGGAGAGGTTGACATTAATGTGATAATAATCATAGCTTTAATTACTGAAGGGTGTAAAAGAGTGATAGTGGACTTCAATCACGGGAAGAATCGCCAAACATTCCAGTTTGTCTGGCGATGAAACGTCGCACGAAGAAAAGAAATTGGTTTTCATGCATTTTCTGGGAATGATAACATTTCTGCAATTTTTGATAGGGTAAAGCAACGCCGTGCTGGAATATTTTAAGAGATAATGCACGATTTATGCCTGTATTTCAAGAAGTAGGGACAGATTGGTTACCTTCGGAAGTTCGTATCGGCAATTGCTGTTTGAAGGTAGGCGACCAAAAGCGTTAAACAAGTAAGATTTCAACAGTTAAAGAGAACGCATGAATGACAAAACAAGATCATTGACAGGTCTTTGTTGCCTCCGTGTAGGATCAGTCTCAAATTACACATTTCAATTTCTTGTTACGATAGCAAGAATGTAGAGACTCTCTTTGACTAGTAGATACCATTGTTGTAGTACTCGAGATCCGTCTCGAGACCGGTTTTTCCTGGTCTCGGTCTCGGACCCTTGCGATCTTGGAAATTGTTCTGGTCTCGCTTTGAGACCGGCCAAAAATTTGCCGTTTTTATTTTTTAAAGTTAAATGAATTAAGTTTTTAAAAAAGTGAAATGTTACTTTGAAAGATGCACTCTTAAAACACGGGAGTTTAATTTAACCGGGATCAGTGTACCATTTACTTCAACATAATCCTGGTTAAAGTTTCCATGAAATCCTGGTTCAACTAATGCAAATCCTGGTTAATCTAACACAAATTCTGGTTGAATTAACTAGGATTTGAGTTAGTTTAACCGGAAAAATAAACCAACATTGTGTAAGAGTAAAAAGAGCACCGATCCAGGTTAAATTTTACCCCCGTGTTTCAAGTTAAGAGTGTGTATAAATAGCTTAGTTATTTTATTCATTCAGTTTTTAAAGTGTCCCACAAGTAAACGAATTCAAAAATATGTAATTAAGAGCATGAAAAATGAATTCTAAGAGTACAACTCCTATCTTCATAGGACATTCCTGAGCTAAGATATAAAATGTTGAAGTTTAATCACTTAAAACAAATTAGTCCATTGCGCAGTAATTTGTGACTCTCTTGCCGTACAACTCACAGAACCTGCTTTGTTTTCCTTTAAAATTAAAAAGGTTTTTATGACCTTGAACTTTTCATGTTTGCTTGCACAGCATGCGGCACAGAGAGGGTTAATTACATCACCCCATTAGAGTAAGAGTGTTATCACACCTTGGTACAAGGCGCAGTAACCTTCAGAAAAACAAAGAAATACAAAGATTGTAATTTGAGTTGTACAACAATGACATCACAAATTATTGCGCAATATACCATTTTAAGTTGAGTGAAAAAAACTTCAACATTTTATATCTCAGCTCAGGAATGTCCTATGAAGATGGGAGTTGGACTATTAGAATTCATTTTTCATGCTCTTTAATATATATTTTTAAATTTTTTGACTTGAGGTACGCTTCAAAGCGGCTCATTGAGTTGGTTCTCGCGATTCAACAAATTTTTCCAAACCTGTAAATTTTACTTCACATACCAATGATAAATGGTCAAACGTAGACAATCCCCATATCCTACATACAAATAACTGTTTATGAGTATTTACTTAATGCTTCATTTCGGTTTTTAAAAATTTGTGACCAGACATTATTTCAAATTATGCACAAAACCATCACAAAATTCAGAATTTTAACTTTTTCTGTAACAATTGGATGTGAAACTTTACTAATCATGCTAATTATAAGCATTGTCATGTGGTAGTATCCTTCAACACTCTCATTAAGTTATCGATATCAACTCAATTAGCCCCTTAAAGTGGGGTTCTTGTTGTCCATTGTTATTTTATGATGGATATCAATCAATTTTATCTAACCTCACCTTATACTTATATTGATTCATAGTTTATTTTTTCAAAACCTTTAACTGCTTTTAAAAAAGGCTAACCATTGAGGAAAAAAGTTTCTATCTAATGAGTCCACATACTCCATCTACAAGGGTTAAACTTTCTTCTGCAAGTTGGTGAGTGGGACTTTAACTTCATTAGTGAGGAAAATGTAGCAGAGTACTGAACTGGACTATCACAAAGATTAGGTCACTCAGTCGTTGTAATCAATAGTGGCAGTCTGGTACTGCACTGCATTGCGTGTTCACTTTGTGTGTTGAATTCCCCTAATTTCCCAGTCTACGTCTAGCGCTATCCACCTCTGGCTATTATGGATTTTACTCAATCTGTCAATCTGGCTACTAATAACCCTTAATTTGGCTTAAGTGGAAAACACGGATGACCAAATATACCAGTTCCGCCAGGATTTCAAAAGCGCGTGTGTGTGTGTGTGGGGGGGGGGGCAGTTGAGGGCATGAGAAACTGCTGGGGGAAAAATCGCTCGAGGCGCGAAATCTAGGGCAAAGCGCAAGTTGTGCGGGTGGGGTCCACTGGCCAGCCTTAGGGCCCCTAGTTGGGGCGAAGTCTCCCGAAGCTCTAAGGTTTTAGCATATTCCTGGGTCAAATATCAAGCCTCAAGACAGGTATATTCTGTTTCATGAACCATCATTCAATGCAATGCCGCCTTCAAATGATTTTAACGTATTGGTCTAAAGTATCCTCCTGTCGCCGTACATGTACATGTGATATAGTGTGACTGGTCACTGCAAATGTCCTTAAAGTGAAATATTATGTAGTAGAAAAGGAAGGAATAATCAGTGACTGACAGTGATACGTTTATAGATGTAGAACTATAGCGCATACAATCAACATTTCAAAAACATATGCGTGATACCTGCAAACAGTTTGGCAGCTTTGGTATGAGGCCATGGGTCTAGGGGTAGCTTAAGAAAGCCATTGAACAAGCTTGCTCTGCCAGTGAAAAGTTTCAATGATAGGAAGTTCAAAAATATGTCTTAAATAGTTTTACATTGAAAAGTTAAGAATGTTTCAACCTGCTTGCAGGATTATGTGTGGATCCCTGTGTCTGAAAAACACCTGTCAGGCCACTGTATCTTGGAAGCTGGTTGGGGGAGGGCGGTAGCAACTGGAGGAAAGGTTCTTACTGGGTGAAAATGCCCCAAATGCCCCTGCTGGTGCCGCCACTCAGGTTGTCCCACATCAAGCACGCCTCTCTGAAGACAAACTTTCAACACTCATGTTCCTCAAGTGCAACGAAGGCATTTTGTAAGGCTGCGAGTAATCATTGTTCATATGAGGTCTAAGGGAAAATTTGGCTTAAACTGTTTAAAGTTCTGTGACTCATTTTTCTGTGGGTTAGACAATAAAGTAATGGAAGCCTTCGAAAAGAATCATTTTGCTTCTGGCATATTTCTTGATCTTTCGAAAGCATTTGATACTCTTGACCATAATATTTTACTTAATAAGCTTGAGTACTACGGCGTCCGTGGTAATGTCCTGGACTGGTTTAGAAGCTACCTGACTGATCGTCGTCAGTTTGTGGTTATTAATAACATTAAATCGGTCCCTAAGTCAATTACATATGGTGTCCCTCAAGGATCTATATTAGGGCCATTGCTTTTTATTATTTATGTCAACGACCTTCATACAGCCAGTGATACTTTCAGTATAACCTCATATGCTGATGATACAAGCCTCTTTCATTCTAGCTATGACATTAAAGATCTGATACGTAATATTCAAAATGATTTTGTCTATATACAAAACTGGTTTTATGCAAACAAATTATTACTCAATGTGAAGAAGACTACTGCTATTGTATTCCGTTCACCATCCAAGTATCTCAGTGCAGACATAGACTGTGTCCACCTTTGTGGTGCTAAAGTTATTTTTTGTGATGTTACCAAATTTCTCGGAGTTTATATTGATAAGAATCTTACATGGAAAAATCACATCCAGCATGTATGTATGAATTGTCTCACGAGGTGTTGGAGTTTTAAATGGGCTTCGAGGACTGTTACCTCGCAGAATCATGGTTACCTTGTATAATACCCTTATCCTTCCGTACTTTACTTATTGTAATGTCATTTGGGGTAGCACATATACTTCTAGAATTCAACCTCTTTTCATTCTTCAAAAGCGAGCTCTGCGCCACATTTGTAATGAATTCCATCTGCAATATACAAAACCTCTCTTTGCCAATCTCAATATCCTTAATATTTATGATATTAATCGTTATTATACTGGTATTTTCATATTCAACTGGTTAAGTGATTCACTCCCGTCAACATTTAAAACTTACTTTGAATTGCGTACTGGCACATATTCCTACCCCTGTCGACATCGAAACCACATAGCAATACCTTTTTTTAGACTTAGATCCTCCCAGTTTGGAATTCGGTTTAATGGTCCCAAATTATGGAACTCGTTTCCCAATGATATTCAAGAGTGTAAACTTTTAAGTACATTTAAGAAGCAATTAAAAGATCATTTTATCACCAACTACCTCTGAATAATTTTAATTCTTTGTTATCTGTTCCATTTATTTGTGTTTTTGTGTTTCTTTTTCTGTATTATATATGTGTTTTGTAGTAATTGTTTTCTGTTAATTTAAGTCTCTGTAAAGGGGTGTCAATGTACATCAGCTCCCTGGAGCTTCTTGTTGTCACTCCTCAGTCTCTTCAGTACCCTGTACATACAAATAATTCATAACATATTTCTTTATATGAAAGACTGAAATAAAGTTCTATGAAATTGAAAAAAAAAAAAATTGAACTCACTTGCATCAATCGGCATAAAATTCCCAACACTAAGCACCTGTAGCACTACAAATTTAATGAGAAGGGTCATATTAGAATTTGGATTAGGGTAAATTATTAATTCTGTGTTTGGTATATGATATAACCTAAAATATGTATAAATCAATGACGATGCAATCTTGGTGCTAAATATCGTTTTCAGACAAAGGTAATAAAGTTGGGTAAAAAGCATTCAGATCTTTGGACAGTGTATTTTCCTATGCAACATGTACGTTCGGCCTCGGTCTCGGACCTTGTAGGTCTCGGCCGTGGAGCTCTGCCTGTGGTCTTGGTCTCGACACCTTTTGGTCTCGCTCTCGGTTATGCTGGTCTCGATTTTGTCATTTCGACACTGGCGGATACCAGTTAACACCAGTTAGAAATTATGAATGGACAGAAAAGGGCCAAGTGAAGTGTATAGAGTTCGCGTTTCCGGACGATGTAGCAACTATTTTGCTCACCAATGAACTCAAAAAGAGTTATATGAGGAAGAGAGTGACGAAAGTGATTTCAGTGGCCAAAGTGACCGTAAGTAACACTAGCATACAATAGAGGGCAGGAGGAGGATGACATAATCGCGTACCATACACTTTGCCAGAAAGTGTCCTCCCAACTCTGAAGCTACGTTTTAAACGTGTTGGTCCGGCGTAAATTAATTTCCGTGGGGGACACTGTGTAGGTGGGAAATGGTCCATTCGGATTTTTAGGGGGATAATTGTCTTGGGGTGTTCGGGAGGAATAAGCGGACTGGAAATTGTAGGGGGTTGTCCTGAAACCCTCATAGGAAGCACTTCCATGACTTGAGTAATGTTGGTGTGCTCTTTAGCACGACATGTCTTAGTATGCTTACACTCTATCAGTGCCCTTAAAAATGTTGCCTTATGAAAAAACGAAGTTTAAAGTTGGTTTATGCGTTACCCTGCCCATACTCTACTTGAAATTAGTAAAATGAAGTATAAAATCCCAATCTATTGCTATTCTGTTTGTCGTAAATTCTTCAGATTCTTTATTGAGCTGCTGGGGTTGAGTTAAGGGTGGCATATAACATCATTAACTCATTTTTGTAACTACGTTTACGCAAAACATATGTTACTTTAAATTATTAGCAGTAATTGCACAAGCCTGGTATACCCCTTCCCCTTATGATTCGATAGATTTTTTCAACTCTTGATCATATATCTCCGAATGTTATTCCCTGTCCACTCATAGGTACATTTTAAACTGAGATTATGTGCTACTGAAACAACACATGCATTACTGATTGCGAATCTACTATATGTGATGTCACATGTACCGCTACTAAATTTGAGAGTTAGCGCTATGACAGTTTTAGAGTATCTGATCTGAGCAATTTAAAAAACCCACAGGATTGAATGAGACCGCAAATTTGTGCTATACATTGCTGGGCGATCATGGATATGTTTAAATAACTATACACACACAAAGGGGATCTATAGATTTCCTGTTGAAGGGGGGGGGGGCAATGCCCGATGACCAGCATCGTGTTTAAGAATCCGATCAAGGGCGGATCAGCCTTTAGCTGGCTCATATTACAGTTTGAAAAAGAGGTCGTACTTTTGACTGGGGCTGAAAATGTTTTATGAGGTCCGAAAGACTATATCAAAGCGGAGTACCACCATCAGTTGGCACGGGGTGCAGCTTACAGAAAATTTTGAAATATCGCAACCCATCAGACATCCTGAAATGGTATTTCCAAGGATTTTAAGTGGAATTTTTGGCTGTCATTATTTTGACAGAGCTTTTGCCCAATGTCCATGTTCATGATTAAAACAAATTGCAACGGGTTCAGAAAATTGGCAGTTTAAATATACCACATCATATTTTCCCGGGAACATTTTAGTTACTGGCTCACTACACAAACCTCTGCAACCTACGTCTTCTTCTGTTATCTGACAATTTATTAATTGAATATATCCCAGAACTGTTTGTATCTTTTGCAAAAATATTCTACCATTACGGGAAAAGTGTTTTTAATTGTAAAACCGCAAAGTGAGCCTAAATGGACATTGTTTTTTCATGCATAAGCTGTCAGAATACGTATCGAATTTTAGTAATACTTCTGAATTGTCATCGGAATTTCACCGTGACTATGACTTTTTTGTTCTGTTTTCAAGAGATATTCTAAAAGAATTTGGACACGCTGAGGAGACAACATACTAGATTAGTTAAAATAGAACATCTTGCCAAAATTTGGGAAACAAACTTCCCCTGCACCCCTGTCTTGAACGCCTATGGCTCATAACTTTGATATCACCCTGTTACCATGCACAATATAGCCAGCTGAAATGTGTATGGTGTACGTGTGTGCATTAACGATAAAACAGGCGTTACATTTCAAAGAAGATTAATAACAGTTCATACCATATCGAACGAAAAATCAGACAAGAACAAGTCCAGAAAATTGAGCGAAGAATTCTTATGCATGGTTGTGATGTGAAATGTTGTTCACGAGTCTGCTCGTTATCCTGGTTTATCCCCTTCCCTCCCCCTCCCCAAATTATCTACCTAAGACCGAACCCTGTGTGACTGAGCCTAGTAAAGTTGTAGAAACGTAAGTCAACACTAAGACCCACAGCGCAACTTTTACTGTTAGGCCTAAAGCAGTGGCGGATCCAGAGGAGGGGGGGGGGGATCGCCGACGTCCGGACTCCTCTCAAATTTTCCAGTTCGCCCTTTTTCAAATTTGTTTTCTTTTCCTCTTAAAAAATAAATAAATATATAAATAAAAAAACACCAGTTCCACAGGTAGTGACAGTTGTCGAATTCCGAGAAGATTTTGTATTACAGCTAGACACAGAGGTGTGACCACAGCATGTCCTCCTGCCTGAGTGGCAGTCAGGCATTCTAATCACTTTCTTCTTGGAACCACCTTTGGTATGCGTGGGCTTTCAAAAGTGATGCCAAGGACGCAGATATCAGGTCTTAATCACTAGCTAGCAAGAGCGGCGGCTCATAAACGTTATGAGGGTGCCGGTGACATGAAACGTACTCGTCGCGAACAGCTCTAAGCAAGGAGCAATATGCCTGGTAGAAAACGAAGGGCCTAGCTTCAAAAGGACGATTTAGAACAGGTGGTAACGGCAACGGCAACGGCAAACTCTGCGGCAACGGCATAAATTTCACTCATGTAGAAAAAATGAAGGTTTGTTCACATTGATACGGCAACGGCAATGCGGCTATCCGGCAATTGATGAATACCGCATCCGGTAAAAATGGAATCGGTCGTCGGGCGATTCATTGCCGTTGACGGATGGTATCCATGCAAATTTTCCCTGGCAACGATATGTAACCGCAAAGCCTTCATGACTCTCGTACAAGTAAAACCCCTAAACAATCACTTTTCAAGATGCTGTCATTGAAAATTCGGTTGTTTGGTGAAGAATAAATCCTGATGGAATAATCCAACGAAATGTAGAGTACCAGGACATACGAAAAGCAAAGTATGCAAAGTAAAGAATTTTTTAAGTTTTGGAAAATCCGAAAAGAGAGGTAAGATTTGTAAGCGAAAACTTTCAAAGGGGAGGGGACCTCTTATACCCCTCCCTAGGATGGCGATCAAAAATGGGGAGGTTGGGTCGGCTGTACTACTCTCCAAAACAACACATGGATATCAAAGTTTATGAGGTAGTTATAGCCTAAATAAAACAAAACAAAAAACAAAAGAAACAAAAAACAGGAACAAAACCTCCTCCCGAATGAGAAGATTCCTGCAAGCCCAATCAGCTTTCTTCGCACTCCATTACACCTAATGTTTAAAAAAAATACCACTGACTGCTTTACGAGCAATAAATTACTGCATTAGAGGTTGCAATTTAGAAAATTTTGCCTTTTTTAAAACCTATAATTACAAATATGGAGCTTTTATTAGGAAGAATTAGGAATTTTATGAAGAAAAAGTTCGGAAAATCGCAATGTAGTTGACTGGTGTCTCAAATGGAAAATTTCCGACTTTTTTGTTTCCCGAAAGGGAAAACCTATGGACTCATGCAGACAAGACATTTGCAAAACATGTGCAGGATCGTGCATTTTAGTGTTGGCGTATACTATGGCTCATCGACTTTCTTAACTTTGGTGTACAAGTACTATGCAATTACATAATTGTTCACTGTCTGAAGCCAAAGACCGGCTTTATCGAAAATTGGTTTTGATGACTCAGCCAGACGAGACCATTTGTAACGTGGGCAGTCGTGTGCTCTGTTTCTAGAAAAATAGTATTGTTTGCAATTGAAGAAAAACCCGAAAACTTTTTATTCTGTTTGACTCATTTAATGCATATTATGATAACAGATTTTCACTTCATAGTTTAAACTTTGAGGAACAGCAACTCTTGACGAGAGAAATATTTTTACCTCATCTGAAATGTTTCAAACCATGGAAGTACTACCATGTTTAAACCTTCACTGGGCATTGAGTTACGTAAAAGGTACCTATCGAGTTTCAAATTTGCCTGCGTAGCAGACTGTAGGGCGTATTCCTTGTTCAGTCATATCCCCACCAAGTCTGCCAAAGTGAACACCAAACAGATTCTTTGGATATTCATAGAAATATGTGGCCTCGAAACTGAATGAATGTTAGTGAATATTCACAAGAAGGCAACACCTGGTCCCGCTTAAATCATGCAGTAGCCCATGCCACCCACAGAGTTGACATGACATCGTAAAGCACACTTCCCGGTAGTTTGTGAAGCCTTAAAGTGGGAGTGAACAAACCGAGTCAGCTCCGCGGGGTAGTTTCAAATAAGATTTAGAACGTATGGAAGCCGAGAGAAAGCTTACAGAAGAAAGGCAGATGCGTTAGCACTTTGCGGGAAGGCATCATTCCCTCGGCAGTTATTTAAAGGCCTTCTGGTGGCTTTTCACCGTGGATTTGTAAAAAAGAGAGAGAGAGAGAGGACAAAAATATTCCACACCCTGTCCTTGAAACCATGTCGCAATTCCTTTTCCGAACTCAACATATCTCATTTCAATATTGTTTACTGTTGTTAAAAAATACCGCTGCTCTTCAACAAAGCCACAAAAAGTTATGTAATGTGGGCACATTGTCTCTCATTCGTTTTGTCTTTCTATTTAAGTTAAAGTCCTTTTGTCCTTGAATTTTGTAATGTGGGAATGTTTAAATAACTTCGCCTGTAGATCAAGCATTACCCTTCACCATAGGTGGAGTACAACTACCACTGTTGGTTAATATTCCAAATTTGGCATCAAAATTATAAATAAATTGAATGTAATGTCAAATTAATGAGCCGCGATGACATCACAAATTTACATGATGCACCAAATCAAAAGAAAAAAGTTGCATTACTTTATAAATTTGCATCTTCCGAACACTATATGCTATTGAGATGAAGTTTCGCCTCCTAAAAAAGAAAACATTTCTGCACATCTTGAAGTTAATGAATTTTGTGTCCGGGAATATGCCTTTGATTATCCTTTCGGGAAACGTTTTACACTTAGGTTTTGATTTCACTTTTCGAGCCAAGGGGGCAATCGGGCCCCTGCCGCCCTGTAGCTGCGTCACTGCTCTGCAACATTGAACATTGATAACATTTTGGCACTTCAATAACGAAGAAGAATTCATTTACACAGACTACTCAACTGACGGTTTGAAAGGTACTGATGATAGGTACTGTGTGAGAGCATTTGAGTACGGTAAGCAAATGGTTCCCTGACTGAAACATAAAGACTAGTCTTGTTCGAAATACTATCTTCAGTTGGCGCGAAGCGTAAGGAAAATTTTGAAAAACTTCGATCCTTCAGACAGTCGGAAATGCCTAGCCTAAGTTAAAAACTTGTTCATATTCACTCGATAACAACGTAAAATAACACTTTCACTAATTTAGAGTAATTGGCAAAGTTCTGTTCCGACTTTAATGGGCCTGCCACTGACTCAGTAGCTGTGATATTTTTGTCAAATTTATTTATTCTGCTGTAATCATATTCTCTTCTTCCTCCCTTTCTTCCGATCTATTTGGTACGCTATTGCCATTAAAAAATATCAGCTCCCCATCAATGTCTGCCATGTTCGATAATCAGATAATGGAACAAATTTGTCAGCTTCAAATTCCCGTCAGTATCATCCGGTAAAATTTGTACCGTATGCGGCAATAATTTTCGCCGTCATATGTGAACAACTATGCCGGATTGCCACTGCCGGTATATGTGAACGCACCCTAAGTTTGAAAATGCTATTTCCGGCCATCTGAGGGTTATGATTTTTCGAAATTTTCTGCACGCTCTGCGCCAACTAATGGTGGCGCTCCGCGTAGATAGTCTTTAGAGCAAAATGACGTTTTGTGGCCAAGAAAAACCGCAAACTGAAATGCTTCCGTTCGCCTATGCCGATTGATTTTCTTTCTTTTTTTGCTCTCAAAAGTCTTCAAATTTAAAGACAAATTTTACTTCGAAAGGTAGCGTTAATGGCATTAAATTGCATTTAAAGACATAAAAAGTCAGTTCTATCCTCATGACGCCCAACAATTCAACTTTTAAAACTGTCCCTGTCAAAGTCGAAAATCTTGCACCATTTTGCATCAAGGCTCCTTGAAAAGGCCAAAAATTTAAACCCTCCCCCACGCCGGCGATCACTCAATATAGCCTACTGCACGACCCCTTCAAAGAAATCCTGCGTACGCCGCTGATCATAGACCCTTCTTTGGTAGTCGTGGCCATGTGACCCTAATTAAAACGCACCCTTTGCATCCAACTACGATCGAATATGTTCAATCGAACCGACGGCTTACGATACGACGGAACCCTGGGGGTGAACTGGCCACACCACCAGGACAACAGATGAAGTGACGTCTTGTCGCTTGGTGTAGTTAGTTGTCGTCACGGTGGCAGTGTGTACCTGGCTTTACATACTATGTGACTCTCTGCGACGCAACTCCTTGCGACGAGATTATTCAGAAACGTCGAAAAGAGTGCAATGCTTAGCCTAAAGCTCCTCGTATTCTTGCAACAAGAAAGTGGCACTGTTACAACTTGCCCCTGTAACAACTAGCGACGCTCTTCCCTACTCTAAAAAGTGGGGCTTTCGAGAAGAACTTCGAAGTGGGTTCTGAATACATTTTCTAACGGTTTAATGCATATTCAGCTCAGAAGGTTCGAAAGTGTCGTTTCCGGCCATCTGGAGAGTTTGTAAAGCCAAAACTTTTCTTGTACGCTCCGCACCAACTAATGGTGGCGCTCCGCTTAGATAGTCCTGCTGGCACTCAGTTCCCCCCCCTCCTAATATTATTTTTCGTTCGACCGCGCCTAGGTTAATTGCATAATCGTTGACGTTTGTCGAAACAAAAATTTAAAACCAATGTACACTTTTTTATGTTGGACCCTCGCTCAAAAAAGGTCCTAAATCCGGCCCTATAAAATTTAAGTAGCCTGACACTACTCTCCACTGGTCACTCGCGCTTATCGAAAGTAGCATCTTCCCTCGCAAAAAAAAAAAAAAAAAAAAAAACATGAATAATTTGGGCCAACCTGAATTTCTGCATGGATGTTGTTGCATAGCCCAGCAGTTTGAAAGAGCTGCCATCTTCCATGTCGTGGTCGCAGAAAGCAGTACCGGGAAATCACCATGGTTATCGAAAAACCAAGTGCTTCGAAATAATCGAGAACATTGGTTGTTCTAATAATTGGATCTTTTGCATTGAAAAACGTGGTTCTTTGACCGATAAACTTGGTTTTTCGACCGATAATCTTGGTTTTTCGACCGATAATTTTGGTTTTTCGACCGATAAACTTGGTTTTTCGACCGATAAAACTTTCCGTTTCGAAAAACCAAGTTTATCTTTCGATATACCAGATAGATCGAAAGAGTTATTTTGAAAATCAAAGTTTTTCAAACAACATACCAAGATATGGAGATAATCGTGGTTTTTCGACCGACAATCTTGGTTTTTCGATCGAAAAACTTGGTTTTACTAATTATTAGACATTTCGCTTGCCAAAGCCGCTGGTTAAATTTTTCGACCGATAATCTTGATTTTTGGACCGATAAACTTGGTTTTTCGACCGATAAACTTGGCTTCGAAAATAAACTCCGCTTCGAAAAACCAAGTTTATCTTTCGATATACCAGATAGATCGAAGGAGTTATTTTGAAAATCCAAGTTTTTCAACCGATATACCAAGATCCATATGGAGATGTTTTTTCGACCGACAAACTTGGTTTTACGACCGATTATCTTGGTTTTTCTATCGAAAAACTTGGTTTTACTAATTATTGGACATTTCGCTTGCCATAACCACTTGTTAAATCTGCAGGCCCGATCGCGCCCTTAGTACTAGCTGCTATATGTGCACAGTACCAGGTCCGTAGCCAAAGCAAATGGTTGGAAACTGGGCCATAAACAGTGGCGTAGCGAGACATTTTTCCAGGTGGGGGAGGGTAAGCACCCGAATTTTCCGATTTTTTTAAATTGTGAATACCATCCCTCTGAGGCCGTAATTTGCGGCGCGCCGGAAAAATTATATAGCTAAACAAATATTTAAAAATATGAAGTTCATATTGGGAGAAAATTTTTAATTCTCGATTTTCTATACAGGACATGTGAAAAGTTCGGAAGGTACTGAAGAATCTGTATTTCTTATTGGCAAGTCTGAGATTGCACCGCAACCAAAGATCGTTGTCGCTACACAATATAATACCTAAGGCCTTCCCGGACGACATTTTAAAAGTCAAGAGCTTATGTTGGAGAAAATTTGGAATTTTTTTGAAGAGAATTCATGAAAATAGCACTGTATGTATAGTTGCCGGTGTCACTGGAGTATATGGCGATATTGTCATTTCCACAGTTCGGAAAGTAACTTATTTTTAGTGATTTATGAGCGAACACTACTGCATCAGGAACTGCAAAATGCCCCTCGCGAAGCGCGCTGAAAATTTTGCAAATTGGAAACAAAAAAGGAGCTTTTATTGGAGAAAGTACGGAATTTAGTTGGGAAAACCACACTATAGTTGGCTGGTGTCACAAATGGCGAATTTCCGAGTTTTTTACTTTTGGGGGACAGTTGGACAATCTGGCCATAAAACTCAATCTAACTAACCGTAGTCAAGGGGGAAGGGGGTGGCGAAACCCAGGCTAAAAATAGCTTCGTCCTCTAGAGACTTTGAACTTTGACCTATATTTGTACACATTTGAACCCCTGAATAAATCGCCACCGGAAAAGCCCCCCAGTGGCGTAGCTAGGATTTTTTCCAGGGGGGGGGGGGCAAAGGTATGAAATTTCCCCAAACCTTTTAACGGTCAATGTGTATGTATTTCATATAAAATATGCAAACTTACCAGTATAACAACATTACCATGTCATTTTGTAATATAACCTGCATTTTAATCTTAAAGTATAACATAGAGCAATCGGAAATAACAAAGTATATTATTTTGGTAAACAATATCTGGTTTATTTGTATGTACTAAAGCAGTGGCGTACGCAGGATTTCTCTGAAGGGGGAGGGGCATGCAGTGTGGTCTAATGGGAGGGGTGTCCGGAAATTTTTAGACGTTTTCAAGGAGCCTACATGCAAAATGGTGCAAGATTTTCGACTTTGACAGGAACAGTGTTAAAAGTTGAATCGTGGTGGTTCATGAGGATAAAACTGAAACTTTTGTGTCTTGACATGCATTTCTTTATGCCATTTATGCTACCTTACAAAGAAAAACTTGTCATTAAATTTGCACACTTTTAGGAGTCAAAATAAAAGAGCATTGATCGGTATTTGTGGTTTTTCTTGGCCAAAAATGTTATTTTGTCATAAAGATTATCTAAGCGGAGCGCCACCATTGGTTGGCGCGGAGCGTAGAGAAAATTTGGAAAAATCAGACCCCTTAGATAGCCGGAAATAGCATTTTCCAGGCTAATACGAAGAATCTAGCCAGTCGCTTTCTTCTTTTGTCGTTTGCAATTAAATGCTCTCTTCAAAATATGTTCGCAAACTGCAAGTGATCAGAGAGTTAAGAGCTAATTTTACCCCAAGTATGTAATTTTGCCCAAAAGACCGAGCGAAGCGCCACCATTGGTTGGCGCGGAGCGTAAAGAAAATTTCGAAAAATCAGACCCCTCAGTTGGTCAAAATAGCGTATTTATGCTTGTAAAGAGAATCTAAACATGTAGTCTTATTTCGATACCACCAGTGGGAAACAGAGTCTACCTTTTAAAGTAAAAATTGGAATTTGACAGAATTTGCCTAGGTCTATTTGTAGGAATAAAAAAAAATTGGCATCAGTGGAAGACCTTGCAGGGACAATCCTTCCCCTTTGAAAATTTTTGAAAAATTTGGTGTCCTTATAAGCAATCTGGTGCCACATATGCTATCTTTTGAAGTAAAATCTGTAATAAAAAAGTTAGACTACGTATTTTTAAGAACAAAGAAAAAATGGCATCTGTGAGGGGGGCATGACCCAATGGTCTCCCCTTCGCACGCCACTAAGGAGGCCTAACAGTGGCTACATCACACAGGATATCCTGTGAGAAAAGCAGTCTGTTAAGTGTAAAAGGCTACAAAGTACTCATTGTCCATTTATTGTTACACTCAAAGTGAGCAGAAAGCTATTTTCCCGAACTAGCTTGTACGCCTCCAAGAATTAGGCTAAGTACCAAAGTCTAAGTGTGCCAACGGATCCCGTTAATTCTAATTTCTAGATTAACTTTAAGTTTATCGTTGGCCATGGATTGTTTCAGCCCCATCCATCGTTATGTACACAGAGTAAAATCGTACAGCTACTGCTAGCTTGTAGAAGAATATAACAACCTCGGTGGTTTACGGTAGTGACTTGTCAGTTCTCACATCATTTTACTGAATTCCCAAAGTATCACCTGAATAACCGCTTCCTGTGCACTGAAATGCACTGATCATAACCCCCGTGCGTATACAAGCACAAGAGAACATTCAATCTGCTACGCGGCGAGGACACTTCTGTGGAACGCGAATTGGGCCGGTTCATGCGACACTGACGAAATCTGAGTTAATTTGTTGCACGAAAATACGAATTATGTATGAGAAATGTCTCACAATTTCTTATTCTAACAAAAATTTTGAGAAATTTTTGTGAAATTTTTGTAATAATAAGAAGATTCATCAATTTTCCCCATTTTCATCAAATTTCGCCCAAAATTTCCCAGGGGGCAACTTGCCCCCCCTGCCCCCCCAGTAGCTACGCCACTGAAGTCCCCCCCCACCTAATTCGGTTCCCTGTCTGACTACGCGCCTGCACAGTACACATGTTAGCTTTCCACTTTACAGTATATTGTACGATAACTCAGTCACATTGTTGGCCAACAAAGAAGCGCAAAAGTGTTGGGTTTCTTGTTAATCGCTCGAAACAGGTATGCCTACCCGAAAACTGGCATAGCCAGTGGCGTATATAGGATATTTTCCAGAGGGGCAAAGGTATGAAATTTCCCCAAACTTTTCCCGGGCAATGGGTATGAATTTCATATAAAATATGCAAATTTTCAAGTATAACAACATTACCAGGTAGTTATGTAATATAACCTGTATTTTAATCTTAAAGTAGAACATAGAACGATTAGAAATAACAACTCTTAGAATATTCATTTTGGTCAACAATAGCTGGTTTATTTGTATGTACCAAAGGGATCTAAGGGGTACTAATTTTTTGGCGTTTTCAAGGAGCCTAGATGCAAAATGGTGCGAAATTTTCGACTTTGAAAGGAACAGTGTTAAAAGTTGAATGGTGGTGGTTCATGAGGATAAAACTGAAACTTTTGTGTCTTTACATGTATTCTTATGTCGTTTACGCTGCCTAACGAAGTAAAACTTGTCATTAAACTTGTATATTTTTAGGGGTCAAAATAAAAGAACATCGATCGGTATAGGCGAAAGGGAGCATTTTAATTTGCGGTTTTTCTTGGCCACAAAACGGTATTCTGCCACAAAGTTTATCCAAGCAGAGCGCCACAAGTAGTTGGCGCGGAGCGCACAGAAAATTTCGAAAGATCAGACCCCTCAGATGGCCGGATATAGCATTTTCCAGACTTATAGGAAGATTCTAATGAATCACTATTTTCTTTTCTTGTTTGCAATAAAATTTTCACTTCAAAATATGTTCGCAAACTGCAAAGTGATCAGAGAGTTTAGAGCTACTTTGACCCCAAAAATGTAATTTTGCCCAAAAGACTGAGCGAAGTGCCACCATTGGTTGGCGCGGGAGCGTAGAGAAAATTTAGAAAAATCAGACCCCTCAGATGGCCAAAAATTGCGTATTCATGCTTGTAAAGGGAATCGAAACATGCAGTTTTTATCTTTAGCTGCTTTTGTTTGCAGAACTAACTAACTAACTAACTTGGCTAAATTAAAGATCCGCTGAATTGATGAAATTTTCTGTGACTGATCGAACTCCCATCTGTTAATATTTTACCCCTAACATCTCTTGCTTGATAAATGGAAAACTATTTATCACCACACCTGAACACCCTCCGTTCCCCTATCCTCGTCTTGTACGACTTTGCCGGCCGGCGAAGGAGTGTATGGGGTGGGCCCTCCCTTTTAAAAATTCTCAAAAAGGTAGGTATCCTTAGGGGCCATCGGTGCCACCAGTGGGATACAGAGGCTACCTTTTTTATGTTAAAAGTGGAATTTGACAGAATTTGCCCAGTTGTGGAATTAAAAAAAAACAATTGGCATCTCACTGAGGGGTTTGAAGAGACAATCCTTCCACTTTGAAAATTTTTGAAAGATTGGGTGGCCTTGCATGCAATCTTTTGTCAAACATGCTATCTTTTGAAGTAAAATCTGTGTTACTAAAGTATGGCTAATTATTTTTAAGAACAAAAAAAAAAAAAAAAATGGCACCCCTGGGGGGGGGGGGGTAGGGGGTGCCCCAATGCCGCCCCCCCCCCTTCGTATGCCACTAAAAGAAGGCCTAATAGTGGCTCCATCACACAGGATACCCTGTTAGAACAACAGTCTGTTAAGTGCAGAAGGCTACATTCACAGAGTGAGTTATAGCCTAGGCCAACTTGGTATTCATGGACCCTTTTATTGTTACACCCCAAGTGAGCAGAAAGCTATTTTCCCGAACTAGCCTGTAAGCCTCCAAGGATTAGGCTAACAAAATCTAAGTATGCCCATCGATCCCGTTTATTCTAATTTCTAGACTAACGTTATGTTTATTGTAAGCCATGGATTGTGTTAGCCCCATCCATGGTTAGGTACACAGAGTAAAATCGTTAGTTTAAACCCCACCCGCTACTAGCTTGTAGGACAATATAACCTCGGGGGTCTACGTTATTGATTTGTCAGTTTTTACATACTTTCACTGAATTCCCAAAGTGTACAACCCAGAGACTGTGTACAAGGTTTACAACATTTCAGTGTTAGTTGTACCAGGGAGGTGTTAGTGACACTAACATCTCCTTGGTTGTACTGTTTCAGCTGTTGTTAAATTCCTGAACAGTGAATAACAGCTTCCTGTGCACTGCAATGCACTGATCATAACACCCGTGCGTATACAACAGAGCATTCAATCTGCCGCGCGGCGAGGACATTTATGTGGAACGCGAGTCGGGCCGGTTTATGCGGCACTGACGTAATCTGGGTTAATTTGTTGCATGAAAATACGAATTATGTATGGTAAATGTCTCACAATTTTCTTATTCTAACAAAAATTTTGAGAAATGTGAAAGGGTATATCATTTCATGAAATTTCCTCATTTTCATCAAATTTCCCCAAATTATTTTCCAGGGGGGCAACTTGCCCCCGTGCCCCCCAGTAGCTACGCCACTGAAGGTGATCATATTCTTAAGTTCGGGTTTACAGCCTTTCAGTGTTAGTTGTACTATATCAGCTGTTGTTAAATTCTTGAAAAACAGCTTCCTGTGCACTGGAATGCAATGATCATAACACCCGCGCGTATTACAGGACAACATTCAATCTGCTGCGCTGAGACATTTCTGTGGAACACGAGTCGGGCCGGTTCATGGGACTCTGGATCTGGGTTTATTTGTTGCATGAAAAAAGAGTAATTTATGAGAAATGTCTCACAATTTCTTATTCTAACAAAAATTTTGAGAAACGGGATAAGGGCATATCATTATTTTTCAAATTTTCCTAATTTCATCAAATTTCCCCAAATCATTTTCGGGAGGGGGGGGGGGCAACTTTCCCCCTGCCCCCAGTGGCTACGCCACTGGTCATAGCGCCATCTCTCAACTTAAGTAGTACTGCACATGTTTTTCAGTAGTACATGTGAAATTAGATGTAGTAGATTTGCAATGAGTAGTACCACGTATATTTTCAGTAGTAGAATGTGTGCAATTAGATCTAGTACATGTTATGTTTGCCCTTTTTGGATTCCATAGAAATGAAGTATACCCCTAATTTCCATAGTAATCCAGATATTGAAACATTTGACAGCGTTTTGCATTTTGGGTTTCTCCTATAGACTCTTCACCAGGACAGGACAACAGTTTCAGGACAGATGCCCCCCCACTATCAAATCATATCATATCGACGCCTCTGCGATTATATAATTGTTATTTAAAAGTGTACATATACTGTTTATCAATCTCCTCTCAAGTGTTTGGCGGTTTCACTCTGAAACCATGGCATACTTTGTATACAGGCTACAAGTAGAAAATAAGTTAAGAAAAGGAGGTCCTTGAATCTTCTACAATAACTCTTTGGCAATATTTAGGCACTGCGAGAGGTACGTTTTCGTTACAGTTTAAGATTGTAAGGCTACGGTACATACCTCCGCAAGGTGTCTTCTGCCTTTGTATAACGCTAGATGTACCAATCAAGGTCCCCGAAATGAGAATTATTCGGAACTCATACGTTGTACCCTCTTTAAGGCCATCAAACTTGTGCGAAAAGACAGTGCTGTCTTTAACAATATCTGGAAATGTGTTGTTACTTCCTTGCTCAAGGTATTGAATTCTGTACCCTGTGATCGGACCTGTTCCTGTTCCAGTTGTTTTGTCCCATTCAGGCCAAGTCACTGTGATACTGCTATTCGTAACATCGGAAAAGCTCAATGGATAATCTTGTATATAAGCTGGAGCTCCTGAGGTAGACAATGCAAACTGAAATGTTTTTCTTATTTTTCTTACAATAGAATTCGATGGTTCTTCCCAAACTTATTCATTGCACATACTGTAGGTGTCTTCAAATAACTAAGAAGCAGGGCCTTCAAGATAAATGAGCATAGTGTGCTTAAAGGAAATAGTAATACAAATCGGAACTGAAATATGAGCACATGATAGCAGGGTCCTCTCTTCTGATTTAATTGGACTATTTTAAATACCAAGAATAAAGAGCAAAAGTGGTACCCAAATTACATTTGAGGCAAATAGCATTTCCTGTGCCTTATCAGTTGCATCCGAAAAGACTTGCGGCGGTGCTACTAAACAGTGTTCCTAAAATCAATGTGACAGAAATGTCTTTGCGATATGATAGCAATGCAAGTAATCTGAATTGAATATGAAAAGATTTTCGTTTGCTGTGACTTTAAAGTTAGCTTCTAACGTTATCGATTCTGACATAAAAGTTGCGTTCAAAGGTACAGGACCAAAGTTACATTTGATAGGCTAAGAGTCGGTTCTCGAGATGTTAGCAATTGAATAGACACCTTTTTAAAAAGACCGAACTCGAAAGCAGGCAGGCGTGATTCCATGGATTTACATTGATTCCCAATTATTTTTTTTTGTTGTAAATTTGGCCTCTTTTCGTATTCGTTAGACGTAAAGCTGTTTGGGGGAGCAGTATAAAGTTTGGTTTCGCCGAATGGCTCTTTGCTAAAGGGTCGGGAGGACTTTAGAAAAATGACCTTTCTTTTTAGAGTGTAGGCCTGTTTCCTTTAAAAACAGATTGATTTACATTCACAGATTGATTTATATTCAAATCCGTGAAAGTGTTATTCTGAGCTAAGCACCTTCAGTTGGTAAGTACTAAAAATCAGCACTCGAAGTGCTGACATTAGCACCTTATTGTCAATTACACATAAAATGAAAATGTAAGATGTAGAATTTAAAATACCTCCATAGAGAGTTGTTTCTTTCTGTAAGTTGCTGGGTTGGCTTTCAATGTATGGTAGATCCCTGATCAAAGTGATGCGGAATTCGTAGGTTCTTCCCAATTTTAGCCCATCAAAATGATACTGAAGAGTGTATGCGTCTAACAAAATATCATTAAACACAGCCCCTTCTTCCCTGTATTGAAGTTTGTACTGATTAACAGGGCCGACACCCAAATCGGTTGTTTCATTCCATGCAGGCCAAGACACCGTCAGACTAGTTTCAGTAATATCCGAGAACTGTAGTGGTTCCGACTGAGTGAAAGTAGGTGGCGCTGATGTTTTTCGAGTGAAATAAAATAAGCAAAACTTTATGAAGCAAATTTATATGTATGATACAAAAACAGATTTACGTTGGTTGCGATATATATAATTATGCTAATAAAAACATGTGGCTGACTGTTACTACCTGTTAGATCACTCATTGCGGGTGTCGCTAGCAGAACTTAAATTCATGGACAAAGGATGGCTCCGCAGACCACTACGTTTGTCAATGGAACAAGTGAATTAGAGGGAGTCTCCGTAAAGCAAAAATTACCTGAGAAACATGGTGCAGTGGTATCAAGGCAAGGACGACTTTCATCCACTGGACAGTTATTGTGTGACTGAGGACTTTGTCCCCGACAATTTCTTTTCCCTATCCATATCTGGCCTCTACCAAATCCAAACGGTAATTTACGGTGAGAGTTAAAAGCAAACGGTGTGACAAAGATTAACGGCCTACTGATGTCACCGACTCCTGCACCATCATTACCGACTAATACCAATCGTCCTCCAAAGGCAATGCGACCACGAGCACACCCTGCAAAGTAAGGAGAAAGTAGGTGTATATGTTAGTCACGTACATGAGATATAGAGTGTTTCCACTGACGTCACAAGTCCGCCCCTTTTTCTGGCTACCGGACTAAAAACTGTTGTACGTGTAGAGGTTATGTACCGACTTACCTGCGTTGCGCGTCTCTCTATGTTGCCGTCCAGGCGTCCATTGTACGACAATTGGTATTAACCGGCTAAGGTGCTGTCGTGCACAAGCGTATCGGTAACACATCTACTGCTCATGATCATTTCCATCCATTATATCATATCGAAACACGCTGACGTTACTGGCATGACCATCTAGCTAGCTGAGCACTAGAAGCAGTTTACGTGATGACTTTTGATATTTTGCCCGGCAGTAGTCTTGATTACCCAATTATGACTTTACTTGAAACACTTTGTATTCAACTTCAATTGAATTCTAATCAAACCCCTTGCCGAACTCCACAAACTACAGCACACAGACATACAGACTTTAAGAAGCGACATTTGTAGGGTAGATTGCGTAGCGCCTCTGTGGCTGCAGCCCCTTTAGTTAGTTGGTTTTTCGTAGCAATGAGCTGAGCGAAAAGACTTTGTCCGCTCCGCTGGCTATTTGTAGGGTAAACAACGACGCATACCGAACGCACTGCGTAGACTTGTCACGCGCATCGCCTCAGCGTTGTTCAGTCTGCTCTTTTTGGGGGTGTTTCTGGGTCATCCAAACTTAAACAAGGTTACATCGAAAAGTCAAATACTGTGCATATATGCAGATCAACGAATAGAGGTCATGGATGTGACATCAGCGCATTTCAGTTTGGTATACTTTAGGTCACTGATCATGCGCAGATGGTGCGTTACCAATAGACGAGCCCGAATAGTCAAGTGATGGTCTAAATTAGGGATGACTGCGGTTTATTAGCTTTAATCTTTCAAATTCTTCTCGTCACTGTATCATAGATGATTGTGCACTACAATATTACTTGATTTCCTCAATTTCAATGGTTTAGAATTGTGTATGACAAGAAAATTAAGACGACCTAAGGCTGAGGAACCCCACTTACGGCCGCCATTAGTATAGTTGTTCGGATTCGTCTATAGAGTACTTGACAACACCTTATTAACAACTGTTGCACAATGGACGCCAGGATAGCAAAATAGAGAGGCGCGTAATGAGCAGACGGCGGTGCATGGCCTCTGTTCGACCGGTCGGTGGTTTGCAACAGGCAAAGATTTTTCCGGGGTACGAAAATCCAAACTGACTTTACAAAAACATTCAACTTTGTTTCAAAACCATGGGTATATATTTTAGGCTGTGGTGAAGTCATCGAAGGCTATTCGACTTGTTGTTTCATAACCCGGAGTCAAAATGAAAAAAAAAAATCCAATTTGCACCGGTTTTTATGTAGCCCATAGTCATCCCTTATGCTACATGGTGAATAAGGGACCAAACTCAATTTCCACTGAGCTAAAGTATGAACCAATCAGACACTAATCTCTCATTGGTAGAAAGATGCGGTTGTAAGTTGTTGTACAGGCCTTGAATAATCAGGCCTTGAGGGGCAGTTGTTTTATGACGCTAAGCCTCACGGATTTGGGAGAACCCGTTGGCTTATGAATTACAACTTCACGTCGGGTGGCAAGCCAACAATTTGGATCAAATTTGGTATTTTGTTACAGACATACACTTTTTGTGAGTTTAATGGGTAAAACTTAAATAAAGTGTAAATTTTAAACATTATCAGGTATTTCTAACTACAGTGAAAATGACAAGTCACGATACTTTTCTCTTTGTGTATTTTGTCAAAGACATGTTAAAGGACTGATTCTCTCACCCCAAACAACTCCAATTCAACTATTTAAACCCCTCCTACAACTGGCTTAATTTCCTCATCCAGACACAATCTTAGTTTATTGCTTAAGGGTGAGTTAAATGCCCCAATGTGAAATTACATGTAAATAAGTATATGTATTTCAATTGAAAAAAATAATCAAAAATGAAAACACCCTCAGTGCAGTACATGTTGTACAATATGAGCTTTGCTACTCTGCATTATTACACTAGCTGTCAATCAAAGAGTTGCTCCAATTCAGAACTTCTGTCGGCCGATGATGTTTGGGGTGATGATAAGCCCTACAATGCTTGATGTGAAAGTTAACTTTCATGAAATTTATTGTAAAGTAAACATATCAGTCTTTTATAAGTTTTTACAGATCTAAGTAAATAATGAAAGGATTCATTTTTTAAAAAATGAAAATGTTAACAAATCATATAAAACAACAACACCGATTTTAATAGGTGTGTTTGAATAAGCATTTAAACGAAAACACTTTCTAAAACTTCAAAACACTTCACTACCACCTGAAATTTATTAACCTGTTTCATATTATTTACCTTTCATGATTTTTTCAATAACACTTGTACTTATTTCAAGTTGATATTTTCCTTATTTTCTTCAAAAAAATGAAAATAGTCACACCTTTATTTGGATCACCACTCTAGAGTCATGCTTTATAAAACCATGGTCTAGCTAACATCATGGAGCTAACGCGGACGTGTGCATGCTAAAACTAACATGTATCAAATTTAAGTGAAGAGATTATCCATTCCTAAATATGACATTTTCGGCAAGATCATACAAACTCTTTATATAGATAATAAAGCAAATGCCCACAAAGCTAAGAGATATATGTTTTTTCTATTTTTTGATAGCTCTATGATGTAAACCTTGTGCATGTGACGTTACAAAAGAGAAAACAAATCTCAACAAGGTTAATGTCTGTAGTTTTAGAACCTGTGCCCAAAAATAGTCAAAAAAGAAAGAAAGAAAGAAAGAAAGAAAGAAAGAAAGAAAGAAAGAAAGAAAGAAAGAAAGACAGAAAGAAAGAAAGAAAGAAAGAAAGAAAGAAAGGAAGAAAGAAAGAAAAAAGAAAAAAGAAAAAAGAAAAAAGAAAAAAGAAAAAAGAAAGAAAGAAAAAAAACAAGAAAATAAAGACAACCAATTTTAAAAGAAAAAACTCACATTGTGCTTACTTTACCCCAATGAAGGTCTAACTCTTCGGGACAGCTTGCGTCATTGTTCGCCCCCGAGAATGACGTTACTTGACGACAATGTATGAGTCTATCTACAGAGGCTTTTCAAATGGCGTCATAAAACTTCCCCGGCGGCAATGTTGCAGTAAAGTTAGGCTTACTACATAGCAGACCACACCCAATGAATGTGTACACACTGCGCTTACCAGAGTGAGCACTGTGCAGTGCGTTCAGCACAAAACCAAGTGAATTTGGTATGATTTTCCTGCAGCATGGTGGATCCCTGACGTATCGCAAAGCATCTATAGACCGCATTGACGACACACTGACGTTTTCTTTTGGGCAAAACAACTGAACACGTGGCCGCACGCATAAGAATTCGCCCTACATGTGTAGCAGATTATGCGCGTATTCGCCTGGTTGACAAATCAGCTGTCTGCATTTGTCGGTGTTGGTTTGCCCCCCCCCCCCCCATAGGAGAGTGTACTTTTTGCCCTGTGACATCATATGCATTAGGTTGACTGTAACGTCAGTGGAAGCTTTCTGTACATTCTATAACATTCTTACCACAACCGCGTTTTAATAATTCTGCATTTTATCCATTACACCTTACATCTATTTCACAAAATAATCACACAACTCCGTCAATATGAGTTATATGTAATTGATATGTGCCTAAGGTTTTTTTAAAAACATTATTGTATCTTTCAAGTTAAGTGATACCGTGGAATGAGAAGTGTAGAGTCAAAGAGACCTATGACCCAAGGGAATATAAGGGTCCTTTAAGAGAAAAAATGCTTGGAAATAAGTGTTCTTGTCCTTTTTTGCAGCCATTACACCGAGCATTTCAAATTAATTTAGAACAAAAACCAGCTTTAACGCAGTCAAAAAAGTACACTTTCAGAGGAAGAAGAACAGGGACCGTGCAGACAGTGGGCTACGTGCTTTAGTCCCCCCCCCACACACACACACTTTTCTGTTATAGGCATTATGAGCCGCCTCAAACTACTTTTATGTTGTTGAAGATATTGGACAACTTTGGTGATTTGGCAACCCTCGCACTTAAAAAGAGGAAGGGTTAGGTACGAAGCCAATTTCAATCGCAGATTTATTAGTTGACTCGGAAGCGTGTAAAATACCCACTTTAATTAAAGGCAGTCATTCGTCACCCCAAACTACAGTTTCAGTATACATATATCAAAACTCTCCTCGTACAGCTCTTTGATTGGCATCACATTCAAACAATGCATGATAGCTAAATTACTCAGCATGGGCACTGAGAGTGTCTTGATTACACATTATGGACTTGTATGGCCACTGGGACAAGCCATGAAGCAATAAACTAGGATTGTGTCTGGATAAAGATGTGTGTAAGATAAATGTGGGAGGGGCTAGAAGTAAGTAGGTTGGGAGAATTGGAACTGTTTGGGATGATGAAAATATGCCTTTAATACAGTAAACACGAATCGTAGTAACAAACATACAAAATTTTCAATAAATTTGCTTGATCGTTGATTTGGGGTTTGGGATTTAGGGTTGGGAGATGCAATACAGATCGAATAACTTTTGTTTTCGGATGGGTCGAAATGATCGGTCTTATGTAGTTTTAAAGTCAAGAGAAGTAAGCCCAACATAAAAAGTTTAGTAGACTCTTCGTGATTGGCTGTCGAAAGTCGTGTGACAACGATTTTCTCTTCAAAATGTAAAAGATACTAGCAGTACCTGCTTGTTTTATATTGAATATGGAATATGGTATATAAAATATGATGGAAGATACTTTGAAGAGACCTAGCTATTGGTCTAAACGAAGTCTGGGTGACTGCTCTGGCCCTTCAAACAAAGGGAAGAGGAAACAAAGGAAGATTCTTACTTGCTTATTGCTTCATGAAAATGAAGAAAACTGGGTTGATGCTTGTAAAACTAATTCAAATTACCGTTAATTTTGATAAGAATAAAAAAAGGAGAGAAACAAACAAACGAAGACCATTCTTTCAACTCTTGAGGGGAATAACGTAAAAAAAAAACACCGTAAAAAATATCTTAATCGAAATAAGACTTATGGGTAGGCTGGCTATCATATTAAAACTTGGCAGAGCCTTTGAATTATTCAACCCAGATAAAAAAAAACGAGGGTGGACTTCGAGTCGATGGAAATACATGGGCAGGAGAGGCATTTGATGTCAAAAAGAGGGAGCCAAATTGAAAAAAAGGCTTTTTAACTTCAAAATAATTCAAATAACATTGAAGGCCTTGTGGCATGAAAATGGCAAGATGGGGTACTTGATGTGAACAGCATTACAAACCAAGAAAATCCCCGCAATATCCATCAAAATTCGTAAAAACAAACCATTTTAAAGGGCGATTTCTGATTTGGGCTATAAATTATGCATAAACATGAGCCCAATATGTAAATCTCGTGTGGTCTGGAGAGGGTCAGGCCATATATGGCAAGTGTTATACTTTCTTTTTGAAATCTTCATTTCAAAGAAAATTTTAACATAAGTATATCCTCAGGGTTTCATTTTGGAATTTAGAGTTGTGTCTTAGAAAATCTTTAGAAACCATAAATTATGTGATGAGTAAAGAAAACCGTTAATACCTGTTTAACAAATGAAATGTCGAAACGTACCGTGCAAAACGCCACATTATTTTTGTAGCATAAGCAACACGTTCCTTCAGAAAGATTCAGATATTGTAGACTGGGTATAACCTGAGAACCATAAAAGATATTGACATAATTCCCGATGATTTTTGCTCGGGGAAGCTTACGCCTCAACTGCTGCTGAGGTTTTTAATTAATGAAATGAGGATGAATCGTTTTGAGTGGAAAGCAATTTTCGGGGCAACGTTTGTCTTTCTTAAACAAATATTCGAAGAAACGGAGGTGGTATTGCGGAAGATTATGGATTCTGGGCTCCTGTAAGGAAATGTGAAAACGTTCGTTTGTGCAACCGATGACATTTAAAAGAGTTTTAGGAACTTCCCGCCTTTTTCTAGACAAATATTTCAAAGTTAAGAGCTTACTTTGGACATAATTTGAAATTTTATGAAAGGAAATGTAGGAAAGCAACACTACCGGTGTCACTTGACGATCCGCTGCCATGTATGACAAATTTCCGAGTTTTCCATTTGTCGGAACCTTGGAATATGCGATTGTCCCTACCCTATACACCACTGCTTTCGGACCAAGTTTTAATCCAATTTAAGAAGCGATTAGGCTTCCTATAGGGTTTTGGATTTTCCATACTTGTTATAATAACTATTTTTTGTTATGATTCTCTTTCTGTAAAGTGGATCTGCACAAGTCTTGATTCCTCAGCCCCCTCCCCCGTTGTGTTGATATTTTGAATTGTATAACATCGTTCATTCAGCTGTGGAAATGAACCCTCCAAAATCAGTTGTCACTCAAAACTGAAACACCTTTTTTTTTCTTGTCTCAATAGTTGTCAAGAAACAGTATCCCCAAATGTTATATTACTCTGAAAAGCCTGGTCGAGTCGATTTGAAAAGATTGAGATTAAAGGCTGTCATTCTTTAAATATGGTATTGAACCTTATTCCATTGTGCTTGGTATTCAGGATAAACAATGTAGTCCCAGTGGAAACGGGGGGGGGGGGGGGTAAGCCAGAGAGACAAAACTGGAAAAAACGCAATGGCAGGCCCGATTTCGATTGGTTGGAAACTGAACTGTAAAAGTCCATCATAACTTGCTCGTTTGCTTGTTCTGAAAGAAATTAATGGAAAATTCCTAAATTATTTTATACACAGTAGATGTTTGGAAACAATTTTCATCGTATGATGTATTCTGTGAAGTTGTTCCATGTGAATAATTTGACCGCACTCGCTTAAGTGATGGAAACTAAATGATATACCCCGAATTTTTCTTCAATTTAAAGGTCTTTGCAGTCAGTTGGATCATTTCTAGCAAAAGTTCATACTTTCCTCAGGTTTAATTTGAAATTCGAATAAAGTAATTCTCTTGATTTTAAATCAAAACAGACCGTCGTTCAAATAATCTGGGAAGGTGTTAAGTGCCAGACAAAGTCACCACACAGAAACTACAAAGCTGGCCACTATCTCACTGAGTTAAATTTCCCAATAGTGACTCGCCCTATATAAAGTGAGCCATTGCGGGAGAAATCAACTCAGTTTAAGGATAGAGACTTATCTTATTTTCTGTGCAGCGGGGGGTCAGAGGAAGTAATGAGCAATTTTCAACTCTCAACAGAAAATATAACATGTACTCAAAAAAAAAAAACCTCTCTATAACATTTTATGGTAATATTCCACTACAGCAATATTAATATTATTGCATTAGACATATTTTGCATTTGCAAAATAAAGTTTTTATAGGTTTTAAAATTCAATTAAAATTCTCGCTTTGCCCTCTTTTAGCTCATTCTCTCTTCATTTTTTTAATTTTTCTTGAAAGGCAAAAATTTTCACCCAAACTTTTTTTCTTATTCTTACTAAATTATCATTTTTTCTTTCCAAAAACTTTAGGTGATTTTTAAGAACTTAAATATTGCATAATCAACATGAAGCAACGAATTCCTCTATAAGTTTCCCGATTCAGTGAAAAAGTATTGTCACACGCTTGTAAGGAGCTATTTAAGAAATGAGATGGACTATTAGACTAATTCAACTTGGCATGACTGCATTCTCCCTTTTAGTGTTTAAAGAAGGCTGAAATGGTGACAAGCCCCCCTCCTTGTCCATCTTGTCATTTGTTACCCTGCCTATGCCCTATACACACGTAGAAAATCAGAACAGAACTTGTGACTTTTTTTACAAGAAAACGTTAGTGGAAAGGACCTAAAGTTTTCTTTGAATATCTCATATCAAAACTTTTTAGACTATGCAGATTACCCTATCCCTTAACCAGAAGGTACACTTTTGCATTAAATCTTTCGTTTTTTTCTACCATGAAGAGATATTTTTAAAAAGAATAATTTTATGTAAAAAAGTGTGCCATAACTCATTGTTTCAAATGAAAATGCGCACTGAAAAAGATGGGAACCTTCGTGTCTCGCCAGCCATGCTACACCAGACAACAAATTTATATCTATGTGCCCTGTACAAAGGGTCATTGATAAGGGAGGGACATTGAAATAATTTTTTACTTTAATAACTAAAAAAATTACTCTACACAGAAAAATCAACTGACAGGGTTGCAAGGTAACTGATGATAGGTTTATGTGAGACCATATGATTTCGGTAGGAAAATAATTCCCTGTCTGAAATATGAAGTTCTAGGCTTTTGGCACGGAACGATCAAGACAATTTGGAAATTCGCGACGGCATAGACACCCGGAAATAATTTCTAATGCTTGTAAGTAGCAACTAATCAACAGGCGCTAAAAAAATGGAAGGGAAAAGTACATGCACCCAACTTTTCCGATTTTTACTTTGGAGTGTGAACACTACTGTCTCACTGTGTTTGGGACGAAATTTGCGGCGTACGAGGGGCGCCAAAATCTTTGCCCTTTCAGAACAAATATTCGAAGATAAAAATTATGGAGCTTGCTTTGCAGAAAGTTTTGAATTATTGGTTTCCTGAAAAGAAATTTGAAAATTGGGGGATTACTAAAGAATCTTCTATAATACAATTAATTATTGGCAATCTCAGACTGATTGCACGATGACTGAACATAGATGTTGCCACGTAATGTTATCCAAGGTCTACAAACTGAGGCTCTCAGATAACATTTAAAAAATTTCGAACCTGTTTTGTTATCTGGACAAAATATTTCACAACAAAGAGCTTAAAGGCATATTTTCATCATTCCAAACAGTTCCAATTCTCCCACCCTACTTACTTCTAGCCCCTCCCACATTTATCTTACACACATCTTTATCCAGACACAAGCTAGTTTATTGCTTCATGGTTTGTCCCAGTGGCCATACAAGTCCATAATGTGTAATCAAGACACTCTCAGTGCCCATGCTGAGTAATTTAGCTGTGATGCATTGTTTGAATGTTATGCCAATCAAAGAGATGTACCAATTGAGAGTTTTGATATATGCATACTGAAACTGTAGTTTAGGGTGACGAATGGCTGCCTTTAAGAAGTAGAAAAATGGAATTTTATGACAGACCATTCATAAAAAGGCACTTGATGATCTGGTGTCAAATACAAAAAAAATATTCGATTTTGTCATTTCCAGAGCTCCGAAGATATTATCAAATTGATTAATTAGCGAACACTACGGTTCTGCATCACGTCTTGTATTTTGAGGGAAGGTTTCACTATTTGAGACAATTTATATCAAATGTGGAGCTTGTACTTGAGAGAGTTCGGAATTTTACGAAAGAAGATTTGGGAAGAAATCACACTGTAAATGACTGGTGTCACAAATGGAAATCTTCCGAATTTTTAACTTTTCAGATCTGGGGGATCACCCTGCCCCCTTGTAGCAACGCAATTTCTAAGAAGTCGCTATTTTCAGCTTCGTCTGAAATAAAATTTTCATTTCAATAAAAATGAGCAAATTGCAAAATGATCCTGACAGGAAATTGACAAATGAAAAGGACAGTACCGCTACCATTATACTGAATCAAAATTTTAACAAATCATGTGCATTCTACAACTTTTTTTTGTGAAAATTTTGCAGTTACTATCATTAATATGCTTTTAATATTTCCGGCTATTCAATTACTTCACATTTCATGTTTTTAGCTTTCAAAACCTTCCAACAGTTCGAATCTTGATTGAATTTGTTGATGTTGGAAACACGGGAGGCATCCTCGGATGAGCTATTCGAACGGTATGCGATACAACACAACTCTGCGGGGGTCGGCCTGTTGCTCCCCCTGCCAGTACGGAACTACTTTGGGTAATTTTCTTGGATAAAAATTATATGTCGCATCTGCTATAGACGAATCCGATTAGCGCTTGTGTTTAGTGACTGTAGCCGCCATCAGTTGGATCCATCAGTCTTTAATCGTCTTCGTTTTTCATGAATTTCAAACCCTAATGTTTGGGGAAACTGAAGGAATCAAGATACAATTAAGTGTACAACCATTCATAATACAGGTAAGCGAGGTTATCGAAAGATTAAAAGGTGGCAGACCCCAGTTATGGCCGACTAAGATGGGACCATCACTTGCCGTCCGGATTTGTCTATATGAGATAAAATCTCAGGATGACGATTCGATTCGCGAATGGACGAAAACGGGAAGGGCATAAAACAGGGAGACGAAGGTTTTAGATCATCATTTGTATTGTTTCATTGGGATTTGGAGACATAAAAAAGAATTTTCTGACCCGGGAAGTGGGAGAGGGCGGAAACGTCCTTCCGCCACCTTTTTTTTTTACAGGGGGGCTGTCGCCCCCGGCCCCACCCGGTCGCCAGCTTGATTGAAGGTGTTAGTCTAACTTCCTTTTATCTAACCTCTACTCCCACAAAAGTGGTTGTGATCGGTCTTCGATTAGGTTAGGTTAGGTTAGGTTAGATGGAGTTATACGTCCAATTTGTTCAAATCGAGCCTGCCACGGCCCTTTCTCCAGTTGCGGCTCACTGGCTTGTTTTACCTTCTCAACTATTTTATTCTGAACCTCTTGCAAGCGCAATAGCAGATTGTTCCGTTTTTGTAAAGTCTAAGGTATAACTCTTAGGTCGGACCCAAACTCCGGACATCCCGACTGCAAGTCGGATGCTATAACCATTCATCTGGGAATGATGAGATTACCCTTTTCCAAAACCAACTGCCTCCGGGTTATGCAAAGGGTAATTTTGCAATTCCCTTTGTGATTCGTTCAATTTTTACCAACAACTAACAGACTAAAGAAAATCCTCTTGAAAAAGGGTTTCTCTAAAAGTTAGGGTTTGAAACCGTTTAAGTTCAAAGAATTCTAACCTAGAGGGTTCTAAAGGGAATTTTGAGTTGGGATACTTACAAAATATTCGGAAACGTACCCCCCTGAATGTGTAAGATGCTGTGGGAAATACCAGTAAATAGCTGCTGAATTAAAGAACAGGGTAACGTACATAGCCAGTTATCCAGCAAAAGGTTTGCATTGAACCAACAAAAGAGATGACTAATTAAGAAAAAAGTATATTTCATTCAACTATTTTGTACCAGGGAGTTGCAACAGAGTACGACCTTATCAGCGCTCGAGGTTTTGTTTAAGGGTTAAAGGATTACGTCCCAGTTTCCAACCAACTGGTTCAAGTCCAGCCTATCTTGGGATAACGTGAATACACTTCACACCTGATTGGTAGAATGAAGGGTTGGGAATAATTTAACAAAGATGAATTAATATTAGTTTCTAAGCAAACGAAATTCTGAGTAACAAGCAAGTGTTGTAGTGTACTATAATTTTGGCAAAAGATGATCAACATTGTTGCATCAATATCTCATGACTAATTGATAGTAGGAAATGACCTGAAAAATGTGCTTATAAAGTTGGTTGGAGCTTATTTAAGTTTGCATGGTATTTGAAAAATGCACTCAAAAAAAAAAAAAAAAAATTAAACTAACGTTCATCAGGGAAGCGTAAGTAAATAAAAGGCAATCATTGTCTTGAGTTGTATCAACATTTCAAAGTCAAATATCTTAAACCATTGTAAAACAGTGTTTATTATTCCAACCAATAAACCCAAATTATGACTTTACCTCTTGAAAATATTTTGAATTGTGAGATTAAAATCCAAGTGATTCGTTTAGACATTTGAAAGTTATTCCTGAGTTTGTTCCACAAGTGCTGAATTTATTTGAACATTTCTCGAAACACTAGTAATGCACTCTGCCTTATCTTAAATTTTCTATCATTCTGCTTCAAGGGGAATTTTTAAGGGGACCATTTTCCGTAAAAATGACGTAATAAGGTACTGCAATGACTGGATATAGGTACACGTTTAACTTTCCAAAAGGGTAATAATTGATTTTGGAATAGTTGTCGAAAATAATTTGAAAATAGGTATTCATACTTACCACCTGTGCTCAATAAAATACAGCCTTTGGAAAACACAATGTAGGAAGACACGAAAAGACACACAATTATGCAGAGGAATTGCGTCATGTTTGATTGCGACTCAGATCCACAGAAAATGTACGATAGGGTTGGAATCTGCCAACCAACTGACGAGGACTGAAACTAAATGGTGGAAGGTGAATCCCAACACCAACGACAGAGATACGCCTGACTTGTGACGTCATGGTATATAAACATATAAACAACCTACACTTAGGTGTTTTGATTTTTTGAGTGAGAATAACATTATCTCACTTACTGCAAAATGTTTTTACCTTGCACATTGAAATGTTGAAAAGAGTATTAGATTGTATTTGCCTGATTAAATCTCTAATAAAAACATTGAAACTTGTCTGGGGGAAATAAATGACGCTAGCCTTGCCTTGCATCTACATGAACAATACAAAGGACCAGTGGGGGGGGGGGGGGGGCAGAATGTCAAATAGCGGAAAAGGAAAAAGTTAGGGGGAAACATGTTTAGCGTCAAGAGGGAAACAGATCGCACCGCTCGTCCCTTTTTTTTTTTGTTTTATTTTTGTTTCAATAAATATCTCTTCCATCTTTGGTCGAAAAGAAACAAAAATTTTCCAGCAGGCTGTGTAGATATATGAATTGTATCGCAGGATTACAAATTCTAAGTTATACCAATATTATTATTCCGTGACGCTTCGTCAGCAGACAGCTTTCATCGGATACGCGTCGTCCGAAAAAAGCTATGTGTCAATGTGACGTCACGAAATAAGTAGTTTACTTTTAATTTCCCTGGTCCTCATACACTGATCACATATTTACATACGATGGCAAAATTCTGGTTCTTTCCGACATTGGTCGGAGGAGATTTTAACTAAAACTGACAAGAATCTGATAGTAATCCGATCCTATATCGCTGTAGTGTGACCAGGGCTTAGAGACAAAGCCTCGTTGGGGTCCAGCGGACGAATCCCCCGGAAGCTCTGAGGTTTTAACATATCTCTTGGTGAAAATTGCATCCCACGGCGGGATTTATGTTTATTTCTTGTTTGACCTTGTGACCTAGCGCCTGACCTTAGTTGGGGGATGAGACTGGGGGGAAAGGATAAAATCTGGGAGGGCACACTCTTTCCTCATACCACCAGTATGTCATGTAAAACAACAATTCCCGTGACATTTCTAACCTAACCTCATATTTTTAACCCTAACCTAACCTTGACATTAGATCTCAGTCATAATATACATGTCTCGATATATTGTGAGCATTTAGTGTTTCGTTCAATCGACTTGTTCATTTGGGAGGTTAACTCTTTCGGGGTATCATCCGTTCCCCGTAAAACTGAAAGAATGTTTGAGAAAATGTTAGTATACAGGTATACTTGTTCCACCACTGAACATATTTCGGTTGTGCCCTATATCTTAAAGGCTGTCAACTCTCACCCCAAACTGCAATATTTTTAGTAGTCCACAAAATAAAAGTAATATGACAGGGAGTTCCTAAAAGCTCGAACAGGTCTGTGAAGTGACATTTTAAGTAGGTTCTTTTCATTTCGTTTCACTTCATTTATTTGTTTCTCCACCAGCCCACAGCAAAATTTTAAAATGATAAACACCATTGGTTTAAAAAATATCTATAAACAAGGAAAGGATCGTTGTGCGAGCAAGTGTTCGTAAAATCCAAAGACAGGAAGACAATAACCGAGAATGAAACAAGAAAGAAAAACGTACTAGAAAAACAAAAGCCCTTCCAAACCACCGAGAAAACCCCGACCACCCACCCACCTGAATCTACTTAAGACACAATTGTTTTCAACGGTGAAGTCCCGGTATTTCCTGGTAGTTTATAGGTGTTTCACCTGCGTTTCACCTAATTTCCTTTACATACTGGGGCATTCAACGGGTGCAGCCGCCTGCACTCGTTGAAAATCGTGCCAGTGTGAAAGGGGTATTAGATAAAAGTGAAAACCAAACTTCTTCTTTGGGATTATGACCGAAATTTTTGGTAGCATATTCCAATGAAAGTTGGCCTATCTTTGAGACTCCTTTTACATAAGATCGAATACGACAGACTTGGCATGGTTTAACCAATCGGCTGACGGCTTCTTGCAATGGAAATCTACTTACTAAAACAATAAAACTTTTCAAATAGATCTTTAACAAACTTTAACAAACACAAATTTGGAAGCAAAAGCATATGAGGGGTTACGGTGCATGACAACTACCAGATGGAAGGTAATCATGATTAAGTGGTATTTTCCAAGCAATTACGAAAACGTAATACGTGTGTTAGGTATATCGTCGGTCTGCTATACCGTATTCATATAAATTACTCGCATATTGGAATTCGTTCGCACAAAGAAAATAAAAGCGTGAGTTATATCCTAAAACTGAGTCATTTTGTCGTCATTGTCATTTTGTGACTCACTTTATGAAAAGTTGGGAAAAATATAGCTAAGGTCACCCTGTGGAAAGAATATTGTAGAGTAAGCCCACGGTGTTCCTCACCTGTCACAGAAGTCTTCGAGAGACGACGATATGGGAACTTAATGAACCACCGGCTATGAAATCAAACTTGAAACGTACTTTACCTCTTTATATATCTCACACTGTGTGACGTGTTCGTGTTAATTGTTAAATCCTGCCTGATCGGCTGACTGGCTGACTGACTGAATAACTGACTCATCGACTGTTTGATAGACTGATTGATTGACTGATTGTTTGACTGACTGATTGACTGACTGAATGACAGACTGACTAACTGACTGGCTGGCTTGCTGGCTGACTGGTTGACTGACTGACTGACTAACTGACTTCTGCATTCGTGTCGATGTGTTGTTTAATCACATCTGACTTATTGACTGACAGACTGGCTGTTTTAATGACTGATTGAACGACCGACCGACCAACTAAGTTTTAACACTTGCCATGGGTGATGTTTAAGTTAATAATAATATATGCGATAATATTTGCATAGGAATTATTTATTAGGGCGCGGATCCAAGGGGTGGAGGGCTTTTACGCCCTCAGCTCGACCTTTCGCTACATCAACAATAAAACATGTGGAAAATTAGCAGTGCAACTCTCTTATACACCCTGCTTTTTCTTAAGTCAGCCCCCCTTGGAATATTTGCACTAATGCCAACATGACATACAGCAAAGATATCATATGAAAGATATCATATGTGAAAGCCTCTCAATCAAGCCACAAAGTTTTAAATTGAGGCCTAAAACGCCAACAAATGTTGCGTTATTGACCAGTTAAATAATACTTTCGACACGAAAAGATAGGTAACGAATGTGAACTTGTGACGTCCCACTTATTTGCATCATATTTATAAATGGTCGAACATTTCTCTACTAATCCCATGCAGACGCGGATCCAGGATTTGGGGAAAGGGGAAGTGGGCCGTCGGCAGGAGGTCCAGAGCGAGCGGTGAAGGTTGGAAGTCACGGTGGTTGGTTAAAGGTCTTTCCCCTTAAAAATGGATTCTATGCATCTGGAAAGCATATTTTTCCGTACTTAGAAAAACGATAGTTGGTCAAAACATCGTTGTTCATCGTAAAGGGTGGCGTGCGTCGAAAGTGCCTCCACCTGGATCAGCGCTTGTCATTAGAGACTGTGTCATATTTTGATTATTATTCTGTTTTGAATTATTCATATTTACCTAAAATCAAAATATCATTTTGACTGCCCATTCAATGGACTGAATAAGTTTATAAGTTAATACGAACAGGTTTCTCTGAGAACTTATCTTTACCAATTAATTACCTGCATCTGTCGCTTTCCATTTTAGGATGGAATAAGTACTAACAGTTCTGCAAATATTTTCTGCTTTGTCGTACCAAGGAATAACTTCAATGCAACTATATTTTCCTTGTTTGTGAGTGCAAGTTTTGTTGTACATGAATTTGGCCACCAGTTAACCTAGAGATTTGTCGGCGAACCAACTTTGGGGTCATTTTTAGTCTAATTTTTGTCTATTTGAACCACGAATAGTTGTATTCATTTCAATACCTGAAATTAAGGTGCTGCGAAAGTGATTTTAGATAATTTGCTTCCAATTCTGGTGGTATTGGTGATCAAAATTGCTATTACTAAACGTAAGAATGATGCTTCTTTTGCATCCATCCATTCTTTTGCACCATAACTTGGCTGCTAGGCTCGTCTATAAGTCACCTATGTTTGTATACAAGTACTAGATTTAGCATGATGACCGATCCGAGTTAACTGTCACAATGACCTGTAAATCCGAGAAGTAGTATGTCATTCATTTTAAAGGTACTATATAATTCCAGGCAGATGCGAGAAAAACTGTGAATTAATTAAATAACTTGGTAGTTCAGTTAATTTTACTCAATTGGAGAAAGGCTACCTTATGAAATATCGAGTAGTTGACATGTAACGATGAAATTTGTAGTAGAATTATCAAAAGGTTTTAACGTACGGTTATCATTGTAAATATTTGTCGAATTACTTACGATTTGACATTCATTCTTTCATCTCTAAAAGATGAACACATTTCTTGGGTTGATAATTCCAAAAGGCGATTTGCTGATCAATGGTTCCAGGTTGTTCCAGAGATTGCCCCAAATGTCCCTTCAAAGGTTATTTTGGCCGGTGTCTTTTACAAGGATGTTCTCTCCTAAACGAACCATTTAACTTCACCTTGTACTTTACTTCTCTGTTCGTGCATATGTCGTTTCTTCTTTTAGTTAGCTAAGCTATTATCCTATAGACGAATCCGATCAGCGCTTGTTTTAGTGACTGTAGGTAGCCATATTATTAGGGTCCATCAGCCTTAAATCGTCTCTATTTATTGTCCACATGAATTTCAAACTCTCATATTCGGTGAAATTGAGGAAATCAAGACACAGTTCAGTATACAGCTATCCACGGTACAGGTACGCCAGGATATCGAAAGATTAAAAGGTACACTCTAAAATCAAAAGAGTGAACTCAGTCACTCTTTGATCGAGTGAAAAGTATAAATTCACTCCATAAGAGCGATAATTCACTCCAAGAGGAGTGAAGTTCCCTCCAAAAAGAGTGAAGTTCCCTCCAAAAAGAGCGAAGTTCACTCCAAAAAGAGTGAAGTTTCACTCTTGATGGAGTGCCCACAGTGATCGCTCTTAAAAAAAAAGCGATCATTGCAGGCACTCGTGGAAGAGTGAATTTTCCCTCTTCCTCTAGTGAATTTCACTCTTTTTGGAGGGAACTTCACTCCTCTTGGAGTGAATTTACACTTTTCACTCTATCAAAGAGCGACTTAGTTCACTCCTTTGTTTATAGAGTGTTATAGACCCCAGTTAAAGCCGATTGCAATCAGACCATCGCTTGCTGTCCGAGTTCGTCGTATACACACATGTTCCAAATACGCATCACTTCATATTAGAAAAAACTGATGAATACGGCGTTAAATACGGCTATGATCATGATTTGGATTTGCAATCTTTAAGGTTTGTTCGCGTGACATCAGTAAATAATTTTAGCGAAGTGGTGAATTTCAATGAAAAAATGAAATTTTCTTTTCAAACAATATCAGACGAAAGTATGACAACAGAACGAAAGTTTCTCCTACCCATTTTTCTGTAATTCTGTTTTCAGAATTTAAGCAAAACAGGGAAATCAACGTTTGGCTGTAGATTCCTCTCTTTACTTGTTATGTTTAGAGATTATTGTTCCATCTTCTTGTTTTTAATAAACAGCTCGGAGGTTTTTATGTTTATTAAAGAGTGGCACGGTTTTGATAATTCATTAAGGATGGTGTCTTTGTTTAACGGAGATACGTTTATTGTATATGAATGGAACAATTCATATTTCGTCAGAAAACAATAATTTCTTTAGTTAGTTCTGGATGAGTTGTGCATGTGCATAAAAGTGTTTTCCAAGCAAGCATAATTGTTCTACAGTCTAAGCCTAAACGATCGTACATTTGTTTCATTTTCATTTTGTATAAATATGTTTATGAATGAATGCATGATTGAATGGATCGTGCGCACCAGGATTTCCCAACAAAATTAAACAACCACCCCTAATTGTGACGACGGGTTCAAACTTTATCTGCATCATTCATCTTTCAAGCAAATATTAAATAGATCTGGAAACATTTATGTCTAATCCTACACTCTAAAAAATATTGGGCAAATATTTGCCCAACTTTTTACACACACTGGGTATATATGTGTCCTCCCAACAATTGGGCAAACTATTGGGCAAATGGTGTTGGGCAATGCAATTACCCAGTAGTTGGGCAACACTGAATGACCAACTTTTAACCAACACTGGGTATATATGTGTCCTCCCAACTGTTGAGCAAACTGTTGGGCAAAAGGTGTTGGGCAATGCAGCTACCCAGTATGTTGGGTGCTTGTTTGGACTTCAATGGCATTAATATTAAGAACGCGGTTTAATAAAAGCAAGTTGCTGCAGAATCCAAGAGGGAATCCGATTAATAATGCCACACATTTGTATATTCATGGGTAAATGTGTGGTTGTGTGGGCTTAAAGATCACGATGTGAGGATTTTGTCTGTTCCAACGTTGTCAACATAAGTTACTTTGATAGCTGTTTGTTGCCAATTCCAAAAGGGTAAGAATATTTATCATCCAAATTGCTGCTACAATATGGGAAAATTACGTTTGAGCAAAGTAAGTAGCAATGTGGGTAGGTGTCAATGACAGTGCCAACTCTCTGAAAACTCAGTTAAGAAAGTTATCATAAGGTTTGTATGCTGCTGAGTTAAATTTGGTGGGTTGGTGTCCACTTTTAGGCCTTTTGGCTAAGATCATGTGTAGTATCTGTTCTTTTAGTCCAGTCTAGAAAGGAGCCATCGATGTAAATGGTCTGATCGCGGGCCGTGAAGTTAGTCAAGTGTTGTCCTTCACTGGATGTATAACTTCCCCGGGAAGCAGATTAAAGTTATCAAAATGTCTTGCATTGCACATACAAAAGAGGTGATTGGTAAGGAAGAGAAACATTTCTTTCAGCTGTGTTGTACGACCTGATCAGCCTTAAAGGTTTTGCTAAAGGGATAACTGAGTTGTGCTTAACATCTACCGAATGCTTCATTTAATACATGCATGTTCACACGTCACGCCATCACATTATTCAATTGAGATATTCCATGTTGATAATGCCACAACACTCATTAACCCTTTACCGGTGTGCTCCGATCGGGGCATATTTACGCGCCTCGGGATTGGGTGGAAAAGCGGACGAAGCCCGCCCCACATCGGCTTCCGTAGGCCGTTGACCCCGTGACCTTAAACTATTGTCTCTCTCGCTCTTGTGGCCGAATTTTCGGGTATCTACTCGCAGTTTCGAGCTCCGCGTGAAACAGTAAAGATGTGTAACAGCCGAGCTCTCCGCATGGGTCCAAAAGGACCCAAACAACGGTAAAGGGTTAAGCCAGTGAACAGCGGCTGGAAAAAATCCGTGGTCGGTCCGACTTCAATTAGCCAAGTGGAGAAAATTTTTGCTGCATGCAATTGTGGGGCAAATCTTTGCATACACAAATTGAGTTCAGCACTTATCGTACGACCTTCCAATTCTTTCGTCGGTACGTGCATACAACACTGTGTACCTGTCCAGCCAAATATGGGACGAAAGGAAAAGTTCCGGTACTACTTACACTGAGTTGGGAAGCAGACCTCACATTTGCGACCGTTATTGCGCAATCTTTTCACGCTAGCACTCTCGGTGAAATGCATTCTGGGAGACCGTGCTGGAACTGGCTTTCAAAGAGCGAAAACGGACACCCGTCAAAAATATCAATAATTCGTATTCATAGTGTAAAGTAATTGAGCATTTTTGGCGATTGAAGGAAAATAGAAAGTTAACTATTCAAATGAAACTTGCTTTGGCTAGAATCTTCGTCATTAGCTTTTCAAGAAAACCGAAGATGAACCGAAAATGAAGGAGTGAGAGCTCACTTGCGAAGTTTTCGAACTGCACATTTTCCGTCTTCAAGGTGAGAATATGTTGAGATGTCATTTGAAAGAGAATGAACGGATAGCATATTTTAAAATAAAAGGGTTATACTGTTATCTTCACTTAAAATGCTCTAAAGAACTCTGGCCTTTGTTCTGCTTCATCCATTAAGTTAGTGGACCACTAACTTCAATACTCATGTCTGGGAAAATGTTTACTGACAGACAAAGCGCCATAAAAAAAATTATGGGAAGTTGTTTCAGACTGTGTTACTTACAAAATATGATCATTTTTGCATCTGGATTTTGTAGACAATGAGTTGAAATACATACTGTGCAAAATTCAAGGCAATCTGACCAATTTTAGTGCCATTTTTTTTTATTGTATTACTCCGCTCTGTGAAATGCCGTTTTTGGGTAGCTATTATGGCGGCAAACACATCCCTATCATTCAAGGCTCTCTAGCTCAAAATTTCAATGGTCATGGTATGGAAATTTGAAAGTGCCATGAAAGCCGAGATTGTGGGCTTCGATCAGAGGGGTAGCATGTCCTGGTTGAAAACTTCTACTGGGAGCTAGGGGGCACGGAAGTAGCCTAATTTAGTGTGTAAGTCAATGGGACTTATAATTAGTGGCCCGCTACCTACACACAAAGCATGGCATTGTGTTGGATCTTATATCGCAGTGCTCCACGCCAGATACCATCACGCATTGCGTTTCAAGATGGCTGAGTGACTACACATGAACTGCAAACAGAATCGTTAACAAAGCGGGATTAACCGTCTTCAGAAATATTGGAATATTTTATCAAAGGGCCTATGTGAGGAAGTATATTTCCTGTCTTAATGTGTGTATTCGGTAAATCTTGGACAGCTTCAGGATGATTTCGGGACAAATTTGTGACCCTTCGCCGATAGTGCGGAAGGGTGATCTAAAATCTCCCGATAATATTTGGGCCTTTTGGCCGACAATTTGGCCTAAAATTGGTTTTACTTGCGACGTCAGTCTGGTAAGTGTCATAGTTTTACTGATCGTAATTGGATGTAAACAGAATAATTAAGCCATTCTTTTTCCCAAGTGTACATTTCCATAGGTGGCTAAAATTCAAAATCGTGTGACGTCACCAGAGCTTAATGATATTTCGGTGACCCTGAGGTCTGTTTACGGCAGATTTAAATGCAGATTCCAGAAAGACAATTTAGACACGATTCACTGCTGTAAACAACGCCTCGGGGTCCCTCCCTATATTATGGATGGATTAAGAAAGAATGATTTTACCAAATTTAATTTGCATGTTAACTCAAATTTTGGAAAACGTGATGTACAGTATATGCGAGATCGGTTTGTTCGATGATTCGGAGGGTTTGTGCATGTGCATAGCCAACAAAACGTAATACAGAACTGGCTAATTGGTTCAAAACTGAACCTTAAAACCACATCTAACTATCTAACTAACTTATTTTCCGAAAGAGCAATTACGTCCACTGACGGACAAGATAGGATATCGTTGCCAAAAATGCAATATATTTCAAATCAAAATAATGTAAAACGAGGGCCGTTACCTTGTGCTTAACTACTTCAAAAAGTTAAACAAGGACGTGGTAAAATACTATTATTATATTATGTTGCATGCTAAAACTTTTCAGTTTATTGCAAATAAAAGTCTTCTAGCCAGGCATAACATAACTTGATGAATTTCGCTTCTAAGAACTCTGACGTATAAATAAACAGATGACAAAGTTCAATCCAATATTGTGTATTATGATTGGTTTGATTGGCCGATAATCTACTTGCAGAACAATAAAATTTTCTTCAGAGTTTATACACAAAGAAAAGATGACAACATATTTGATAAAACTGATTATCAGTTACTGGCTTATCGTTGCCGTTTAGTCATGCCAAGTAATTCATCATCAAAATGCAAACGAGGAGTAATGGTATTTAGAAGTATATAATGCTTACAGAACAAAACGTAATACATTTTGTATTATTTGTTTTGCATTATACGTAGTTCTCACTGACGTCACAAATATGCGTTAGCAACCGTCATGTTTTAGGTAAAGCCTGCACATACATACAGGGGTTGCCCTCAAACATGGCTGAAGTACTCTAAGGGGAATGCGTCTATGAAGTCACGTGAGAACTATCTATACTGTAAAATTCAAGACTATGTGAATTATCTGTATGATGGAGAGCAAAATGAAGAAATACAATACACAAAAAAAGCTTTGTTCGATGACTTTCAGATATTGTCACCACAACATCTAGTATGTTTTCAAGATATTAGCGATTGAATTTAACACATTTTTGTACAAAGAGTGAACTTGAAGCAAGCGAGCGGAATGTTATGGTTTCACATTAATGACCAATGTTTTGTTTTTCTATATAAATGTGCCACTACGTTTATTCAACTATAACTATGATAATCAAATATTAATTCCATAAGTGCATTCTGAACAAAGGAATTTTGAAAAACTCTGTTTTCTGATGGGGCAAGAATTCATCCCTTACTGTTCAGAAGTCAAGACAATTTAATGAAAAGAAATGTCCATCAATGTGAATAGATGACATATCACACCTGCTTGATAAAGATGATTTCAATTTTGCGGAATTACTGTCAAGATCTCAAGAAAAGAAAATGGGAAATGAATGCAATTTTCACCAAGATCTTAAACCATGTTCCTCTTTACGTCAAACATATCTCTGGTTCCAGATTATTATGTAACATTTTGCCGAAAAATTCAAAAGTCTACTTGGCTTATGTTTGAGAAAGGTCCATTACCTTTGCTATTGTATGCGCAAACTTTGAAGTTGTAACGGCCGTTGAGCATGTTCTTAGGATACACTGCGAAAAGCTTGGGTGTATGATAGAGAACAGGGGATTCATTACTTTTCCACATTTTGAATCCATATTTGGTGATTTCGCCATGATGAGTTCCGCAAGGTGGTGCTTCCCATCGAAATATGCATAACTGCTCCGTAGTAGTCATTGTAACATTGAATGGTGCCGCTGTTGGATCTGTCAGAATATAGTCAATAGTACACATTGAGTAAAATTATGCATTATACTTCACCTTAACTTCAAACGGATTTTTCTTACAATACCGTATTTATAATTTTACAATAGCACAAAGTGTAAATTGCGTTTGTATTTAGCGGGATATCTCATGAACGTTAAAATTAGATTAACCCTTTACCGTTATCGGCCACAACAACGAGAGAAACAATAGTTTAAGGTCACGGGGTCAATAGCCTACGGAAGCTGATGCGGAGCGTGCTTCGTCCGTTTTCCGCCCACTCCCGAGGCTGGCAAATATGTCCCGATTGGAGCACAACGGTAAAGGGTTAATTGAAGCGTTAATGGGAGGGAGCGATCGTTCACATTTGACCTCCAGAGATGATTTGTGGGTGCCTCTTCTGGTCTTACCAGAACATCGTGTGCACTGTGAAAACTACACTATAGATAGTTCGAATAATCCATTGAACCCAGTAAAAAACGTAAGGTTTTCAAGTACAAATTTTACCACTTTAGCAACATTCGTAGTGAGGTGGCTAAATATGAAGCTGTCTTCACTCGTGTCGTAAAATTTATTTCAGAATTTTCCTTTCCTATTCATATTGTAATATCTAGAACCAATATCGTACTGGACTACAGAACTCCGTATTTTCCCCATACCTCAACGAGCAAATGATTCTGTTTCTCACAAATATGATTTTTGTGCTTATGAAGGAGCTGAAGAAACACCATAAGATCATACAAAGCTTCAAGTAATTTTTTTAAGACTTTTATGTTTCTGTATTAAGAAGGGGGGGGGGGAAGTATTCAATAGAGAGGGAAACTGTTTCGTGTGCTTTTGTGTAAACGCACGCACAACACAACCTACACTGTAAAATTAGCTGTGTCAGCTATCTTAAAGGACGAGAGCAGTCATACCAAATTTTGGTATAACATCTTATTCTCCCATCTCCTAATTTCTCTTCCCAATTCATTTCTTTGTATCATTGCGGGACTTTTTTGTATTGTTTTACCCTATACATTTCATAATTCAGTAAAAAAGATATTTCCACATGATTCCCAAGAGCTGTTAATCGAATATGATAGGCTACTTAAAGCGGCTCAATGAGTTGGTTCATGAAATTCCACAAATTTTTCCAAACCCGTGCAGTTTTCTTCACCTGTCAATCACAAATGGTAAGTCTTAGACAATCCCCATATCCTACAAATTAATAACTGTTTCACGTTTGAGTACGTAACGGTTCCATTCGATTTTCAAAAATTCGTTACCAGACACCTTTTTAAATTGTGCACAAAACCGTTACAGGCAAAACGTAACAAAATTCAAAATTTTGGCTTTTCCGGTAACTATTGGATATGAAACATGACTTATAGCTATCTATAAGCATTGTGATGTGGTAACGACCCTTTATCACTCTCATAAAGTTATCGATATCAACTTAATGAGCCCCTTTAAGTGCTGTAACAATATGGGAAACTCAGTGTTCTTTTCCTTTCAGATTTAGTGTATTTCCCTTCAAGGCATTATCACAATGTATTACTTTTGATTGCAAAATCCTTCTTTTTCCTTACTTTTCCTTAAAGAGAATTCATGACTACGGGCCTGACCGCATACGTATTTTTAAGTGACATTAATCTAACCTTTTATTCACGCACTATGAAAATATTTTTCTTTCGGACGATTTGACCTCCTTCCAGTATTGTGGCGTTATAGAGCCCTATAGTTTCATGGACTTCGAATGTATGGCGATACAACACAAAATCTGGTGTGAATGGAAGGGGTATCATGGCCTCAAAGGGTGGAGAGTAACTTGTTTATTGTAACCCTTTTACACAAAACTGGGTAGACAAACTTTATTATCAACATATTTACTCTTTTCATCCCTGTCCCTTTCCACTTCTGTCATATCAATTATACCAGAGACCAGTGACGGAAGGAGATAAAGCCCTTTATCCAATTTCATCCAATCAAACAATTTGTTCTCAGACTGCTTCAATCCTTTTATGAGAAGAGGCTTTGATTGACAGGTCATTTAGTATTTCTTGTAAGTTTGTTTGACTTAGCCCTCCTTATGATAAAGCAAGCCTTTCATACTTGCCTGATCTTCAAACAAAGAACGCATATTGACAAAGCTTGGAAGCTATCATCATTGACGACAAGTGTTATACCTGCATCAACCTAGTATTAGACAAAACGACTTAGCTGCACTTTGAAGTGATCAGATTTTAATTTTTTCTATTGGTCACTGACATCGCTTTTCACCAATGAATGCAGAGTCTAACATTTGTATATGACTCGGAATTTTGAAATGATTCCGGATTGTTCCTGAAACAGCAAAAAATGTGATGACGTTCTAAAACTTAATTGAAGCTCAACTGAACCCATCAAAAAGTGAACACAGGCGTACAGAAACAGGATATTTTTTTATTTTTTGAAGACTGGCGGTATTATGGCAGTGGTTGAAATCACGTCACAAGTGTATGAGATCTAGCAAACGATAGGAGCTATTGTGGTGACTTGCTAATCCCTTTTGTACGTGGTCTTAAATTTCCGAGAATACAACAATTAGGACTTATTGTCGGCGATCCTGATAGCTTTAAAGGAAAGGTAGGTGCTTTATTTCCTTCCGCAACAGCTCCCTGATTATACACTACCGTGACTGTTATTGTTAAGCTAGTAACAAAGGCCGAGCACAGGATACAGCATCCCCCACGAATTTTCTTTTCTCACCATCCCATCAAAGTAAAATACTTTTTGACATTTAAGTGAATCATCACGTCCAGAATTGCTCCTCGGAACTAAATGGTCCCATGACAGAACCCGGTGTTTGGGGTTAGGTCATTTATAGTATTTAAGGGAAGGTACAGCAGTAGAAAATATTTGAGAAGACTTCAGTGTCCCCAGCCAAAAAAGGAGTCCTCACCCCCCAAAAAGGTCGTATCAGCCCCTTATTTTCGATTAAGTTTTCAAATTTAGAGTTGGCAATTACCATAATGGCTGTACTTAATTGAAAGTTGTAGGGAAATGGAGAAGTATACAAATTCTTACGTGTCTCTACTGTTTTCACAGTCTTCGTTGTAATGTACACTCCAGATAAACTTGTAACACGGAGCGAAACTTTAAACGTAGAGTAAGCAGGTAAGTTTAACATTGATTTATATATCTGACCATTCTTCATATAGAATGTTCTGGGTTTGTTCATTACTGCAGTGGTGTCACAACCACCGTCCCAGTCTATCTGTTCGAGTGTAATAGACTGCTGAGGAAAATCACATGTCTCGGGCAAGTTGGACCAAACAGCTTCCAGGCGGGCACGGCCTCTGAGTCTCGATTCCGTATCTATTTTGAGGTCCACCTTACATGCGTCTAGAAGAAACATAAATATAGTAGATATTAAATAGTATTCACCATCGTCATTAGACCTACATTACCCCCCCCCCCCCTACGAATAAGTAGTGGAGAAATTACTTTTATCATATTCCACTCAGTTCCCAACAGAGCTGTGTTGGAAGGTGACGCAAGCGGAAAGACCCGGAATTTGTTCTTAAAATGTTCCTCAAGTCAAAAGATTCAAAACTATATATTAAACCACATGAAAAATGAGTTCTAACAGTCCAGATCACATCTTCATAGATCATTTTTGAGCCAAGATACAAAATGCTGAAGTTCATTCACCCAAGTTAAAATGGTACATTGCGCAATAATTTCTCCCCAATTTCACCGACTTGACGGTGTTCCAAAAGAGTAAGCAGCCTATTTGAAGCAAGTAGAAAATCTTTTTGAATAAGATACGTCGTTACGCAGTCCTATTGACTCTATATACCTGATTTCATCACTCATAAAGTAGTCCCAGACTTGAACGCCGCTACGCAGACAAACGCTAGTACTCCACGACCACACCATCGAAAATTCCCGCTTGTTTTACACACTTGTCAACCACTAAAAGTCCGTTGGCACGTCTCAGCTTAATCCGCGTATGTGCAGATGCCCGCATTTGAGGAATTAACACTTTACAGCCATCTGCTGCCCGCGTTAAAGGTACGTTCCTGACACAGCGGTTAAAGTTGTGTTCGCGGCACAACATTTTTCCCTGAGACGGTGAGTATGGTAGGCCGTTTACTCATTTTGTACAGCACTTCAAATTTATTCGATCGAGGCTTGAAATCGAGTGACGCAATAATGGGCTTTTTCGTTTTGTTTCACACCATTTTCAGTGGCTTCGATCAGTACTTGCCTGCAAGTACAAACCGTCTAGTTTAACAGCTGAGTTGGGTTCTATTAGCGTGTCGAATGGAGCAATGCAACATGAAACTTTCATCTTAACTTGTGAATGAGTCAATATTTCCAAAACTTAAGTTTTGAAAACACACTTTAGGTTGGTTTTTCAGTTACACCGTTTGCAACAATGATTGCATCAAAGGTTTCTCATGATTTGCACTTCGATATGTTCATAAAATGACCACTATTAATTAAATTTAAAAGCGTTCCACACCACAACTGAGACAGCAGTTCAAAAAATTTCACGGTGTATACCACCTGTTGAATATTTTTCCAAGTTTTTTCCTTTTTATCATTTTGCTTTTTCCCATTTTCAGTCGGCTATAAGGAACGAATACTCCACGATATTTCATTAAGACAGATTGCGTCTATGTCCAAATTTCGACTCTGAAAACCTTTGTACTTAAAGCAAATTACAAAATTTCATCTGTAAGGTATTTTGCCTATCCCATTAAGTTATAATTGGCAGAATGTTTCATAAGTTGAATTTTCAAAAGTTAAAATAATTCCATGTACAGAAGAACGATACATGGGCATACGTAATTGGTCTACTTAAAATCTGCATGATAAAGATCCACTTTTACCTTCCTATATGTTTGCATTTGAGTATTAAGTAAATTACCTAGAAAATTAAGCTCCAAACCACAATCAGGCAATTGTTCCACCCTAAACACTTTCAAAGAATTTATTTCAACGTTCCTTGCTATCTATGATGGCTTTCAGCGGTAGAAGTAGCGGTACCGCATACTGTTCTAAATGATATGTACACGATGTCATCAACTTTTTAGCAGCTGCATTCCGGAGTTATAAAGCGATACAATCACCTGAAATTCTTAAGGGTAACTCTGCCCAAATGTTTTACTCCAATCAGTTTTCACTTGACTATTAAGCCATGTTGATATATATATATATATATATATACATTTTTTTTGGTATTTTATACTTTTAAAAATTATTAAAACTGCAAATATTCTCAGGTAGGCTGATTAGGTCGGGTGTCATGAATTATGAAACAATATTTCACTAACTGTGTTGTTTTTTTTTTTTTTATCAGCTGAAGCAATGGTGATTGACTACTTCATGTAATCTTGACCTGATTTTGCTAAGCCATTACGTTACAAAACTCGCGGTAAGCTATTTTTAACATTTGAGTCGGTAAAAAGCGTCTTCACTTCCTCGTGTGATCTATACTTAATGGAATGAGTGAATATGACGTTCTGTGTTCAAAATATATACATAGGAAGGCTGACATCATGAAAAGGACGTGGTAACCTTTACAATTATAATAGATCATGTTGCCACTGTCGCTCATTGATGTTAATGACGGCGTATAGATTACAATTCAGGAGCTTAGTTCGGAGTTGAAGGGGGAGAAGGCGTGACGGCCTCTTTGAGCACATGGTTTCGTAAAATTGTTTTGTTTTACGGTATCGTTTGTAAGTCTCCTATTTATGATAAATAGGCCTGGGAAGTACTATTCCCACCAACCTAGGAAGCATTTTCAGACAAAAAAAAAAAAAATTCTCTTCGCTATTGGCCAACTTACTCATGCCCAGTGTTTAGACAGTCTGTCAAGAAGCTTCGCTTTAACAACTTCCTGGCTACGTGCCGCCTTCAGTCATGAAAGACTGAAGAATATCTCACCTGGCTCACAGGGCAATGTGGTATCCAGACAGGGGTAGTTTTCCGTTTGCGTTTTTGGACAGAATTCGGATTCAGCATCAGAGCTTGAACATTTAATACGTTTGCCCATCCAGACCCTGCCTCTGCCGTGTCCAAAAATAGAGTTGTGTAATGATCGTCGGACAGATTGTAGTCCACGAGGTGTTTGGAAAATGATTTTACTTTTGGGACCAATCCAGTTAGGGCGGGATCCACTTCCGACTCTATTCCTGCTGGTAAACAAAAGTCGCCCTCCGAAGAATGTTCGTGAAAGGAAACATCCTAAAAAAAAAAATTTGAGTATCTTCAATTTTGTGTTGTGGTATCTTTGAAATCTCAAACAAAAAACTTTGTAATGTAGTTCAAAATGAATAAAAAGTTGGCGCTCACAAAACACCCAGTTTACGCTTAAAAATTGAGTTATTAGCTTGTCATAATTGTATATTCCACCACGTAGTCTAAGAGGTGATAAGTTGTTGCGATCTCTTATTTTTACCTCTTCGTTTTTATATAACATTGTGGAGGCTTGAACTTGACAAAACATGATAAAAGGTGTAAATTTACCATAGAGATCGCATATTTAATTCCTTTGTGCGGTTTCTTTGAAATCTCAAATAGAGAAAGTTGTATTAAAGAACAAACTTAAAAAGTTGACGTCGCAGAACACCTAGTTTTACACTCCCATAAAAAATGACCCATTATTTTTACTTTGCTCAATCCTATATTTTCTATTAGCTAGTCATCATTGTTTATAGTCCAGCACAGTCTAAGAGGTGTTAAGTTGTTGTAATCTTTTGTTTAAACGGTACTGTTTCCGTTCATATGACGTTCGGGGGAGGGGGCGGGGGTTGAACGTGACTTAATGTACGTCATAGGTGTAAATTTAACATAGATTCTGAATGTTTCAACTAAGAAGTGGCGAAATATGTTGTTGTCAAGACATTCTTGTCTTAACACACCCAGCACCAGGTAACTTTGAGAAGGCATTCTTAAGTTCAATGTCAACTCAGACAACCGTCAGTCTGTGACATCATTTTCACACGGTTTTTCTGTTAGGGTGGAGTTGGGGTTCATATCTGAGAATGTTCCATTTTGGCTTCATCAGGCGTATGACCAGCAGATGAAAATTATGTATCGACTCTGTTTGCCTTCGAAGTTGTCACGTAAAAGCCATACGTCTCATTTTCCGAATTTTAAACTTGACTTTAAATTAATATTTTTTCACAGTGAATTTTACAAGTGTTGGGGTGTAACTGTTGGAGGAAAGTGTCACTTCTTAATTTCATCAGCTGCAGTCCGGCAAAGGAACACTTCAATTGAAAAGAGATAAGTGCGAATAATAAATAAGATGTAAAATAAACCAACGGTTGTTTTCCCGTTAAAATATAAAACACGATATATTATGAAACAAAACTATTCTCAATCTCTCTCTCTTTTTGTAACCCTGAAGATTGCCGCTAAATACACACATATGATTCACGTCAGTTTACACAACATTAAGGAAAAGGGACTTTGGTGTCTATCATATAACAAATTGTGCAAATAAACTTCATACCAAGAAATACAGACGGAACTGACCAGTTTTGCTTAAGATAATATTGCAGGAATAACACTTATATACTTTAAAAACACAAACAGCTATTCTAAGTAGCATTGGTCACATCCAACTTCTCAGGCAACGATTAATTCAGGAGAGTCATATTATCTCCGTTAGCCCTAGGCAATTTATTTATTCAATAGAATGGAACAGGACACGATCATTTCTTGCAGTGCAGTGTATTCATTAGCCTGCGTAGCAAGCTAATCCTCATGGGCTCCACTTCACCATGAGACTATTTGAAAAGAAGAGTTTAAGTTCACAATTGGATTTTGCAAGTTTTAGTTGTACTTATTCTTGGCATTTTTGTAAAATTTGCATTGAAATCCGATGTGGAGTTCTAAAGATATGAAAACATAAATTTTTCACATTTTCAACAAAAATTGAACTTGAAGCTAGTACATATGACATCATATCCTCACATAAGTGCAAAGAAAGTCTTTTGTTTTTCTTTAAAATTTAGAGTTGATTTTCTCCTCAACAATCACATATTATTAAAATATGATTACATAAGTGGCATGAAAACTTTACAACTTTTGCATCCCCTACAGGGATGTCCTGTTCCTATTAACTCCAAGGTCAACAGAGCAGTTCAAGTAAACAAAGGCAAACAAAGCATTCCTTGTCAATGTGAAGGAATGATGTAAGCTCTGCTGCCCTGAAACTAAGTTTGAAACACAAATGTAATGACTTTATTTATTGATATCTCAAGAAAAACATGCCCAATTTCAGTGAAACTTTCACCACACTGTGTAGATTTGTTCTTCTTTTACACATGAAAATTAAATTTTTGCTTCAACTTCCCCTTTAAAGTGTACCTTATGTCAAAAATTCAAAACTATATTTTTAAGAACATGAAAAATGAATTCTAACAGTCTGACTCCTATCTTCATACGACATTCAGGAGCTGAGATAAAAAAATGTTGAAATTTATTCACTTAAACCAAATTGGTCGATTGCGCAATAAATTTCATGGTCTTTAATATAAATTTTTTAACTTTTTGACTTGAGGACGTTTTAAGTGTTTGTGTTTACCTTTTTTAATATTTTTTTACACAAACTCATTCTGCACCGCATTTGTACATTTACCTATAACAAACAAAAACTATTCTTGATCACGGTCAAACGTCGGGATTGTTTCAGTGTAGTGGAGCTGCTCATTTAATCTTGCATCCGTGTGAAATCTTCTATACCCTACAAACATTAAGACATTTACATTCTACAGTAGGTAACACAGAATTGATTTTCTTCTAACCTTAAAGAGCTTAATGTTTTCATATTCTGGGAAATAACCAGTTCTGAAAGGAAAAAGGTGCCTGAACATAATGTCCTTTTTAAACTCTAACTGCCTATTTAAAAATCCTTCTGCAGCATTTTATGAAAAAGTAATACCGAGGGCGCTATGCTCCTTTTGATTGCCTGTCTCTGAGAATGACACTCTTTAATCAGTTCATGGTTATAAAAACATATTCAGAAATGTCAAGCTTCCGAAGAGAAGTGTGTCTGTGTGTGCCTGTTATCTTTATGTAACTATTCAATCTTTTTTCTGTAAATTTACAGAAATTTTTTTGTAAGCTATACCTTTTTGTGAAAATTCTAATGATAGCTCTTCGACTTTGCAAAATACATAATCAGCTTTAAAAGGACCAATCCTCTCATCCCAAACTACAATTCTTATAGGAGTTTACCGAAATTCTCAATCGGTTTAGCTCTTTGATTGACAGCTAATTCAAACAATGCACTGTTTGAAAATTCAAATATTGCAGTGTATGAACTGTAATGAAGGTGTTTTGATTATAAACATTGAGATTTTTTCTACTCACCCCCAAGCAATAAACTGAGATTGTGTCTGGATGAGGATGAATGTCATAAAATTGTGCGATGGGCTTATAAAAGTGTAAGGAAGAATGTTAGGAGAATTGGTACTCTTTGGGGTGAGAGAATTGTGACTTTAAGGGGTAGTATAGGTTTTACATGTTACACTTAGGGCACAGGAGGGATGATGTAAACCTTAGAACCACCTTAGACATTTGTACGTAGCCCGACTGAATTTGGAAACACGTTTGCACTCAGAACGTGTTTAGGAACTGAATGAATAATTTTTAAGATTTAAATGTGTGTGTTGAGCATTGTAACAAATGCTATATGTTTTCAACGGGGAGGCAAGTAAACACCTCCCTAAATTGCGTTGTCCTGCTTCTTCTATATAGTACATATCTAGATTTTTTACATTAATTTTCACATACAGAAACGACTAGCAAATATGTCACGCAGTTAGACTGCGTTTCCTAGTTGGAATCAGTTCCTTTTTAGTTATATTTATCATGAACGAAACTTTTCCAAAATATTTTCATTGGATCGTACAATAATATTGCCTAACCTATTTTACGTGATTCATGGGTTTTTTATTTACAATTCAAAGTGAAAGTAAATTAACTGTTTTACTGTACTTAATTCTACTTTTACATGGGGGACGACTTAGCATCTCATACTTACCCTTTACAAACAGGTGACATTTCTTAAGTTGGGTAAAACTTGACAAAAATTGTACAGTTCAAGGGGAAATTATCTAGTAAGATACCACTTTATTTAGTAACCACAACTTGGCTGGCCAATTATTGGAAAAATACCCAATTTCAGTGTTGTCACATAGCCTATATAAGCAGAGGTTGGTGAACATTTTACCCAATCGTTTTCAAAATTGACATTTTTTTAAAGAAGATTCGACCAGCATTTTTCCCTTTCGGTCCTGAATCAAATTCGGATAGTTGAATTGCGTCGCTTTAAGGGTCGGGAGGTAATGATATCGTTTTACAAAAGTTTCTCTCAAAAATCTCCTGTATGATTTGTTTGTAAATCTAAACATATACCAGAATTCAATTTTCATATTTTAATACAGGCCTCATACGCCTATGGAGCTTTCGAATTAAAATTTTCGGTCGTATGGATAAGTTGGAGGGAGCACTTCTCAAGCTATATAATATAATTATGTATTCACCGGAATTCAGATTTAAAAGCCATGCTTTTTAGACACTTTTGAGATCGCGTGTACGTAACAAATTGTTTAGCTGGACGGAAAATTTATTAGAAAGTATTACTGTGCTTCTGACGTACTTGTGGTTTTAAACTTTTGGTAGCATTGAGCCCCTTGGATCCTTGGAATTGCGCCAGTGGAAAGCAAGGCCAAGGCCAGTGGCACGAAGCTAAGAAAAATACCTTAAAATTTGTCGCAACGTGACACATTGCTTTCAATCCTCTGCAAGGGGCTTGGATCCAAGCTGCCAAGTGCAAAATTGCATGATTTTATATATGACCCTGGCACCGAACTAAAAGGTAATACAGAACTTCATGGAAATTCAGTTTTGACATTTCTAGGGATAAACACTGATCACTTATGACCTGGAACGTTCTACGGCAGTACATTGTGCAATTCATGGAATAAAATTACATCCGCGCTACAAATTATATTGAGTCGGACATCGCAGACACCTAGAAGGTACCAACTCCCTGAAGGGACACTCCCTGCAGGACAGAGCTTCCCAACACTCAATAAAGGAAGTATAATGTTCGCTGCACTCCTCATTTTTACTATTTTTACACACACTATCTTTTACATAGTTCTCGGTTAAAATAACATGTTAAAAGTGACATTCGATGCTACTAGAAAAGCTTCATCAGCAAACGTTTTACTTTTTGCACGTGAGTGGGTTACAATGACAAACAGTAACACGTTTTTACAAAGATTTTCTGCATGCTACGTGGCACGTGGCAACATAAAATGGCGATTCTCCCAGATAAAAGCATTTCAACATGATAGATGGATTACGTGATCTTCAAGTTAAGTTGATAAACCTTTGAAACTAATCTGCTGATTGAAGAAAAAGATGGGATGGGATGGGATGGGATGGAGTAGATAATAACGGCATATTGATCGATCATTTTGAAAAATAATAACAAGTTCCAATTTCAAAATGGATTTCCAAAATCCACGTCTTTTCAGCTTTTTCATCAAATATGTATGTTTCCTTTGGGATCCATGTCGAAAATACCCAGAAAGAGTGCCACATTGGCAGAAATTCGTGACTCTTTGTCACATGTGCGACAAGTAGTTAGTCCGTTCATCCCAACTACTTGTCGCACCTGCGTCAAGGAGTCTGTCTTCGTGTGAGAAAACGTCATTTTTGAAATACTTCCAGGCTCCTTCTCGCATGTGTGACAAGGAGTTGGTTCTTTTCCCATGGAAAGGCGTATGAGGACATAGTTTTGGGCTAAAATTTTGTCAAAATATGCAAAAAGTTCTGCAAAAGGAGCTGTCCAGATTGAAGTAGAAAATCCATTTTGAAAATAGAACTTGTTTAATGGTTCGCGTTTACATAGGCCTAATAATTAGAAAATAGTTATAAAATACTACATAAAAAATTAGAAATGACACAAGCGTCTTCCATAACTAGTATTTATCTTGATTTGTTTATGCTAAGGAATTACATTGGACAAAATAAAAATTCACTGTCAAACATTTTGTGAAGGATTCTCTCTTGGCTTTTTTGTCACTATGGAGGGAGGAGAGGGTAAAGAAAGTTACGTGACGTCCAGGCGTGGAAAATGTCGAGACCCGAGTGCCGACAGACTATCAAAGTGGAGAGTCACCATCAGTTGACGCGGGGCGAAGGAGCAAATATTTGATTTTCCACCCCCCCCCCACACCTCAGATGGCCGGAATGGCACTGCGCGAGGTTTCTGAGCTGTATATATACCCAAACCTAAAATATGAATCTCATGTTTGCAATGTCTCATCAGCACCCACTTCAATATTCTCCCCGCGGTCGTCACTTTTTGAAGTTACACTTTGGAAATATTAGGGGGTGGGAAGCATGCCTGTAGCCCAATACCCATTAAGTGGGAGCCCCAAGCCCCCCCTCCCTCCGCCCACCTCCACTGGTGACGTCGCAACTTCGCAACCGCCATTTCTGAGGGCAGCCTGTGCGTTCATACCGGGGTTTTTCTCAGACATGACTGAAATATTTCTAATGGACAGCGCGTTTTACGTCACGTACAGAACAATCGATATGATCATTATAACTAAACTGTAATAATGACTTACCTTTTCCAATACTGTCAAGTGATCACCCTTGGTCTATTCTGTGATTTAGCATTTTATGAAAAAAATTCTTTTGGTACGGTTGACTCGGCAAAAATTAAATTTTAGAGATATGCATCCTTATAAAGAGCCGAAGGCGACGCGGGAGGGCGAAGCGCTCCCCTTCCGGCGTAGGGTGAAGGGGCCCAGGCGGGGTCCAGGGGGCGAAGCCTCCGGAAGCTCCTGGGCTTTACGAAATTGTAGGCCATAAAATGTTGCATTTTATCTTCAACTTTAAATTACATAAGATGGGAACTTAACAGAACACAAATACTGAAACTTGACTTTCTTCAATTATATCCTTACTCCGTATGATTAAAGTCGGCCGGAATCGATAATGCAGAGAGTGCCGGGAGGAAGAATGAGTTACTTGAAATTGAGGTTCTTCAGAGGCTCCCTCCTTGGTTCCCTAGATCTTCTTTTCAGAAAGGTGGAGAGCTTTTCATGTGATGTGATGGGGCGCGCGAAGCGCGTCGAAAAAAATTAACGTTTAAGACATCAGAAACTGAAAGAAAATTAGATAAAGGATGGGCCACTTTTAACCGTAGCTGAATAACGGTGGCCCCCTAAAGACATTCTTACTGAAGCACAGACATGGCCTGTTTTCCTATATAGTCTTTTTCAGGTGAATTTCACAGAGCCGTTTCCTGTAAATGGCACGCGGAGCGCGACGAAAAAATTAATTTTACTTCATCTTAATGGTGAAATTGAAACAAAATAGACAAAGATTGTTCCCTTTTCACTACAGCTAAATAAGCGTGATCCCTGAGGATATTTGTACCTAGCAAAAACGTACCGTTGATTTTCTATAGAGTCCTTTTCATTAGATATTTTTAGAGTCCTTATCTGTGATGGGACGCGCAGAACACGCCGAAAAATTGATTTTTGAGACATCTCAATAGAGAAATTAATGGAAATTAGAGAAAGGGTGGTCCCTTTTCATTTCAGCCGAAAAAGAGTGGAGCTCCAGATTAGGGTAAAATAAGATCATCGTTCCTTTCAGAAAGCTTGGGGCACTTGGTCAGAGAAGGGCACCAGAAGACGACCACCTACCTGCCTCCCCCTTCCACTAGTAACGGTAGACCTGTGTACGGCCCGGACACTGGTGATAAGTTTCAGTGACAATGGGAGCGGTGTTCAACAAGAAGTAACACTGAATCCTGACATATTTAAAACGGTTGCACGCGAAGCGTGTCGAAAAAAAAAAACCAACGTTGAGACATTTATTTGAAGAATATTGTTTTTATCTAGTTTTCAATGCAGTATATGACCTGTTTAAACATTAAACAACATGATTAAGCATCACTCGCGTAGCTCTGTCAGTTCCAGTTTGTATTTTTTTTTTTTTTTTGCAAAAACAACCAGACTAAGGCATAAAAAAGTAAGTTCTGGAAAAAAGTGTGTGGGGGGATTGCTCCCGTCGTGCCCCCCCCCTTCGTAATCCCGCTTATACTATTGGTTCAAGTCAAGCCGGCCACGGCCTTTTTTCCACTTGTGGCTCACTTGTTTCCCCTAATCCATTTCTTTCGCGGAGTTTTACGCACAACTGCAGTAGGCTCCATTTTTAGTTTCTTTGGTATGACTCGACCTGGGAATCAACCCGGGTCCCCCGCGTGAGAGGTGGATGCTCTACCTGCCCGACCAAATACGCGGTCTGTCGCTTCTTAGGGAGAGGATGCATAACATTCAATATCCTGATTCGCGTCTTCAGTAGTACTTACCGTCGAAACTTGTTGCAATCCCCCTTTTCAGATGTAGTTTGGGTGAGGATGTCTTCCTGGTTTACCTCTACCGTTCTTGCAAAATTGTTGTAACTATCATTTTAGGCCACATTATCGCTTTATAATAATACAAAACATGTGTTTGAAAGTATTTCTTCGCCCCCTCAGTAAAAGTTTCTCTTAGGAGATTCTATCCAAGCGACATGGACTTCTAAAACATACCTTTCCCAGAACTTCGCGCATGTCATCAATATTCCAAACTCCACATATTATCCAATTTTAATATTTCTAGCTGTATTGTTGCATCACGACTTTCCAAACTTTCCTTTGTTGGGCCTAAGCAGATCTAATATCTTTTCTTAATTCTTCTTAATTGGAACCTGACAATTAAACAACATCAGTAATTAGCGGATGTGCACTGGTTAAAAAGAGATTTTTGATTGGCTGTTGACATTGTCTAATATCAATTGTATTCTTTGTTATGATTAAGTATTAGCTAAGATGTTAGCACTATCGTTATAATGTTTGCTTAGGAAATTTCTTTTTAAATAGCGTGCAAAGCCCTAAATCTTGGGAGAAACACAACGGTTCCTTGTATACTTTGGCGTAAAGAATAAGAAGAAGAGGTGTTGAAGAGTTCGACGTTTGGTATGTTTTCATAAATACAATATTGGCTAAGAGAAGCCGGGAAACAAGAAAAACCTGCTAAATAGAGCAATAGGTACTAAAGATCGTGCCACTGTGTATATATACATTGTACTGAACACCCGTTTCGTGCTACAGCACAGAAGATAAAGTGAGTCATCATCCTAAACCTAGTCAATTTGTCGCTGAAGTGACTCACTTAATATGAAGTAAGTCACTACATGGCGACAAATTGACTAAGTTTTAGGAAAAAGTGTTCTAAATATTTAGTTATATTCATCTTTGATATAAAAAATAAGTTAATCCGAATCAACCCTACAAAAGGTAACAGAGTAGTATAATTTGAGTTACATTGTTAGCATTGCGATTGTCAATTATGTGAAATGGTTCATGTCAGCTTTGTTCCCGAGAGGTCGGACGCTTCTTCTGCTTAACGCAAAATTGAAATAAATAGGTATTACATGATTATCATTTGCCTGCATTCCTCCTCTTACCGTACTGCATTCACTTGACCTGCATCTCTTGTGGAGCAGGGCTAACATTTTAACAATTCAGTTTTTTTAAATTGTTTAAGTATTGGGGGGGGGGGGGGGTATTACTACTCACCTAAACCCACGGACTTCCTATACATGGACAGAGCATACTATCCGTAGATTGTGATTGTAGCCACCGCCCGTGTGAGTAAAGGCATAGCAAGATGGTTGTCAGCTATGGTTTCATATGTGAAAGTTTGGACTTTTTAAGTAGTTCAACGCAACAGATTTTGCATGAAACTTAAAATATTTTCAAAGTAATACAAGGTAAGGTCAAAATCAATACACGTTTGCAGGAATATGGTATTGTTTCTCACTGAAGTTAAACTTTTGCTTAAAATATTACAGTGTCGTCGTCAAATCAGACAAATTATAGTTTTACGGCGGCCATCTTTGTGCGCCTTTTTTGGCCCAGTCGGTGGCGACAACTTACAGCTGAGATGTACGCTTCACATGCTCTGCCCATGTATACAGGAAGTGCGTGCCTAAACCCGATTCTTACTTCCATAGAAGGCTGAAGTGCTCATTTATTATCTTTTCCTTTACATAACTTGATATTCTTTTGTAATGGAGACTTGCGTAGTACAAACATTCTGCTTTTTAAGGGTTTCACCACCTTTTTTCTATATAGTTTTAATGCAAATCTGTTTTAACACTGATGTGGAAAAAATGTGTAACACCATGTAGGATGCTAACTTAGTGTACTCGTGATTGATTGAACGAGTAAGAAATATGTATTTTACAGCTTTTATAGCGGCTAAATTTTGATTGAAAACGTACATAGACCACCCTTCAATCGATTATTAAGACTGGACCTTTTTAATGAACTAGGACATGTGATTTTAACTCTCGAATTAAATAAGCCTTTGAAATCTGGATGTAGGATTTACTTCAAAATTTTCGAGACAGGAGCATGTTTTCAATCATAACAAACAAGATCATGATCCCGTTAAAGGTATGTGTTACATGTCAGAGAAAAAGCATGTCTCTACTTCTTGTTACTTGCGTAGCAGGCTGCACGGCATATTCCTTGTTACGTCATGAAGCTGAGGAGCTGAGAAAACAGAATTCGCTCCGCGGGGTAGCTTTCCCGAGGAAAACTCATTTGAAATTAGGCTATGTCAGTATCTTTTACGATTATACCTTTTTAACGTTTGCATGTTTCTAGAGTAAGAGGCTTTAATTAACTCTTAACTACTCGCCATGTATACATACCAAAAGATTTGCATACTGAGCTCGTGCTTATGCATGATTAAGTGCAAATCAGAAATAACCCGATAAATTGGTTAATTTGTGACCGATTTTGCGGATGGGAATTGCGACTCTCAAAACACTGGGGCTAAGTTTAACCAAGATGTGTGTTCTATTCACTTTAATGCAATCCTGGCCAAGTGTCCTATTGAAACTTTCCTAAATCCAGTGGCGTAACCAGCGCGGGGCAGAGGGGCAGACTGCGCCCCCCGGACACAAAAAACCGGGAAGGGAAGAAAATGACGGGAAGGGAGAGAAGGGAAGAAAAGAAAGGAAAAAGAGGAAAAGAGAGGGAAGAATAGAAAAGGAAAAAAAAAAGGGGTCGAAAGAAAGGATAGAAAGACAGAAGGAAAAAGAAAACGAAAAAGAAGGGAAAAGGAAACGAAAGGGGAAAGAAAAAAAGAGAAAAATGAGAAAAGAAAAAAAGTAGGCCAACTATAACATCAAAAACATGGTTGATTTGCATTCATGGAACCTGATTAAATCCCCCGTTTAGTGAAAGTGTTACAACCAACATTGGCGAGATATTCTTTAACCTCTTGGACAGTTGCTTCCCACCTGGGCACAAACTACATACTCTACTCAACAGAAACACGGTGAAACTGAGTTACAGCTGCATGGCAAACATAGACCAAATTATATCAGCGCACAACAAATACATGCTGGCGAAACAGGAAGTACAAACAGCAACGCGAAGCAACTGCAATTGCAGAGAGCAAAGCGAGTGCCCATTGGAAGGCAACTGCCTCACGAACAACATTGTGTACCAAGCAACTGTAACACGCCACCACAGCCACAACGAAGAAACATACATTGGTCTAACAGAGAACACATTCAAAACAAGATACACCGCCCACAAGTGTAGCTTTAAACACAAAGACAAAAGAAACGCAACTGCAACTGCAGTGAATACATCTGGAAACTAAAGGATTAAAATGTAGAACATTCCGTTAAATGGAAACTCATGAACAAAGCTCGAGCATACTCCACATCATCTAAAACTTGTAATCTCTGTCTGGAAGAAAAGTTCTTGATTATACTCAAACCTTCCTTAGCAACTCTAAATAAAAGAAACGAACTGATAAGCTCTTGTAGACACAGGAACAAACATCTACTGTGTAATTATTCTAATAGGTAATGTATCTTGGCTCGCTGTACACCATTCTTGCCTGTTCACAATGAACACGGAACGAACAAGTGCTTCAAAATGAACACGTTCAAAAGCAGCGAACACATTCGTATTCAACGTTATTGACATCATTCTACTTCAGGCTGCTGAGGAGTGAGGACCTTCATAATTGGCCCTTACGAAACAGTTCTGTAAAGCTATGTTGTAAGAACTTATTGCCAACCTTTTCAATATATATATATATATATATATATATATATATATATATATATATATATATATATATATATATATATATATATATATATATATATATATATATATATATATATATATATATATATATATATATATATATATATTAATAACATTAAATTAGTCGCCTAAGGTTAACAAAATAATGTCTGAGGTCCACTTTATCGGAGGAAAGACTTTCCTCTCCTGCTCTTTGCCAGACAGTCGGAAGGACTTTAGAAAAGCAATCATTTTCAGATTTACCACCAATATTTGGAGGAAGTGCAGATTCTTCAGTAATCCCCCAATTCTTTAAACTTCCGCACAGGAAGCTTAGAATCCAAAGCTTTCTGCAATATAAACTTCATATCAACAAATATAAGGTCCATATTCAAAAGGGCAGAGACCTCGGCGCGTATCCATATCTGGTGTTCACATTTGCAAGAAAAATCGGAAACTTTGCTACTACTTACAAGCCCGAGACATAAAGCTGTAAGTGATCGCTTATAAAGCAGTCAGTGTGTAATTTGTCCTACCCGTAGCAGTGCCGTTTCCCTAAAATTTACTTTAACAAAAGCTTTTTTTTTCTAAAAAAAGCGAACGTTTCGACAGCTTTTAATGTCACCGAGAAGCCTTAAATGGCGCTCTCTAGATAACACGATCTTCAGTCGACATGCCATCTCAAATATAGGTTAATAGAAAACGCAGATTCTTCGATAGTCTCCCAAATATTCAAATTTCCTTACAGGAAACTCTGAAACTAATCTATTTTCTGCAATACAACGTATGTATGCAATACATATTTGCAAATGTGTAAAAAGGACCCCAATTTTCGGTACGTACCTTATACAGAAGTGTTCGCACTTAAGAAACAAAAAATCAAATTTATTTTTAAAATTTGTTCTTGATCGTAGAAAAAGCCAACAAATCTAGCATAAAAATGTACCTTTTGGCCAATGCATGGTCCAAAATTACCCCCCCCCCAGCACTCCCCCCCCCCACACATTAACACAGCTCAACTAGTACAAAATCGGGAAACCTCTATGCTTTTGCCCCCCCCTCCCCGCCGACAGTCAGGTGTGGTTACACATTAACACAGCTCAACTAGTACAAAATCGGGAAACCTCTATGCTTTTGCCCCCCCTCCCCCGCCGACAGTCAGGTGTGGTTACGCCACTGCTTAAATCCTAATTACTTTAACTAGAACCTGTGTTAGTTGAACCAGGACTTGCATTAAAACTTAACCAGGATTCATTTGAAGTAAATAGAACACCGATCCTGTTAAATTTAACGAGCGTAAATAGAGTAAAAACGCCATTATTCATGAGTGCTGAAATTGTAAGAAGGCTACTATTGCCACCATACCACACCGACTGTGTCAGCAATTTTTACAGGCAAATGAAAATATTTTTAGAACTCAAAAATCACCACTGAGAAGTGTATCGCGTGCACACTTCTTTTAACTCAATAACGAGCATTAATACTTGATTACAAAATTTTGCCTTTGCAATGAATTTTTTTTCTAGAGACTAAGCTTTTCTTTTGAAGTGCGGGAAATCCCTTCACTATGAAAATTGAAAGAACAATGCATATAACATCATTTTTGGTACAAAATACCTCACTACTACTAATATAGCTTTTGCAATCTCATCAAATGTCGCTGCGAATCTTGTTCAACCTGACCTTTAAAATAACACAATTGTAGAATACAGTAAGTTATTCAAGTACTTCCACCTACTTTGTTTTTCTGTTCTTTGTTCTGAACTTGTAGTCGGTCATTCACATTCCATTGTAGTTGTCTTACAGGAACAAGAACAAAAACTTAGCGCATTTCCTTGTGTGCCCTTTCTTTCACTGCAACCTGCCATTAGGCTTTACTAATGTCATTTAATATCACAGAAAGGAAATATGGCGGAAATATGATGTGACTTGTGTTACTTTGCATTGATCAAAAGTGGCGTGCGCAGGAATTGTAACGTGGGCAACCGGTGAATGTTTCCTACAAGCAAAGTAGGGTTTCCAAATGACCAATTACGAAGAAAAATAGCGCATTGGGGATTTAAGGAACTGTCGTTTGTTTGTTAGTTTACATTTGATGATATCCTGCATGTTTCAAAAAAAAAGATTCGCAAAGTTCGATGTTTTAATATGCAATGGGAGAGGTATAAGGAGGAAGGGTGTCCCCTTATCCTGTGAAAATGTTTGCTTTGCTAGAAGGTCTGAGATGCAAACTGGTACTACTTTGAAAAATTTTGAAGCATATGTTAACTCATGACGACTGCTCGAGTAGATCCAGATGGAGTACTTCAGGTTGATTTCCTGTGACTACTCGAAAGAGTCGGATCGTAACTTCTCCAATTGTACACGCGTCCACTATCGCCTCATCGTAAAGAAAAAAAAATAAAATAAAAAGAACCAAGACAACTGCCAACTAAATTTGGACAGTCTGTGCAATTGATTACACAATATGAAAAGAAAACCCTTCACAGGAAAGCACCGACACCACAGACAGTTTACAAAGAACATTCAAATAGTGTTCATGTCAATTTGAATGAAATGTTTATTATCACTAAAAATTTTAGGAGTCATCTAAATAATTGAGAGATGTTTATAAAAATGCTTCCTTCTTGTTTTAAATCCTTAAGACTTAAAACTAAGAAACCTAACAAGTGCATGACGTTCGTTCCATTCAGGTATTCCACCTGGACTGTACACTCTAAAAATACCCTGATCAAAATTGACCAGAATGCGGTCACCGGTTATCCAAGCCGGATTCCTGCTTAAGCAGTGACATATTCCTGTTTAAATTTGACCAGGAATATGTTGCTGCTTAACCTGGAATCCAGGTTGGATGCTCTTGCCAGGTTTCTTATTTTTAAGCCTTTAGGGTTTAAAACAAGAAGGGAGCATTTTTATAAACATCTCTCAATTATTTAGATGACTCGTAAAATTTGACCACATCCTGGTCAGTTTTGACCAGGATGTTTTTACAGTGTATATTTTGAAACTTACACACTATTTAAATTCCCCACGTTGCCAAAATATTGCTGAAGCCGGCAGAGTTTGATGCCTCAGTAGGGCATAGATTTACCAGTGGCAGTGCCCTGGGGTGGGGTCTGGAATCGGGCAAAAGTCACCGCCCCTGCGATAAATAGTCCCGTACGGCCACGACTATCAATATGGAAGACTTTTTGAATTCTTCTTTAAAACATCAGTCGACTCATTCGGGTTAAATATTCACAAATTATTCTTGGCTGTATCTGCAATGGTCTGCTAACACCCTAAGCAACGGGAAGTTTCATATTTGACCAATAGGAGAGGGCGTGAAGCAAACATTTCATCTGATCCACGCCAATGGATGGTACTACTTAGGCCGTCGTACTGGCACACAGTCCAGTCCCCCACACTGTTAAAAATTTCTGTAAATTTACAGACTTTTTTTAACTTAAACTTTTTGTATTTTACTTTCAATAGAGATTTTCTGTATCTTTACAGACACTTTGTATTGCTACAATAAAAAAAGGTTGTTTAACATGTATTTTCTGTTTATTTCAAAAAACCATTTCTGTCTGCTTTTTTAACCAAATTTTACTTCTTTGTAAAACTTTTTCTGTAAATTTACAGAAATTTTAACAGTATTTTGTATTTTTCTGATTTCACATAAATATACTGTCATTTAACAAACATTCATTTTGTTTTTAAGCTGAAAAGAAAACAAAAATAAGCCCAAACAAACAAACAAATAAGAAATAGCCAGAAAATTTTTAATATATAACATGCATCGTTCTGCGAAGTTTCAGTTAAAAAAATAAACATTTTTGGCAAATTTATGGCCCTATTTGAAAATTCACTTACATTTATTGTAAAAGCATACTTAGTTATTACGTTCTTAGTTATAAATATCATACAACTGGTGTTTTGTCACACATTTTTAAGTAAAAAGAAATTGTAAGGCCCTAATTTCAGAGCACTGACAATTGGTATACTGATGTCAACTCATCGCCACAGGCGCTCATGCACTTGATCGAATTAAAAACGTTTCACAAATTTACTTGAAAGAGTCTGTAAATTTACAACTTTATGACGTATATCTCATTTTGCATAAATGGGTGGAGCTTATTTTGTAGGCATTTTCCTAACAAAAGGATTGCTGTTGCTTTGAATAATATCTTTTTTGGCGTTTTTTAATCAGGAAGTGATAAACTTATTGTTTACCTTGTCTCGAAATGTTTGCAACCAATGTATTTGCATTCTTTGTCATATTTATTTTAAAAACAATTATTATATTGTACAAAAAAATGTGACTTTCCAATTACAAAGTTCCTAGAGATAGCAGTCTGCTTGACAACAATATGACAACAAAGCATCCTCATTGTGTTTTGATTGAAAACAACTTCGTAACGACACATTACGTTGATAAGCAAATACCTGATCTACGTAATGGTGAAGGGTATGTTACGTAATAACATATGAAAGGAAAAAAAGCGATATTATAATAAATATTAAAATGCCGAGAATGAAAACAGTAGGCTGTAAATTCACATAAAATTAAGGTAAAAAAAAAAAAACAGAACAATTCTGTAATTCGATTTTACAGTAGACATTTGTAAACTAATTTAGATGCAAAAACTGTAAAGAAAAAACAAACACTTAATGTTTTTTCATGATTACAGTCTGGCTGTAAAAAAAACATTATTTGGTTGGAAAAAAATTTGCCATAAAAATTATGTAAATTTACAGAGAAATTTTTAACAGTGCACTCATCCAGAAAAATCCGCTCTGTCGCTTTTGACTTCCATTCGACACCTCAACGAAGGGACACTGTCATTGAAAGTAAAAAATTCCTCCAAGTTTTTTTTTTTTTACTGGTGCTACCTCCACCGTCTCGTGGTGGGTAGATGGAATCTCTTGTCTCGTTGAATTTGCAAACTGATATGTACAATTTCAGTTAACGATCCCCAGAGAATCTTTTGCATTTAAGCAAATTCTTTATACTGTAGCCGCGATACAATGTGTCAGGGTCACGTTAATAGATGGGACCTATTGTTACTTTTATTGCCCCTTTTCTCAAAAAGACTGTGTGTAGTTCCTGTAATAATATCAACTACTTTTCACAAGATTGACCATCACATGCTTAGAGTTCGCCTATTTTCTAACAGTTAAGACAGTGAGAAATGATAGCCTCGCTTCAAAAGTATACCCCTTGTTTGTCATGCTCTGCCGAAAGTGCGTAATTTTTGACAATCGTAGGTAAATTCTTCAATCTTTTCATAGAATCAAATTAAAGGACAGACAGTTGACAATCTGGAAAGACATGGTCTGGGGTAAGTAAAGGGCTACCAGAATATGATTTCAAAAAGGGATGGAAATAAGCATTTAATCTACAAATGTCTCATATGAATTCTTTTTTAAGCGGCTCACCGTGATTTGGCTCATGAAATTCAATAAAGTATTCCAAATTTGTCAATGTTTTTTGCACATAGGCCTACCACTCACAAATGGTCAAACTTAGACATTCCCCTTGTTTTACATAAACATTACTGTTTTGTGAGTAAGCTCCCGTTTTGTGAGTGAGTGTTTATATCTTCAGTTTTGATTTCAAACACTCAAGAACCAGACTAATTTTCAAATTATGCACAAACTGTTTCAAGTTAATGCACCACAGAGTAAAAAGAAAATCAATTTTTTTTACTTAACTATTGGGTATGAAACTTGAATATACGCTGTCAGCATTTTTAATGTGGTAGTTACCCTAACACTCTCATTAAGTTATCGATATCAACTCAAAGAGCCCCTTTATAACTTATAATAAATGGTTCTTCGTTCTTCATATCATACCACCATTTATAGTACTATTTTATCATTGCGAGGATTTTTCATTTACAATGCTTTGAAAAGACAAGAATAACCCGTCATAAAAGTTGGTATTTATAAGAATAGAACTGCACACTCAGTATGAAATATAGAATTCAGGTTCCTCAATCAGTTCACGGAAAACCTGGTGTATATGATGACGTGTGCAAAAAAAAAAATAATAAAAATGATAAATTGTATTTTAAAACATAAGGGTGAAACAGAACAGAAAAAGAATATAACTATTCAAATTTAGTAATTACGGGCGGACAGATAATTAAGTCCAACAGTCTTATATCGTTAATTTGTATTGTCTGAATGCAATTTTAACACCTTCACGTTCAATGAAATTTAGGAAATCAAGAGGAATTATATTGTCCAATCATCCATGAAACAGGTAGACAAAGAATTTGAAAGATCATCACTGATGGACCCCAGTTATGGACGACAAATCTTACTTTTATTTGACTGTTCGGTCTCGTTTTTACGTATGGGTAATAACTAAGTATACGTTCAGTGAGTGACACTTTTATCAGAGAATAAGGAACAAAATTCCAGGTAACACATTAAAACCAAACCAGCCTTTATAATTTAAAGAACATGTTTATTTTTTCGCTGACTTGCAAATTTAGACTGGAGGTAGTGCTTGGACGAGCAATGTGGGCTTTGTGAAGAATTGAAGTAATGTAATATAAAGTAGAAGGTGAAATTATGTACTTACCTCCGCGGCACGACATAACGGAACAGTAGCTATATTGTATAATGGTAGCGAGGAGGAGAAGTACCGCTGAAAAAAATCGAGCCATCTCGTAATCGGGCAAGCTGTTCTTGATGAAAGAAAAATAGTTTAGCTACTAGTTTCACATCAGAAAGGATCTCCACTTTAAGTTGAAAAGAAGGAAAAAGTTTTGCCTTTCGATGGTCGCCGGTCTTGATCACAAGACTTAAAGTGTTAAGTCTAATATCTGGAGATGAATTGTAACTGTTAAGGGGTAGCTCAATCATCTTTTCCTGGGTATAAGCCGAAGTTTCAGGTGAGTCACCGGTTAAGAAAATATAAAACCGTGACAAGGAGGTGTGGATTACATCATATTTCCATCAATGGGAAGGTTTCACTGTGACCGAGGGTAGTCATCTTGACAGATTAAGGTATTTACTCACGAGGGAACATTTTAATCAGTCATGTATTTTTTAACACCCTATTTTTTTCAAAACGTTTACACAATAACGTAAAATGATACGCGGATTTGCATAACACGCAAGAAATCCTGTTCTTCCTTAAACTTGAACACTGTTCTTATAAAGCTTTAACATTCAACTTTTATATCCTTTTCTGTAATTATTTACCAAAGGATTACTTTCATCAAATTTTGCTATTATATTTCTAATATTTCAGTTAATATGGTATCACACAGTTAAATTGTCATCGTCCATATTCAAGTGTTGCAAAATTGAAAAGTCCATACGACGGATGAAATCTACTTTTTTAAGTAATATATTTGAAATGATATGGTCAAGGTAATCGAACAACAGGTCAATAACCCTCGGGAGGCTGTTCCGGTAATAATTCTCTTTTACTGTGTCGGTAGAAAATGTGAATAAAAATTTATTTTTGTGCACGATTTAATTACGGAAAATATTTGTCTAAGGGATTCACTTTCATTTTTCAATGCATTCAACATGCAGTGAGTTACCCTGCTCGCCAGAGAAGTCGAAAAACGAAAGATTTGTTGGCTTGCGTCTTTTACTCTTCTGCAGAGGTTAAAATTGGGTCATTACTTTGAGTCTGATATTAATCCAGGGCGCATGCATGTTCTCAGCAATTAACCCTTTACCGTTGTGCTCCGATCGGGGCATATTTGCGCTGATCGGGAGTGGGCGGAAAAGCGGACGTAGCCCGCCCCGCATCGGCTTCCGTAGGCCATTGACCCCGTGACCTTAAACTACTGTCTCTCTCGCTGCTGTGCATGGCCGAATTTTCGGGTAGCTAATCGCAGTTTCGAGCTCCGCGTGAAACAGTAAAGATGGGTGACAGCCGAGCTCTCCGCATGGGTCCAAAAGGACCCAAACAACGGTAAAGGGTTAAAGCTTACCTCCACTGAGTGGATAAATCGAGAAGAAAGGGCGCCAAATACGTCTTCACTCCGTGAGATCAACTTGCGCACTGCAGCTTGATAAATTGTGCAATCTCATGCAATTCTGGAGTGTATTGTGATGGAAAGATAGGACCTGGAATATTTCCATAATGAACGAGTGTTTTCCTAATTAGGTTTGGTTCAAAACGGATAATCAATCATTTCATTACTGAGTTAGATCAGTAGTATGTTTGAAAGGACATCGATTTACTGCATGAGAAAATACATGCCTCTCGCGGACTTTTATTGTAACGTTTGTACAAAACGCTTTTCACGTGTAGCTATCACAGACTTCTCCTATTGACGTAAGATTACGTGAACAACAGTATCATCATTGCTCGACCAGTTTACGAAAATAACTCCTACACTAATTTAATTTGCGTAATTTGAAAATAAACAAACATTACTTCAGACAAAATGCAAAATGACCTGAATGAAAATAAATTGTCAAAGTCCTATTTCATTTCAAATTAAAGTGAATGTTTACACGTTTTCGCATAGTCTATCAATGCTTAAGTTGCATAAAACGAACAGATCCACACTTTGAACCGAAGGCATGGGAGCAGCCACATTAGTAACATTAAAGTGATGTGACTAGTTGGGTAGCCAGGATGGAATTTTAGGGGAGCCTAGGTAACAAGTAGGAAAGCCTGGTACCTCCGATTGTCATGCGTGGCAAGATTATCTAAGCGGATGGCCACCATCAGTTGGAGCGGAGCGTACAAGAAAATTGTGGGTTTTACAAACCCTCCAGATGGCGGGAAACGGCACTTTCCATGTGTTTTGAGCTGGATGTACCCAGCCTTGAAATACGAATCTCATGTCTGCCAGACTGCCACTTCTCAAATAGTGAGAATTGAAATCAATCTTTGAAAAATGATAATACATATACTTCTTAGGGAACCAAAATCTGGGAATCTCTGATCTGTGGCCTGGGGGATGAGACTAAAGGGAACCGGTATCTCCCTTTCCATTGGGAAAAATTGTGAACTTCAGGATAACGTAGATTGCAAATGCGGCAATATTTGAATGGATTTCAGCTTTAATAGGAAAACCAAAATTAATTGTGACCCCCTCTGAGAAATTTTCTCCGCGTTAGATTTGCTAGATGCAAAATGGAGCTTTGTTTGGCAAAACTTTGAACTGTTAAGAGGCCTAAGTTTTAGAATTTTCCAGTGTCGTAGCCAGCGGGGGGCAGGGGGCAAAGTGGGAACGTGATGGATGGTGTTGAAAAAATAGAGGAGAGCAACAAAAGAAACGACGACAGGAGAGAGGTATGATAAGTTGACGGAGTTAGGGATGGGGGGGGGGGTTGTAACAGGGAAACATAGCTTCACTAGTGTGATCCTTTTATGACATTGAAAACTAATACGTTTCAGGTTGATGTTGTTATACTTTACCTAAAGTGTTCTCATGTTCCAATCAACTGCATGCTATTTGTTCAATTCAATTACGTAGTGCTTTGCAAAACACTTAGTGTGCTGATGCAACATAATTGTACAAATGGGTTTTCGTCACAAAGTTTTCCAAGTCTGATAAAATTCAAAACGCTTCACCCTCTGCTCCTGTCTCCAGCGGCATATGCTGATTGGGACATGCGAGGTTTAAAATATTCAGGAAACGATATTTTGATGATGTTTGTGAATTATATACTTGTATCTAAAAAGCCATATGAAAGGAACGAAAATCAGTTTCTATTTTGTGATAGGCCATCATCGTTTGTACACTTACTGATATTCTTAAGAAATACTCATGGTCGATACTGTTTTGTTTTACTTCCAGTTCTTCATTTCATGTGCTAATCCAGGGGCGTCGATTTCGGGGGGGGGGGGGGGGACAGGGGGACATGCCCCCACTTTTTTGAGTGGAGGGGACACTAACGTAAAAGTTCCCCGCCCCCCCCCCCCCACTTTTTGTGACGTGAAACTTAAAAATTAGGTTCTGCCAAAAGGACTTTACATGTAGGTTATGAAAGGTGTCCTCTCCCGATTACGATCGACTAGCTTTCTGTGTCAATAATTTCATATGTTAACTTTGCAAATCCCCAAAATTTTCACTCGCTCTGCGCGCTTGCAATCTCATTGATGTTCTTTTTTAACTTGCATATCAAACATACATTATTCATCGGTCTCTATGATTATGTCGGTTGTTCGTGTGCATAGGGCAGCAGGTGTGGTTATGAAAGAGCACAAAATTTAGGAATAGGAAGAAGATGAATCGTCCCCTACTATGTTTTAATGAAATCTGTGGTCTTTAGTGATTTCCCAGCCTGGAAGGCTGAAATTGGCAAACATATTTTAGGGAAACTGAAAATGTCTAGGTGCACAGTCTGCATGCAACTTTTTAGAAAAATGTATGATTTCTAATGCAAAATTTCGACACGCTCACATCATTCTTTTGTATAGCGATGCGACCATTTCATATTTAGAACATTATCAGAGAAGTAAATTCACACTGACGTTTGCAACATAAAAGACTTCAATCAGGAATTAGAAGTACACCTCCATCCTCTGTCTGCAGATAATGTAGGATGAGGTGTCGTTCGAAAAATCATATTTTAATGTTTTTTGTATCAACAGTCTTACACCAGTAGGCCTATGCAACAGTGTCTCAGTGGCACCGTGCAAGTGGGTACCATCCCCCCCCCCCCCCACCATCGCACTCAAGTCCTCGATCTGTGATTTTCCGTCGTAGATGGAAGTGCGATTTTGATCAAGTCTTTCGCAAACTATGACAATTTTAGTTGTGATTCTGATTACTTGTAGAGAACACCTCGTATCTAAATTGACCGAATAGTCCGTTGAAGTAATTACCACCACTTTCAAGATCATGTTTTCAAAACTTTGGAGTTTTCTAGTAACTCAAAATATTGAAACGTTTAACACCATTTTGCATCTGGGCCCCCTTTTCTCAGACACCCTGTGGCGTAGCTAGGGGAAAGGCGGCTCTAAAAAATGAAGAATTCGGAAATTTGCTATTTGTGAAACCAGCCTACTGTGTGGTTTTGACAACTCATGAAATTCCGTAATCTCCCCATTAAAAGCTCCCCATTCGTCATTATTTGAATCAAAGGAGCAAAATTTTCCGCGCCTTCTCGCGCCGCAAATTACGGCCCTTGCACAATGGTGTTCACACTCGTAAAATCGTAAAATCTGGATGCATGCCCGACCCCCCTCCCCTTCCCGAAAAAATGTCTAGCAACGCGGTTGTACACACCTTACCAGGACAGGTGAAAAAATTTTGGCCAGATGTCCCCCCATTTTGAAAACGAAATCGACGCCCCTGTGCTAATCTATGCTATTCACAGTTCCATTTAATTTACCTGTATTCGTGGTGTATACAATAGTAGAAATACGGATCATTGTACAGTAAGAGATTCAGGAGAAACCTCAAGTCCTATTTAATTTTAGAGTCATTGGTGATTTCCTGTGAAAACTTGCCAAATCTTCAGAGAATATCTTCTATGGTGGCTTTGAAGAAAGCTCAGTGACCCGCTGCAACCTAATTGTAAAAATTGACTTCCCTCGCTAATTTGTATTCCACGTCGATACCATTCAGTCCATTTTTAAAGCGACAGTCATTCTTTTGTGTTTGATTGAAATTAAAATATACATGAATCAGTATTTTCGATGAGGTCAGTAAAATCCCTGTATTCAAAAAGCAGTATGAAAGACAGGAAATATTTTTTTTAAGTTCTGATAACTCATCTTGCACACTTTCATGTACCTTGCTATTATTCAGTAGAAGTGTTTGCTATCGATGCTGTTATGATTCACATTCTAATCAGTCCATATTTGTTACTATTTCAGTGTTATATATGGTGTACAATGGACTGCAGGCCATTGAAAAGTGAGTTTCAGGAGGTGATTGTATGGCTTAGGTGTTTAGTGCTTTCGGTACTTTAATGCAAAAATTTGTAAAATCGCCGAAATATGATTGCATGGAATCAAAACATTTTCAGCACATATTGATCTAGAATAAAAAAGCAAAATATAGCACCATTTCGCATCTAAGGCCTTGGAAGCAGCAAGACAATTTCCAAAAGGTGAGGGGGACACCCCAGGATGGCGGTCAAGAATAGGAACGATAGGTCGATTTTGCCCCCTCACAAAAAAAACCTGGTTACGCCCCTGGGATTTTCCTATTTGGGGAGCATGAAAAATTTCAAAACACTCATTTTTAGTCTTTGTAGAGATTTTACAAGTGACATACATACTACCAAAGAAACAATGTTTTCCGGTTTTCAGTGGTGTCTAGATGCAAAATGGTGCAGTATTTGTTCAGTCATCGGTACATTACGTAGTCAAAATTAAAATACCACGAGTAAATCTCTCAAAATATTTAAACCGCAAAGCAGAAGTATGGATCATGCGGACTTGTGGACATTTTACAAATCCGCCCGGACGCCACTTGTCGAAAAAATCGTTCTACAGTGGCAGTTGGTTATGGGAAGGAGTGAGGCACGACACAGGGCCGTCGGAAGCGGGGGGGGGGGCTGGGGGGCTACAGCCCCCAATAATTTTGCCATATATAGTTTTTTTTTTTTTTTTTTTGGAAGTGAGCATTTTATTACAACGAAAGGTCAAAATAAGGACTGCTTAGATACTATTAACAAGCCCAGGAAATTCATTTCCAGCTGTCTGAGGGGTTGGGATTTTTGAAAATTTTCTGTACTCTCCGCGCCAACCGATGGTGGCGCTCCGCTTAGATAGTCAGCCCGAGTCAGCCCCCCCCCCCCAATCGAAAATACCTTCCGACGGCACTGCGACATAGGCCTACTTGTTAGGGATGGAAGGGAAGAATTATTCGAAGGCAGTGCCTTACCCTTAAGGCATATTTTGTGTATGATAAAGTATAGGAATGGTCGTGTAAGAATGGTCTCCAGTGTATGATAAAACAATTTGGACTTATTGTCGGCAATCCTGATAGCTTTAAAGGAAGGGTAAGTGCTTTACCTCCTTCCGTAACAGCTCCCTGATTATACACTACCGTGACTAATAAGCTAGAAAAAAAGGCCGAGAATCAGGAGGCTGCATCCCCCACAAATTTTCTTTTCTCACCATCCCATCAAAGTAAAATACCTTTTGCCAATTTAGTGTATTGAATTGCTCCTCGGAACTAAGTGGTCCCCTGACAGAATCCAGTCTTTGGGGTTAGATCATTTATAGTATTTAAGGACAGGTACAACATTCCAAAATTTTTGAGAAGACTTCAGTGTCCCCAGACATAATCTCTCCCCGACTGAGGCACCAAAGTTTGCCTGATTCAGCAAGGTACTGGTCGATTTATTGGGGTGGCAGCCCCCCCCCCTCGGCCCCTTTTTAAACGCCCAGATGGCCCCACTCATTATGAAATTGGAGTCAGTCAATGCTGCAGGTGTTTAGCGTTGTGAATTTGATGCCGATTGATGCATGAAAGTGAGTTTGTCAAACCCACAAAAAATAAGTTGCAGCACTCTTTAAAGTTAATGTCAAGTTTTCCTCTGTACCAAACATGAACATGGATCACTCGCATCTTCAGATACTGGGCTTTTATTGGAGACAAGTCAGAAATTTACGAAACAGAGTTTGGAAAACAACACTGTAAGTTGACTGGTGTTTCAAATGGAAAATTTCCAATTTTTTCATTTTGAAAGCCGGAGGCAACAGCCGTCTGTCCCCTGCAGCTACGCCACTTTGTACACTACAATGTTACATTTTGCTATTCTGCCCGTTGTTTTTTAATTTGCCAGATTTTTTTTTTTTGGAGGGGGGGGGGGGCAAAATGGTATGTTTTCCCCCTAATATTTTGTTGGGGCGATTGTCCTCTTCCCCCTTCCCCTAGGATCAACGCCCCTGTCACAGAATGCCTTCATTACACTTGAGGAACTGAGAAATATGAGTTTTGAAAGCATGCCTGCAGAGAGGCGTGCTCAGTGTAGGATAACTTGAGAAATTTGACAAAGAATGGTATATTTGTTCATTGTGTTTTTCAATTTAGCCAAATTAAGGTTTATTGGTAGCCAGATTGAGTAAAATCCATAATAGCCAGAAATGGATAGCACTCAGACTGAATATTCAGGGGAATTCAGCACACACAGTTAACACGCAATGCAATGCATGGCAGTATGCCAGACTGCCACTACTGATTGCTCTGCATAAGTAATCTGACCTGTGTGTCCAATGCAGTACTGTGTTACACTATCCTCCTATCCTCACAGACCAAGTTTAAAACCCATAACTAACCCACAGAAGAAAGAATAGCCTTTAAAGATGGGTTGTGTGGACTCATTAGATGATTTTTTTTTTCTTAAGGACTGGCATATTTTTCTAAGCAACATTTGGACGTTTTAAAAGTAAACTCTGAGTTTCTAAAGATACGGTGAGGTTAGATAAATTTATTGATATTCATCATAAACAAAAATGGAGAACAAGCATCTCACTTCAAAAATGAATAAATACATACAAAAAGTTATCTTTGCACCTTACAATGTACATAAAACTTTACATTCCTATTTTTAAACATTATTCATTTTATTTAAAAACAAAACAAACGGGACATATTTTTGGCCGGTCTCGAAGCGAGGCCAGAACAATTTCCGAAACCGAAAAGGTCAGAGAGGGAGACCACAGGGTGTCCAGACCGAGGCCGGAAAAACCTGGACTCGAGACCGAGACCGGTCTCAAGTACTGCAACATTGCCAAGTATCGGCGATTCCGTAAATACGAGAGTCAGTAAATTTCGTGCCACACTTAATCTGACCAATAAGAGGGTCAGATTCGACCATCGTTAAGTCAAAACATTTGACCAGTTTTGGTTCGGAGCATAGATGACTCAGTCGTTGGTCAGTTTGACCAAAGTGTTTTTAGAGTGTGTTTCACCTTAACAATGGCAGGCTATAAATGAACTAAAATTAAGATAAATGGTTATTCTACCTAGCGCCTCCGTGACTGCAGCTCCCTCAGGCTGTCACCCCTTGGTTTTTTGTAGCGATGAGCTGAACGAAAAGACCTCGTCCGCTCCGCGGGCTAGTCTCAGGCACAAGCTTCGGCGCTGCCTTGTAATGTTGTGGAATTTACTAAACATATCAATAACTGGTTAAGATGTTATTTGCCAAAAACTGATTTTATCCCCAGTGTAAATGGGACACCAAGAGCGTGACATTTTTAAAATTCAGTGAATCATTTTGCTTATTAAAATAATCTGTAAAAAAACCCAAAATTTTAAATAACTTTCATATATATTTTTAGGAAGCCTCCCAGTAGTACTTTGGAATACATGTTTTCCTACTAATTCTGTATGTGCAAGATGGAATTGCACCCTGAACAGAGTACAAGTTCCCAGTGTAAAACTAGGTGTAAAATTTTTGGTGTCTCACAACAAATAAAATATTTTCTCTACTAGTTGTAGAGAAAAATGTGACTCCAATTGACTAACAATGTGACTCAAATTCACTTGTATGTGACTCAAGTTAACCGTAATGCTTCGAAGTTGTGCTCGTTTAATAGAACTTTTTGCAGATGATACCAGCATTTTCCTTTTACAGATAGTAGACTAATGGTTATCTCGAAAGCATCGGTAAACTGATTAGAGTCTTTGCTTTTTCGTTTCCAGTTAGCTATCACTGAATGTCGATAAAACCTATTTCATCGTGTTTTCTTTAGTTGAACTTTATAATAATTTTAAGGGTCAAGAGAAGACTTCGAAACTTGTTTTCAAGCAATAGCTAATACTAGCTAATTTCGTCCTAATCGTCTTCCAAGTAGGCATACCTTTCATTACCTGGCACCACTTTTAACATTTCATATCCAAGGTAGAGAGGTAGAGTTTAACGGCCCAGTTTCCAATCTATTGGTTCAAAGTCGAGCCGGTCACGGACTTTTCTCCAGTTGTGGCTCACTGGCTTGTTTTCGCACAACGATAGTAGGTTCCCTTTTTTGAGTTATGACTCGACCTTGGAAGCGAACCCGGACACTAGGTGTACTACACTAATTCAAACTGGAAAGGTTGCGTTTTACTCTTATAATAGTATGAGAGAGGATGTGATTATTATTTTTCGGTGTCTTGATAACAAAGTCACTACATGTAGATCATATAGTAGTACATCACATTTCAAGTTTCGTAAAATAACGTAAAGACTATGAAATTAATTGTGGTTAAACCTTATTCTACCCTTGTTCTCATGCAGCTGTATAGTGGCTGGTCTGTCTGTACGAAAATATCTGTACTCAATAAGCTGATATTTCTTCAGAAAACGGCGGCAGTCAAGCATATACGTACTCAACGAGTGCTTTGTTTGCCTAATTAAATTTACTTAAAATATCCGAGACCATTATTCAGAGCTCAGAAATATTTGCACATCGTTGTTCGAATAACTTATTTTTCTCTCAGACACTAGTGAACCATTCAATCTGCCTATCCCGGCCTATGATGTCTCAATCAAAATGATCATAGGAGTCTTAAATTTCAGTCAACTTTTTGTTAGGGAAATGAAGGGTTGACTGGGTTTGACACGAGAAGTGTTCGTTCTTCTGTGATTTTCTTCCGTCTTACTTCTTGTCAAATCTATTTGTTTTGAAGCCAACAAGGGTTTAAGGATTAGTCGGTTCCTTTTAGATTACTCATGTTCGTGAACAGTGTTTTAAATTTTGTAAAACATGCATGTCCTGTTATCGCACTTATGATAAAGCCAAGCCGTAAATATCAGCGTCAAGCAGAGACTTCGTTTTGTCATTGCTATCTCTGCATTGCAAACATTACACACGTCTGTGTCACACCCACAAACCTTAAAGGTAGTGTGGCATGTCAGCAAAAAGCACTGAATTTACTTGTTAGTTATGGAGCAAGGTCTCCTGGGTAAGAATCCTTTGGAATTATGTCAATATCTTTTACCGTTCTCAAGATATGCCTCTTCAAAATTTGAATGTTTCTGAAGCAACTAGTTGGTTATGCAAAAATAGTGATGTTTAGTGTTGCACAGTGTTGACATTTCTTTCGATAACCCTGTATTAATTATCTCTTAATTACTCATCAGATAGTTTATAGTTTGGTGATTAATACTGATGATTTCCAGGGACACAATTTCAACTTTCAAAATAAACTCTTCAGGAACCACTAATGTTACAACTGCATTTGAAATGAAGATTGCAAAAACAAAGGATAACATTAGCCATATGGTATGTCCCTCCTATGACTTCACAAGATTTACATATTGAGCTCACATTGATGCATGATGAAGTGCAAATCAGAAATAAACCTGTAAAATGGCCAATTTTTAACTGATTTTGACGGAAATTGTGGCTACTTTCATGGTTTTTAATGCTTTTTACATCCGAGGTAGTGTGACATCAAAATGACAAAGTTGGGTACTGGATGTAAAAATCATTAGAAACCATCAAAGTAGCCACAATTTCCATCTAAATCCATCAAAAATTGACCACTTTACACGACAATTTCTGATTTTCATTAAATTATCAGTAAATATGAGCCTAATATGCAAATCTTGTGATGTCATGGGAGGGACATGCCATATATGGCTAATGTTATCCTTTGTTTTTACAATCCAAGTTCATTTCAATAACAGTTGTAACATTTGTTTCCCCTGAGGGTTTTATTTTTGAAGTTTCATTTGTGTCCTTGCAAATCATCAATATCAATTACCAAACCACAAACTATCTGATGAGTAATTAAGAGATAATTTAAATAGGGTAAACAAAAGAAATATCAACACTATGCAACACTCCACATTTTTATTTTTGCATAAGCAACAAGTTTCCTCAGAAACATTCGAACTTTGAAAAGGAATAATCTGGAGAACCCTTAAAGATATTGAAATAATTCCAACGGAGTTTTCCTTAGAACAGTTTACATCATACCTGCCAAGTAAAGTCAGGTCAATTTGCTGACGTGTCACACTACCTTTCACTCTTGTACGATAAGGTGCAGTTAGCTGTTGTAAGATCCTTTTAATAGTTCACTTCATCCCTGCAGTCTGGCAGTCTGTTGTATTCCATTCTAGTTCATCTGCAGGCGTGCATTCTACAGAAATAGGGCATATGCCGACATGCTTGTGATTAACTAACATTTTCAACTAACATTTTTACTTATGTTTATTCATTACACATGAATACCACAGCCCCCCCCCCCCAAAAAAAAATGAAAAATCCAACGACGGGCAAATAAAGGGGTTTTATGGAGGAGACTTAAGCATTTTACAATTTCTTTGAATCTGTGTTTGATTTCATAGGCGTACGAGGTGGGGGTCCGGGGGGGGGGCATTCGCCCTCCCAATTAAGGCTAAAGAGTTGGTCTATTCGGGCAAAACATGATAAACGGTTATGTTATTCGGGCAAAAAATGCCACTTGCCTATGTTCGATTTCCATAGTAACCTTATTTATCTTCTTTGCCTATCCTCCTACAGATTCCCAGGCTTGTACACTCTTAAAATGTAGGGCAAATTTTTTGACCACTTTTAACCAACACTGGGGAAATATAAATCCGACCAACCTCGGTTGCTTCATTGCTTTACCTATTGTTGAGCAATTTGTTTAACACAATATGTAGTAATGTGAAAATTACCCAACTGGCCAGTAGGGCAAAATATTTCCAATTATTCGAAAAACGATCAATTTCTCCTTACCCAGAAGTTGGTGCTGTTTCATTGCTTTACCTGTTATTGTGTTTTACCTGTTATTGTGTGTTATTTAGGAAATTTTGGTCCCGGATCTCACCCAGGCTGTTCGACCTATTTTATGAAATTTTGCAAAATGATTCTCCTCCTACATTTTGTTTGTTTGACGTGCATTGGTTATCATTATTATATTTAAGTGTTATTTAAGCACGTACAGAAGTGTTGTCCATGGTCAAAATATCTCAGGAATTAAACATTTCTTGAACTGTTGCAGAGTTGTCAACCCCTCCTCCGGCTGATGTTTAGCAGACCTGATAGTCCAGCAAAATTGCGCGTGCTGGTTTATAATAAATCAGCTTGGTCTGTTGATAGAGGTAATCATGCACGCCAATGTTACCACAATCCTTTCCATGTAGAGAAATCGAGATTTACAGCTGAGTGACTTTATCAAAGGGTAGATGCCCACTGTTTAACAAGGTGTTTCTTGATTGGCTGTTGCCATTTTGTTGTATCAATTGTATTCTTTGTTCGGGCTAGGGATTAGGTTAGGGATTAGGGTTATCGTTAGCCAGTAAGGAAATTTCTGATTAAATAGTGCGCATCGCCCCTAATCAAATGACAATGTGTAGAACTTGAATATTTTCTCAAACCTAAAAAAATAGTCCAGGTCCATGCTTTGCATACTAACCTGACTCGGCAAAGTATATTGAACAGAAAAAAATGAAAAAAAAAAAGGAATTTTGAGATCTGTTAAATAAAGAAAGTATTTTCCACTATACTTCTCGTTCGAAAAATGTGATTCAAGAACCACTTGGGTTGATAATAAAATGAGTCTCTTACCAATTTTACAGCCTGTGTTTGTATACGAATTCTCAATGCTTTTTGTAGGAGCGAATGTTTTCTCTTTGATGGAATATTAGTGCCTTGTCTGTGTAAATGATTGCATTTTGCATGGGTTTTGAAAAAAAGTAATTGATTCCAATTCAAATAAATTCTTATGAAGTATTGATACGACACTAAGCGCGTTTCGTTGACATCAAAGTGATAAAGATAATGTTCTAGCGTTTAATGATCCGTTTTTCCCCACAAAGTGTTACCCTTAGTTTTATCGATTCATTACACAACAAATTGCAGGATGACTTACGGGCATTAGATAAGAACCTGGAGGCGATTCTCATACAAAAACATTCATATGCAATAAGGAATCTTACTTGTAATGGAATATCGTTTTGCTTAACCATTTTAACGAGATTGAGCTGTTGTTGATATGTTGAATTGGGCTAACCACGTTCTGTTATGACCTCAATACAAACAGGATCTGTAACTGCGTTATCAATTGTAAGAACCACTCTCAGATCCTCGGGCAGCGAGGAGTCAAATGCGCGTCATATTCGTTCGAGCTGTGCCGCAGGGTGTGTTAAAGTTCCATAAATGCTTCGCTAGAGCAACTTTCACTCTTAAAACACTTTGGTCAAATTGACCAAACTATGAGCCAACCATGCACAGAACCAGATTAGGTCAAACAGTTTTGACTAAACTATGGTCAAATTTGAGGTCTTTGGTCAAATTTGACCAATGAGAAGTCAAATTCGTCCATAGTTTATGTCAGAATATTTGACCAATTTTGGTCTGTGCCAATCAGGAACTTATATACATGGACAGATCATGTAACGTGTACGTCCAATCTGTAGATCGTCGCCACCGACTGGTACAAAAAAGGCGCACCAAGATGGCCGCCGTTATAAAGCTACAATTTGTGTGATTTGACGAGGACTCTTGTTATATTTTAAACAAAATTTAAACTTAAATGGGAAACAATATCATATTGCTGCAATACGTGAAGTGATTTTGACCTTACCTTGCCATATTTAAAAAATACTTCAACTTTCTTGTAAAATCTGGGAATTGACTTGAGCAAGTTCAAACTCTCACACAAAAACATAGCAGACGGCCATCTTGGTGCGCTTTTTTCACACGTACAGTAGCGACAATCACCGTGTAGTATGCTCTGTTCATGTGTAGGAAGTCCGTGGTGCCAATACAGAAAAATGTTTGACGCGAACATTGACCGACGTGACCGACGTTGCCTGAGAGGGATCAAAGGGTCCATTTTACCATTGATAAGTGCATTACGGAAACAACTATGCGAGGTAAGGAGATGGGAATTTAAACATAAGAACTACTTGATTATAATGTTTGACGATGTGGTAGAAACTAGTGGTTTACTACTTTGTGCTGTCCATATTCCCGGAAAAGAAATGCGGAGTTCAAATTTGAAACTTGGATTACCCAAATCATTGTTTTGTCATTTCCATCAAATATGTCTGTATTCTTTGAGATTCATGCCACCTAAGAAAGTGCCATGGTTTTCAATAACCTCATACTCGTTGTCACGCGTACGACAAAGCAGTTAATCCATGCATTCCAGTTTATTGTAACAGGTGCGTGACAAGGAGTCCGTCTCCTTCCGAGCAGGAGGTGACACTCCTCTGTTTCTAGATCATCCCGTTTTGCCAAGAATGCCCGGCTGTATAACTGTCGTTAATGTCACAAAGCGTCATCCTGTCCCGTAGAAGCACATGGTTGTGCAGGGGCGGCGATTCAATTGGGGGAGGGGGCGGGGGGGCATAGGGGCACTCGCCACCACAATGTAAATATTGGGGGCAAAACGGTCCCTAATAAATTCAAGCAGATTAAAAAAGATCAGGTGCAATAAACAAAATAAAACGTTGTGGTATTTAAATGACTTTAGGGCTCGTGCAAAACGTAAATTTGAGTGTGTTTGCATGTCAACGTGGGTGTCCAAGTTTTTTAGTGTGTGTATTCGTGTGCGTTCGCGTTCGTACGGTCCGGGGTGTTTTACTGGCTGTTGGAAAACTTTTGCCCCCAACCAACAAACCAAATATACGTCCCCGTGGATGTGTTGCATTCGGCTATAATTTCGTCAAAGGTATTGTGCAAAAAAGTTGTCCAAATAGTGTCAGAAAATTCATTTTGAAAACAGAACTTGCTACATTATGGAATAACTTGAATAAAAAAGATCGGAAATTTATCAGACAGAACGTACCACTACCATTTTTGGGGAAAAACTTTGGGCACTGTTATGCCCATTTAGTGTCGCAATCTTCATTTGTTGTGAAGGAGGGGTCGCATAATGTCATAATTTTGTCTATGATAGGGCATATACGGTACGAAGCGTAGTGCCTCTAGTGCAGTTAGAGCTAACACAGCGGGAATTGTTCGCCGAAAATACCTGCCAGATCCTCGGAAATAACATTTCCGTGCAGGTTTATGTGGATTTTGTTCTACTTATACTTACACCTTACACCACCCCTGCAGATAAATATCTCGTAAAAACGCTGAAGTTAATTTTTATCTGGAGTCAATTTATGATTTGGGAAAATTGATTTTTCTTTGTTAATTACCTAACACTACCCCTAAAAATAAATGCCCCAGAAATAACTTTAAGTAAATTTATATTTGAGGTCAAGCAATGAGTTTGGACACGCTTATAAGAGTTTTCTGTGTATCTAAAGACTGACCATGTTTTGTTAAACTAGAAACGATTGCCCGAATTTTTCAGACCCTACCCGAAATTCAGGTATTGCGGAAGTCTGGGGTGCAGTCTGCCCCCTGCACCCCTGCCGACTGCTCGCCCTATAAATTTGCCCATGACCAAAGATTAAAGACGAAGGAGTCTGACTCAGAAGGGGTCCCAATTGTGATCGCCGGCCTAGGGGGAGGGTATGGGGGAGAGTGTTTTCAACTTCAGAAGTCCTGAAATGCAATTTGGTGTATTGCAGCATATGAAAAGACAGAATTTTCTGCAATGATGAAAGTGGATGGGAATTGCACAAAATTTAGGCTGGAAATAAAACGTTTTTCATCTAGGTATTGGGGGACTAACCGGTACTTCCGTCCCCATTATATTCGCGGGGAGGAGGGCTAGAGATAGAACAGCCCTGCGGGCAAGTTGTTTTAGTTAGTTGCTCAACCGGAGCATGCTTACGTGCGACAGACATCGTCGGCTAGGCAACCAAAGTTAGTGGCAAGCACATAATACTTAGTGGAAGGAGAACCATATCACCTGGAGGAAATTTGCCCACGTAAATCGAGCTGGATTTATTCCTATCCAAATATGAATCACAACGGTGCACAGCATCTTGAATAGAGGCGGTCTGCCATTCCATTAACCAAGACCGGCTGTCAACTCTTCAAGGAGGAAGTTTGTTTACACAGGCAACCTCTATTGTGTCTGGCGGGCAGTGATGTAGCAATGGCACTCCTCAGCATCGAGTCTGAGGAAACCAATACATTAGATTTTGATGATGTAATCGATTCATTCGCAGAAGCAAAAACACGAAAGATGAACCTGTAATCAACTGCTGTTATAGATCATGGTCATTTAAGTAAATAAATCAAGTGAAGTAAATAATTCAAGTAAATCAAAACATTGTGTCTGTGGTTTTAAACATGAATAATGCAATCATTGAAGTCCTTTGGGTCAGACTTTAATATTTGTTCTATTTAAGATCTTGAGTGATGTAAGTATTCATAAGATACCCCCGAAGATGGTTTCTTGCCCCGAGCGCCACAAACCCTAGCTACGCGACCCTGCTGCCGGGATCAAGTGATGACGCTATACACCTGTTCAGGTTTGATATTGTGTATACGCGGTACTTGATCATTCAAAATAGAAAACTAGAACTGCATTTGCATGCAAATACGCAGAATTGTAGTGTGTGTTAGACATGTCCTTGCAGTTAGTACAGTATGCCAGTTTTAATTTAAAATTTAGCAGTTGCTCATGATGGGAAGAGGGGCTGTTGTTTCGTTTCGACCAGCTCTCCTCTCACCCCTATTTCTTGATAGTACAAGGCTGGACCAGTTGTCAGCCAGCTCCCTGGCTGGACGCAAAAAGAGTTGATAGAAGAATGTCCAATAGACCTATTTCCAAATAGCAATTACAATGAATTGTGGGATAGAGTTTTGGGTGTGCGTCAATTTTCACCACAGTAAAATGCCATTGAGAATGACGACACACACCAAAACTCCATCCCACAATCCTTTGTAATTGCTATTTGGAAATAGGTCAATGATGTAAATCCGGACCTTCTATGCTATACTAATAGAATACGAGTCAGTCTCTAGCTTTATTTTGAAGCATATTTGCCAACACTGAAGCAAGGGCTGAGTATCCTACTTAGCTGCCATACGTTACGCTCTGTCGTACGTGTTGTTCAAGTTACTCCTGCCTAAACTGATTTTTATCGGTTCTCTCCTCCTCTTTCACTGTTTTTTTTTATGTTAAATAATGACACCCTCTCAGGCTCTCCGACTGCACCGCTGCATGACAACCTCTTCTACGGAAAATTTATCCTTCTTACACTGTACATTGTAACGTTATACTATGTGCTACCGTATTCGACACACGTAGCGAGCGGAGTGGGACTTGCGAATGTGACTTTAATTTCTCGCAGAGCACGACACCCAGGAGTTGTAATACCGTTATATCCGTGGCAGCGTTACTTCCATGGTTTATGCACTGTTCTCATGGACCACGTACGGGAAGGTGCCACGACGTGTAGCTAATACAGTAAAGAATAGCCCTAGATTTTTGTATATAGAGAATAGCCTAGCGTGAGAGGCTTGGTGCAAGTCGAACTGTAATGGTAAGACCGAATCACATTTCACTGGGTTTTCTACGAATTTATCCGTAGAATTCTTTCATCCAGTTAACTCCTAAACTTTACTTTGTAGTCATGGTATTTCATTTTATTATTTTAGCCTTCATGCAATACCGATCATGGATCGACTCACTGTTGCTGTTTGAAGGTCAAACATAAATATTTGTACGAACTACGTTACGGTACGCGCAGGAAATGAGTTATGAGCCGTACAAGGCTTCACAAAAGAAATTGTCAGTCTGCCACTAACGCCAAGATTGTAGTGCGGCGTACTACAATAATTCAGATTTTTATGCATTTTGAGACTGAGAACATGCTATTGTTCATTTGGTTGGATGAAAAGACACACCTGAGGTGTAAGGATAACCGCCCTCCTAAAGCATATAGACCAAAATCTGTCCTGCTTTTTCGTGTTACTTCGTGACGCACTTCGGAGGGTCTGATTGAAAAAAATACGAATCGATGGAAAAAGATGAAATAATTACCCATGCAATTACCACAAGCGATCCGTTTGGCCTATGGATCAAGAAAAAATAAGTAAAAATATCCCTTTAAACTCAAAATCTGGCGAAGGTGAATTAGACACACAACTTCCACGTTTTAAGTAAACTTTTCCTCGAACAGCACTAAAACTACAGCTGCAGCCTCTAATCATGTTCCAAAGGCACTTTAATTATCTGAAATGCGCTGTAATGTTAAATTTATGAAAAGTTAAACAAATTTAAATGTTATTTTGGGTACGTGGGATTAAAATTGGTAAAAAGATGTGGAAAGAAAAAGGATACTTTTTCGCGAACGAGGAACTGTTTATGTCCCTGCTACGTCGGTTTCGCGCGTGGCGTTAACTGCGAATGAGTAACTCGAGCTGGATACCGATCCAAATTGTATAATCTGGGTCACTCCGACCTCTGAAAAAAGAATAATACCCTTCAACCCATCTAGTATCATTTTTGTATCGAGGAACGTCGAAATCTGGAAGATTAACAATACGAATACAGGCGAGAATGTCACCAAGCTTTATTTCGTGTAATAGGTTCTAATAGGCACTGGCATCTGGGGGTGTGTTGGTTCTCACGTTATATGGAATAGTTGTAGCTATAATTCGGCTTAGCAGTAACTTACATGCTATCTAAAAATCCTAAACCGCTACAAGCTTACTTAAAATTTGGTGGTCGAGCTGTTATTAGGAACGGTTTCCCTTCCGAAAAAATATTGGAATTCGTGTACTAAATTTTCTGGTCCCAATATGAGCCTATGAGCTCAGTACTAGTGCCAAACTGAAAACGGTACACTGACCACATTTTGTAAAAGCCATCAGCCCTTTCCCGATGAAATGCTTGTTGTGACACTCGATAAAGTAGCCATGCATTAAAATTTTGATCTTTCTGGCACAAAATGTCATCAGAAATTCCTGCCCCTGGAGACTGGGTGTCATGACATGGCCGATAGCTTTAGACAGGGGCAGTTTTTTCAATAGAAAATCGCAATTCAGACCTGGCATCTTTGCTACTAGGCGTAGACCTTTCAGGTGGGGGTATGGGGGCTGCACTCCTCCCAGAGTAGGGGAAGTGCTTATTTCAGGGCACTGACATTTACATATATTTATGGGCAAGGGGTAGCATGCAGCTAGTCAGTTCGGCCTGCAGCGGACCGTGTTGACATACGGACGGGCAAAATAGGACTTGAACTTATATTCAGTTCACGGCAAACAGGATCAGCCTCTTCCCGTAGCCTACGCCTTTGTGGATTTTTTGAAATGACGGTACCCGATTTGTTTTTTTTTTAATATATCAACTTGAAAATTTTTTACCTTCTATTTCCGCATTTTTAATCTTAGTTTCAGTCGGTTGAGCATAACTTTACTAAAGCTGGACCGACTTCCTTGGTTCAAGATCATTTGGTGTCTAATTATGACTGAATTCGATTCCGTCAAAAGTCAGATACAAATTTAATCCTTGAAACTCGTTTGAACTTGGTGCGGGTGCGGCAAAGATATACGGAAGGTCACTGCAAGCACTACTTTGGATTCGATGTCCCGCATGCGGTGCGTATGAGAACATTTGACTACGGTAGGCCAAAGCTTCCCTGCCTGGAACGGTCTTTCTCGAGAGACTATCTTCAATTGGCGCGGAGCGCATACAAAATTTTGAAAAATCGCGACCCCTCAGACCCGCAGACCCCGATGACATTTCAGAAGTTTCCCAAATTTTGTTGTCCTTTTAGACAAAATATTTCAAAATCAAGAACTTTACTTGTAGAAAAATTGGAATGTTATGAAAGACAGGTCACAAAAATAGCAACATAGCTGATTTGGTGTCACAATGGTAATTTAAATATCCGATTTTGTTCAAGTTATGTCCAGAGCTCAGAAAAGTTTAGTGAGAACTAGCGCACTTTATGTTGCATAATGCGGCGAGCAAAGCGTGCCGGAAATTTCGCTGTTTTTTGAGATTTGGAAAATTAAAAAAGGGGTTTCTGACTCACGGGAAGTGGGGGAGCGGAAGCATGCCTCCGCCCCTCATTTTTCACTGGGGGGGGGGGGGAGCTTTCTCCCCCAGCCCCCGCTTCCTACTACTATGCTTAAAAAAGTTTTTTTTTTCTTTTTACTTTTCGAAAGGTATGCCTACCATTTCAAACCAATTGTGCTCAAAAGGTTCCAAATGAAATGTTTACCTATAAAATACATGCAAAATTAGGCGTTATGAATAAGTGCATGGCAGGTTCGAACCACTGGTTGTTGTGATTATATCTCTAGGAATCTTGGGCCCCTCTCCATCTGACAGAAGATAATGTATTGATACAGTACAGCTCTCACCCCGGTCGGTATTTTCACATTTTGTAAACTTTACCCCACGATCGGTTCCCTTTTTTCCTGGCAGACAGAGATGCTGGCGATCAGTTCTACTACATGATGCTAAGTTTCTCGCAGGAAATTTGAGATCGGTTCTTTGATGATAGATCGTATAGTTTGAACTTATACTTGAAGTGAACGGCCAAGGCTTCATGGAGTTTCGACGCTGGTTCAAAATCATGCAGGCATGCTCACTAGAACAGATTATACTTTACAGCTTAAGGTATAGTCAAAGTTTTTTTGGCAGCCCAGCTGAAAATTGGAACCCTTTTGGGTTAAACCCTTTGAACCCAAAGGGTTTCAAGCTTTTAAAAGTGATACCTTTTGTAAATACCCTTTTCATTTAAAGGGTAGTCCCTTTGGTAGATGATGGAAATTGGTCAAAACTCAAAGGGAATTATAAAATTACCCTTTTTATAAACCAAACCCTTTTGAAAACCCGTTACCATTTGGAAACTGTTGAAACCTTTTGGTTAATTTGGACAAAAGATCTCAACGGGAATTAAGTTCTGCTTGGCCGTAAGGAGTGTCCATTGAGGCCTTTCCTCTAAAGTCGGTTAGATGGAGGGAGTTTTACATAACGGCCCATATGGCCAGCTTTTAACCAATTGGTTTATGACGAGCCGCCACATATCGAAAAGTTTTGATCATAAACCTCCCAAATGCGTTACAGTGTGCGGGCGCATTTTGCATTTTTAGGTTTTTCGCTTCATGTAGTATTCGGGGTTGTGTCTTAAGGTCTGGCTAAACTGGATTTGTGATGTTCATACTATTGTAAACTCTAGTGAATGCTTTTTTGACTGGACACCCCCTTTACTTTTGTCGTAAATCATTAATTTATGGGATTTGATGTCTATGGGCTAAAAAACGTTTTTCACCCCAATTTTTTTTTTTTTTAATTTAGATGATTAACACTTCTTTCCACAAATATATTGACACAGCTAAACGCGTTTCTGGGAGCTGCATGTCACAGGTAACAGGAGGAGAAGAATTGCTTTTATTTGGATCTATATTTTTGTCGTAAAACGCTTGTAGTAAAGGCATAAAATGGCCCATTAATTTGGGGAAATTCCCCAAATTATGACGTCACAAAATTTTGAAATCGTCAAAAATCAAGTATTTTGAATGAAAATCGGCATTTCATGAGTTCCTCTCACCTTGACATATCATTCCAAAGCATAACCGATTTAGCTTACCTTAATTAGAACATTTAAAAAATTTTGATATAGAATGAGCAAATGATCGTTTTTGTTTAAAACTTTTCGATATGCGGACTAGCTTTTCCAGTTGTGACTAACTGGCTTGTTTTTCCCACTCAATTGCTTTACGCTGTGTTTTTTACAGTCTTCAGTATGACCAGGACAATACGCGAACTCCTGACCTCCCAACTGCAAGTCCAGGCGCGGATTCGCACATTCAAAAAAAGGGGGGGGGGGACTGACCTAAGAGAAACGGGGGTGAGAGGGAACTGCACTGCTAATTTTCCATATGTTTTAATGTTGATGTGGCGAAAAAGAGAGGGCTGGGGCGTAAGCCCCCACCCCATGTACTCGCGCCTGAAGTCGGATGCTTTAACCACTTGACCATATGTCGTACGTTATATACTCTCTCATAACTCTGCTGCAAACCAGACTTGATTGAACAATATCATGTGAATCATCTATTGGTATCCTTACTGAACGCATCTCTTCTCTCTGTTTCTTGTTTTTCATGTCAAGTGTGTTTATTTCCTTCCTCTTTTCTATTCCAAATTCTTATTCTTGTTTTGCCCTATATAGGCCTATTTCATTTCCTTCTTCGCTATCCTTTCTCGTTCCAGTTCCTGATTTATTCAACCTTTCCCTAGATGAGGGGAAAGTTGTCATACTCCCCCCCCCCCCCCGGTCAAGTAACTGACATAAAAGTTTATCCCTATTTCACTGACCAGGCTGCACTGAGCACTATGCCCGGCGCATATTGTACAAATTTTATACGTGTCAGACAATTCGTGGAACTAGTATCTACAATGAACGTTGGCCACAAAAAGCCAACAGTTCACCCTCAAATTTCTCTTCGTAGGCCAACTCGTTCGCTTGTGGTAACTGATATGATGTTCAAAAGGTTAAAATTGACCTTCGTGGGTAATTTATATGCCGACCCTCAGATGTGCGTCACGAAAGTTAAAAACGAAAGCACTTTTTCGTGTACGGCCCGCTGCCTAATATATTTAAAAGTAACGTTTCATAAGTTTCGGTGGCAAAGAGCAAGGGGTTTCGGGCTCCTGAACCCTACCTGAACCCTACCTGATCCGCTCCCGAGGATGGGCAAGAGTCAACAGTGTACAAGTCGTCGTCAAAGTAACCGAACATTCAACCCGTTGCAGAGATCGTTGCTCTATATAAGGACAAGATATTCACCCATTTAAACAAACTACATGCAAAAAGACACTTTTTATTTGCTAGATCAAAGTAGGGAGCTTCATTACAGTTTTTTAATCGGTGTATGTAACGACAACCAAGTTTTTCTTTTCAAAATGGGAGAACTGAAAGTTAATGTTGCTACGCAATAATTTAATTACTCTTCCACTTAAAGTCACCCTTTTCTAGTAGAGGTGATCGAGTCTTGTTGATCGTAATAGATTATAAAAAGTCGAGCCAAAACTTGTTAAAACTTTTTAACATTATTGTGCTTTTTTCAACAATGTAAAAACAATTTTAGTCACACTTTGGCAACTGTCATGTATTTAAGAAATTAATACGTAGTTATTCTTGCTGCTTAAATATTTTAGTCACATATAAATAACTTTTAATATAAATAAATTTTAACAACTTTTAATGTTTATATTAATCATAACTTTTATTTTGTAATTTTAATTTCTATTATTTTAATATTAAGGTTCAAGAGCAGCCACCCCAAACTTACTGTGGAGCAACACCTAAATATTATAATTTTCATCTTACTTCTCCCCAACGTATCTTCAATCATATTCTATTTTATGACTTCAATACTTCATTTCCTAAGGTAAAACAAGCAGTTACTTCTAGGAAATTTCACATTTAAAGAGAGGAAATGTTGTCACATGACTCTCAACAACCAATCATAAAACAGGACAGTCTACTACACTACTTTAAATTGGAATGACTGCTCTTGCCCTAAAATTTTAATTTTTAGTTTTATTTTTAATTTTAATGTTAAATTTGACTAAATTTTAATAAAATGTAGTCACATCTTTCAAATTTCATGTATTTGGGACTTATACGTGACGTTATTTTTGCTGTTAATATATATCAGTGAAAATTTAAGTCAAACAGCCAAAAAATCTTAGAAGGTCTGGTTCTAAATGCTGAATCGAACCTTACATAAATGTCATCTACTTAAAAGTAAATGAAACATTAGAGAATGGTCCATGTGTTCCCGTGCTGGTATAAGCCCGCACATTGAAGGTAAGGTGAATCCCAACTGCCGAGAAATAACGAACATGTCTCTTTTTTGTTGTTCGATAGGAAGATTTTTCATTGTCTCGAAGGACAAAATATCCATACTTAACAATTTTTCCATGCCTCCTGTAGCAAGGTGGCTCGTCCCATTGAAAAGTAACCACGCCTTTTTTTCTAGACCGTGCTCTCACATTTTGTAGTTCTTCCGGAGCTGGTAAAATATAGAAAGGATCTCATTTTAAGACAGCAACTGAGGGCGTATTATAAATACTTTGGTTGTGTTTGGTTGGTATTTTCATCTTTAATCTTAAAACACCGGGGCTTAATGGATCGGTGTTCTATTTCTCCAACACAATCCTGGTTAAATTTTAAAGCAAGTCCTGGTTAAAGTAACACAAATTTTGGTTAAAGTAATTAGGATTTGAGTTATACTTTGACTAGGAACTTCAACCAGGATTTTTTGGAGTACAAACAACACCGACTCCTGGTTAAATTTAACCCCGGTGTTTCAAAAGTGTATAGTTGTCTGTAAATATTTGATCTTACCTGATTGCGTAATGACTTTGCTTTTCGCAAGCGTTAACCCATTGGGAAAACAAGCCAGTGAGTTCTGAACACCAGCCAGTGAGCCGCAACTGGAAAGAAGGCCGTGGACCGCAGGACTTAAACCAGTTGGTTAGAGAGTGGGTCGTAAAACTCCACACCAGAGTGAACTAAGTCACTCTCTAATAGAGTGAAAAGTGTGAATTCACTGCATAAGAGTGTAAATTCACTCCAAGAATAGTGAAATTCTCTCCAAGAATAGTGAAAATTCACTCATTAACAAGTGCCATCAGGGATCACTCTCTGTTAAAAGTGAAATTTCATTCCTTTAACTTTTAGAGTGTACATTCTCGATTCTGATAGTTTATTGCAGTATTTAATTGTCACGTTTTTCAAGTGCTACATGCTTAAAAAAATGACATGTTTTCTTCAACACAGAGTAACAATATCCAGATGAAGCATGTGGAACTTCGCATTTTTTTTCTTTTTTCTTCGCATGATCACATCATTGTAAATTTCGGGGCGATGCGCACTGTTTAACAAAAAATATCCTAACTGGCTAGCGTAACCCTAATCCCTAACCTAATCCCTAACCCGAACAAAGAATACAATCAATACAATACAGTGGCAACAGCCAATCAAGAAATACCTTGTTAAACAGTGCGCATCTATCCTAAATTTCAGGAGGTTTGCAATGATCCTCCAAACAAAAGTACAAATTGTTGAAATTCTCTCTATGAAACAACAACAACAACAACAACAACAACAAACAAACAAACAAATTAAAACAAGTCATCTAAGAGTTGATAATGGGATGGGTCGTGTAGCAGGAAACAAAAACTGGCATTGTTGAAGTGAAATTAATGACTAATCGTTAAATTTTATCATGAACCCACTGTAGAATGGACTGACAGTTCCGACCAAAAGTAATTGTGGTGCAGTGACCGGATGACAAGGTGAGAATTTGAGAGATGAAATTGGGAAAAATCGTGACTTTAGATGAGATAATCAGTTTCATCCTTGAATTAAGAGGCTGGTCTATAGGTTCATTTAAATCGAACGCATGAGTCTAAACCAGATGTACATCATACCTTGCGATAATTGCAAATGAAAAACGGGTACATTGCCCTGGGTGCCTCTGTTGCCCCACAGAGAGTGGTTCTAACTGAACAATTACATTGTTCTGTTCACTATACCAAGTACACCTACAGACTGCAGGAATCTTGGAGTTTATATAGGGTCGGTTGTACCGTTACCAACTACAATGCAGTGCAGAGTCTTGGATCATGTGCCGGGAGGGAGGGGGGTAGCAAACAAGCTTAAATACTAAAGAAGCAGTTAAAATGTACCTCAAGTAAAAAAAAAATTCAAAAATATATATTAACGATGAAATATAATTCTAACTGTTCAACTCCCATTAATGAGACATTCCTGAGATTAGATATAAAATGTTGAAGTTTATTCATTGAACTTGAAATGTTTGCGCAATAATTTGTGATGTCATTGTTGTAAAGTACAATCTTAGTATTTCTCTGTTTTTTCGAACGTCACTGCACCTTGTACCAAGGTGTAAAAGCACTCTTACTATTATAGGGTGATGTAATTTATTAAGCTCTCTTTGTTCAACAAGCTTTGCAAGCAAACAGAAAGTGTTCAAGGTCATAAAAACATTTCCAATTTCAAAGGAAAACAAAGCAGGTAATGTGAGTTGTAAAACAAGAAAGTCACAAATTAGTGCGCAATGGACCAATTTGTCACAACTAGCCGTAAACGTCAATATTTTATATCTCGGCTCAAGAATGTCCTATGAAGATAAGATTTGAACCGTTAGAATTCATTTTTCAAGCTGTGTAATATTTATTTTTGAATATTGTGACTTGAGGTACAGTTTAAAATGAAATCATTTGCTTTTCAAATAATTATTTGCCGACAGAGGATGAAAACTGTCGCTATCACCTACCTGTTTCCGCACTACGCTGAATCTTTGAGAATAATGTATAAACACCCGACGGGTGCGTTACGGCCAGGATGATATTGAAGTTCGAATAAGCGGTCAGGTCACGAAATATTTTTTTTCGTTGATCCAATTTTAGAGGTTCTATCTCGGTGTCACTGGGTGAAGGAAGGTTGCACCCATCATAATCTAGCTGACGTATCTTAATGACCTGTTGGCTGATCTCACAGGATCCCAACAATTCGCGTATTGCCCAACTAGCAATGATACGTGATTTACCCACGACTTTCGATTTGGTGTTTAGGACGAACGTTGAGTCATTCAAGTCTGTGAAAAAATCAGTTTTCTATCTAAGTGATTCTTTGTGTTTCATATAAGAGAGAAGCGTAAGGTTTCTTTGTTTTTCACAGATGAAATCGTTCACACATCGATTAATCATAACAGTAAGAGTACTTAAATTTAGAAAAAAGACCTCAAAATACTGAAAATTTTGTAAGCTCTGTTGAAAAACCCCTCTTGAGTATAAGCTGCTTAAACCGCGTCTTTCTGGGTACAAATGAATATTCAAAGGGTCACACGAACATTTTAAGCAACTCATTGCATCTGTCGGGCCTTAAGAGTAGCTGCTCCCCCCCCCCCTCGCCGTCGGGTTGGTCCCCATATCGGCAACTCCAAGCAGCACCTTGCTGGACCAGCATGCAGTTTTCATTTGGAAATGTTTGGAATCCGAAGAGGGCAAACAGTGCATGTACTACATCTAATTGCACACACACTACTACTGAAAACAATACGTTGTACTACTGAATGCAAATCTACCACATCTTATTTTACATCTACCACTTTTGAAAATGAATTAGTCCGGCTTCAGATTGAGGTAAGTGCCATCCGGAATGTCATTATTTCCACTACGTTTTTTTCGCTTTCCAAACATGTCTATTAACAGAAAAATTCAGATATATGGGAAGCTCCGGATGGGTTGGAGAAATATAGGGTGGTTTCTGTCAAGAGTGAAGATGTTGAAAACTCAAAAACATTAGGGGCATGGGAAAGTTAAATGACTATTATTTTACATCCAGAAAGTCGAGAACCACAAATGACCAATCAAATTATAGGCCAAACAATTGTCTTTCAAATGCAGATCATGTGCATCACGTGACAAATGAGGTCAGCAGATGTCAAAAAGTTCTGATATTTGACCTTTGACCTATTTCTTGACTATTCCTTTTTAGAATGTCATTGTGCACAGTTATTGAGCCTATTTGGGCTTTTTTAGACCTGAACTAGTTTAATAACATCTATTTTCACTCTGTTAGACCCCTAAAGATCCAGGGTTTTTACTTATGAAGAGCCGCTGGCAAATGAAGAAAAAAAACTAAAGAAAAAATGTTCAAAAACTTACTTTCACAGCTCAGAAATGGCAATAACAATTCCAAACAGGTAATTAACTTTTCTTCATTTTTAAAATGTACAAAATCATTTCCTCTCATCGCTATAAAATTAATTGCACCATGACAAATACATATTTGCAATGTTCAGATCAACATTCCTGATTGCAATATGTCTCTGGTTAGGTGACAAAAAAATAAAATAAAATGTTTTCACGACCTCAAGTCAAGGTTAGTTTCATCCAGAACAGTAAATAAATGACACGACATTTTTTATTCAAAAGCATCTGAAAACTAAGAAAATCTCAGATTAACATGTAGCTATGAGTGGATAGAGAATATCATTCGGAGGTATATAATCAAGTCTTGAAAAACTATTGAAATATAAGGGGAGGGGGGATACCAGGCTTGCGCAATTAATGCTAATGAACGTGCTCTAAAACAAAGCGTCTAACCAACCTCATCCAAGGAGTGATCACTGGTAGGAGGTCAGAAGTGCTTAAAAAATTAAAGCGTGACTCCCTCCCCTATTCAAATGATAACGTTTGCCACGTCGTTACCAAAGAAACTGTTTCTATATCTCGAATGAATTGTCCAGCAATCACGAAGAAGCAGACACAAAACTAACCATGCATGCATCATATTGTGATTCGATGGTATAGTCATCATACGGAACCCCTCTGGAGAGGTTGACATTAATGTAATAATAATCATAGCTTTAATTACTGAAGATTGTAAAAGAGTGATAGTGGACTTCAATCACAGGAAGAATCGCCAAACATTCCAGTTTGTCTGGCGTTGAAACGTCGCTCGAAGAAAAGAAATATTATTGGTTTTCATGCACTTTCTGGGAATGATAACATTTCTGCAATTTTCGATAGGGTAAAGCAACGCCGTGCTGGAATATTTTAAGAGATAATGCACGATATATGCCTGTATTTCAAGAAGTAGGGACAGATTGGTTACCTTCGGAAGTTCGTATCGGCAATTGCTGTTTGAAGGTAGGCGACCAAAAGCGTTAAACAAGTAAGATTTCAACAGTTAAAGAGAACGCATGAATGACAAAACAAGATCATTGACAGGTCTTTGTTGCCTCCGTGTAGGATCAGTCTCAAATTACACATTTCAAGTTCTTGTTACGATAGCAAGAATGTAGAGACTCTCTTTGACTAGTAGATATGTTGTAGTACTCGAGATCCGTCTCGAGACCGGTTTTTCCTGGTCTCGGTCTCGGACCCTTGCGATCTTGGAAATTGTTCTGGTCTCGCTTTGAGACCGGCCAAAAATTTGCCGTTTTTATTTTTTAAAGTTAAATGAATTAAGTTTTTAAAATAAAAAAAGTGAAATGTTACTTTGAAAGATGCACTCTTAAAACACGGGAGTTTAATTTAACCGGGATCAGTGTACCATTTACTTCAACATAATCCTGGTTAAAGTTTCCATGAAATCCTGGTTCAACTAATGCAAATCCTGGTTAATCTAACACAAATTCTGGTTGAATTAACTAGGATTTGAGTTAGTTTAACCGGAAAACTAAACCAAGATTGTGTAAGAGTAAAAAAGGGCACCGATCCAGGTTAAATTTTACCCCCGTGTTTCAAGTGAAGAGTGTGTATAAATAGCTTAGTTATTTTATTCATTCAGTTTTTAAAGTGTCCCACAAGTAAACAAATTCAAAAATATATAATTAAGAGCATGAAAAATGAATTCTAAGAGTACAACTCCCATCTTCATAGGACATTCCTGAGCTAAGATATAATCCTGAGCTAAGATTTAATCACTTAAAACAAATTAGTCCATTGCGCAGTAATTTGTGACTCTCTTGCCGTACAACTCACAGAACCTGCTTTGCTTTCCTTTAAAATTAAAAAGGTTTTTATGACCTTGAACTTTTCATGTTTGCTTGCACAGCATGCTGCACAGAGAGGGTTAATTACATCACCCCATTAGAGTAAGAGTGCTATCACACCTTGGTACAAGGCGCAGTAACTTTCAGAAAAACAAAGAAACACAAAGATTGTAATTTGAGTTGTACAACAATGACATCACAAATTATTGCGCAATATACCATTTTAAGCTGAGTGAATAAACTTCAACATTTTATATCTGAGCTCAGGAATGTCCTATGAAGATGGGAGTTGGACTGTTAGAATTCATTTTTCATGCTCTTTAATATATATTTTTGAATTTTTTGACTTGAGGTACGCTTCAAAGCGGCTCATTGAGTTGGTTCACGCAATTCAACAAAATTTTCCAAACCTGTCAATTTTACTTCACATACCAATGATAAATGGTCAAACGTAGACAATCCCTATATCCTACATACAAATAACTGTTTATGAGTATTTACTTAATGCTTCAATTCGGTTTTTAAAAATTTGTGACCAGACATTATTTCAAATTATGCACAAAACCATCACAAAATTCAGAATTTTAACTTTTTCTGTAACAATTGGATGTGAAACTTTACTAATCATGCTAATTATAAGCATTGTCATGTGGTAGTATCCTTCAACACTCTCATTAAGTTATCGATATCAACTCAATTAGCCCCTTCAAGTGGGGTTCTTGTTGTCCATTGTTATTTTATGATGGATATCAATCAACTTTATCTAACCTCACCTTATACTTATATAGATTCATAGTTTATTTTTTCAAAACCTTTAACTGCTTTTAAAAAAGGCTAACCATTGAGGAAAAAAGTTTCTATCTAATGAGTCCACACACTCCATCTACAAGGGTTAAACTTTCTTCTGCAAGTTGGTGAGTGGGACTTTAACTCCATCAATGAGGAAAATGTAACAGAGTACTGAACTGGACTATCACAAAGATTAGGTCACTCAGTCGTTGTAAACAATAGTGGCAGCCTGGTACTGCACTGCACTGCATTGCGTGTTCACTTTGTGTGTTGAATTCCCTTAATTTCCCAGTCTACGTCTAGCGCTATCCACCTCTGGCTATTATGGATTTTACTCAATCTGTCAATCTGGCTACTAATAACCCTTAATTTGGCTTAACTGGAAAACACGGATGACCAAATCTACCAGTTCCGCCAGGATTTCAAAAGTGTGTGTGTGTGTGGGGGGGGGGGGGGGGGCAGTTGAGGCCATGAGAAACTGCTGGGGGAAAAATCGCTCGAGGCGCGAAATCGAGGGCAAAGCGCAAGTTGTGCGGGTGGGGTCCACTGGCCAGCCTTAGGGCCCCTAGTTGGGGCGAAGTCTCCCGAAGCTCTAAGGTTTTAGCACATTCCTGGGTCAAATATCAAGCCTCAAGACAGGTATACTCTGTTTCATGAACCATCATTCAATGCAATGCCGCCTTCAAATGATTTTAACGTATTAGTCTAAAGTATCCTCCTGTCGCCGTACAATGTACATGTGATATAGTGTAACTGGTCACTGCAAATCTCCTTAAAGTGAAATATTATGTAGTAGAAAAGGAAGGAATAATCAGTGACTGACAGTGATACGGTTATAGAGGTAGAACTAGCGCATACAATCAACATTTCAAAAACATATGCATGATACCTGCAAACAGTTTGGCAGCTTTGGTATGAGGCCATGGGTCTAGGGGTAGCGTAAAAAAGCCATTGAACAAGCTTGCTCTGCCAGTGAAAAGTTTCAATGATAGGAAGTTCAAAAATATGGCTTAAATAGTTTTACATTGAAAAGTTAAGAATGTTTCAACCTGTTTGCAGGATTATGTGTGGATCCCTTTGTCTGAAAAACACCTGCCAGGCCACTGTACCTTGGAAGCTGGTTGGGGGAGAGCGGTGGCAAATGGAGGAAAGGTTCTTACTGGGTGAAAATGCCCCAAATGCCCCTGCTGGTGCCGCCACTGAGGTTGTCTCACATCAAGCACGCCTCTCTGAAGACATACTTTCAACACTCATGTTCTTCAAGTGCAACGAAGGCATTTTGTAAGGCTGCGAGTAATCCATGTTCATATGAGGTCTAAGGGAAAATTTGGCTTAAACTGTTTAAAGTTCTGTGACTCATTTTTCTGTGGGTTAGACAAACTCACTTGCATCAATCGGCATAAAATTCCCAACACTAAGCACCTGTAGCACTACAAATTTAATGAGAAGGGTCATATTAGAATTTGGATTAGGGTAAATTATTAATTCTGTGTTTGGAATATGATATTAACTAAATATGTAAAAATCAATGACGATGCAATCTTGGTGCTAAATATCGTTTTCAGAGCATAAGGTAATAAAGTTGGGTAAAAAGCATTCAGATCTTTGGACAGTGTATTTTCCTATGCAACATGTACATTCGGCCTTGGTCTCGGACCTTGTAGGTCTCGGCCGTGAAGCTCTGCCTGTGGTCTTGGTCTCGACACCTTTTGGTCTCGCTCTCGATTATGCTGGTCTCGATTTTGTCATTTCGACACTGGCGGATACCAGTTAACACCAGTTAGAAATTATGAATGGACAGAAAAGGGCCAAGTGAAGTGGATAGAGTCCGCGTTTCCGGACGACGTAGCAACTATTTTGCTCACCAATGAACTCAAAATGAGTTATATCAGGAAGAGAGTGACGAAAGTGATTTCAGTGTCGAAAGTGACCGTAAGTAACACTAGCATACAATAGAGGGCAGGAGGAGGATGACATAATCGCGTACCATACACTTTGTCAGAAAGTGTCCTCCCAACTCTGAAGCTACGTTTTAAACGTGTTGATCCGTCGTAAATTAATTTCCGTGGGGGACACTGTGTGGGTGGGAAATGGTCCGTTCGGATTTTTAGGGGGATAATTGTCTTGGGGTGTTCGGGAGGAATAAGCGGATTGGAAATTGTTGGGGGTTGTCCTGAAACGCTCATTGGAAGCGCTTCTATGACTTGAGTAATGTTGGTGTGCTCTTTAGCACGACATGTCTTAGTATGCTTACACTCTATCAGTGCCCTTAAAAATGTTGCCTTAGGAAAAACGAAGTTAAAGTTGGTTTGTGCGTTACCCTGCCCATACTCTACTTGAAATTAGTAAAATGAAGTATAAAATCCCAATCTATTGCTATTCTATTTGACGTAAATTCTTCAGATTCTATATTGAGCTGCTGGGGTTGAGTTAAGGGTGGCATATAACATCATTAACTCATTTTTGTAACTACGTTTACGCAAAACGTAAGTTACTTTAAATTATTAGCAGTAATTGCACAAGCCTGGTATACCCCTTCCCCTTATGATTCGATAGATTTTTTCAACTCTTGATCATATATCTCCGAATGATATTCCCTGTCCACTCATAGGTACATTTTAAACGGAGATTATGTGCTACTGAAACAACACATGCATTACTGATTGCAAATCTACTATAAGTGATGTCACATGTACCACTACTAAATTTGAGAGTTGGCGCTATGACAGTTTTACAGTATCTGATCTGAGCAATTAAAAAACCCACAGGATTGAATGAGACCGCAAATTTGTGCTATACATTGCTGGGCGATCATGGATATGATTAAATAACTATACACACACAAAGGGGATATATAGATTTACTGTTGAAGGGGGGGGGGGGCAATGCCCGATGACCAGCATCGTGTTTAAGAATCCGATCAAGGGCGGATCAGCCTTTAGCTGGCTCATATGACAGTTTGAAAAAGAGGTCGTACTTTTGACTGGGGCTGAAAATGTTTTATGAGGTCCGAAAGACTATATCAAAGCGGAGTACACCATCAGTTGGCACGGAGTGCAGCTTACAGAAAATTTTGAAATATCGCAACCCATCAGACATCCTGAAATGGTATTTCCAAGGATTTTAAGTAGAATTTTTGGCTGTCATTATTTTGACAGAACTTTTGCCCAATGTCCATGTTCATGATTAAAACAAATTGCAAAGGGTTCAGAAAATTGGCAGTTTAAATATACCACATCATATTTTTCCGGGAAGATTTTAGTTACTGGCTCACTACACAAACCACTGCAACCTACGTCTTCTTCTGTTATCTGACAATTTAATAATTTAATATATCCCAGAACTGTTTGTATCTTTTGCAAAAATATTCTACCATTACGGGAAAAGTGTTTTTAATTGTAAAACCGTAAAGTGAGCCTAAAAGGGCATTGTTTTTTCATGCATAAGCTGTCGGAATACGTATCGAATTTTAGTAATACTTCTGAATTGTCATCGGAATTTCACCGTGACTATGAATTTTTTGTTCTGTTTTCGAGAGATACTTTAAAAGAATTTGGACACGCTTAGGATACAACATAATAGATTAGTTAAAATAGAACATCTTGCCAAAATTTGGGAAACAAACTTCCCCTGCACCCCTGTCTTGAACGCCTATGGCTCATAACTTTGATATCACCCTGCTACCATGCACAATATAGCCAGCTGAAATGTGTATGGTGTACGTGTGTGCATTAACGATAAAACAGGCGATACATTTCAAAGAAGATTAATAACAGTTCATACCATATCGGAAGAAAAATCAGACAAGAACAAGTCCAGAAAATTGAGCGAAGAATTCTTATGCATAGTTGTGATGTGAAATGCTGTTCACGAGTCTGCTCGTTATCCGGTTTATCCCCTTCCCCCCTCCCCAAATTATCTACCTAAGACCGAACCCTGTGTGACTGAGCCTAGTAAAGTTGTAGAAACGTAAGTCCACACTAAGACCCACGGAGCAACTTTTACTGTTAGGCTTAAAGCAGTGTCGGATCCAGAGGAGGGGCAGGGGATCGCCGACGTCCGGACTCCTCTCAAATTTTCCAGTTCGCCCTTTTTCAAATAAAAAAAAACACCAGTTCCACAGGAAGTGACAGTTGTCGAATTCCGAGAAGATTTTGGGTTACAGCTAGACACAGAGGTGTGACCACAGCATGTCTTCCTGTCTGAGTGGCAGTCAGGCATTCTAATCACTTTCTTCTTGGAACCACCTTTGGTATGCGTGGGCTTTCAAAAGTGATGCCAAGGACGCAGATATCAGGTCTTAATCACTAGCTAGCAAGAGCGGCGGCTCATAAACGTTATGAGGGAGCCGTTGACATGTAACGTACTCGTCGCGAACAAGCTCTATGCAAGGAGCAATATGCCTGGTAGAAAACGAAGGGCCCAGCTTCAAAAGGACGATTTAGAACAGGTGGTAACGGCAACGGCAACGGCATAAATTTCACTCATGTAGAAAAATTGAAGGTTTGTTCACATTGATACGGCAACGGCAATGCGACTATCCGGCAATTGATGAATACCGCATCCGGTAAAAACTGAATCGGTCGTCGGGCGATTCATTGCCGTTGACGGATGGTATCCATGCAAATTTCCCTGGCAACGATATGTAACCGCAAAGCCTTCGTGACTCTCGTACAAGTAAAACCCCTAAACAATCACACTTTTCAAGATGCTGTAATTGAAAATTCGGTTGTTTGGTGAAGAATAAATCCTGATGGAATAATCCAACGAAATGTAGAGTACCAGGACATACGAAAAGCAAAGTATGCAAAGTAAAGAATATTTTAAGTTTTGGAAAATCCGAAAAGAGAGGTAAGATTTGTAAGCGAAAACTTTCATAGGGAGGGGACCTCTTATACCCCTCCCTAGGATGGCGATCAAAAATGGGGAGGTTGGGTCGGCTGTACTACTCTCCAAAACAACACATGGATATCAAAGTTTATGAGGTAGTTATAGCCTAAATAAAACAAAACAAAAAACAAAAGAAACAAAAAACAGGAACAAAACCTCCTCCCGAATGAGAAGATTCCTGCAAGCCCAATCAGCTTTCTTCGCACTCCATTACACCTAATGTTTAAAAAAAATACCACCGACTGCTTTACGAGCAATAAATTACTGCATCAGAGGTTGCAATTTAGAAAATTTTGCCTTTTTTAAAACCTATAATTTCAAATATGGAGCTTTAATTAAGAAGAATTAGGAATTTTATGGAGAAAAAGTTCGGAAAATCGCAATGTAGTTGACTGGTGTCTCAAATGGAAAATTTCCGACTTTTTGTTTCCCGAAAGGGAAAACCTATGGACTCATGCAGACAAGACATTTGCAAAACATGTGCAGGATCGTGCATTTTAGTGTTGGCGTATACTATGGCTCATCGACTTTCTTAACTTTGGTGTACAAGTACTATGCAATTACATAATTGTTCACTGTCTGAAGCCAAAGACCGGCTTTATCGAAAATTGGTTTTGATGACTCAGCCAGACGAGACCATTTGTAACGTGGGCAGTCGTGTGCTCTGTTTCTAGAAAAATAGTATTGTTTGCAATTGAAGAAAAACCCGAAAACTTTTTATTCTGTTTGACTCATTTAATGCATATTATGATAACAGATTTTCACTTCATAGTTTAAACTTTGAGGAACAGCAACTCTTGACGAGAGAAATATTTTTGCCTCATCTGAAATGTTTCAAACCATGGAAGTACTACCATGTTTAAACCTTCACTGGGCATTGAGTAACGTAAAAGGTACCTATCGAGTTTCAAATTTGCCTGCGTAGCAGACTGTAGGGCGTATTCCTTGTTCAGTCATATCCCCACCAAGTCTGCCAAAGTGAACACCAAACAGATTTTTTGGATATTCATAGAAATTTGTGGCCTCGAAACTGAATGAATGTCAGTGAATATTCACAAGAAGGTAACACCTGGTCCCGCTTAAATCATGCAGTAGCCCATGCCACCCACAGAGTTGACATGACATCGTAAAGCACACTTCCCGGTAGTTTGTGAAGCCTTAAAGTGGGAGTGAACAAACCGAATCAGCTCCGCGGGGTAGTTTCAAATAAGATTTAGAACGTATGGAAGCCGAGAGAAAGCTTACAGAAGAAAGGCAGATGCGTTAGCACTTTGCAGGAAGGCATCATTCCCTCGGCAGTTATTTAAAGGCCTTCTGGTAGCTTTTCACCGAGGTTTTGTAAAAAAGAGAGAGAGAGAGGACAAAAATATTCCACACCCTGTCCTTGAAACCATGTCGCAATTCCTTTTCCGAACTCAACATATCTCATTTCAATATTGTTTACTGTTGTTAAAAAATACCGCTGCTCTTCAACAAAGCTACAAAAAGTTATGTAATGTGGGCACATTGTCTCTCATTCGTTTTGTCTTTCTATTTAAGTTAAAGTCCTTTTGTCCTTGAATTTTGTAATGTGGGAATGTTTAAATATCTTCGTCTGTAGATCAAGCATTACCCTTCACCATAGGTGGAGTACAACTACCACTGTTGGTTAATATTCCAAATTTGGCATCAAAATTATAAATAAATTGAATGTAATGTCAAATTAATGAGCCGCGATGACATCACAAATTTACATGATGCACCAACTCAAAAGAAAAAAGTTGCATTACTTTATAAATTTGTATCTTCCGAACACTATATGCTATTGAGATGAAGTTTCGCCTCCTATAAAAGAAAACATTTCTGCATATCTTGAAGTTAATGAATTTTGTGTCCGGGAATATGCCTTTGATTATCCTTTCGGGAAACGTTTTACACTTAGGTTTTGATTTCACTTTTCGAGCCAAGGGGGCAATCGGGCCCCTGCCGCCCTGTAGCTGCGTCACTGCTCTGCAACATTGAACATTGATAACATTTTGGCACTTCAATAACGAAGGAAGAATTCATTTACACAGACTACTCAACTGACGGTTTGAAAGGTATCTGATGATAGGTACTGTGTGAGAGCATTTGAGTACGGTAAGCAAATGGCTCCCTGACTGAAACATAAAGACTAGTCTTGTTCGAAATACTATCTTCAGTTGGCGCGAAGCGTAAGGAAATTTTTTGAAAAACTGCGATCCTTCAGACAGCCGGAAATGCCTAGCCTAAGTTAAAAACTTGTTAATATTTACTCGATAACAACGTAAAATAACACTTTCACTAATTTAGAGTAATTGGCAAAGTTCTGTTCAGACTTTAATGGGCCTGCCACTGACTCAGTAGCTGTGATATTTTTGTCAAATTTATTTATTCTGCTGTAATAATATTCTCTTCTTCCTCCCTTTCTTCCGATCTATTTGGTACGCTATTGCCATTAAAAAAATCAGCTCCTCATCAATGTCTGCCATGTTCGATAATCAGATAATGGAACAAATTTGTCAGCTTCAAATTCCCGTCAGTATCATCCGGTAAAATTTGTACCGTATGCGGCAATAATTTTCGCCGTCATATGTGAACAACTATGCCGGATTGCCACTGCCGGTATATGTGAACCCACCTTAAGTTTGAAAATGCTATTTCCGGCCATCTGATGGTTATGAGTTTTCGAAATTTTCTGCACGCTCTGCGCCAACTAATGGTGGCGCTCCGCGTAGATAGTCTTTAGAGCAAAATGACGTTTTGTGGCCAAGAAAAACCGCAAACTGAAATGCTTCCGTTCGCCTATGCCGATTGATTTTCTTTCTTTTTTTGCTCTCAAAAGTCTGCAAATTTAAAGACAAATTGTACTTCGAAAGGTAGCGTAAATGGCATTAAATTGCATTTAAAGACATAAAAAGTCAGTTTTATCCTCATGCCGCCCAACAATTCAACTTTTAAAACTGTCCCTGTCAAAGTCGAAAATCTTGCACCATTTTGCATCAAGGCTCCTTGAAAAGGCCAAAAATTTAAACACTCCCCCACGCCGGGGATCACTCAATATAGCCTACTGCACGGCCCCTTCAAAGAAATCCTGCCTACGCCGCTGATCATAGACCCTTCTTTGGTAGTCGTGGCCATGTGACCCTAATTAAAACGCACCCTTTGCATCCAACTACGATTGAACATGTTCAATCGAACCGACGGCTTACGATACGACGGAACCCTGGGGGTGAACTGGCCACACCACCAGGACAACAGATGAAGTGACGTCTTGTCGCTTGGTGTAGTTAGTTGTCGTCACGGTGGCAGTGTGTACCTGGCTTTACACACTATGTGACTCTCTGCGACGCAACTCCTTGCGACGAGATTATTCAGAAATGTCGAAAAGAGTGTAATGCTTAGCCTAAAGCTCCTCGTATTCATGCAACAAGAAAGTGGCACTGTAACAACCTGCCCCTGTAACAACTAGCGACGCTCTTCCCTACTCTAAAAAGTGGGGCTCTCGAGAAGAATTTCGAAGTGGGTGCTGAATACATTTTCTATCGGTTTAATGCACATTCAGCTCAGAAGGTTCGAAAGTGTCGTTTCCGGCCATCTGGAGAGTTTGTAAAGCCAAACCTTTTCTTGTACGCTCCGCACCAACCAATGGTGGCGCTCCGCTTAGATAGTCCTGCTGGCACTCAGTTCCCCCCTTCTAATATTATTTTTCGTTCGACCGCGCCTAGGTTAATTGCATAATCGTTGACGTTTGTCGAAACAAAAATTTAAAGCCAATGTACACTTTTTTATGTTGGACCCTCCCTCAAAAAAGGTCCTAAATCCGGCCCTGTAAAGTTTAAGTAGCCTGACACAACTCTCCACTGGTCACTCGCGCTTATCGAACGTAGCATCTTCCCTCGCAAAAAAAAAAAAAAAAAAACATGAATAATTTGGGCCAACCTGAATTTCTGCATGGATGTTGTTGCATAGCCCAGCAGTTTGAAAGAGCTGCCATCTTCCATGTCGTGATCGCAGAAAGCAGTACCGGGAAATCACCATGGTTATCGAAAAACCAAGTGCTTCGAAATAATCGAGAACATTGGTTGTTCTAATAATTGGACGTTTTGCATTGAAAAACGTGGTTCTTTGACCCATAAACTTGGTTTTTCGACCGATAATCTTGGTTTTTCGACCGATAATTTTGGTTTTTGGACCGATAAACTTGGTTTTTCGACCGATAAAACTTTCCGTTTCGAAAAACCAGGTTTAACTTTCGATATACCAGATAGATCGAAAGAGTTATTTTGAAAATCCAAGTTTTTCAAACAACATACCAAGATATGGAGATAATCGTGGTTTTTCGACCGATAATCTTGGTTTTTCGATCGAAAAACTTGGTTTTACTAATTATTGGACATTTCGCTCGCCATAGCCGCTTGTTAAATTTTTCGACCGATAATCTTGATTTTTGGACCGATAAACTTGGTTTTTCGACCGAAAAACTTGGCTTCGAAAATAACCTCCGCTTCGAAAAACCAAGTTTATCTTTCGATATACCAGATAGATCGAAGGAGTTATTTTGAAAATCCAAGTTTTTCAACCGATATACCAAGATCCATATGGAGATGTTTTTTCGACCGATAAACTTGGTTTTACGACTGACTATCTTGGTTTTTCTATCGAAAAACTTGGTTTTACTAATTATTGGACATTTCGCTTGCCATAACCACTTGTTAAATCTGCAGGCCCGATCGCGCCCTTAGTACTAGCTTCTATATGTGCACAGTACCAGGTCCGTAGCCAAAGCAAATGGTTGGAAACTGGGCCATAAACAGTGGCGTAGCGAGACATTTTTCCAGGTGGGGGAGGGGGGAGGGGGTAGCACCCGAACTTTCCGATTTTTTTAAAATTGTGAATACCATCCCTCTGAGGCCGTAATTTGCGGCGCGCCGGAAAAATTATATAGCTAAACAAATATTTAAAAATATGAAGTTTATATTGGGAGAAAATTTTTAATTCTGGATTTTCTATACAGGACATGTGAAAAGTTCGGAAATTACTGAAGAATATGTATTTCTTATTGGCAAGTCTGAGATTGCACCGTAACCAAAGATCGTTGTCGCTACACAATATAATACCTAAGGCCTTCCCGGACGACATTTTAAAAGTCAAGAGCTTATGTTGGAGAAAATTTGGAATTTTTTTTAAAGAGAATTCATGAAAATAGCACTGTATGTGTAGTTGCCGATGTCACTGGAGTATCTGGCGATATTGTCATTTCCACAGTTGGGAAAGTAACTTATTTTTAGTGACTTATGAGCGAACACTACTGCATCAGGAACTGCAAAATGCCCCTCGCGAAGCGCGTTGAAAATTTTGCAAATTGGAAACAAAAAAGGAGCTTTTATTGGAGAAAGTACGGAATTAAGTTGGGAAAACCACACTATAGCTGACTGGTGTCACAAATGGCGAATTTCCGAGTTTTTTACTTTTGGGGGACAGTCGGACAATCTGGCCATAAAACTCAATCTAACTAACCGTAGCCAAGGGGGCAGGGGGTGGCGAAACCTAGGCTAAAAATAGCTTCGTCCTCTAAAGACTTTGAACTTTGACCTATATTTGTACACATTTGAACCCCTGAAAAAATCGCCACCGGAAAAGTCCCCCCCCCCCCCACCTAATTCGGTACCCTGTCTGACTACGCGCCTGCACAGTACACATGTTAGCTTTCCACTTTACAGTATATTGTACGATAACTCAGTCACATTGTTGGCCAACAAAGAAGCGCAAAAGTGTTGGGTTTCTTGTTAATCGCTCGAAACAGGTATGCCTACCCGAAAACTGGCATAGCCAGTGGCGTAGCTAGGATATTTTCCAGAGGGGCAAAGGTATGAAATTTCCCCAAACTTTTCCCGGGCAATGTGTATGAATTTCATATAAAATATGCAAATTTTCAAGTATAACAACATTACCAGGGAGTTATGTAATATAACCTGTATTTTAATCTTAAAGTATAACATAGAACGATTAGAAATAACAAATCTCAGAATATTTATTTTGGTCAACAATAGCTGGTTTATTTGTATGTACCAACGGGATCTAAGGCGTACTAATTTTTTGGCGTTTTCAAGGAGCCTAGATGCAAAATGGTGCGAAATTTTCGACTTTGAAAGGAACAGTGTTAAAAGTTGAATGGTGGTGGTTCATGAGGTTAAAACTGAAACTTTTGTGTCTTTACATGTATTCTTATGTCGTTTACGCTGCCTAACGAAGTAAAACTTGTCATTAAACTTGTATATTTTTAGGGGTCAAAATAAAAGAACATCGATCGTTATAGGCGAAAGGGAGCATTTTAATTTGCGGTTTTTCTTGGCCACAAAACGGTATTCTGCCACAAAGTTTATCCAAGCAGAGCGCCACAAGTAGTTGGCGCGGAGCGCACAGAAAATTTCGAAAGATCAGACCCCTCAGATGGCCGGATATAGCATTTTCCAGACTTATAGGAAGATTCTAATGAATCACTATTTTCTTTTCTTGTTTGCAATAAAATTTTCACTTCAAAATATGTTCGCAAACTGCAAAGTGATCAGAGAGTTTAGAGCTACTTTGACCCCAAAAATGTAATTTTGCCCAAAAGACTGAGCGAAGTGCCACCATTGGTTGGCGCGGGAGCGTAGAGAAAATTTAGAAAAATCAGACCCCTCAGATGGCCAAAAATTGCGTATTCATGCTTGTAAAGGGAATCGAAACATGCAGTTTTTATCTTTAGCTTTTGTTTGCAGAACTAACTAACTAACTAACTTGGCTAAATTAAAGATCCGCTGAATTGATGAAATTTTCTGTGACTGATCGAACTCCCATCTGTTAATATTTTACCCCTAACATCTCTTGCTTGATAAATGGAAAACTATTTATCACCGCACCTGAACACCCTCCGTTCCCCTATCCTCGTCTTGTACGACTTTGCCGGCCGGCGAAGGAGTGTATGGGGTGGGCCCTCCCTTTTAAAAATTCTCAAAAAGGTAGGTATCCTTAGAGGCAATCGGTGCCACCAGTGGGATACAGAGGCTACCTTTTTTATGTTAAAAGTGGAATTTGACAGAATTTGCCTACTTGTGGAATTAAAAAAACAATTGGCATCTCACTGAGGGGTTTGCAGAGACAATCCTTCCCCTTTGAAAATTTTTGAAAAATTGGGTGGCCTTGCATGCAATCTGGTGCCAAACATGCTATCTTTTGAAGTAAAATCTGTGTTACTAAAGTATGGCTAATTATTTTTAAGAACAAAAAAAGAAAAAGAAAATGGCACCCCTGAGGGGGGGGGGAAGCCCCAATGCCCCCCCCCCTTCGTATGCCACTAAAAGAAGGCCTAATAGTGGCTCCATCACACAGGACACCCTGTTAGAACAACAGTCTGTTAAGTGCAGAAGGCTACATTCACAGAGTGAGTTATAGCATAGGCCAACTTGGTATTCATGGACCCTTTTATTGTTACACCCCAAGTGAGCAGAAAGCTATTTTCCTGAACTAGCCTGTAAGCCTCCAAGGATTAGGCTAACAAAATCTAAGTATGCCCATCGATCCCGTTTATTTTAATTTCTAGACTAACGTTATGTTTATTGTAAGCCATGGATTGTTTAAGCCCCATCCATGGTTAGGTACACAGAGTAAAATCGTTAGTTTAAACCCCATCCGCTACTAGCTTGTAGGACAATATAACCTCGGGGGTCTACGTTAGTGATTTGTCAGTTTTTACATACTTTCACTGAATTCCCAAAGTGTACAACCCAGAGACTGTGTACAAGGTTTACAACCTTTCAGTGTTGTACCAGGGAGGTGTTAGTGAGACTAACATCTCCCTGGTTGTACTGTTTCAGCTGTTGTTAAATTCCTGAACAGTGAATAACAGCTTCCTGTCAGTCCAACCGCAGCTGTTCAAAAAGAGCTTCTTTCTCTTACATTTTATGCATGACGTTTCATGACGTCATCGGGTTTGGAATACTAATAAGCTAAAAGAGGTGAATTTCGAAGCCTAATATCTCAATATTCTGAAGCTACTGTAACATTTAAACCACAAAAACTAGTTAATAAGACATGAAAAACAATGTTTATAACCAATTTGGAGAACAAAATTGCCAAAAAGTGGGAATTTGACTTTTTACGATAGGGCCGTAAATATGTTTAAAACACTCGGTATTATTGTTCCGTATTAAATCAAGACGTTGTAAAACCACTGAATTTCTTCTTGAATCGATGGAAAATTTCTTTTTCTATCCATTGGTACCAGATTTGTACCATAAAATATCGTAAATGAGTCAGGTACTCGGCAAATGCAAGCCAAACCCTTCGAGGGGCCTACGTTCATAACCAATATATGTTGGGTCTACTTACGCGAAATGAAAAACGTTGATCACTAATGACCGTATCGCTAGCTTGCAATAGCTACCCGGTAGGCAAAATTGAGATATTTTCGTCTATTATTTGTTCTGGTTGTAAGGGTAGGAAAAGATTGGTAAATATTTGCACATGTTATTTTCAAATCTACCAGTAATTCAGCCAAATATATACGAAACTGGTCTGGATTTCTCATAGTCATTACTCAAAGTACACACCATTAAGTGGTCACATACATATTGTATACAGGGCAGGCCTGGGTCCACTCATTTCAATCATAGTGTGTAGTGTATAATGTTTATTTACAAATTTGACTAGAGCAATTAAATTAGGAAGTGTACACTTGGTTCTATTAGGTTACAAAAATGTAAGAGGAGTGTGAACTTGATTAAACCATTTGAATTAAATAAGTAGTTAAAGCATACAATCAATTTAAGGCAAACATAGATTTGTGTGCAAAGTTTGGATTGCAAGAACAATGGCATGAGATGAGCATATGTATACAACAGTGAAAAGTAATGCCGAGTCCTTGTTAGTAGGTGGGCAGAATGGGAGTGATCACATACAGTATAGTTTTTTTTTTTTCACAGGCCTGCTTAAAACTCCTGACCATTCTCACTCCCTCTGTCAAAAACCCCTTGAGCTAGTTAGCATCGGTCATCATTGGCAGCCAGCTAGCTGCAGCTAGTACTGCAGCTACTAGTACCGAGTTTGAGAGATGTATACGTAGTGTTTATCAGGTATGGGGTGGGGTTGCACCAACCATGCAATGATGGTTATCAAGCTTTTGCTGTTATTTTTTGCCAAATTGTGGAATGATCTTCCATCTTTTGTCAAGATCTCTTCTTCTATCGAACAATTTAAAACTAATTTGAAAGCTTATTTGTCATAACTTGACTCCCTGTTTGGCAGTCTTCAGCGCTTTGAAACTCTTTGTGTAAGGCGCTTTGTAAAAATGTATTATTATTATTATTAGTCTTTCAATATACAGACATGAATAATATAGTTAACTCACAAGTCAAAATCAACCATTATGCATGCATCATCATTAGCATTGCAATCATGCACTGCTTGAGCTGCATGCATTTAACATACACATCAAAGCCAGTTTCATCATGCAGAAATTTACAATCATAGTAATAAACATGTAAGTCTTCTAGCTTGTTGTGTCCAGGTATAAAGCCCAATTTGGTTGTGGGATTTGGTTAGGTTAGATGAAGTTTGGATTTTCATGACCCAGTTACTTTAGTGTGGGATGTTTATGTGTTCAATTGTTTGGCCTTGTAATTTTTTTTTTAAGTGGATCAAAAACTGGGAGGGGGAATGTTTCTGTGGAACCATATATTAGTGGGAAGTTATGCAACCAGCTCCCAGGCTGTTTTACCTATGCAATACTTTGATTAGAATTCACAACATGTTCAATTGTAATTGAGCATGGTCAGCCATGGTATTATGATCATTGCAAGGGTGGTGGTTGCTGTAGTATTTGCCATGGATGCATACAGGGATATGAAAGGAGTTGTATTGCCTTCAGTTTATTTTCTTGTATGGGGTTCATTTCAACCTAGGAGGTACATTCTGCTATGGTGTAATTGCACTGTCACCTCCAACTTGCCAATTTATTATCCACATGCAAGTAGACCAAATAGATCAAATTATAGTCTACAGTACGTGCCATGCACACTTTATAAGCAGGTTAATGAAACAGCACAGCAGCTTATGCTGGGTGGATAGAAATCCTTGCAATTAGACTATAGGCCTACACAATTTTTCCCTAAGTACTTTTTTGAGTCTATGGGAGAACATGTGTTTACTTTCCCCTTCCTAAATTATATTCTGATTTTGCAGGGCCTATATGGCCACTTCAGTTTTAAGCTTGATGTACATGAGTATAGGAACACACAGTAAGGAAGCTTAAAAAATATACTGGACAGAAAGTGCAATAATATTAACTTAATGACTGAGTGTTTTCATTGAATGAAATCTCTTAAGTCATATGTATACATACTATATGTTTCAACCAATGATCAATCTAGTATGGTCCAACCGTCAAATAAACAAACTTGCCTCATAATTACTGTAGCCTACTTACTGTTACATATGGAGAAAAAAAATCACATGAAGTTCCAATGTAAAGTGATGCATTTCTCTTCTTTATTGCTCTCTTTATTATTTCTGTTCACATTTAAATACCAACCAACTTCAAAAATACTGCCCAATAAGCTTGTTAGCCTACTGATCATCAGAAAGATTCATCTTCATCGAGGATAAATTTTAGAAAAAATGTGTTTATTACACAAATTTTTATTCATGAAGATTTAAAAATGAGACTAAAGAACACACAATAAGGCTGGGTCATAACGATAACCACTGAATTGATAGCCACTTCCTGATAGTCAGTAGTTGCCACCCTGGCACCACGTTGAGGTCAGCTTTTGGGACTTTGAAGCCAGAGTTAATGTGAAGAAGCAAAGTGCAAGGAATTGTGAACTCATTTGTATGCACAGCAACTTTGAATGGAAACCAGTGTAAAAGATTAATGGACAAAATGATGCAGTTGCTGACAAATAAATTGTTACATAGTTAGATGCAGTTTACAGCCAAGTTTTACATCTCACAAATAAAAGAAACTGTATGTTATCACTGTTTGAATTGCATTTTGTTCACTTCAGTGCAGTAAGCTTCCTTCAAGAAAAGACAACACAGTTCTTGTTTTATTACCTTTATTTCCTTGCTGTATACATGAAAACAAAATAATGCAAATGCACAAAAAGTGCTGGCAAGTTTGAATGTACTTAAACATATAAGCTGACTGAGAAGAAGTCAAGGACGGAGTAACTTGAATACAGTTTAATAAAAAAGCTGGCAAGAATATTTAAAATATTGCATAGGCAGATGGAAGGCAAGTTAACTTTGGCATGTAGAAAGACTTGAAATGGTACCTATGTATAAATATTTCAAACCTAACATCATGGACTTGTTCAAGCCCAACAGTCAGTTCTAGAAAATTTCAAAGCAAGTTCTTCGGAAAGCTCTACAGGCTTTGAAAGACATACTGTTGAATCTGAGGTTAACTTTTAAAGATGAACATGACATGTTGACAAGTTGCCAACCTGGTGAGGTTTACAAAGTGAATCTAATTAAATGTTGGGTAGGGTGCTGGGCAGGAACATGAGAACCACTGAAAAACATGAACCCTGTATATGTGGTTATTATACAAAAAGCTTGGGATAAAGGTATGTTTGATATACTAACTATATCTAAGGTTGAAATGGAAAAACTTAAGGTGGTGAGGTAGATTCTGAAATCTCTCTAGTTTTAAATACAAAGCTTTGAAAGCACCAAGGCCCACTACTTTAATCAGTTGCTTTTTTGATGTTATAAATTTTATTTACACTATATACATGAGAGTGTGAAGAAAACAGTAATGTATCTCTTGTGACCCTAACCCTCATCAGACGAGCTGCTGTCATACCTTGCCAGTGGTGACGGTTTTTCTGTTGATACCGACTCAGTTTCTGAATCAACTTCACATTCTGATTCCCTGTCACTAGATTCAAGAAAATCAATGCGTTTCAACATTGGATTATTGCTAGATACGTTTTGGTACATCAGGCATGTACAACCTGGGCCACATTTTTCTCCCCCTTTGAAACATTTACATTGACGAGTGATGCATTTATTTTTCTTGCAACCACAGCCCCTAGTGAGATGTTTCACTCTCTTTTGAAAATCAAGAACATTAGCTTGAGAGTCCCATATGACATTTGTTTCACCAGAATCTAATACTTTCCAGCCATACCACTCAATATTTGGATATTGGAAATTTTCTATTAAAGCATTACTCCAAACACTTTTTACCCAGGAAGCCCTCAGCCAATGAAATTTCAATGCTTCATTTGATGGAAGAAGTTCATCCTCATAAGTTCCCTTCCAACTTGCATGTCTTATTTTACACAAAAACTGGTTGTGACACTGGTATCTATCAGACACTTTGATGCTCTTGAATAAAGTGACAGGTGAATCAAATTTACTCAGGCAAGCCCTGTTTGCTGAAAAGAAAACACAACCTACTAATCGACAGAATGAAAGAAAACCAGGTGACTGTACAGTTGAAGCAGAAGTTTCTTCCACCGGTGATGCCAGGTAGCCAGGTTGCACATCATCGTTGCTGCAAATAAACTCACAATACTGAAAAAAGTTATTAAAGAAGGTAGTCTTTCCTTTCTTTGCAAAAAAAGAAACAAAATCACAACCTGACATAATAAATAAAGACTGAATAATACTTTCAAGAGGTAGATTCCTTTCAATAATGCAATTAAGTTCTGGATCATTATGCAATGCTCTTTTTAAGGCATTAAGATGTAAATATCTGTCATTTCCAGCACCCATTCTATACTGTAGGAAAAGTTCCTTTCCAGGAAAAGACAATGGTAGGCCTATCATACCAACATCACGGTCAAGAGAGTAAAGATGTACTACCGTGCAGTGGGTGTCCCTCACATGCAACCAGATGTGTGTGTCTGTTTCCTCATGATTGCTTTTCATATGATAATTGCTTACTTTACCCTTGGTGACTACTCGTGATGAACAATCTGAGAACCCCCCTGCTGTAATAAAAACTTGGGACTCAATTAACTGGTCTTTGATAATTTCTGGAATGGCATGGGCCAGGTATTGACAAAGAAGTCTCTTGTTTTCTCGTATTTTAAGAAATTCCTGCCAACTTCCAAAATTTGGAAGTGCAGTTGTACCGTTGATGTTTTGCAGTACTTCAACTGATGATGTATTTGCACTTGGCTTATCTCTACGAGATCTTTCTAACAATTTTGGAGACTTGCCCTGTGTATCAACTTGATCAAAAACAATTCTAACTTCACTGTAACCCCATTTGGAATAATACTCCACCCATCGTGTGCAAATGTAATGTGCATATTGGTTAAAAGTTTTGTGTACTTTCAATGGGCTAGAGTATATGATGTTCATCCCTTCTGCTATGAAAGCTCTTGAGGAAGATACAAGGTTTCTTGGTATTGCTGGTAGGATAGGATTATATTGCTCATTGTACCTTTTCATGAACCAGTCATAAATAACTGACTTTGCCCCTTTGAGTGGTAAACCATCAGGGTTGCAAATAGCCCTTGGTGTCTCTAAAAACTGATATGAACCCAACATTGCCTCTCTTTCATCACTCTCAAGGAGAATTAAACGTTTATAACACTGTGTGATCATGCGCTTTTCCTTTTCAATATAGCTTACCTTTCTCTTGGTTACTTTTGGTTTTGAAAATGTTTTCAGTTTATGCATTTTTAGCTTGCACAAATTTGTGCTACCCTCTCTCAATATCTGAGTTTTTATAAATGTTTCATATGAAGTTTTTCCAATTGAACGATACGACAGAAGGTCATTTTCCTGATCCCTAGCAACCTGCTCACAAGAAAAGAGATGCACAAGGTTAGGCTGCAGTATACCTTTGCCATCAACTTTAATTTTTGCTTTATATGCTTTCACATTAGCCATTTCATCTGCAATAATCCACTCGGCTAAATCTCTCTGCAATACCTCACTATGATCACATGAGCATTGATCCATCAAATTCTTAATGAGAGTGGTTTCATGTTGCAATGTATGAGCTCTATTGCCAATTGTTTTGGAGGAGACCTGACAATCACACTCTTACATTCCTTGTTAATTAACATCTCATGGGCTTCATCAAAGGCAACAGATGAAAAATTGGTCCCTTTAATACTAGATACAAATGCCCCTCTTTTGAAATGATCCAGGACTGATTTTGGAAGTAGGGCCATAGTTGCAAAATGAGCAGGTAACAGCTTGGAATAATTGTACCTATCATACGCATTGAATAATTCAATGATACTTTTGACTGCAGCCATACGTAAATTCCAATTTCCAGATCTTATAGAAATCCATAGCTGCAAATAGCAAGCAAGATCCTCCCTCGCAAAATTTACCCAAAACCTGAAAGTCTTGGAACCCTCACATTTTTTGTCAATAAATTCATTGAATGATTTCAGCATTTGCTCTAAATGATTTTTTTCAAATTGGCTTTGCAATTCCAGTAAGGCAATATTTGAACTAGGATTGTAAGCAGACACCACTTTTTCCAGTTGTTTAAAATCTGTTGCTTGACAACTTGCCTGAAAAACATCTATAAAGTAATGATAAAATGCTTCAAACACCTGAAGGAAAAATCGGTGATTTCTTTTGAAATTTGAACAAGATTGCAATGAGTTAAGTGTTTGCCCACTGTGAACAATTTTGGCAATATCTTTCAAACCAGCATCCCAATAAATCTTGATAATAACCTCCTGCAAATTTTCAATATATGCCAATCTCCTGGGTATGGAACCACCCAATCTAAAGCTTTACCATATTCTCTTTTGAGCTTTACTATCAAATCAAATGTTTTCAAGTCACCTACAACGATAAGATGGTTCAGTCTTATGGAAACCTGAAACTGTTCATACAACTTTCCTAAAACTTTTATGAGTGTGTGTTTTGAATCTGCAGGCTCATTATGAATATCTAAATAAACAAATTCTGACTTTTCACAAGAAGGAATGTTTTCAACAAAAAATTTACATTTCAAGCCAGGAAGTAAAATGTTTTGATTGCTACTGAAGTTGACATTCCTTTCTGCCATGTATAGAAATGTTTTTTCCAAGAAGGTCTGTTTTGCTCTTTTTTCTTCTTTTGTTTCAATAAAATCTTCAAACTTGAGTTGAAATGTAATTTTAGTATTATAGAATGGTTCTTCAAATGCAGTTTCAGGATTAACAGGAGGTGATGCTGGCATAAATATATCCAACTTCCTTGGAAGGAATTTTTTTGAAATTTTCTGTTTCTTCATCATAGGCTGTGAGGGGTGGTCACCATGTGCATATGAATGCTCTGTTACATGATCATGACTAATCTGAGGTGTGTACATGTGATCATTGAGAGAAGTATCTGGTGCTTGTGAGGTTAACAGAATATCATTGAGTGACACTGAGGGTGTTTGAATTTGTTGAAGATTTTGCCATGTTGAACCAAGTTTACAAAGGACACTGTGGAGGCTAGATGTATGCAAAAGATGTTGAGGTAAGCTCCTGTTAACCCATAATCCATTAAAATGGTTCTGCCCATTCACTTCCTCTCTAGTAACACAAATGGGGGAGCAAATGGAAGGAGAAGTGTGGAAGGTACTGACATTTGGAACTGGTCTTGCACAGAATAGAAACTGATTTGTGTTTGCAAAACATGAGCCGCTGCTGCAATTAGAAGCACACCGAAGATAACAGAATCCCCTGTGTGAGAGACCAAATCTTCAACAGAATCAAAGGGGCCGCATTCTTCAATTAATGAAGAAAGATAATCTGGATCTAAATTCTTCAGATTAGAAATGTTTTCCAGAAGAGCAGCAGAAACTTCTTGCTGCAGTAACATAGCCATTTTTGTTTCAATTTCTTGCAACTTGGCATTAACTGGAACACCATTTTGCCGTCTCTGGCAATTTAGCCCTAACCCTATGTTATCAAATGAACTATGTTTTTCCCAGTTGTCGCAATGCATTTTGGAACCCCTTTTTTGTGTTAAAGAGGAAAAAAAATTCCACACATATGGATGGGTAAGCTTATGCAAATTGTCAAAACTGAAGGACTTGAGGGAAACTGGATTGGAAGCAAAATGACTTTGTACTTTTTCACACTGTTCATGGAGTGAATCACCAAGAATTGTTCCAGCAGCCTGTAGTATGGAGTGTGTTCCAATATGTGATGTACGTTCTGTTGTATCTGAAGTATTCTCTGTTTCCATGTTTGTGGAATTTAATGTTTCTTCAAGTGACTTAATTTTCAAATATGCTCTATGAAGGCTCTTCAATAGATCTGTTGTTGAATATGTAAGTAAAACTCCATGTTTTCTGTTGGACAAGGATGATGTACACAATAAATTTCTGAATTTGTGCTGCGTAGCCACTAATAGCCACTCTGAGCGACGGTAGAGCACTGCAGAGGGACAGCCCTTTTGCAAAATTTGCACTGATAGATTAAAGTGGTGATGCAGATCTGTTAACAAAATACTATCACCTGCAATAAATGTTTTACAAAGATGTAGGTGGGTCACTCTCAGTGCCTCCTTTTCAACAAAATTCTCTGTACCTTGTGGAATGTTTTTCTCCAGTTCCAATTGAAGAGAAGCAAGATCTAGGTCTTCATCACTCTTTTTGCACAGTGTATAACAGTTCTTACATATGAAATCACCTTGAATCATGTCAAAAGACATATTTTCGCTACATTTTGAAATTAATTGGGAGGTAATGAGTAAAATGTGTGGTTTTGAAAACTGTCTTTTGCAAAGAATACACAGAGAAGAATACCTGTTCAGTGTGTTATAATGAAATTGGCAAAATGAAAAACTCTGCACTGAAGCAGTGTTCAATTTAGGTATCTCTGAAATGCCTTTAAAACAATTCATCAGTGTCTCTTGGGAGAACTGAGAAACTTCTTTGATTACATTACCTTTGCAGTTTTTCTGACTAGCTACACAACATTGTACAATTTCTGTATGTGCTTGTTCTTTACTCCTTGACTTCTCTGGTGTATATTTCGAATTTTGAATTTTTCTCAAAAATTTAACCCTACATGCAGCACAAAAACAGTCTGTATGTGATAAATTTGTGTTTTCATGTATCCAAGAAACTAGCTGATCATTTTTTAAAGAACATGTATGGTAAAACCTATTTGAATGTCGGTTGCATGCTGAACAGGGTCCACAAACTCTTTTACCGCAGGGCTTCATGTTGCCCTGCACGTCTTTCACCCCTGTACTGCTCTATGTCCTGGAAATGAAAGAATAGAAAATACATACCGTTGCTTTGCTCTTCTTCTCCTCCTCTTCTTCTTAAACTTCTCAGTCCTCCTCTTCTGTCTCTTCCTTGCCATGAGATGCTGAATATATGGTGAGTTCTGGACTGGAAGTGGAACAGCACCTATATCTGTGGAAGACGTAGTGATGGGTTTGCTACGTGTATGTTCTGCCAATGAGATGTATGTAATGGAATTGTGTTTGGCATTGAAGGTGTCCAACTCCTTGAAAGCACAAGCAGGCAATGTTTTGACATGCCTACCCACCATGGTGAAGTCACTGTCCCACTGGTCTGTGAAGCTTCGACTGGATTTTTTCTGACGATACTTCCTCTTGTTTCTGCTGGTCCTTGAAGTGCCAGTGGGAATAGGACTCACCTTTATAGAAGGACGGTGCTTTGGTGAGCTTGAATGTTTCGCATTGGCCATTGGGGGATTGTCCCTTATCTGAATATTTTCGTCACAAACAACACCACTGGTAGAATTAACTAGCAGAAAATTTGCTTTGCTGGCAATATAAGTGGTGGGTGGAGGAGACCCTTTAACAATGGATATGTTACCAGTCTGCCTTTTGATGGGGGGTGTTTGTTTGCTTGCATCTTTCATTTGTAGCATCCTTGTTACCAACTGCTGTTCCACTGTGGGACTGGATTGTGGGAACAGCCTTCTTGCAAGACACTTACAGAGGTAGCTGGCAAATAATTGATAGCCATACCTACTAAGATGGAGGTAGTCACCACCAAACAAAGAGTAACGTTCACCTTCAAAGTGCTGTGTGAAATCAATGAAATGTGTGTTTTGATGTTGTCTGGCAATGAGGGGAAGCTGTGTGTTGTAATAAATTCGTTGCCTGTTTAGGTCATCATAGTCAAGCCTTGGAAGTATAGCATTCAAAAAGATGGTAGTGTTTGGAAATTTAGCCTGAACAGTCCTAATAAGTCTGTGATATGACTTGAAATGTAGAAGTGGAGAGGTGTAAGAATCAAGATCATTTGTACCAACATGTAAAACAATGGCATCCACTTCTTGAAATGTTGTTCTTTCAATGGAGGTCAAAATGTTGTTTATGTGGGCCCCTCTTTGACATACAACATGGAAATCAATGTTACTGTGAACGAGATCTGTTTGAAGATGCTTTGTGAGTGAATCTCCAAATATGATAACTTTTTTCTTGACAGCATTCAACCCATCACTTTGACAGGAATAAAATACAACAAATTAGAATGGGAATTTGGAAACTCCATATATGTGTAATATATTGCCTTAATTAATTTAGGCCTATATAAAAGTTGTACGGATTGATCCTGCACCACATTTTCCTAGAAGCGACAGCCAAATTATGGAGAAAAATTAACCTAGCTGTCATCTTTTCCTTGCGCAGCTCTTCACGGTAAAAACTACAGTAAAAGGTGACAATATCTGTAATTGCTATAAATTGTTGGTCTAAGCTTACCTAAATTGAATCCCTATATTAATTTCAAGTAATGTTCAAGACCTATGTATACATCTATACCTGTATTGAGGTACCTGCATGATGGTACCCTCACGACCCTGCTCAGTTCAATAACCATGCACTAATTTGCCATGTCTGTGCCAAAGCAATAGGGCCTATAGGCCTAAATGTAAATATTAATCCACCCCTCAATATGATCTAGGGCCTAGGTTACGTTTTTCATACGGGCAATTTAGGTTAAAAATAAGCAAACAAACAATGTGTAATAAAAGTAAGGAGTAACTGCAGAATAGACCATGCAGTTTCAAAGTACATGGTAGTGCCAAATTTTGAACACTACTATAGAATTTAAATGCCCCTTAGAATCTTAAATATTCATTTATCAGTCTTTTGAAAATATTTTCTTAAATATCTATAAGTAAAATACTTTTTGGAATAACTGTGGCTAGTACAGTATGAGTATGACTGCCCTACTGTATATGCTAGGATATATTACGTTTTCTTTAGATAATATATTTTGAAGTGGAGTCCAAGATTCGACAGATGCCCTGCCTGACAGCCCGGGACAAGTAAAAAATCACTAGGGCAATTACCATGCTCAATTTTGTAGCCCGCCGGGCAAGTGCCCCCATCCTTAAATTTTTGAGTTGTGCAAAATGGCATTTGTACTTTTAGGACGGGTAGATATGCGGGCAGGTAGATTGAGAAAACAGCTAGCCCGTTGGACAAGTACGAAAGACAAAATTTGTTGAAGCCTGGTGGAGTCGCAGTCATAGTTTCAGCGGCACTTTTTCAAATTATTGTTTTGTTTGTACACCTTTGCATAAATTATTCCAAGTTCACTGCACCTCCTTTCTGACCTATGCCTACAGTCACTGTGGCGACTACATTTCTGGCCGAGTTGCAGTTCATGCTGACTGCGACTGCCACTCCAGGAGTCTTGGTGAATTGGAATTTGAGACAGGGTATACAATTGTACCAAAAGGAATAATAAAAACTTAGGCCTACTGCCAGTCCAAAATAAAACAGTGAACCTTCATTAAACAGACCTGCCTTAGGCCTATACAGTATTAAGTTATATTGGCAATTAATTTGGGCGTAGGCAATGGCTTAGTCACATTTTAACCAAGTTATATGGTACCTTGATTTTGCCAGCCTGAGATTTCCCGTAAATTTCAACTGGACAAGGTTTATAAAAAAGCATGCTACATAAGATGTTTTATGTTTTAATAGGCCTTATTGTTCATTTCTATAGGTTTTGCGTTTGTTCTATTCCACAGTGTTCCACGACAGATGTAACGCACGCTGTGTGTATGGCTGGCTTATAGGCTACACAATTAGCGTTCTGTACACAGGCTAGGCCATATACTTTTACACACAAAATGCACAGGAAAATCGCCTCGTAGTAAAATGTTGATTATGACAGTTTATGTAAATTAAACTACGTAATTTTGGTATCAATGGAAAGCCTAAGCTGTACTCTACAAACATCAATAGAAAAATATCCATTTGAATCACTAAATGAGTCAGGTACTCGCAAAGTTTGAGGACATATTTCAAAACTTTGTAAAAAACTGCACCGGTTTGATAGCGTTTTTCCACAAAATATCGTGCATAAAACTTAAAAAAATTGTATTTTCCAAGCGATTGGAAGATCAAAGTCTTCACTTACCACGCCATCGTTGGGAAAAGGACGCCTATATTTGAATTATTCAAAGAATAGTTTGGCACAGCTTGTCAGTCACAGTTCCACGAAATCTCATTCGTCGAGACTTTCCAGAAGGCGGGAATGCTAGAGAAGTGGTCACGTGACCTCATTAACTGCACAGCTGCGGTTGGACTGCTGTGCACTGCAATGCACTGATCATAACACCCGTGCGTATACAACAGAGCATTTTCACTCACACTCAGTTTCACTCTGAAACCATGGCATACTTTGTATACAGGCTACAAGTAGGAAATAAGTTAAGAAAAGGAGGTCCTTGAATCTTCTACAATAATTCTTTGGCAATATTTAGGCACTGCGAGAGGTACGTTTTCGTTACAGTTTAAGATTGTAAGGCTACGGTACATACCTCCGCAAGGTGTCTTCTGCCTTTGTATAACGCTAGGTGTACCAGCCAAGGTCCCCGAAATGAGAATTATTCGGAACTCATACGTTGTACCCTCTTTAAGACCATCAATCTTGTGCGATAAGACAGTGCTGTTTCTTTCAATTTCTCGAAAATTGTCGTCAGATTCTTTCTTAGGTATTTGCTCACGGTATTGAATGCTGTACTTTGAAAATCTTTTGAAAATATTTTCTTAAATATCTATAAGTAAAATACTTTTTGGAATAACTGTGGCTAGTACAGTATGAGTATGACTGCCCTACTGTATATGCTAGGATATATTACGTTTTCTTTAGATAATATATTTTGAAGTGGAGTCCAAGATTCGACAGATGCCCTGCCTGACAGCCCGGGACAAGTAAAAAATCACTAGGGCAATTACCATGCTCAATTTTGTAGCCCGCCGGGCAAGTGCCCCCATCCTTAAATTTTTGAGTTGTGCAAAATGGCATTTGTACTTTTAGGACGGGTAGATATGCGGGCAGGTAGATTGAGAAAACAGCTAGCCCGTTGGACAAGTACGAAAGACAAAATTTGTTGAAGCCTGGTGGAGTCGCAGTCATAGTTTCAGCGGCACTTTTTCAAATTATTGTTTTGTTTGTACACCTTTGCATAAATTATTCCAAGTTCACTGCACCTCCTTTCTGACCTATGCCTACAGTCACTGTGGCGACTACATTTCTGGCCGAGTTGCAGTTCATGCTGACTGCGACTGCCACTCCAGGAGTCTTGGTGAATTGGAATTTGAGACAGGGTATACAATTGTACCAAAAGGAATAATAAAAACTTAGGCCTACTGCCAGTCCAAAATAAAACAGTGAACCTTCATTAAACAGACCTGCCTTAGGCCTATACAGTATTAAGTTATATTGGCAATTAATTTGGGCGTAGGCAATGGCTTAGTCACATTTTAACCAAGTTATATGGTACCTTGATTTTGCCAGCCTGAGATTTCCCGTAAATTTCAACTGGACAAGGTTTATAAAAAAGCATGCTACATAAGATGTTTTATGTTTTAATAGGCCTTATTGTTCATTTCTATAGGTTTTGCGTTTGTTCTATTCCACAGTGTTCCACGACAGATGTAACGCACGCTGTGTGTATGGCTGGCTTATAGGCTACACAATTAGCGTTCTGTACACAGGCTAGGCCATATACTTTTACACACAAAATGCACAGGAAAATCGCCTCGTAGTAAAATGTTGATTATGACAGTTTATGTAAATTAAACTACGTAATTTTGGTATCAATGGAAAGCCTAAGCTGTACTCTACAAACATCAATAGAAAAATATCCATTTGAATCACTAAATGAGTCAGGTACTCGCAAAGTTTGAGGACATATTTCAAAACTTTGTAAAAAACTGCACCGGTTTGATAGCGTTTTTCCACAAAATATCGTGCATAAAACTTAAAAAAATTGTATTTTCCAAGCGATTGGAAGATCAAAGTCTTCACTTACCACGCCATCGTTGGGAAAAGGACGCCTATATTTGAATTATTCAAAGAATAGTTTGGCACAGCTTGTCAGTCACAGTTCCACGAAATCTCATTCGTCGAGACTTTCCAGAAGGCGGGAATGCTAGAGAAGTGGTCACGTGACCTCATTAACTGCACAGCTGCGGTTGGACTGCTGTGCACTGCAATGCACTGATCATAACACCCGTGCGTATACAACAGAGCATTCAATCTGCCGCGCGGCGAGGACATTTATGTGGAACGCGAGTCGGGCCGGTTTATGCGGTACTGACGTAATCTGGGTTAATTTGTTGCATGAAAATACGAATTATGTATGGTAAATGTCTCACAATTTTCTTATTCTAACAAAAATTTTGAGAAATGTGAAAGGGTATATCATTTCATGAAATTTCCCCATTTTCATCAAATTTCCCCAAATTATTTTCCAGGGGGCAACTTGCCCCCCTGCCCCTCAGTAGCTACGCCACTGAAGGTGATCATATTCTTTAGTTCCGGTTTACAGCCTTTCAGTGTTAGTTGTACTATATCAGCTGTTGTTAAATTCTTGAAAAACAGCTTCCTGTGCACTGGAATGCACTGATCATAACACCCGCGCGTATTACAGGACAACATTCAATCTGCTGCGCTGAGACATTTCTGTGGAACGCGAGTCGGGCCGGTTCATGGGACTCTGGATCTGGGTTTATTTGTTGCATGAAAAAAGAGTAATTTATGAGAAATGTCTCACAATTTCTTATTCTAACAAAAATTTTGAGAAACGGGATAAGGGCATATCATTATTTTTCAAATTTTCCTAATTTCATCAAATTTCCCCAAATCATTTTCGGGCGGGGGGGGGGGGGGCAACTTTCCCCCTGCCCCCAGTAGCTACGCCACTGGTCATAGCGCCATCTCTCAACTTAAGTAGTACTGCACATGTTTTTCAGTAGTACATGTGAAATTAGATGTAGTAGATTTGCAATGAGTAGTATCACGTATATTTTCAGTAGTAGAATGTGTGCAATTAGATCTAGTACATGTTATGTTTGCCCTTTTTGGATTCCATAGAAATGAAGTATACCCCTAATTTCCATAGTAATCCAGATATTGAAACATTTGACAGCGTTTTGCATTTTGGGTTTCTCCTATAGACTCTTCACCAGGACAGGACAACAGTTTCAGGACAGATGCCCCCCACTATCAAATCATATCATATCGACGCCTCTGCGATTATATAATTATAATTTAAAAGTGTACATATACTGTTTATCAATCTCCTCTCAAGTGTTTGGCGGTTTCACTCTGAAACCATGGCATACTTTGTATACAGGCTACAAGTAGGAAATAAGTTAAGAAAAGGAGGTCCTTGAATCTTCTACAATAATTCTTTGGCAATATTTAGGCACTGCGAGAGGTACGTTTTCGTTACAGTTTAAGATTGTAAGGCTACGGTACATACCTCCGCAAGGTGTCTTCTGCCTTTGTATAACGCTAGGTGTACCAGCCAAGGTCCCCGAAATGAGAATTATTCGGAACTCATACGTTGTACCCTCTTTAAGACCATCAATCTTGTGCGATAAGACAGTGCTGTTTCTTTCAATTTCTCGAAAATTGTCGTCAGATTCTTTCTTAGGTATTTGCTCACGGTATTGAATGCTGTACTTTGTGATCGGACCTGTTCCTGTTCCAGTTGTTTTGTCCCATTCAGGCCACGTCACTGTGATACTGCTATTCGTAATACCGGAAAAGCTCAGTGGAAGATCTTGTATATAAACTGGAGCCCCTGAGGTAGACAATGCAAATTGAAATGTTTTTCTTATTTTTCTTACAATAGAATTCGATGGTTCTTCCCAAACTTATTCATTGCACATACTGTAGGTGTCTTCAAATAACTAAGAAGCAGGGCCTTCAAGATATATGAGCATAGTGTGCTTAAAGGAAATAGTAATACAATTCGGAACTGAAATATGAGCACATGATAGCAGGGTCCTCTCTTCTGATTTAATTGGACTATTTTTAATACCAAGAATAAAAAGCAAAAGTGGTACCCAAATTACATTTGAGGCAAATAGCATTTCCTGTGCCTTATCAGTTGCATCCGAAAAGACTTGCGGCAGTGCTACTTAACGGTGTTCCTAAAATCAATGTGACAGAAATGTCTTTGCGATATGATAGCATGCACTTTAAAGTCACAGCGTTTGCTGTGACTTTAAAGTTAGCTTCTAACGTTATCGATTCTGACATAAAAGTTGCGTTCAAAGGTACAGGACCAAAGTTACATTTGATAGGCTAAGAGTCGGTTCTCGAGATGTTAACAATTGAATAGACACCTTTTTAAAAAGAACGAACTCGAAAGCAGGCAGGCGTGATTCCATGGATTTACATTGATTCCCAATGATTATTTTTTTTCTGTAAAATTGGCCTCTTAATTAGAAAACTCTCATATATTGACACTATAAATGCACCCTAAGACCTTGTTATGCGTGTTGCCACGTGTTCCGTTGTTCTGCCCAGAGTGTGACGTCAGTGTGTCGTCAATGCACCGAAGATCCATTTAATTGACGAAAGTACAACCATATCAACTTCAGGGCCAAAAGAATGGGATGAAAAGGTAAATCAAAGCAAGCTTGAAGCGCCACCTATATAGGATAACAGGGTAACTCTCCTCTAAACGAATGTTTTTATATCTCATCAACGGAATGAGCTGAAAAGCATATTCAGTGGCTTTCCACTTGTGTCAGTGTGTTTTGCAAGAAAGAGAAAAATAATCCAGACCATGTCCTTCCGCTGCAGTACCACTTTTCTAACTTATTATATATCATTTTAAAGATTGGTTATTTTTGTTAAGAAAATACAAAAGCTGTTCTACAAATCAATAGGAAATTATTTAATGTTGGCACATTGCCTCATATTCCTCATGTATTTTTTTTTAATCGAACGTCCTGTTGTCCTTGAAATTTAATAGTGTTGGAATGTTGGATGTTGAATGTCTTTTCCAGTAGTTCTATTACACTGCACTACTTTGGATATAACAATTTGAAGGGAAATTTGATTCATACTTCCTGCAGCGACATCAAAATTATAAATAAATTGGATGTAATGCCAAATCAATTTACCGCATTGACATTACAGATCTCCCATGATACCCTAAATTTCACGAAAATTGCATTACTTTGAAAATTAGTTTCTTCCGAACGCTATATGCTACTGAGATGCAGTTTCTACCTCGAAGAAGAGAAAAGTTTTCTGCACATTGTGTAACCAATGAGTTTTGTCTACGAAAAACGTCTTTAAATATTGGGGAGACAAAATTAAAAAATCAATCTTTCTCATTTTTTATGCTTACCTGGTATTTTGGTGGTGACAGTTTGAATCGAGCTTGGCTGACCTTCCATAGGGGAATGTTCTCTCATTAAGATTATCCGGAATTCGTATTCCGTTCCTTCTTCGAGACCGTCAAATCGATATGAAAAAATTGAAGCCAACAGTAACACGTCCATAAATGTACCGTCCTTTCCTCTGTACTGAATCTTGTGCTGGGTAACAGGACCACCACCTGAATCAATATCTTCATTCCAGGCAGGCCAAGAAACTGTAACACTGTCTTCTGTAACACTGGAAAATTCAAGGGGACTGAGACGATTGAAACTGTGTGGCGCTGTAGAAAAGAAGACCAATCATTTTTTTTTATCGCGATGTTCCATCATACATTTGTATAGAATCCGAAACAGACAAATTGATCCGAAGCTAATAAAATGTAAGCATATCAGAGTGAAAATTTTTGAAAAGAAAATCTGTGAAGTTGTACCAATAACACGAATTGGCAAATCAATTATCATTTGATTTCCAATTTCTAAGTTGATGTCGACTGGCCACTTGAGACCCATGAAAGTTCTAGAATGGCCCGAGAAAGGATTTAAGAAGTCTAAAGGTGAATGAAAAAGAAACATGTACTATGTTTTGAGCACTGCAACTGCTACTGAACAAGTAAACTCAAGGTTTATACCTTTTGCGCCGAATATCTGCACCTACTTACTTAGGCCCCTCTTACACTCTTAAAATTCGTCCCCATCCAGAGACAATCTCATTTCATTGCTTCAGGGTGAGTACACAAGACCTTAAAGTGTAATCAAAGCACTGCCAGTACAGTACACGCTGTGTAATATGAGCTTCAGCACTCTACATTTCTTAGTCAATCAAAGATCTGCGCCGATTGAGAATGTCTGTGGACTGCTACAAAAACCGTTGTTTGGGGTGAGAGGATAAGGTCTTTAAAAGCATTTGCAATCAATAAGAACATTCTTCAAGAATTTATTGGTATAAACGAATATAACATTATATCTAAAGATGCTACCTTGGCGATGTATAACCTCGGATGCTTCTCAAAGTCGATAGCACTATCAAAGTGGTATTCAACCAGCACAAAGAAAGTACTAAAGCAGCACTTTGGCTGCTGATCTAACTTCAGCACCTTGAAACTGCTGTTAAATCACCACTTTCCATAAGATGTACCAAAACAGAACATAGTGTAAGGTCGTCGACTGGGCAGAGTGGTCTGTTCCAGCTACCATGTACCATGTGTTTCACATGTGCATGGGTTCGTATCCCGCTCGATATGCGTGGGTTTTTCCCCGGGTATTCCGGCTTTTCTCCCACTTGGCATAGGCTTGCCAATAAAAATTGGTTGCCCAGCTGACGAAGTCGTTTGCCCGCCGGTCTGAAGCACCGTCGGGTGGAACAGTTAACTAGCCGAATTTCTTTTTGAGAACATAGTGTTCCTACGTTGTGACATCGCTTCTCAGTCTTTTGATCATGTGTAGTATCTGTTCTTTTCATCCAGTCTCGAATGGAACCAAACATGGCAGACCAATGATGTTAATGGTCTGAGGGGTCAAGTGTTGTCCTTCGTTAGACGTATAGTTTTTGGGGGAGCAGTATAAAGTTTGGTTTCGCCGAATGGCTCTTTGCTAAAGGGTCGGGAGGACTTTAGAAGAATGACCTTTCTTTTTAGAGTGTAGGCCTGTTTCCTTTAAAAACAGATTGATTTACATTCACAGATTGATTTATATTCAAATCCTTTACGTGAAAGTGTTATTCTGAGCTTAGCACCTTCAGTTGGTAAGTACTAAAAATCAGCACTCGAAGTGCTGACATTAGCACCTTATTGTCAATTACACATAAAATGAAAATGTAAGATGTAGAATTTAAAATACCTCCATAGAGAGTTGTTTCTTTCTGTAAGTTGCTGGGTTGGCTTTCAATGTATGGTAGATCCCTGATCAAAGTGATGCGGAATTCGTAGGTTCTTCCCAATTTTAGCCCATCAAAATGATACTGAAGAGTGTATGCGTCTAACAAAATATCATTAAACACGGCCCCTTCTTCCCTGTATTGAAGTTTGTACTGATTAACAGGGCCGACACCCAAATCGGTTGTTTCATTCCATGCAGGCCAAGACACCGTCAGACTAGTTTCAGTAATATCCGAGAACTGTAGTGGTTCCGACTGAGTGAAAGTAGGTGGCGCTGATGTTTTTCGAGTGAAATAAAATAAGCAAAACTTTATGAAGCAAATTTATATGTATGATACAAAAACAGATTTACGTTGGTTGCGATATATATAATTATGCTAATAAAAACATGTGGCTGACTGTTACTACCTGTTAGATCACTCATTGCGGGTGTGGCTAGCAGAACTTAAATTCATGGACAAAGGATGGCCCCGCAGACCGCTACGTTTGTCCATGGAACAAGTGAATTAGAGGGAGTCTCCGTAAAACAAAAATTACCTGAGAAACATGGTGCAGTGGTATCAAGGCAAGGACGACTTTCATCCACTGGACAGTTATTGTGTGACTGAGGACTTTGTCCCAGACAATTTCTTTTCCCTATCCATATCTGGCCTCTACCAAATCCAAACGGTAATTTACGGTGAGAGTTAAAAGCAAACGGTGTGACAAAGATTAACGGCCTACTGATGTCACCGACTCCTGCACGATCATTACCGACTAATACCAATCGTCCTCCAAAGGCAATGCGACCACGAGCACACCCTGCAAAGTAAGGAGAAAGTAGGTGTATATGTTAGTCACGTACATGAGCTATAGAGTGTTTCCACTGACGTCACAAGTCCGCCCCTTTTTCTGGCTACCGGACTAAAAACTGTTGTACGTTTAGAGGTTATGTACCGACTTACCTGCGTTGCGCGTCTCTCTATGTTGCCGTCCAGGCGTCCATTGTACGACAATTGGTATTAACCGGCTAAGGTGCTGTCGTGCACAAGCGTATCGGTAACACATCTACTGCTCATGATCATTTCCATCCATTATATCATATCGAAACACGCTGACGTTACTGGCATGACCATCTAGCTAGCTGAGCACTAGAAGCAGTTTACGTGATGACTTTTGATATTTTGCCCGGCAGTAGTCTTGATTACCCAATTATGACTTTACTTGAAACACTTTGTATTCAACTTCAATTGAATTCTAATCAAACCCCTTGCCGAACTCCACAAACTACAGCACGCAGACATACAGACTTTTAGAAGCGACATTTGTAGGGTAGCTTGCGCAGTGCCTCTGTGGCTGCATCCCCTTTAGTTAGTTGGTTTTTCGTAGCAATGAGCTGAGCGAAAAGACTTTGTCCACTCCGCTGGCTATTTGTAGGGTAAACAACGACGCATACCGAACGCACTGCGTAGACTTGTCACGCGCATCGCCTCAGCGTTGTTCAGTCTGCTCTTTTTGGGGGTGTTTCAAGGTCATACAAACTTAAACAAGGTTACATCGAAAAGTCAAATACTGTGCATATATGAGGATCAACGAATAGAGGTCATGGAGGTGACATCAGCGCATTTCAATTTGGTATACGTTAGGTCACTGATCATGCGCAGATGGTGCGTTACCAAAAGACAAGCCTTAATAGTCAAGTGATGGTCTAAATTAGGGATAACTGCGGTTCATTAGCTTTAATCTTTGTCGTCACTGTATCATAGATGGTTGTGCACTACAATATTACTTGATTTCCTCAATTTCAATGGTTTAGAATTGTGTATGACAAGAAAATTAAGACGACCTAAGGCTGAGGAACCCCACTTACGGCCGCCATTAGTATAGTTGTTCGGATTCGTCTATAGAGTGCTTGACAACACCTTATTAACAACTGTTGCACAATGGACGCCAGGATAGCAAAATAGAGAGGCGCGTAATGAGCAGACGGCGGTGCATGGCCTCTGTTCGACCGGTCGGTGGTTTGCAACAGGCAAAGATTTTTCCGGGGTACGAAAATCCAAACTGACTTTACAAAAACATCCAACTTTGTTTCAAAACCATGGGTATATATTTTAGGCTGTGGTGAAGTCATCGAAGGCTATTCGACTTGTTGTTTCATAACCCGGAGTCAAAATGAAAAAAAAAAAAAAAAATCCAATTTGCACCGGTTTTTATGTAGCCCATAGTCATCTTTTATGTTACATGGTGAATAAGGGACCAAACTCAGTTTCCACTGAGCTAAAGTATGAACCAATCAGACACTAATCTCTCATTGGTAGAAAGATGCGATTGTAAGTTGTTGTACGGGCCTTGAATAATCAGACCTTGAAGGGCAGTTGTTTTATGACGCTAAGCCTCACGGATGTGGGAGAACCCGTTGGCTTATGAATTATAACTTCACGTCGGGTGGCAAGCCAACAATTTGGATCAAATTTGGTATTTTGTTACAGACATACACTTTTTGTGAGTTTAATGGGTAAAACTTAAGTAAAGTGTAAATTTTAAACATTATCAGGTATTTCTAACAACAGTGAAAACGACAAGTTACGATACTTTTCTCTTTGTGTATTTTGTCAAAGACATGTTAAAGGACTGATTCTCTCACCCCAAACAACTCCAATTCAACTATTTAAACCCCTCCCACAACTGGCTTAACTTTCTCATCCAGACACAATCTCAGTTTATTGCTTCAGGGTGAGTTAAACGGCCCCAACGTGTAATCACATGTAAATAAGTTTATGTATTTCAATTGAAAAAATAATCAAAAATGAAAACACCCCCAGTGCAGTACATGTTGTACAATATGAGCTTTGCTACTCTGCATTATTACACTAGCTGTCAATCAAAGAGTTGCTCCAAATGAGAACTTCTGTCGGCCGTTGGTGTTTTGGATGAGGATAAGCCCTTCAATGCTTTGATGTGAAAGTTAACTTTCATGAAACTTATTGTTAAGTAAACATATCAGTCTTTTATAAGTTTTTACAGATCTAAGTAACTAATGAAAGGATTCATTTTTAAAAAATGAAAATGTTAACAAATCATATAAAACAACAACACCGATTTCAATAGGTGTGTTTTAATAAGCATTTAAACGAAAACACTTTCTAAAACTTCAAAACACTTCACTACCACCTGAAATTTATTTACCTGTTTCATATTATTTACCTTTCATAATTTTTTCAATAACACTTGTACTTATTTCAAGTTGATATTTTCCTTATTTTCTTCAAAAAAAAAATTGTCTCGCTTTTGTATGGATCACCACTTTAGAGTCATGCTTTATAAAACCATGGACTAGATAACATCGTGGAGCTAACACGGACGTGTGCATGCTAAAACTAACATGTATCAAATTGAAGTGAAGAGATTATCCATTCATAAATATGACATTTTCGGCAAGATCATACAAACTCTTTATATAGATAATAAATAATGGGGAAAGAGCAAATGCTCACAAAGCTAAGAGATATATGTTTTTTCTATTTTTTGATAGCTCTATGATGTAAACCTTGTGCATGTGACGTTACAAAACAGAAAACAAATCTCAAAGAGGTTAACGTCTGTAGTGTTAGAACCTGTGCCCAAAAAAAGTCAAAAAAGAAAGAAAGAAAGAAAGGAAGAAAAATCAAGAAAATAAAGACAGCCAATTTTAAAAGAAAAAACTCTCATTGTGCTTACTTTGCCCCAATGAAGGTCTACCTCTTTGGGACAGCTTCATTGTTCGCCCTCGAGAATGACGTTACTTGACGACAATGTATGAGTCTATCTACAGAGGCTTTTCAAATGGCGTCATAAAACTTCCCCGGCGGCAATGTTGCAGTGAAGTTAGGCTAACTACATAGCAGACCACACCCGATGAATGTGTACGCACTGCGCTTACCAGAGTGAGCACTATGCAGTGCGTTCAGCACAAAGCCACGTGAATTTGGCATGATTTTCCTGCGGCATGGTGGATCCATGAACTATCGCAAAGCATCTATAGACCACATTGGCGACACACTGACGTCTTCTTTTGGGCAAAACAATTGAACACGTGTCCGCACGCATAAGAATTCGCCCTACATGTGTAGCAGATTATGCGCATATTCGCCTGGTTGACAAATCAGCTGTCTGCATTTGTCGGTGTTGGTTTGTTTTCCCCCCATAGGAGAGTGTACTTTTTGCCCTGTGGCATCATATGCATTAGGTGACTGTTACGTCAGTGGAAGCTTTCTATACTTAAACATTCTTACCACAACCGCGTTTTAATAATTCTACATTGTATCCAGCGCATTACGCCTAACATCTGTTTCACAAAATAATCACACAACTCCGTCAATATGAGTTATATGTAATTGATATGTGCCTAAGGTTTTTTTTAAAAACATTATTGTATCTTTCAAGTTAAGTGATACCGTGGAATGAGAAGTGTAGAGTCAAAGAGACCTATGACCCAATGGAATATAAGGGTCCTATAAGAGAAAAAATGCTTGGAAATAAGTGTTCTTGTCCTTTTTGCAGCCATTATACCGAGCATTTCAAATTAATTTAGAACAAAAACCTGCTTTAACGCAGTCAAAAAAGTACACTTTCAGAGGAAGAGGAACAGGGACCACGCAGACAGTGGGCCACAGGCTTTGTCCCCTACCCACACTTTTCTGTTAGAGGCATTTTGAGCCGCCTTAAATTACTTTTATATTGTTAAAGATATTGGGCAACTTTGGTGATTAGGCAACCCTCCCACTTAAAAAGAGGAAGGGTTAGGTACCAAGCAAATTTCAATCGCAGATTTATTAGTTGACTCGGAAGCGTGTATAATATACCCACTTTAATTAGTACAGTAAACACGAATCGTGGTAACAAACATACAAAATTTTCAATAAATTTGATTGATCGTTGATTTGGGGTTTGGGATTTAGGGTTGGGAAATGCAGAACAGATCGAATAACTTTTGTTTTCGGATGAGTCGAAATGATCGGTCTTATGTAGTTTTAAGGGGAAGAGCAGTCACCCCAACATAAAAAGTGTAGTAGACTCTTCGTGATTGGCTGTCGAAAGTCATGTGACAAAGATTTCCTCTTCAAAATATAAAAGATACTAGAAGTACCTGCTTGTTTTATATTGAAAATGGAATATGGAATATAAAATATGATGGAAGATACTTTGAAGAGACCTAGCTATTGGTCTAAACGAAGTCTGGGTGACTGCTCTGGCCCTTTAAACAAAGGGAATAGCAAACAAAGAAAGATTCTTACTTGCTTATTGCTTCATGAAAATGAGGAAAACTGGGGTGATGCTTGTAAAACTAATGAAAATTACCGATAATTTTGGTAAGAATAGAGAAAAGGAGAGAGACAAACTAACGAAGACGATTCTTTCAACTCTTCTTGAGGGGAAAAACGTCAAAAAAAAAAAAAAAAAAAATATCTTAATCGAAAAAAGACTTATGGATAGGCTGGCTATCTTATTAAAACTTGGCACAACCTTGGAATTAGTTCAACCCAGATAAAAAGACGAGGGTGGACTTTGGGTCGATGAAAATACATGGGCAGGAGAGGCATTTGATGTCAAAAAGTGGGAGGCAAATTGAAAAAAGGCTTTTTAGCTTCAAATTCAAATAACATTGAAGGCCTTGTGACATGAAAATGGCAGGATGGGGTACTTGGTGTAAACAACATTACAAACCAAGAAAATTCCCGCAATATCCATCAAAATTCCTAAAAACAAAAAAAAAATTTTAAAGGGCGATTTCTGATTTGCGCTATAACTTATGCATAAGCATGAGCCCAATATGTAAATCTTGTGTTTTCTGGAGAGGGTCAGGACATTTTTAAAAGGGGGTCGTAGTTTGCACGAAGAAGGAACTTATTGCCGCGTTAAGGCCGGTTCATACTTCCAAATTTCTCGCGCGATAAGGCGATCAATAACCATATATGGTCAAAATATCTTTGCCGCCAGCGAGATTCACGGTCATCGCTCGGAGTTGAACATTGTTCAACTTTTCTCGCGAGCTCGAGAGATATCGCATCATTTTAAAGTTTCTGATTGGCTGATTGGTGGTGAACGACCTTTCTGAGAAAAAACTTTTGTCGAGTGACAACAATCTGACTATGGCGGATGCATTGAAGGAGAAATTGATAACAAGTATCCAGGGTTTCCCTGCACTTTACGATACTCAGAGATCAGACTACAAAGACGTCATAAAGAAGGCAAATAGTTGGGAAACTGTTGCTATTCGAGTAGGATGTGATGGTGAGGATATTGTTGAAATAATTTGATCGTTCGAGGGGCCACATCTGCGTACATACGCAAAAACCTGGGCAAGGTGCAATGTGAAATGTGTGGGACGAGTTCCACTAAAGTTACTGTGATAGATGTATGTAGGCCTACGCCTATATCAAATCCTGTCCTGGGCCTACACGTTGTGTATATTTATTACAGGTGCTAAGAAGGCCTGACATCCTATAACCAGTGAAGGAACAATTCAGTTTACTATTAGATGGGAATTGGATTAAGGGGGGGGGGGGCTAAGATTAGGTGGGAAGACCTCAGTTATTTTAGTAGACTAAACCCATCAAGAGAACTTACAGGAATTAGGACTACATGTTTACTGGCAGTCCATGCAGGCTGTAGCATAAAGCAAAGGCCTGTGCAAGGGTAAGATTACAATGGGTTAGGCAGTATGTACCATGTTTTGTCCTTACTACACACTAGGCTCCAATACATAGCATCGCCTATGGTATGTAGTATACTGGCTAGTGGCTAAAATAGTCTTGACACATATTCTTGGCACATGCTAAGGGGGCCTAGTGGTAAAAAGTATCAGTACAAACTGAAAATACATCCACCAATTGAAGTAGATTGCATAGGCTGGGAAAGTAGGTTAGTAGCCTATTACATCACAGCCCATACTATTCACTTACACCAGGACCTGGAATCTCTAGTAATGTCAGTGCTGATACTTGCCTCAACAACTGGGTGCGGCCTTATGATGTTGAGCTGCTTGTTGGTCTTTCACTCTTAAGGCCTATTCCTTTTTTATCAACATGTTTAACAAATTTTCTTGTAAGTTCTTGTTGACTCTGAATAATGGGAGAAGGTGGTAGACAGCAGTCATTCTTGATAAAACTATCAGTAGTGTATATATAACAGCAGGGGATTGCTTTATGAATGCATTAATATTTTTTAGGCTAGTATTCTTTAACTTTCTAAGAAGCTATGAGAATCAAATATTGGTTGGTTAAAACCCCCATCCCCAGTACCATTACTGCTATTTACAAATAAAATTTTGTTCATATTATTTTTATTTTCTGTGATTGCAGTAGAGCAATGTAAGAGGATGTGGAAAAATCTCAAGGACACTTACAGACAAGCAACTAATGCAGAACTTAAAAGGATGAAATCTGGAAGTGGTGCTACCTCAAAGAAACCCTGGAAGTTTATGGAGTTAATGAGCTTCTTGAAACCATTTGTGTCAACAGAATCTGGGTAATTGACTAAGTTTAACCTTTCAGAAACAGAAAATTGTATATAGTAAGACGGGGTAACCCCCCCCCCCCTGCAAGCCCCAGTCAATATAGTCCTTCATTTTTGTATACTTCATACCTTAGCTCAATGTGTTTATATAATTTTAACATGATTTATAGCCTTGTGATTGACTCTTCAATCCAAAAACAGAGCCTTCAAAATAAAATCTGGGGCTTATATTGACTGTACCAACCTTGAAGTTTGCACCCATTGTCTGAAACTTTTTACGGTGTAAACTATTTATGTGGTACAAAGTTTATCTATTGTTTTATTCCTAAGGACCTGTCTATCTAATTCAGTGGTCCAATTATTCCTACTATTTCCCCTTCTCTATGAACCGTCTTGTTTTTTTTTTACCCTGAAACTGGGTATGGGAAAGGGGTAAAAAAAAAAAACAGGGTTTAATGTTATAATTAGATAAGTGTCACCACAGAATAAAACCTAAGATAGCTAACACACTGTAGGCCTACACAGAAATAGCATACATGCCATAAACCACTAATGCTGAGATCATATTTTCAAGCTTAGTACTGACTTCTGAAGGTACAACAATACTTCATGAATACCTTTGCAATGTTGTTAAAGGCATGAACAAAGAAGTAAATTACTGAAATGTTAAAGAAAATGTAATTTTGTTTAAAAGTCATTAAAACGCAGTTTTTTTACCCCGAGGTTACTTTTTTTTTACCCCCACATGCCGTGACGTCTCTTCTTGAAAAAGCAGCTTAGACACCCCAGTACATCAAAGGCGGTGTGGGGTGTAACTGATATCTGAGTTTGTCACATGATATGTGCCCTAAAATGAGCTAAACTTTCATTGTATTCACACTGCGTGAAACGCAATTAACACATGCTTGATTGACCTGTTAGCTAACCTCAAATGTTACGTAACTTTTTGTGTATTTTAATATATCTGTTACTTTCAATCGATTAATCAGACGTGAAATGTCACTATATCAAGTGTGGGTGTAGTGAGCTTCATTTCCTCCCTGAGGCGATAAGGGGTAATCAGGCAGAGAAGGAGAATGTAACAAAAAGTAAGAAGGATCGTTTCATCATGAAAATGAAAATTTGTTGGGGTAAAAAAAAAAAAAAAAACGATTTTTTCAAATTTTTGCCGTAATACTTAACAAAAGTCAGGTTTTCTTTTATTTTATTAAAAGATGTTTCCACTAGGCAGTTCACAAGAATAAAATAAGAAAGAAATCTTACACCTGTTACGGTTTATCTTAAAGTTTATGGAAATTGTTTACTTTTACCCCTTCTTGCTATATGTTAGCTTTCATTTATTTATTTATTTGTTTTGTTAGGCCTATTATTACATAAAAGCCTACACTCATGTAAAACCTATATCACAACCAATGCTAGTTTGAATGATGAAAATGGATAACCATGCGAAGGGGGAAGAAGGCAAGAGAAGAGATAAAAGTTGCAAAAGACTTCCAAAGAGGCACTCAGACACATAGTCAAGGGAGAAGTGGAGGAGTCCTGGACCCCTCCCCCCCCCAAAATCCCACCCCAGGACAATTTTTGAGAACACAAAAAGTATTGCCTTAACATATCTGCAACCCTTGAAAAAAATTTCACCCCCAGAGATACATTGCCCCCCCCCCCTTCAACACCTAGTCTGACTGCAGGCATTCACATCCTATAGGAGACCATTTTTATATATTTTGGTATAAAATCATGCAGCCCTTTGGGTTGATTAACAACATTATTTTAAAATAGACTCGTGTTTGCTGACCCATCGTTCGTAGAGAAATATGAAAGTAGCTTAGCAGGTGTGAAATGGTACCATGCATCTCACACACACCAAGAAAAATCAAATTGGAAAAAAGGTAATGAAGAAAATAAAAATGAGCATTTATAATAGAAAGTGCCAACAAATTGGATTGATCAGAGGCCATACCTTTCACTACGTGCTGAAGCAGCAAATAGTGTACAATCCAATAGCGTTCCCTCCCTTGGGCCCTTTGCAATAGTTTAGAAGTTATGCAATTCACAAATCATTGTTCAAGACCTTCATTGCTCTTGAATTCTACATGCATATAACCGGCATGAGTAGTAAAGCCATACTTGGGTTGAAAATGCATGGCAACATCATGCTTTTTGTTACTTTTGTTTTGTGATATTTCCTGGCCATGTAGCTTTTTTAGGTTGAATTTTTTCTTTTTTGCTTTACAGATCTTGCTCAAATGTACAGCTACCACCAAATGGGGAATATGACAGTGATGTAGAGGTTGTGCAGGAAGCTGCAATGCAATGTAGTGTGCATCGTAAGGAGGATTCGCAAGAGGAAGACACTGGAAGTCAAGATGATACTGTGCCAGAAATAGAGGAAAGCCTAGAATTTTCATCTTCAAGGTCTACTATGGCAATGCCACCAGCCATGACACCAAAGCATCTCAGTAATGCTGTCGGACGAAAAAGGAAAACCGCAAATGATGACATTGATCGCAGTCTTCTACATTTTATTGCAAAGGCTTGGCAAACACAGGCATCTTTGTTGGAGAAAGTTACCCCTGAACCTTCAGTAGACAATGAAGAGGCAAATCAGTTGCAGCAGTTTTGCGAAGGCTGACTCCTTACAAACGTGCCCTTGAAAAAGTAAAAATTCAAGAACTTTTGTTTGAGATAGAGTTTGGTACTCAAGCGTCACTTGGTGACCAGCGTCACTGAGTCATAAGACCACAGTTGACCCCCCTCTCCTAAGGGAGTCCCACAGTGCATAGAAGAGAAGCTTAGAATGTATGCTCAGTGTAGTTTCCAGGAAAGGGTTAGTTTGAGCATATGGAGGGGTATTTTGAACATAAAAGTTTAAAATCAAGACATTTAATAGGTTCTGTTATTTTTATTGTTCATCGAAGGATGCAGTCAGTTAAATGTTTGAGTTAAAAGATAATCATCTTTGGCACTTTTTTACAGGATTAGAAATATGATTTCAAGAACTTTTGCATAATTGTGTAAGCAAAAACACTAAAAGAAATTGTTTGACATCAGATGAGTTGGGGTACATATACAACAGTATTGATTGATTTGTGTCTAGTACACTTCGAAAAAAGAATTAAACATAGATCAAGGTTCAAAAACTAAAAATTAAAAGCAGATTCAATAAAGTTTTGCAAAGTTAAAAAAAAAAATCATGCAAGAATCACTGTTTCCCTATAAATGCAACCTTGTAAGCTATTTTTAAAGTACCGCATAACAAAAAGACTATTTGAACATTTTCTTTGACAAAATTTCTATTTTTTCTGTTCTTGTAGGAGTTCATTTACACACTTTACATGTCAGCTGTAGTAAACATTACAAGGTGTATTCAAATGAAGGTTTTTTACTTTTTAGAAAGTTTTGTTTTTCACAGCCTAGTTAAAAATGTGTGTTTTCTCTTTCCTTGAAGCATGTCCTCCAAGAACAAAAAGGAGGCTAAATCCTGAAGGACCTCTTTACAGACATTAGAGCAGCCTTGAAATTTGCCTGCCATCAAGTTACATACCTGGACCGCTGGTTGCATATGCCAAACATAGAACAAAGAATAGTCCAGATCCGAATTTAACTTTGATATCTAAAAGAGTAACTACAACTATTTCAATGAAATTTCTATAATTCCTATAATTGGTTCTTGATACATTAGGACGTGTGAAGACAACTGTTTTGTTTTTCTTAAAGATTAATACTGCATGGTCATCTTGTAAACCGCAACATCACACCTGCTTGCTTCGAGCTTACTGTTGTAGGAAATGTGATAACTTCATTTAACATGATGAAAACTGAACATAGTATCTGAATGAAAATTTCACCAGAATGACCAGATTTAATCATATTTAACATATCAAAACCCTGACTTTTGAAAAATGAAACTCACTTTATCTGCGTGCACTGAAATAAGAAAGGTGATCTTGGACTATTATGTAACAGGTAGAAAGCCAAATGTGTAGGTTCAAACTTTACCATAACAAAATTATCATGAAGGAAGAGACATTCTCTTTGTAACTAAATCATGACATCACACTGAAATTAATAAGCAATTGCATTCAAACTTGGAACAAATTTTATTAATCTGAAGTTACTGGTAGTGGTGACGTAATGGAGAAAACCTAACATTTAACACAGTCAAATAATATTATGCAACCTTTTGTTATTCCCATTTTACCCCAAAAAAGTTTCAACCATAACAAGTGAGAAGATCATAAAGGATCAAGTGATGTCTTTGCTTCCATGTTAAGTAACTCACTCCCAATCAGATAAATAGTTATTGATCTGAGATACTGCCCCTTCGAATGTACTGCTCTTGCCAAGGTACTGACCCTGGTTCTGAAACAAAATACCGCTTAAAGTTGTTTCTTGTGGCGCATGCATCACGGGTGTACATGTTACTTCCTGTTTGTGTTAAGTTTCTTAAAGCACATGCTGCATCTCTGCGCCATTGTCCATCATTTGCTGGTGAACCGTCCTCATTCTCAGTGTCAATGAATCCAGATGGGCAGTACTGGTCGTTGTCTGGTGATTCACCGCAGTCCAAAACTCGAAGCCAGTTGTGCAGGCATATTGTTGCCTTGATGTAAAGCTCAACACTTTCAGTTGCTGCTATTATCGGACGCTTAAATATACGCCAGCGTGCACTCCAAATACCAAATGTGTTTTCAATTATCCGTCTCTCTCTCGACAACCTATAGTTGAAAGTATTCTTTTCATATTTCTCTCCGGTCATCGAACCTACATCTCGGCCAGGGAACGGTCTCATTAAGTAGTTCTTTAGCGGGAAAGCCTCATCACCCACAAATACGAAAGGAAAAGGCTGGCTTTCAGATTCTGTGAGAGGACATGGTTTTGGTATATTCAATGATCCATTTTCCATTGCTATACCCATCGGTGAGTTTGCAAAAATTCCACCATCGCTGTTTCTTCCCGCAGCGCCAATATCAACCAGTGTGAAGCGATATTGGCCATCACACACCGCCATCAGAACAATGCTGTGCTGGTGTTTGTAATTAAAATAAGTAGATCCGGAAAGAGCAGGTGCCTGAATCACGACATGCTTCCGATCGATGGCCCCGATACAGTGGGGAAAATCCCAACGTTTGTCAAACCAATCTGCAATATTTAACCAGTCAGCATGCCCTGGAACCTTCAGGACCTCTGGCTGTAGAACATCCCATATAGCTTGACATGTCTCCCTGACTATGTAGCATAACGTTGACTTACCCATCCTAAAGTAGTTTGCCAATTGCTTCTGCTCTATTCCCGTTGCTAAAAACCTGAAATGAAATAAAGAACAAAAAGCTTGTAGGAAATGTCAGAGCTTTAAAAGGGAACAGTGGCGTCACCAGTCTGAACCCCATACCAGAAACTCCCCCTCCCATGTTCCCCTGTCTATTTTCCCTCGCTTGAATAAGATTGATGGACAGCTGAGATGCAAAAGCATTGCCAGACGCTAGTGGTAGGCCAGACATGACCCTGAACCAACTGTTTTCCCCCTTCCCTCTAGACCCCGGGCCAAACTTAAGCCCATAGACAGACTAGATACCGAAGGGGGGTGGAGCTATCTCTCATTAGTCAAGAGGGCGAAAATTATCTAGAGGGGTCAGATATGCTGAAGCAGTGCTATTTTGTCTTTCTCAAAAGTTTTTGGGGCAAAACGTTTCTAGGGAACCTTCATCCCCTCCCCTATCTTGACTACATGGCACGTTTAAATAAAAAGGTCGTGCTATTGACAGCAAAGAACCGTTTTTCCTCGAATGTTGGGCCCTTTCTCTTTTAGGAGTTAAGATCCAGAGCCCAGCCCCCCACCCCCGGCCATTGCCTGGGCAAAATTTCTAGGGGGAAGTTCACACACTGCCTATGTAGAGCGCCACCATCACTTAGTGGGGGGGGGGGCAGGGGGCAAGTGCCCCTGAGATTTCAAAATCGTACTTACTTAAGTGTGACTGCTAATCTCTCTGCAGGTTCAATAGGGTCACGATGAGTCTTTTTGTGATGTAACCTCGCACCAATCTTCTCTAGAAGGTTCTGAAACCTTGTTGGGCTCATTCTTAATGAGTCCACGTGGGACTGATTGTCAAAGATCCTCTGCTCAGGTACCATCAAATGAAAGTCTCCTAATCGTCTTCTTCTTTGAAGCATGTATCTTACATACTTTCTACGTTTCCTCATCCGTGCTCGTCTGCGTTTCAGTAACAGAAACACATTTGCCACGCATATTTGGAGATATTGATGAGAAAGCACGAACAGTTTGGAACGACTATCCATATTTTACAGCCGATTTTAATGACTGATTGAAGCAACAACATTCTCAACAGTTTGCAAGATTCTCCTATGGCGGGAAAATATCGCCGTGAAGTACGAATCAATTTTATAGATGCATAGCCTCGCTCCGCGAATCTTTTCAAACATAGCTTTATCGCGCGATACTGGAGTATGAACCGGCCTTTAGGGGCAATGCTCGCGCGATAGCGCGAGCAAAACGGCGTGGGGTCCAGGGGCCCGCTAAAGGGCCCCTGGTGGGGTCCAGGGCGAAATCCCGGTGGGGGTTCAGGAGGCGAAGCCTCCGGGACCCCTGAGGAGCTAGACATTTCAAATGCCTTAAAATGCGGTGAAATATCTTCAATATTGCTAGTTCGGTAATGCCAAATTATGATTTCATAAACGTTCATGGATCCATTTATGGGGATCAAAGTGAAAGGTTTAAATCTTAAAATGACAATTGCACCAGAACGTTTTCTTTTTAAAGTTGGCGCTATCGTGAGATCCATGGGCTCCGTAAAGGGAGCCAACTGGAGTGGTAGAATCTAGAGTCAAAGGATTCCCAGGACAAAAATACTTTGAAGCTTGTAGAATATAATGAAGTATTCAAGATTAAGATGGTAAAAAAGGCGAACCTCAAAAATCACATCATGAAGAAATTTTAAGCAAATTGAACTCTGCAATGCAAAGAAAATTAAGAAAATCATTCATATCTGCAATGAGCTACTTAAAACTACTTAAGATATCTGGCTCTATAAAATAGAACAGTAACTTGTGCACAATGTAATTTATCAATGTTCTTTGTTTTTTTTTAAACTTTCAAGCTTTCTTCCTCAAGACCTAGAAAAAAAAGTGTCATTTATTCCATTAAAAAAAGGTAACGGAAAGGTAAAAATTGAAAACGCCGAGCAAAAATTGGAGGAAGAACAGAAGAAGTTAGTTGAGATTTAGAATAATGATTGACCCATCACGCAGTTGATACGTATGCATAGATAAAAGGAAGTTAATTTTCAATTCTGCCATCAGGCTACCATCCTTTGTTGAAAAAAATGCATTCTGAACTTGGTTAAACACGGTCTCGACGGTTAATTCACCATAATAGTCAGCCAAATGCGATTTATCCCTTAAATATCGGTACCATCAATTCCTAAACTTAAATGGCCTTTGACTAGGCAGATTTTGGTGTGATAACTACCTCTTCATAGTACTACCCGATTAAGGAAAATTAACTCATTACTGACATATGGCACCGTTGAGTCAAAGGTAGATATTAATCACAGACAAGAACATGGTATGCATTCAGTGAGCTAGGAGTCGAAATCTAGAGAGGGCATCCTACTGGTTCTGGAGGTAAAGCAATTATATGGGCAAACGTGGAAGGTGTGTACAAGAGTTGTCATGGGTGTTTACATTTTTGGAGTGATCTTTGACCTGTAAGTCTAGGGCGAAAGTTACTTAAATTACTGAAATAATTTTGAGGAAATACGTGAACTCGAAGTTTGAACAATGTCGCCATTGAGGTAATGTTGTGTAAAATTGGTAGACTAATTAGCATGATCTGAGAGTTTTGCGATGTTCAGAAGTGATTTGTGCTATAATTAACATGTGATCGAGGAAAAAACAAGAAGAACCAGATAGCAGGAAGTGATCGTTTATTTCGTATTTTGTTCATCGCAAGAACACAAATGGTAGCAGAGCCTGGTTAAGAACCAACTAAACCAAATTAAACAGAAAACAAAGTCGAATTAAAGATAGCTTTCGACGTTTAAGACAGATTGCATCGGTCTAAGAAATCACACTGGGTGGGTGAAAGTAACGATAGGCAACATGGTACATGTTAGGCTACAACGAGAAACGATGAGTGTAACCTAACCATCGATTTCGTGTTATGCAGTGTAACGTTAACTGTAACTGTAACCAAGACACAATTAATGACGTATCAACACAGTATCGGCAAATAGTTAATCACTAAAAGAATGGAGGATATTAAGAAGGAACGAAAAATTGAGAGGGACAAGTTGACCAGGACCCTAAATCTGTTAGAGGTGCAATGCGCATTAGAGGACAGAGGTGTAGAAGTGGTTGCCGAGCTACTAGAAAGGGCAAAGAAAATCATGACAAAACTAGAGAACCTACATCAACAATATGGATTGCTAAAAAAGGATGATAATCAATTTGAAGAGGCAGAGAAAGATATGGTGGTTCGTGAAGAAGAATTGTTAAGGGCGCGTGGCGTAGTAACATAGGCGGCGGAAGCGGGGGGGGGGGGGGGCTACGGGGGCCTACCCCCCAATAATTTCTTTATGAGATTTTTTTTGGGGGGGACATGGCCCCCCAATAACTGAATGTGGCAAAATAAATTTTTCAAAAGTAATTAAACAAATTTAAGTTGCTTTTATTACATTTCGGCTATTCTTTGGCTCAATTACTACTTTTCAGAGTGCAAAAGTTGCAAAGCTTCCTGGGGCTTAGCCCCCTGGACCCCCACATAAATGATAACCTGTAGGAGAGTTTATTTTCGCCCTTCAAACAGTTAAATGCAAAACCTTTTGCAAGCTATCTTTCCTTCAAATTACAGTATCGTTTTTCTTGTCAAATCGGGGCCTTTCAAACATACTGAGCGAGGAGCATGTCCCTAGTCCCCTTATTGGCCGCAATGACACACATTTGCCCCGGCCAGTAATAATGTCCCTTTTTGGATTATAAGTGACACCTATGCAAAGGTACTATTTTGCTTCCATTCAGTCCCTTAAAAAGGTTAAAATGTCAGAGCTTCCGGGGCCCTGTTGCGGGCCCCTGGACCCCAGGCATATTGCTTCTTGATTTTAAATAGAACTCTCTATTGATAAAATGCACCCAAACACTTTGGATCTCTTAAAATGCCCTGTCTCAAATAATCAATCACGTGTTCAATTTTGATTAGCTTCAACATTTTGGCTTTGCCACTAAAATTACTGTTAAGTATGTCTCTCTTAATCAAATGCCATAGCACTTCCCCATTCCATTCTCGTCCCTCACCTCACCCCTCTCCTGGATTAAATTCATAGTTTAAAACCCTTAATTTGAATATGATTTTCGACCATTTTGGAGCCTCTCGAATCACTAAAGTCTCTGAGCTTCAGCCTCAGCCCCTCTTTTTCGTCACATCAACAAAAACAAATACACTAAAATAGGCATAATGCTCATCTACGAGAATATGCAAGGGGGCTATTTCAGGCTCATCCTTTCCCTCACAACACAAATCCAAATAAACGAACCTCGTATGATATTAAGTCCGGGTGAACAGTCAAAAGGGAGGATCCCGTCCCTTAGACTCCTTTCTCGGCCGGTATAGACGTACGAGACTTGAAGGACAGGGAGCGGTGAGAAATAGTTTGCCATTTATCACGCAAGAGATGTTAGGGGAAAAATAATTAACAGACATGAGTTCGAGCAGTCACAGACAATATCATCAATTCGGCGGATCTTTAATTGAGCCAAGAGTCACCATAGAGAAGCATTAGAATATTTTCAATTCCGTTGTTTAGTTTCCTCGAAAAGAATCAAGACCATTTAATGTAGTAGTGGTAGTAATTTTCTGACCACTTAGCATGTTCCTGTTTTTTCTTTTTGCAAACAAAAGTTAAACTCATAGACTGCATGTTTAGATACTCTTTATTAGCATGAAAAAGCAATTTTCGGCCATCTGAGGGGTCGCGATCATTTTCAAAATTTTCTTCAAGTAGGCCTAGGTTTCTTTGTTTAGGTTTGGTTCTAATTGGTGATGATTTCTCAGTACCAGCTTCCCATACATTTGAACGCGGTTGATTATTACAAAATAATTTATCGCGAGGTTGCTTTTAGCATTCTTTTGAAATAATTGACCTCATCCTAGGTGTATCCTGTGAAGAACCAGGAGGCTTATTTATTTCAATGTTGACTGCATTTGTCTCGCAAATGTACCTTACTTCTGTTGGAGCGATGTTCTGAAACAGAAGTTCTGATTACAAAGACCCTGCGACCCAGCTATACGGTACACAAATGTAAAATAACCATCGCTTTCCTTAGTAACATATAAATTTTTGTTTGATAATGAACTGAATGCTTCCTCTGCAGGGGTATTCACCGATAAGTCGTCAATTCGTATGAGATCACCATTATTCAATGTTGCAATGCTGAAATGCCTGTCTATCCCAGACTTGCAACATTAATCTCGTATTTTATTACTACATTTTCAAGTACAACATGGTCTATCCTGGTGGGGTCTGATGTTGTTAAGGGCATGGGTTTCTGTACTACCTACCGTTAGATCAATTATTACTTCATCCTTATTCCTGTTAGTCGAAGCAGATTTTGGAAGAGCCACAGGAATTTCAATAATAAAAACATCTGGGCATTTTACTTTGATATCACAGTTTTTCACCGAACTCCTTTTATCACACACGCTACAATAATACTGCCCAGTAACATTGCAGGCAGATGATGTTAAATGTTCAATAGCATGTTGAACATCATTGTCATACGCTTTCAGTAAATCGGTAGAAATAAACAATGGGCAGTAGCTGACACCCGGGATTTGCACGGGATTTCCACAGTCGACACATGAACCGGATTTAGATATTTGTAAGCAGAAGTCGTCATCTTCTGACTTACCAATAAGGGAAAATATATCTGAGATAGCTGAATTAAGCTACCCTGAACTGCAGATGATTGCACAGTATTTGAAAGATAATCCCACACAGGTTGTCTAATGGATGGCAAGGGCATTGAGCACTGTCTCAAATGTGAATAAGCCTCGGAGACTTTTATGTAACAGCTAGAAGATACTTCTCTGGTCTATTTCTTCTTTCGAGCAAATCCCCATAACAATGGAAGCTGAGGTCCAAGAAGGAGTCTAGAGCACAAGAGTTGTTGGAATTTACAAAATGAGCAACTCTGACTCATTTTGTATACACCAGATTTGATTTTCGAAGACACCTATTAGCCACCAAAAAGGGATTTATTGTAACAGTAAAGCAAAATGTAAGTTAAGTCACTGAGTAAACGCTATAAAGCTGTGTGAAGTTAAAACATGTGGTGAGGACTCACGGCAAAGAAAACCAATGGTATTGTAAATAAAAACAAAAGGGCCTCAAAGTTACTGCATTTGAAGGAGCAATATGGTTAGGCTTAAAGTTCTTATTGTTCTCAAGACAGCAGTCATAGCAAACCGCTCTGTAGCTGATTGAATACTAAACCTGTTACATATAAGACGAACTAAACTAGTAATCCTGTCAAAGCTAGATTTAGAGGGACAATCTGACTTTCTTTTCACAATTTGTGTTACAATAATTCTGCACTGCAATCAAACATTTAGCAAAAACTAACAAATAAGGATAAACAAAAACCTGTGAAATATTTCGAGAAACTAAAAACATAACACTGGCGCAATGGATACCCATATGTATTTTGCCGTCACAGCCCAACGTTGTAATTAGTCAACGTGTACGGGATATTGTCTTGTATTGCGTTTGAGTTTGGAATTTTTTTACCCGAAAAAATATTTACTTGTTATTTAGCAGTAATTAACGCAAAAATTACATCTCTTAGCACAAATCTCATAGCTAAATGAATTCAAAAGGAGAATTATCAAATACGGGAAATTTTCAAACGTACTGACACCAGGCTTCAATAAAATTAAATAAAAAGAACATAGCGCATTGCTAATAGAGATAACGCAAGATTCGTGAATAGAAATTAATTTGTGATGTCCCGATACAAGTAGTTTTTCTTATGCTATTTCTGGAACTGGAATGTAACATCTAAAAAGAATACACCTGAAGGAGAGAATATTCAAATAATTTGTTTAAAAAGAATAGAGTTAATATTTGTGTAATACATGATTACCTACACACTACAATCTACCTCTTAGTGCTTATGCCGTAAATATAATTGAGCTGCTAGTAAAAGAATACAAATGAAAATCTGGTTATGCATGATCTGTTTATAGGCTATCAACCTCAATGAAATGGTGTCTAATATTACGTAACATTAGAGATTTCGTCCCCTTGAAGGAAAGACAAAACTGCCTTCGCCTGCTTTAGGGATTATATCTCCAAATGTCGCATTTTTGCAGTTAACTCTCTTGCAGTGGACAACAAGTGGCTCGAAGCATAATGACGTAATTTTCGCAGTTATAGAAAATTATTCGCTAAAACTGAACTTCATGGATAAGTTGACATTAAAACGAATTTTAAACCAGAAAAATCGGTCCAGGGTTGGTGGAATTATAAAAATTTTTGGGCACGAAAACTGTAACTGAACAATGGTCAGTTCTTGTGTTTCGTGCAGGGTAAATATTTGCGCCGACTAAGCAAAAAATCTCTTGTGGTTAAATGACGTCAAAAAATCGGCCAGTTCGTTCCCTGGTCGGCCAGTTCGTTCCGCCGTTCTTCAAGCGGACAGATTTTCTCATGAAGACATCCGGCAACATCATGGGCCTATCCTTCAACTCTCTGCCCACGAGGGGAAAATAAACATTAAAGGACGTATGAAGCAACTACAAGTGGTGTAACAGTGTGGCCATTTAATGATGTTTGACGAGATGCTGGATGGGGAAGTGATGGAAAGAAGTGTGATTATATCAGCAGATACTAAACATTCTGGTGATGCCTGGTACTGATTTTCACATAACCACATGAGTGACAGACACAAGGGATATACAAATATAGACGGTGAATGAGACCCGAACATCTCTGTGACAAAGTGACCATGAACTGATTTTCACACAAACCTACGATATCGGCAAGTGTTGCGCAGGAGTGTATGATGACATAATGTCTAAAACATTACAGTGATGCCTCAAATATCATCTTTGTGAGTATTGATCTTCACAGAATCACATGATTTACATAGACAAAAAGTGTACAAACACCTAACAGTAAATGACTCCCACTCACCTGCTGTGACTTTGTGACCATGAATTGATCTTCACCGACGAAAATGGAATGCGGAAGTGCTGCTAAATTTCAATAGTATAATGATCTGAACAAGTATTGAAGAAAATAATGATGCCTCATTTAGCTGCGTGACCACGTATTGATCGTCACAATCAGAGGCAAGCAAGGTTAGATCTACACACGACCCATTGTTTAAAACAAGGTGGTGACATTACGATACTATGATACATCATAAGACGTACGTGTGTATATGTGTGACCATGTATTGATCTTCACAGAATAACATGAATTACAGAACATGGGTGCACAAGTATCAAACCGTGAATGAAACCCGTCACAAATCTGTTGTGACTGTGTGACCATTATTGATCTTCACAGGGACGTAGGATTTGGGGAAGTGCTGCACAATGCAATAGTATGGCGATATGCACAAATACTGAACTTTATAATGATGCCTCATATAGCTGTCTGACCAAGTATTGATCGTCACAGCAAGAAGTCAATAAGTTTATGTGTACAGACGACCCATAGTTTAAAAACAAACAAAGTGATGACATTACGATACGATGATACATTATAAAACGTACGTGTGTATCTGTGTGACCATGAATTGATCTTCACAGAATCACATGAATTACAGAGATAAGGGTGTACGAATAAGAAACAGTGAATAAAACCCGCGCATCCTTCGTGACTGTGTGACTATGAATTGATCTTCACAGAGACGTAGGATATGAGAAAGTGCTGAACAAGAGTACAGTTGATGAAAAAGTAATAAACAAACTAATGATGCCTCGTTATTACATAATTTCATGGGTTTCAGGAGAAACGGTGTACAAGCATCACAATGTAACTGTGGCGCACTCATCTGTTGTAACAATTTGGCTATATACTGATGTTAATAGAAAGGGGAAAAATAGGAAAGAGACAGACGGGTACAACGAAAGCACAAAAATACTCTAGATGAGTACATTATTATGACTAATTAATAATTTTTATAATTGAAAAAGGGAAGCACTGCATACTAACAAACGTACATTTCTAAACTCACACACTTGGCTTTATTAAAGGGCGAGGAATGTTAATAGAATTCTATTAACATTCCTTGCCCTTTAATAAAGCATCACAAACTACAAACGTTGACGACCAAAACAGTTAAAGGATGGACAGTAAGATGGACTACGGTAATTGAAGCTTACTATACCAGAAATTCATTTCACCTCGAGAGCATCACTTAACTATTACAAGAAACTATGCACTCTGTCACTTTCACCAGGAACCATAGTGAAAAACTGAAGGAAATGAGTGACAATTGTAACGCTACACTACGACATAACAAACTAGCATATATGCTAGAGGTTGTCATTGTGAACGCATGAAATTTTTCACTCGTTATTGAGTTACCAACTGGCAGCACACAAACAACCCCCATTTCTTGCCAGTTATCATAGACAAATCAAAGGCTCAAAGAAGACATAACGAAAATTCACTTATCACAACTGAAAACGTAGTTTTTCACACGGGAGATATCCAAGTAGGCTATGCAGACACGCACGCAATGAGGTATACCTGCTTGATAATCGGCAGAAGGATACACTATAAATAAAATCATTTAAAGACAACCGTTACATTGGCAAATCATAATAAATCATACTTTGGAAGAAAAACAAAATGCACAAGTTTTTTACAAGGTTCAAACAATCCAATTCACTGTGAACAAACATGGGGACCCTCGTCACAGGATTTAAGTGAAAGGTAGAAGCAAGCGAAACCTTAGGCCTATTTGTGGCCTCTCTTAATATCCTGGGCAAACTGCATCGAAATGGCCTTATTATGGAGTGGCGGGAAGACTTTTGGGTGAACGTGATGGTATGAAAGACTTCAAAACTAAATGGTGATGTAAAGAATAATTAAGCAAATGTTTAAACACCCCCCAAGTACAATTATATTCTGTGACATAAATAATAATGATACTCCATAAGAATATATCTTAACCTTTTTTTGTGCTGCCGCTATATTTACATTTGGGATACTAAAAAGTCTTTAACTACAGAATTGTTTGGTGAGATCGACGAATAAAGAGGACTTTCTGACACACAAGCCATAACATTTAGACCAGTTTTAAAACCTCTTATATAGGGCCGCTGCAATGCTACCTATGTAAAAAGATTAAAAGGTCGCTAGACGCTGTCTCGTTTCATCTCAGTTATTCTGAGGTTTTAATAGTTCGCCTCTATCAATTAATGAAAACTATAGATTTCAAATAAAGTTTGCATGTAATGAAATTTTTTGAAGCTATGCATTAGACATCAAACTATACACTCTCAAACGCTTGGGTACATATGCCTTCTGCTAAATTGTTGGGTAAAGAAGTACCCCAAGTTGGTGAAAACTGACCCTTGTTGGGCAAAACCTAACCAATCATAGTGTTCTTTGGTAACCAACTTGGGTATTTTTTAACCAACAGTTTAGCAGGAGACATGTTTACCCAACCTGGGTAAAAGTTTACCCAACTGTTTTTAGAGTGCAGAAAATGTCAAGGGAATTGGGAAAAGCGTCTGCGCTCAAGCTTCCATAATCTGAGGTTGAAAGCACCGATGACCGAAAAAGGCAATAATGTTTCTCGAAAGATAAAGCTTTGTGAGCTACTGTTTGGATCGATAAATGGTGAACAGCGTACTGTAAATCTTAAACATTATGATTAGGGCTACATGATGGAATGCCAAATATCCGAAAAACATGTTACTGATACATAGTGGATGCAGCGTATCAAAAACAAATTGATTGTAATATATAATGGATTGATTTTTCAGCCATATCCTTCATTTTATTGGCCTTCTGCCATTTTAAAAATAATCCCCAAAACGGTCTTTGCACAACGTTTCTGCTAAATCTGTCTTTGCTTTCAAACACTCATTTTCATGAATGAGGGTTGTGTCCAAATACGATTTTGAGCCGAAACTAGAATAAGTTGAGGCAATAGAAAATTCAACCTGCCTTGAAGAAATATATTTCTCTGCCTGCTTCAGTTTTGTGGATGAGGTGAGTCCTGGAGCTCTGTCAGGAATACAAAATGAAGGATACAGGTTCTCTTCTTTGTTACTAAAAGGATTTGAGTAGGAAGAACACTCGTCGGAATTCGTTGACAAACACGATGATGAGGTACGGCTGGGTGGTCGTTGTTGAGTCCACTTTCGTCTCTTCTTTTGTCGTCTAACCTTTGACCTCCTTTTCACCGAGTGCTTGCTCATTGAAGCTTGAAAAGATGAAAAAGGAAAGACCATAGTTCTCAACATATATATATATAAATATAAATACACACACACACACACACCTACACACACACACATATATATATATATATATATATATATATATATATATATATATATATATATATATATATATATATATATATATATATATATATATATATATATATATATATATATTTATTCTTTACTAGATAAAGTTGTATTGGATTCGGAAAAGCCCATTAATGACGGGAATGTAATTTTTCTAGCACGTAAGTACTGTGTAACCCCACCAGGTAGACCCATAGTATCAGGTATCAATACCCCCACCGAGTATCTGTCTGCATATGTTGACGGCTTTTTACAACCCCTACTCAAATCTATACCCAGTTATATTCAAGATACCACCCACTTCCTCAGGCGTCTCCAAGAAATTTTCCACATTCAAGCAGGTTCATTCTTGGTATCTCTTGATGTTTCATCATTGTATACTAATATCTCACATGAGGAAGGGATTAATGCCTGCCGGGAATTTCTTCTGAAGTACCACCCCCCTAGTAGAGCCAATGACTTAGCTTCCCTAATAGAGTTCATCCTCAAAAATAATTATTTTCAATTTCTTGATAAATTTTACCACCAAACCAATGGGACCGCCATGGGTACTAAGATGGCCCCAAGTTACGCTAACCTCTTCATGGCCTCTTTAGAGCAACCCCTCGTCGAGGCTTTCCCTAAGAAACCCTCTTTTTATGTTCGTTATATCGATGACATTTTTCTAATTTGGCCTCATGGCCTACAGGAATTACTTAAGTTCAAGGATTTTGTAAATTCTTTTCATAGTTCCATTAAGTTCACTATGGAATATTCACAAACTCAATTACCGTTTCTGGACACGGTTGTGCATGTCACAGGCTGTTGCCTTAAGACTTCGTTATTTACAAAACCCACGGACAGTCATTCTTATTTACATTTTGGCAGTTTCCATCCTTCTCATATCAAACATTCGATCATTTTTAGTCAATTCCTAAGAATTAAACGTATCTGCTCTACCGAAGCCGACCAACTACGACACATGGTCGATTTTGCTGGATACCTTTTACATAGGGGTATCCTTTTAAACTTATTGACTCTTACTTCAGAAAGGTCAAGCAGTTAGATAGAAACAATCTGCTTTGTTACCGTGCCAGGAATGAAACTAAACGAATCCCCATTGTAGTTACCTATAACCCTAAACTTTCCTCCCTACTCAAAAGAATCAAGACTTCGTGGCGAAATCTCAGCCTAGACCCCACTATCAGAGATATTTTCAATGAACCCCCAGTTACTGCTTACAAGCAACCGCCCAGTTTACGCAGAATCTTAGTTCACACCAGGCTCAATCCTTCCCTGGCTACCCCTCCCAGAGGTAATTTCCCTTGTGGTAGTAGTCGTTGCCAAGTATGCAACCATATGATCACAGAGCGTACAGTGCACATCCACCCCAAGGGAATTCAATTATCACCGGGCCCGTACTCTTGTAATTCCTCCAATGTCATTTACCTTCTTTTGTGTGATAAGTGTCCGACGATCTCTTACATAGGTGAGACCTCCTCCAAATTTAGGCTAAGATTCAACAACCACAAATCTAGCATTCGTAACAAAAGCACCGGCTTCCCTGTCGCAAAACACTTCAACAAACCCCTCCACAGTGTGAACGATTTAAAATTCGCGATATTGATGGGAGGCTTTTCTACAACTGAGATTCGTAAAAAACAAGAAATAAGGCTAATCTTCAGGTGTGAGAGTTACGTCCACGGTCTTAACCGTGACCTTTCATTCATGGCCAACAAGCGTGACCGCTGATCAGGTCGCTTGTACTTTCCTCTCCGTAACATTGTTAAGCTTTCCATTATATTGTCGATAAGGAATGTAGGAGGTTCGAAACGTTCAGTTTGTACATATTCTGTATTTTGTTACTATTTGCTTTTTGTTCATCTATAAAGCACGGGATTACAGAATGTACCATCGTTTTCGTTTTTCTTGGTTCGTGGCAGAGGCATTGCTCTTTTTCTGCTTATTTTGTGTATTTATCTTCCACCAACGCACGGACTTCACCATGTTATATATATATATATATATATATATATATATATATATATATATATGTATATATGTATGTATATATATACATATATATATACATATATACATATATACATATATATATATGTATATATGTATGTATATATACATATATATGTATATATATATATATATATATATATATATATATATATATATATATATATATATATATATATATATATATATATATATATAAGTAGAAACCAAGTGAACGACAAACGGGACATTTCCAAAGAAGTAGGATCGCAATGAGGCGATATAATGCTGCAAACGATAAAGATAGATGCAAACAAAATACAGCAAAAACTACTTCGCCAAGCTTTCAAACTCTACACGAGTCCTTTTTCAAGGCTATACAGTAAGCATATAATAACAGAAAGATCCAAAATAAGAGAGGGCACCATAGCAAAAGGGGACAATCCCTAATGAAGGTGGATATTAAGGTCTAGAGGGCGGTCAGTCTGGAGGGTCTTGATCCAAAAACGCTCTTTAAGTTTGCGTCGAAATTTGGACTGTTTGCCCAATTCCTCAATAACAACGAGCCCGAGGTCCATAACTGAATGGCCTTCAGAAGAAAAGTGGACTGCAACAGGCTTGTCGCTATGCCTTCGAAAGTGTTTAATAGTGGAGCGGTGGTTATTCATCCTCTGCCTTACGTCATTCCCAGTTTCACCAACATATTGCAAACCACATCTTTTACACTGAATTAAATAAATAGCATTAACCGACCTACAACTGGTGAGCTGACGGATTTCAAACGATTTTCCCGTAACATGGCTAGTGAAGGAGGAAGTTATCTCTATATGGCGGCATGTTCGGCATGTAGTGTTACTACATTTCACACATCCCCTCGTAGACCGAACATTTTGAGTAGGAGCACTGTGGTCCCGGGGAAGTACAGCCCTGACTAAAATATCCTTAAGGTTAGGTGGGCGTTTGAAGGATAAAACTGGGGGATTTGGGAAGATTTTCGCCAAACGATTATGAGATTCAATGATGGACCAATGCTTAAGAATAATTTTTTGCAGAGGAGGAAGGTTAGGGTGGTAAACGGTAACCAGGGGAACCCGACTGGGTTTTTCCTTACTTGAATATTTTAGAGCATCTCGTCTAGGCACCCTTGCTGCCTGTTTAATACTCCGTTCTACCGCAGTCGGATCATAACCCCTTTTGACGAAACGGTCCGCCAGTTGACTGCTCCTAAATCTAAAGGACTCATCATTCGAACAAATTCTGCGGAGTCGTAGAGCCTGGCTGTAAGGGATATTCCTAGTACAATGCCTAGGGTGACAACTTGAAGGGTGCAAATACAAATGAGAATCGCTAGGTTTAGTGAACAAATCAGTAACGATGTTTTGCTGGTCAGTAATTATAACTTTAAGGTCCAGAAAATTAATTTCCTTACGGGATACTTCACTGGTGAATTTAATATGTGAATGCAAATTATTAGCATGATCGAAAACCTAACCTTCCTCCTCTGCAAAAAAATTATTCTTAAGCATTGGTCCATCATTGAATCTCATAATCGTTTGGCGAAAATCTTCCCAAATCCCCCAGTTTTATCCTTCAAACGCCCACCTAACCTTAAGGATATTTTAGTCAGGGCTGTACTTCCCCGGGACCACAGTGCTCCTACTCAAAATGTTCAGTCTACGAGGGGATGTGTGAAATGTAGTAACAGTACATGCCGAACATGCCGCCATATAGAGATAACTTCCTCCTTCACGAGCCATGTTACGGGAAAATCGTTTGAAATTCGTCAGCTCACCAGTTGTAGGTCGGTTAATGCTATTTATTTAATTCAGTGTAAAAGATGTGGTTTGCAATATGTTGGTGAAACTGGGAATGACGTAAGGCAGAGGATGAATAACCACCGCTCCACTATTAAACACTTTCGAAGGCATAGCGACAAGCTTGTTGCAGTCCACTTTTCTTCTGAAGGCCATTCAGTTATGGACCTCGGGCTCGTTGTTATTGAGGAATTGGGCAAACAGTCCAAATTTCGACGCAAACTTAAAGAGCGTTTTTGGATCAAGACCCTCCAGACTGACCGCCCTCTAGACCTTAATATCCCCCTTAATTAGGGATTGTCCCCTTTTGCTATGCTGCCCTCTCTTATTTTGGATCTTTCTGTCATTATATGCTTACTGTATAGCCTTGAAAAAGGACTCGTGTAGAGTTTGAAAGCTTGGCGAAGTAGTTTTTGCTGTATTTTGTTTGCATATATATATATATATATATATATATACATTTGCTAACTTTTTCATGGGCAACTTCGAGCAAAAATTTCTGTCTCGACAAAATTTGAAACCACAAATTTGGTTACGTTTCATAGACGACATCTTCATGATCTGGCCCCACGGTGAAGACCGTCTAAAAATTTTTATTGAGAACATCAATTCGTTCCATCCCACCATCAAATTTACGGCCGACCATTCCAGGTCCAGTGTTCACTTCCTGGACAACACTGTAACCATAGAAAATGGTTCACTCAAAACAGACTTGTTCAACAAACCAACGGACAAGCACAACTAACTTCTACCCAGCAGTTGCCATCCTCCGCACTGCACCAAAAACATTCCGTACAGTCAAGCACTCCTCATAAAACGCATCCTCTGAAACAGATTTTGACACTCGGGCAAAGGAACTATCTGGCTACCTCCGTAACCGGCAGTATTTCGGGGTTCAATTGAAAATGCCATCAAAAAGGCAAACGAAACCCCTCGCTCGCAAACTCCGACGTACAAAACTCGTCAGCGCAATTCCGACAGAGTGAACTTGGTAACTGAGTACCACCCCGGTCTACCACCACTAGCCAAATTCATCAAAAAGCATATGCCCACACTTCAGAGTACCGATCGCCTATATATATATATATACATATATATATATATATATATATATATATATATATATATATATATATATATATATATATATATATATATATATATATATATATATATACATTATATATATAAAGTGAAAAGAATAAATGAAATCAACCTCAGCGAAAAATTGACCACCTCCACTGGGACTCGAACCCAGACCTCCTGCTTTACGTGCAGGTGCCTTAACCAATTAGGCTATGAAGCCGGTCTTGGCTGCTCTCATCACAGAAAGATGACAATCTCTCACTGAGTGGCGCTATACAGAGTAGTGGACGCCTCGTCCTTTTTCGACTCTGATCGCACCGATAAGCCCGACGACCGGGTGATTGGAAGTGTACGGTGCGATCAGAGTCGAAAAAGGACGAGGCGTCCACTACTCTGTATAGCGCCCCCTCGGTGAGAGATTGTCATCTTTCTGTGATGAGAGCAGCCAAGACCGGCTTCATAGCCTAATTGGTTAAGGCACCTGCACGTAAAGCAGGAGGTTTGGGTTCGAGTCCCAGTGGAGGTGGTCAATTTTTCGCTGAGGTTGATTCCATTTATTCTTTTCACTTTATATACGATGCTCAGGGAAAAGCAATCGTTTCCTATTTATATATATATATATATATATATATATATATATATATATATATATATATATATATATATATATATATATACATACATATATATCTATATATATATATATATATATATAAACTCCGTGTGTTGGACGTAATAAATAAGAAAAAATGGAAAACAGAGTGTGCATATAGATCCATCGAATGATTTATTGAAACAGAAATTTTTGCCGCCTCCTGACGGCTTTGTCAACTGTGTTATGGAAATCAACCGTTACATACAAACAAGTTAGAGTTGAATGCGTACAATACCGCGTAATATTAAAATAAGTCTGAAAAGTTGTAAAGTGACGTCATAAAGATGATGATCGAAAAGTACGCAGTTACAAAGAACGCACGTTCTCACATAGTAATTAATATAAAGCGCGAAAATCATAACCCTGGCAAGCTTGATTAGCCAAAATATTGTAAAGTGACGAGACAATCTAAAATTGTAGTGTGCGTACCCCATTTCGTTGTTTGAATGAAAGCGTATGTACATATTCAATACCTCATGGTAACTAAACAGTTTATCAAAGCGACAAGATGCGAGTGCGTGAGATATTTTCAAGTAATAAAACTGTCTTACTGACAAATAAAAACTGTTCATATCCACTTAAAAAATAAAGCACTAAATTGTATATTACAAGTAATATTAAATTACAAAGCATCCGAAAATTTCTGTTTCAATAAATCATTCGTTGGATCTATATTCACACTTTGTTTTCCATTTTTCCTTATATATATATATATATATATATATATATCCATATATATATATATAAATATATATATATATATATATATATATATATATATTTATAACGCTAATATGTATTTAGTTGATGAAATTGTGTATGTGACTGCACGAACTCCAAACCTTAAAATTATTTTCCTTCTACCAGCAACACCTTTTAAAAAATGGTCACGTTACGAGATGGGTTTTAATGAATTTCAGGAGGACTTGTGGGAAGGCATTCTTAAACTGTATCAGTATGTAATTGAAGAATAACCTACGGACCCGATTTTCATAACCGTTGCCTGAGTTTCAGCTGCAACTGAACTCCCTCCCATCTGTCAGTACAACTAATTTGTCAGTTGAAAACATCCCAGAACTTTTTCAACCCTCTCCCGAGTATTTTACCATTTCGGGAAAAGATTTTACAGGACTGCAGTATGGAGTGGGGCTGAGGAAAAATTTTTTCACAAGCATACCCGAATATGTCGCAAATCTTTCTTATCATTTTTATTTTCATGAAAATGTTGCTTTGAACATAGCGTTTTCTGTATTTGGAAGTATTAGAATAATCGGTCATTTCGGGCAGTATGCTGCATAAGATTTAAAAATAAAGACAAGCCGAAGAATGACAATTTTTTATCTCTTTGATTTTTCTTTCATATGTTATCCGACTGTGATACTTTTCTGTTTTTCGGGAAAATGCTTGAAAGAATTTGGATATTCTACCATTTCGGTCATCGCATTGTGAAAGACTGTGAAGTAAAACTCACGAATGATAGTTTTTTTTTTGCGCTGCCCGAATGTGTAGCGATGTGGGGGAATCTTGCTGATTTTTCATAAAACATTTTACCTCCGCTACGACGTTTCTTTCCCTTTTTCGAGCATCTTTTTAAGATTTCCGTAACGCTTAGTAACTTTCTGAAAAAAAAAAAACAATTTTTTGAAAACTCAAATCAGTCCGAATGTTTCTCCAACTTCCTGTATGAATTTTCCCAAAATTCCTGCAGGCCCTAATTTGAGATTTTTGCAGATATGGGGGGGGGGGGGTTACTTTTGTTAAACGGAGTGTAAAAAAAAAATCAACCTTTTGGGAAGAGGAGTCCGGACCCCCTGGCCCTCCTAAATCTACCCCTGGTAATGCTTTCTTTCATATGACCTTTGACAGTTTGGCAAAAATATCGTCTACTGACTGAGTGTGTAGCCCAGGTCGATCACTTACATTTCGTAATACCACTTGCCTTTTTTAATGAGTACATAGGGCTTTGAATATGATAGCAGCTAATAAATGTTTTCCGGGAGATTCTTTTTTGGCTAGGGGAGGGAGGTCTGTAGCGTATTATGAAGGTAGTTGGATGTAATCTAACACCAATGCATTATACAGTGTCGGTTGCATAAATTACGGTTTCCAAGTACGGTTCAAGTTTGATTTCAAATACGGTGCAACACGGTTTTAGTCGCATCTTGTGTCATCCGGGGAATAACTTTTACTTATTCTTCGTCTCCCACGGGGTGAAGTTTGTAGCACTGTTTAATCCATTGACATCAGTTTTGGAGACTTACATCTAATGCAGCCAAAAGTAAAAATAACAAATTACAAAAAACAATAAAAAAAATCCCTCGGTTCCAGAACCATAGATAACTATTCTTGCTCTAGTATACTTCTATCAAACTTTATTAAACTATTAAGTCAAACAAACCGTATCCTCAGCTAGACTAAACTATTCTTGTCCTTTAAATTTTATTTATATTTCGTTTTCGTCAAAAAAACTACACTTAACTGAGTAAAGTTGGTTTACTTTTTGTAAACTAATATTTAAGTACAAAATTTACTGTTTGGTTTAAATCAATAACTTTAGCCCTTAAAGTTGAGTTGTAAGTTCATGAGAGCTGCTCTTCAGTTGAAACCTATCTAGCTTGTGAATTACAAATTCACGTCGGAAAGCTCAACAAGTAAAACAACTGTATCCTACGCTTTAGATCGAAATTAGTTTCTTTTTATAGATAAGTCCAGGTAAGATGAGAAAGCTGGTGATTACTGTTGGATAAAAGGCATCCTGGTTTGCTGTGAGCCAGAGTTTATCGGTCCCAGAATCTTCCCGTTGCAAAGATATATTGCTTCAAATGACCTATATCGACGCGCCCAGAACCAAATATCAGTGTTGTAGTCGAGACCAGCATATCCGAGACCGAGAGGGTGACGAGACCGAGACCGAGACCAAGACCAGGAGCAGAATTCGAGACCGAGATGGACAAAGTCCGATAGAGACCGAGACCGAAAGTACATGTTGTATATATTAGGAAAATATACTGTCCAAAGTTTTGAATACTTTTTCACCTAACTTTATTACCGTATGCTCTAAAAATGACATGTAGCACCAAGCGTACAGCATCATTGATTTGTACATGTTTCATTTTATCATATGCATGAACGCACAGGAGGACGAGTTTAATTGGCCAAACCTTGCTGAATTAGGCAGACTTCGGTTCCTCAGTCGGAAAGAGATTATGCCTTAGTTGGGGATCAGGAATTAGGCAAAAGGTCACCACCCACCCTGCGAAAAAGAGTCCCATACCTCCATGCATATGCCAAACATTTTATTAATAACATAATCCAAATATTATTCTAATGTGGCCCTCATGACCGTATGGAACTCTTTCTCTCAGGCGGGAGGTGACTTTTTGTACGACTCCATATGCCCAACCGGGGGCATAATTTCTCCCGGACTGAGGCACCAAAGTCTGTCAGATTCAGCAAGGCACTGGTCGATTTATTGGGGGTGGCAGCACCCTCCTCGGCCCCGTTTTAAAAGCCCAGATGGCCCCGCTCATGAAATTGGAGTCAGTCAGTGCTACAGGTGTTAAGCGTTGTGAATTTGATCCCGATTGATGCATGAAAGTGAGTTTGTCCAACCCACAGGAAAATGAGTTGCAGAACTCTTTAGAGTTAATGTCACGTTTTCCGCTGAAGCAAACATGAACATGTACTACTCGCATCCTCAGATACTGGGCTTTTATGGGAGACAATTCAAAAATTTACGAAACAGAGTGTGGAAAACCACACTGTAAGTTGACTGGTGTTACAAATGGAAAATTTCCAAAATTTTCATTTTCAGAGCCGGAGGCAACAGCCGTCTGCCCTCTACAGCTACGCCACTTTGACACTACAATGTTACATTTTGCTGTTCTGCCTGTGGTTTTTTAATCTGCCAGAATTATGGGAGGCAAAACGGTATGTTTGCCCCCTAAATATTTTCATTGATGGGGCTTTTGCCCTCTGCCCCCTAGAATCAACGCCCCTGTCACAAAATGCCTTCATTGCACTTGAGGAACTGAGGAACATGAGTTTTGAAAGCATGCCTGTAGACAGGCGTGCTTAATGTATGTAGGATAACTTGAGTAATTTGACAAAGAACTGGCATATTTGTTCAGTCGTGTCTTTCAATTTAGCCTAATTAAGGTTTATTGGTAGCCAGATTCAGTAAAATTCATAATAGCTAGAAGTGGATAGCACTCATACTGAGAATTCAGGGGAATTCAACACACACAGTGAACACTCAGTGCAATGCAGTATGCCAGACTGCCACTACTGATTACTCTGCATGAGTAATCTAACCTGTGTGTCCAACGCAGTACTGTGTTACACTATCCTCCTATCCTCACAGACCAAGTTAAAGACCCATCATGAACCCACAGAAGAAAGAATAGCCCTTAAAGATGGGGTGTGTGGACTTAGTTGATGAATATTTTTCTCTTAAGGACTAGCGTATTTTTCAAAGCAACATTTGGACGTTTTGGAAAGTAAACTATGAGTGTCTAAAGTAATGGTGAGGTTAGATAAAATTTATTGACATCCATCGTAAAACAACAATGGACAACAAGCATCTCACTTAAAAATGAATAAATTCATACAAAAAGTTATCTATGCGCCTTACAATGTACATAACACGTAACTTTTCTATTTTTAAAAACTATTCCTTTTATTTAAAAATTAAATAAAAAGGACGAATTTTTGGCCGGTCTAGAAACGAGACCAGAACAATCTCCGAGACCGCAAGGGTCAGAGAGCGAGACCACAGGGTGTCTCTAGCAACTCCCTGCTCGGTGTAATAAGTAGTGGCAGTCTGGCATACTGCATTGCGTGTTCACTGTGTTTTTTGAATTCCCCTTAATTCTCAGTCTGAGTGCTATTCATTCCTAGTTGTTATGGATTTTACTCAATTTGGCTACTAGAAACCATTAATTTGGCGAAATTAAAAAAAAAAAAAAAAAACAGAATGAACGAATACACCAGTTTTATAGCAAAATTTCTCAAGTTGTCCCACAACAAGCACACCTCTCTGCGGGCATGCTTTCAAAGTCTCTCAAGTGCAATAAAGGCATTTTGTGACAGGGATGTCGATCCTAGGTGGGCAGGGTGCAATCGCCACACCAGTGAAAACATAGGAGGAACGCACCGTTCCCCCTAATAATTCAGGCAGAATAAAAAACAGGAAGGAAAAACAAAATGTAACATTGTAGTGTACACAGTGGTGTACGTAGTTACAGCAGACAGGAGCGGTTTCCCCCTGGCTCTGAAAATGAAGAATTTTGAAATTTTCCATTTGTGACACCAGTCAGGGAGTTGTCAACTTACAGTGCGGTTTTCGCAACTTGTTTCATAAAATCCCAAATTCTCTCCAATAAGAGCTTAATATTTGTAATTTTTGTCTCCAATTTTCCAATGCCATGGCGCTTCACGAGCTGCAAATTTCAATTCCTAATGCAGTAGTGCTCGCTCATAAATCACTTTGGTTAACTTTTTCAAGCTCTGGAAATGACAAATTGGATATTTGGCATATGTTATACCAGGTCATCAATTGACACCGGCAACTACAGTGCTATTCCCATAAATTTTCTTCCATAATGTTCCAAATTATCTCCAATATAAGCTCTTTACTTTTAAAGCGAAAAAATAATTGTCCTATGTGCAAGAGGAGCCAAATCTACACAGTGTGGTGAGGTTTCCATTTAAATCGGATATGTATTTCATGAAATATCAGTAAATGAAGTTACTAGATTTGTGTTCAAAGGTGAGCTTGAGTGCAGCAGAAGTTATATCATTTCCTCACATGGAAAAGGAATTCTTCGTTTCCCTTTGTTTTTTCACACTGTTGTGTTGACCTTGAAGTTTATAGGAAAGACTCCCTAAGGGGAATGCGAAGTTTGCCAAAGTTTCATGCTACTTATGCAATCACATTCTGATATGAGATTGTTGAGGAGAGAAAAAGCTGTAAAGTTTGAAGAAAGTTTGACTATCAGCTAATGTGGGGATATGATGTCACACGTGCTTGCTTCAAGTTCACTTCATGTTAAGAATGTGACAACTTTACTTGCTCATATCTTGAGAACCAGACATCAGATTTTAATGCAAATTTCACCAAAATACTCAGTACAGTACCCCTCTAACATATCAACAATTGATATGACCTTAAACTCTTCTTTTAATAATGTTGTCGGGGGCCTCAATTCGCAGGTCTCATTACATGCAACAACGCGGATCACTGGTCGCCGTGCAATCTCAGATTTGCCAACAGGAAATGCATATTCTTCAGTAATCCCCCAAGATATCTAACTTTCTTAAAAGAAACCCAGGATCCAAAATTTTCTGCAATGCAAGATCCATATTTTCAAATATTTGTCTGAAAAGGACAAAAGAATTCGGCATCCTTCACGCTCCGCAAATTACCATCGGCATTTTGTGATATTGAAGCTTTAAAAAAATCGGAAAAAGTGATCGCCCCCCCCCCCCGGAAAAATGTCCAGTAACTGCGATAATGAGTGTAAAGATGAATTTATGGCTTCTAGAAAACGTAGAAAACGTTAGTTTGAGCCTATTTTAAATTAATAATACTGAATTAAATGCGCCGTATACAGGTGTATCCTTTTGTGTATATGCGTGACAGTGTGCGTGTTTGTGTGTGTGTTTGTTCGTTTGTGTGTATATAGTGAGTGCATGGGCGTCGTGGGCATGCAGTGCTTACATCATAGATAAATCCAGTAATGTGCACGTTCTGTGGTTCTGGCGACTCGAAAATGTTTGCCCCCAATCCACAAACGAGATCAACTACCCTGTTCTGTGAGCCTGGGAACCTGTGAGTAGTCCATGTTCATGTTTGGTTCAAGGGACAACTTGACATTAATTATAGAGTTCTGCGTTGGTTAGATGAGATTTAACGACACACCAACACAAATGTGTTATACAGTGTCAGTCAACTGTATTAGAAATTCAAAGTTTAAATATATTTTCAAGTAAGGGTCTAGTTCAAGTTTGGTTTTCCTTTAGTGGCCTCTTACAACAGATGGGAACTACCGTGATCATTTTCAAAAACCCTCAGTCCACAGGCGCCGGATAAAGTTATGCCACCATTTCTCTGTGGATTTAACAAACTTACTTCCATGCATCAATTGGCATCGAATTAACAACAGTGAACACATGTAGCAATGACTGACCCCAATTTGATGTGTGGGGCCACCTGGGCCGTACAGGAAGGGCCCCCAATTGACCATACCTTGCTGAATTGGGCAGATTTTGGTCCTAAGTTGGGCAGAGATTATGCCCTGGTTGGGCAACTGGAGTCTGGCAAAAAACCAGCACTTTATAGAGAGAGAGAGCCCGGGTGGCCATGAAGGCCACATTAGAAAAACATTTGGATTGGGTTGTTAATTCTATGTTTGGCATATTATCATGACAATACAGGACTCTTTTTTTCTGGGGCTGTGACCTTTTGCCCTATTCCAGATCCACAACCATGTGCATAATCTCTGCCCGACTGAGGCACCCATGTCTGCCCGATTCAGCAGGGTTTTGGCCAATTAGGGGGCTGCAGCCTGAGCCCCGACCTTCCATCCCATACAGTCATGCATATAATAAAATAAAAAGTGCAAATCAATGATGATGTGATCTGGTGCTACATGTCATTTTTGATTCCTTGCCGAAGGCAGGCAATGAATCTATACAATGGTGAAGTCGTGTGGATGTTTGTCTGTGTGTGTGTGTGTATGTATGTGTGTGTGACACCCGCTTGTAAACACGATATCTCAAGAAGAGTAACTCTGAGATATCACATACTTGGCGTGTAGATTGCCCAAATTGAGTAGATGATCCCTATTGTTTTTGGTGGAGGTCAAAGGTCATTTGGGTTCACCAAAGATCAAATAGTAAAAACCTTGGAAATTGCTTGTAAACACGATATCTCCAGATTAAAAAATGTGAGTGATCTCATACTCACCGTGCGGATTGCCCATATTGAGTAGATGATCCCTATTGTTTTTGGTGTAAGTCAAAGGTCATTTGAGGTCGCCAGAGGTAAAAAGGTCAAAACCTTGTAAACACTGCATCTCAAGAAGGGTAACCGTGAGGAATCTCATACAAGGCATGTGGATTGTTCATATTAAGTAGATGATCCCTATTGTTTTTGGTGGAGGCCAAAGGTCATTTGGGGTCGCCAGAGATGAAAACGTAAAAACATTGTGAACATTATTTTTCATGAAGGGTAACTGTGAGGGATCTCTTACTTACGATGTGGATGGCGCATATTGAGGAGATGATCGCCATTGTTTTATTGGAGGTCAAAGGTCCTTTGGGGTCATCAGAGGTTAAAAAATGAAAAACTTGCAAATGGCAAATGCTGCATTTCAAAAAGGGTAACTGTTAGAGTTAATTTTCATGAGTGGATAGGGTTTAAGAGTATTGAATGACATGGGTAATGTAAGAGGCATAGGTTAGTTTTTGGAACAGTTTATCCACTTCATTATGTTAATGATAAAGTGAGGTAATTTGACAATGTGTACTGAAGCAAACTCAAACTCACTGATATTAAGAAGATCTTAAGTGCTCAAACTGAGTGCACATCCTTTGGTTTTTATGTTGATTCTGGTTTGAAGTTTTGCTCTGTTATTACATTTAGTGTCAGTATTAATACCCACAGGAGTAAGTGGGTAGAGCAAAATATAAAAATGCTAAAAGGAAAAACCTGTTCATCAGGCTGACATGCTAATTACTTCATCTTTGGCATGGGTATGCTGATTTCGCCACAAGTATATACATTTTCATGGAATTTATTTCCTACTGTTAAATGGAAGTTCCTAGCAGTGTCTGGAACATGTGAGTTTAAACAAGGGCTGTCTGAGGGTCATTTGGGGACAAAGTCTGGACATACTGGAGAAAGCTTCAATGCCCATAAAGCAGAGAATTGTTCAGTGGGGAACTTCATAAGTGTAATCTTTGAACAGATCAAGTGCTCTGTGTGACGCACAAGAATTTCTTTTAGGGCATACGAACATTGTCTCTTCGATAATCCTAAAGAAAAAATGAAGATAACATTAAATTTAGTATCAAAGATTGTTAAAAGTTTCAAACAAACCTTGTGCCACTGTCCTCGTAGGGACATGTAAGTGGGAAATAAATAATTTAATACACCACGGGCTATTAGTTATAGAAAGAACTAAATTACTGATCATTTGGATCAATACCCTTGAGCGTGCATGAACTGTCATTGTCTAATTGAATGAATCAAAATCTAACTGATACACCTCTGTGGAAATTGCAGTTCAATGAAATACTGTATTGGCTTCACTGAGGCAGTAAACAATAGGTCTGTGTAGTCCTTCAGTAAATTAGGAGTACCAATTCCAACGTTAAGGAAGTCAATGAACCATAGCATACGACAAAACTAAAATGCACGATCCTACACTAGTTTTGCAAAGGTTACAGATCGGCAGCCCAGGGCCTTGGGGGTAGATGAACTAGGTACCAATAACGAAGTATATCAGCATGAAGCGAGTTACCTGGGATGTTCAGATATGTGAGTCTGCCGCGCACCATCCGTTGCTAAAAGGTCTGGCTGCCATTTTTCAAAATGGCGGTCATGTTTTAGTAGGCATCATTATGTTTGAAAATAAAACTTTGATAGAACCTCCTATTAAAAGTGTAAGGTGTCATATAAAAGACAATTTTCTATCGCATGGTACAGCATATGATGGGTATTGTGCTGAATTAAATTACATTTTGGGGAAAAAGTGTAATTTTTAGCCATTTTTCCGAAATTTAAATTACATTAATTTACATATTTCTTCATATTTTTTACAAAATCTCAATATAATAAAATGAAACTTTCCTTAAAATGGTTCCTAAACATAGGTACTATTATGTCAAACTAACAAGGTTATTGCTTTTTAAAAACGAAAGTTACAGTCTTTTAAAGTTAACAATTTGAGATTTTAGGAAATAGAATTTTGTACCTGAAATAGTATTTCGCCCTGGGGCCCATTCCACAAAGAGTTACGCACTATCTTAAGTTTGATTCCCCATACTTAAGTCAACAGTAAATTATACTTAAGATTGTGCGTAACTCTTTGAGAACGGGCCCCTGTTCTCATTTCGCATCAGCTCAAATAGTACAACTGATTAGGCCCAAATACAACCAATATTGTACACTGTGGGTTTTAAACATAACATTCAGGACTGTGATTACAAGATACATGCTTGTGTTGATTTTCAGACATCTTCAAGATGGCCGCCATCGGTCAATGCACTTTTGGCCCATTTTTCCTGAATTCCAGCAGTTAATGCTCATTTTCGATTCGAACAACTGCGATATTTGGTCAAATGGCACCAGAAGATACAACCCAGGACAAGGATACTCTTTTTTATACACGTGGCTTATGAACCAAGATGGTGGCTAGGGGTCAATGTACTATTTTCTCTTTATATCTATCTTTGATTCAGAATTTTCGATCAAGAAAGAAATTACCACTCGTTTGTTTCTGCACTGGGATGCAATCTTCAACAGTCCTAAACTTCGTTAAGTACATTTTGGATCTATTCTAAGGTGGTACTTAACGGTCAATTGATTTAGGCACTCCCATCACTCCACCACCCCACCCCTTACCTCGAAAGTTACCCTATCGGGGCATTACTAGTTAAACCAATTACATTGCTCACTTCGACGGCTTTCAGGTACATTCGTAGTGTTTGGACAAAATATGGTCAATAACAGGATAAATCCGACATGAATCTAGGATACAGTGTTAATTAATCCCACTATCTGTGTACATATATTGTTTCTGTGCCAAGATAGTGGCTAGGGGCCAGTGCACTTCTTACTATTCCTCCTCATTTCTATATTTGTGTGGAAATTCCCTATCAGAAAAGCAATTACCACCAGCCACAAAGTGCAACAGATGCAATCTTTAGCATCTCTAAGCTTTGGTGCAGGAGCAAATTATATCGATTTTAAGATGGTGATCAATCTTCAATTAACTTTAACCCGTGTTTTCATGGCTTTGGTTCATAATAGGGGCAGTACTAGCCTAACCAAGTTCAGATTCCATTGCGATGGTTTCCAGAAACAAAGGGGATACATTTGACATTAGCAGGGTAACTTTTACCATTACTGGGTATACATCCTAAAATACAGTAACTTCTTCTATGACTACATGGCTTCTGTTCCAAGATGGCGGCCTGAGGTCAATGTTCTCAGTTAAGGAGTAGAACAGGCCACCAAAGTACAAATTTGACAGACTGTAGAATTGATTCCTCTCCGAAAGATTTTGTTTTATTTAAGTTTCTCTAGTTTTGTATGATAAATTTGACATAGTCGGGTTTCATTTACTGTACTCTGTCATGTGAAGTCGATGTTTTTGGTGGAGGTCAAAGATCATTTGAGGTCACCTGCTATAAAATTGCGAAAACGTCCAAAATAGATTGTAACCACGATATCTCAAGATAGAAGCAACAGATACTTTTCGTATTTGGAATATAGATTTGTGATGTTGAGAGGAAGAAGCCTATTGTTTTTTTGTAGAGGTCAAAGGTCATTTGAGGTCACCTGCTATACCATTGCGAAGCTTGTAAACACGATATCTCAACATAGGAGTGACCAACACTTTTCATATTTGGTATATAGATTTGTGATGTTGAGAGGAAGAGCCCTATTGCTTTTAGTACAGGTCAAAGATCATTTGAGGTCACCTGCTGTAAAATTGCGAAAACGTCCAAAATAGCTTGTAAACACGATATCTCAAGATAGGAGTGACCAACACTTTTCATAATTTGTATAAAGATTTGTTATGTTGAGAGGAAAAGCCCTATTGTTTTTGGTAGAGGTGAAAGGTCATTTGAAATCACTGGTGGTTAAAATGCGAAAACATCCAAAATAGCTTGTAAAGACGATATCTCAAGAGAGAAGTGACCGACACTTTTATATTTGGGATATAGATTTGCAATGTTGAGAGGGAGAACCTTACTGTCTTTGGTGCAGGTCAAAGGTCATTTGAGATCACCAGAGGTTAAACTACAAAAACCTCGCAAATGGCTGGTAAACACCATAAGAGCCTTTTTGGTTTTGGTACAGACCAGAGTTTACGTCAGATATTCAGAGGTCGTGAGAGAATTGAAGAACCCTTTTGATTTTGGTCGAAGTCAAAGGTCATCTGGGGGGTCAGTGCTTGTTGGGATCTGTAGGTTAACATGATACAAGGTGTTTTGATCTTTGTTAAATGAACCCTTGACATTCTGTGCCTAAATTGTAAAGACAAATCTGTCAAGCACTGTCAATTTGAAAAGAAAAAAGGTATTTCAGCAGCAAGGAATCACTAAGCCTTTTGTTAACTTAACCCTCACACCATCATGACGATAAATGTCTCTTAAATAAGCTGAAGTAATTTTATATTTAGGATCAATTTGTGATTCGGGAAAATCGTTTTTTCTGTTTATTTACACGTCACTCTAAGTTGGAAATAAATTTATCTTGTTTACGCTGAACTAAATTTACATTTGGGGTAAATTTATGATAAATGCTTTTTACGTGTTAATTTTCACCTCACGTTCACTACCCATATACAAATATATGCTTCTTAAATACGCTGAAGTAAATAAACATTTGGATTCAGGGGCACCCCCAGTGCGGTCTCCGCCTGGTAACAACACCGATCTTTATACACCCACCCCCCGTCTGCCCTGAAATTTGCCAAATGAAAGCAACCCTGAACACGTTTGCAATTTTCACCCAATTCTACCATTTTAGACAAATTGTAAGGCAGGGCAATGAAGAGAGGCTGAGTGTAAATTATTTTTCCTATTACCAACATTTTTCAGTTTGTAATCCTTTTGAATTTTCATCAAAAATTTAAGGTGACTATAGTTTTTTTTTTTTATTTTGCGAGGAGGTTTTTGAAGATTTTGGACACGTTTATAGGAGTTTTCTGTCTAAATTAAACATACAACATTTGTTGATGTAAAGAAAGAAATGGCTGTCAGAAATTGCCAAGGCCCTGCCCAAAATTCAGGTATTTTGGAAATTTGGGAAATTGTCCGTCCCATGCCGGGACGTGAATCTGGTTTTTGGATTAGGGGAGGCACACAATTTCCAACAGCCGAAACCCTGCATCATGTCCCTTAGCGGATTCCTCTACAAGTAATCCACACACACGACCGCGAGCGCACACGTATACGCACACAAACAAACACTCATATTGACTTTTATTTAGAGGGACAAACACAAAACAAAGATAGATGGCGCATTATTGGTGCAGTACTATTACTTTAGTAAGTTCAAATTGACGTTTCTCAAAGCCATACAGTCATCTGCATACCACAATGTTATGTTTCGTTTATTCCGCTTGTTGTTTTTTTAATCTGCCTGAATTGTAGGGGGCAAAGCGGTATGTTTGCCCAACCCACAATTTCTTTGGAGAACATTGTCCCTGCCCCACAGAGTCGAAGCTCCTGGCGCCTGTGCTCCTTGCGATTTACGCCTATGGTTTAGACAATTGACATCACCCTCCTTCCATTTTTAGGTATGAAAATATGGAACTGTGTTCCTTGAATTGCTATTATTTTTTCCAATTTTAAGACAATACATGATGTACAAGCAAGATAGTAAAATGACCCACCTACGAAAATGGAACAAAATATCGTGGGAAATTTTATGAGGTTGCCTGCTAAGCGCCTTTTAAATTCGCCCATGTGACCGATATGATCTAAAACGTACCAGCTGATGCTCTTAAGCATAGGATGGACAATTCGATCTGGTCAACTGCAACGAGATTACGTCAATTTAAGCCTTTGCGCACGCATCAAGTCGTCTCCCTCGTACTCTAGCCATATCGAAAACGTGTCCATCGTGGTTTTGCCGTTCGTCCCAAACTGCAACGAACGTTCACATGTGCGACGTCATGGAATTTTATTGATGGATGAAGTGGCAAGAAAGTTTTCCTCCTCGTAATCTATTTTGTACAACTATAGTCCCTTTTTACCTAAAATATGTAGGAGATTGACATGGTTTCGTTGGGAGAATGTACTTTATTTTGAACATGTGTTTTGCAACTTCAAGAGGCGGAGAAGTTAAGCTATATTTGTTGCTAATGTTTCGTCATGAAAACATACCAACAAATAAAACAGAGAACCCACTCCCTTGAAGCCATTGTAATACGACTCGTTTACGCAGACCCATGCATTGGGAGATCTAAAGAGTCTTTAACAGTCGACATACCTAAGCAGTTGACGCGTTCACTTAAAAACGCTGAACTACTTGAACGTAGTTCACCTTCACTCAATTGTGAACGCTGTATTTTGTAATTCATCATCAAAGTAATCAGCGGTCAACACGTTCTGCTGAACATTTGTTCTACATATAAGCTATTTTCACAGTTACACAAAGCATATGCAGAAGAATTTTCTAGATCAAAGTAGGGAGCTTTATAACAGCTTCTCTTGGTATATTTAAAGAAAACCATGGTGCAACCATAGCAGTGACGGAGCTGCCATATGGTCAGGGGGTGCCCCCCCCCCCCGACCAAAATCGTCTGTCGGCGCCCTTTTTAGGTTTTTAACATACTTTACTCTTGCACCATTATTGGCAAAAGACATAATTTAATAGCGTTGTTGTAAGGTCCACATAACAAAATGCTCAAACAGCCACCAGTAACTGTACTATCTGCACTTTATTCTGATTAAAAGGGTCATCTTCTGTAATAGAGGGATATGTTTTGCCGAAACGTGTCTTCATGCTTTATGCGCACTAATGAATGTTGTCGCTGTGCTAAGTTAATTGCTTCCACACCGAGCATGATTATAAGCTTACAAAATATGAAAATACACAGACTGACATTAAGTTTACCCTCCCGGCCAATAAAAGATGTTGCAAAGGGCGCTACAATAATTGTAGCGCAAATAGCCCTCTTGTTTTCGGGGATAATTGTCAACATAGAAAATAAAAAGAGTTTATAAAGATACGAAAATTGTTTCCACAACATTTTTCAAAATCATCTGAAGAGAACATTTAGGTTGATATAAATAGTGGTAGTGGTTTAAGAGTTTGAATGAGCAGTTTCCATTTTGCTTTTCTTCAAGTGACCATTCTCATGATAAATGGCCATTTCTGACAATGCACGATAATCCCATGAAAATGTCAATTTCTGTACTTTCGTGGTCTCAAAAGCCAGAAAGTTGCATCAAGTAAGCCTAGGGTTAAGCTCCTTTTTTATGAATTCGGTATCTAGAGAGCCACACAGACCTTTTGTCTTGGTTATTTCTTGCAATGTACTTAATTAATGGCTATTTCAGAGTGGTCACATGATGTAAATTACGTCAATTATTGTTCTTCGTGTACTTATCTTGATTTCCAGATACCAAAAATGTACACCTAACGATGATTAATTTCCATAACATTTTCCCCCTGTAAGATTGCGTGCTATGTGGCCCTAGCAGGTTAATCTTTATCTTCACAAAGTAGCCCATTAACCCTTTACCGTTGTGCTCCGATCGGGGCATATTTGCGCGCCTCGGGATTGGGTGGAAAAGCGGACGTAGCCCGCCCCGCATCGACTTCCGTAGGCCATTGACCCCGTGACCTTAAACTATTGTCTCTCTCGCTCTTGTGGCCGAATTTTCGGGTAGCTACTCGCAGTTTCGAGCTCCGCGTGAAACAGTAAAGATGTGTGACAGCCGAGCTCTCCGCATGGGTCCAAAAGGACCCAAACAACGGTAAAGGGTTAATACATTAGAATCTTAAATCGAGACTTGGGATAGAAACATGAGCGTCCGCAGGTACGAGCAAGGGGGGGGGGGGGAACTTGCCCTCCCATGGAAAGTAAAAAAAAACCTGAAAAAAAACGAAAAAAACATAAAGAAAAAGAGGAAGAAAAATTAACATCAACATTTCTTAACAGTTCACTCAGTGTTTTCCCTATTTATATGCGGTAGAAAGGCTTTAGAAATGCCATTTCCAGCGATCTGATTTGGGGCCAAAATTTCCCCCCTAAAAAATTTTGTCTCCCCCGAATTTTCTTCTGAGGAGGCCCATGGATAGAAAATATAAACATTTTTTAATAGAAAAATCTTAAACGAGACCTGACAATAACACAAAATATAATGACCGCCTTCATACTAGAATGTGTAATAGAGGAATAGAAACATGGGCGTCCGCAGGCTGGGGCAAGGGGGAAACTTGCCCTCCCCTGAAAAATAAAAACCTGAAAAAACGAAGAAAACAAAGAAAAAGCCGAAGAAAAATTAACATTAACATTTCTTAACAGTTCGCTCAGTGTTTTCCTTATTTATATACGGTAAATAGGCTTTAGAAATGCCATTTCCAGCAATATGATAGGCATTTTGGGCCAAAATTTTCTTGCGCTCCGCGCCAACTCATGGTGGCCCGGGGCTTTCCCTCCTAAAAGAATTTTTCCCCCTAATTTTCTTCTGCTGAGGCCCATGGATAGAAAATTTAAACATGTTTTAACAGAAAAACTTGCTGAGGAGAAATGGCAAAGTAGTCTTCTACCAGGTGCGGAAAATCCGCGAATGGAAAGTGTGGGTATTTACTCCTTCGAAGCGCCCCTGCAGACCATTTTCGCCCTCTGTCCGAAATCCCTAGCTCCGCCACTGAACCATGGTACAACAAGCCAAGCTTCTCCAGTTTGCAAAATGGAAAAAATGTTATGATAGTAGTTCGCCTGAGCAATAATTTTACCACTCTTTACGAGTATAGGTGCTCGTGTGATGTTGATGGTAATATATCATAAAGATTCAAGTTTTTTCCCCATTTTTGTGCACTTCTTCAAAAATATCAAAATGTTTTAGTCACTTTTCCAAATTTGGTGTAATGAAGAAACATACACGTAATTATTCTTGCTGCTAATGTATTTCATTCATGTGACAGTTAAAAATTAAACCAAACGGCCAAAAATCTTGGAAAGCATGGTTCAAAATGCCGACTCGAACCTTCCTATACAAAAATCTTCTATAGAATTCTGTAGATAAAAATCTATAAAAACTGTATGAGATTTTCTGTAGAAAGTTCTATAGTCCTTCTAAAAGAAAATCCTTTAGAATCTCTATAGAATCCTATAGAGTCTTTAGAACAGCTCTTTAGAAACTCTTTAGAAACCCTAAAGAAACCCTGTAGAGGTTCTTTTAGAAAAGCGGGTCACTCTTCTAAAGAGAGTCTATGAGTTTCTTTAGAGAATTAGTGAGGTTCTATATACAAGCTGTATGGAGGTTCTATAGGTAACGTGTAGAGGGTCTATACAAACACCATCGACGTTCCATAGAAACTGTATAGGGGTTCTATAGAAAAATCGGCCCGTTTTCTAATGAGATTCTATAAAAATTGTAGGGGAGTTTTATGGATATTGCCTGGAATTTGACATTACAGATGCATAGATAGTTAGTTAGATAGAGTTTAACGGCCAAGTTTCCAACCTACAGATGCATAGAAACTGACCATTCAGCACCCTTAGTTTGAGTGCGGACCTTTTTATCGGTGTCCGGTCAACTCGGCCCCTGAGACAACTGTCTGTCCTTCAGTGGAAGTAATAGGTTACTTCGGGAAGCAGTGAAAGTTTTGGTTTTGCCGAACGGCCCAGTGGGTCGAAAGAATTTTAGAAAAAGTCCTGTTTCATGATTGGATGTTGAGAGTCATGTAACAACATTTTTTTCTCTTCAAATGTGTAATAGTTTACAAGAGAAAAACTGCTTGGTTTCACGTTACCTTAAATATACAATAGTGAAGTCTTCAAATATAAGTTGAAAGATAATTTGACGGAAAATAAGACGAAAACTTATGATATTTAACTTTTTCTTCATAATGAGTTTGGGGGACTGCTCTTGAACTTTATAAAGGGTTAACGGCTTAAAGTAGGTCCATTCTGTACTCCTTAAAACATATCGAAAAATTTTGTACAAAAACGATCATTTGCTTACTTTACATCAAAATTTCTAAATTGTCTTAATTAAGGTAAGCTTAATCAGTTATTCTCCGAAATGTTATGTTCAGGTGAAAGCCGGCGCTTTAATAAGGGTATGGTAGCCGAGTTGTCTCAGGGGCCGAGTTGTCCAGGGGCCGAAATGTCTCTGTGGCCGAGTTGTCCAGGGGCCGAGATGACCGGGCCGAGTTGTCCCAGGGGCCGAGTTGACCGTAAACCTTTTTATCATTGTAAAGATCAAAGAAGGGATTTGAACAAACCTTTTATATTTGCAAATTATGCAAATTAATATGCAAATTAGGTGTTCTATAGAAAATGCATAGAAATTCTATAGAACCTTCAGGCAAGTTCTATAGAAACGTATGAATAAGTTTCTATAGAATTTCTATATAGAGTATCCAGTAAAATTAATTTATAGAGATTGTACTCGATAGAAACGGCTATTCTTTAGAATTCTAAAGGGACTTCAAATTTCTGTAGAGGACAGTAAACATTTCTACAGAAAATCGTTGATTCTATAGAGTTCTAGAGAGCTCTATAGGCATTTCTTTAGAATTCTATAGAAAACTTTTGTCTGGTTACACCACTGTCATCTACTAAAAAGTCAATGTCACAGGTTTGGAGAATAATCCTGGTCTCTTTTTAGTCCAAGTCTGCACCTTTACGGTAAGCTGATCTCCAGCTTTGAAGTCTTTCATGTTGTAAAGCACCCTTGTATTTTTTGTACGGTAATAGGAATGTTCTTCTTTGCCTTCGCCACGGAGTGTTGTTGTTGAGACTCCATACCAAATGTTTTCTCCATCCCTCCTGTTGCAAGGTGGTTCATCCCATCGAAGTAAATAAAACTTTCCTATTTGTTGGAGTGTAACTTTTGGTTGTTCCTCCGAATCTGGTAAAATATAAACCAGAATGCAAAAATAGAAGTTTAGATGATACATAAATGTTCCATTTTAAATAATGCCATCATGTACCGTATCTTCTCACTCAAATGTTATACTAGAATGTTCAAAAATAATTTTGTTATCCCAGATGATCTTTGAGCCCCACCAACAAAAAGGGAACCATCTTCTCACCATAACGTGCTTCGACATACCACATATGAAATCTATTTAAGTTTCCCACTTTGAGATGTGTTAGCACCTACCAAGGGTTTCCGATTTTGACCACCGGTGACCCCAGATGACATGTGATCTCCACTAAATGCAGCAGTGACCGTCTTCTGACCATACCACATCTACATACCAAATATGAAATCTATCCAAATTTTCTATCTTGAGAGGTTCAGAATGTAACCCCTGGTGACCCCAGATGACCCTTGACCTACACCAAAAACAATAAAGACCAGCTTCTGACCATAACACATCCACATACTGAACATGAAATCTTTTCAAGTTTCCTATCTTGAGATATCGTGTTAACGATATTTTCAGACTTTGACCCCCAGTGACCCCAGATGACTCTTGACCTCCACCAAAACGATAGGGATCATCTTCTTACCATAACACATCCACATACCAATTATGAAATCCATCCAAGTTTCCTATCTTCAGACTTTGACCCCTGGTGACTCCTTTGACCTCCACCAAAACAACAGGGACCATCTTCTGATCGTAATCCATCTACATACCAAATATGAAGTCTATCCAAGTTTCTTATCTTGATATATCGGGTTGATGAGATTTTCACACTTTGACCCCTAGTGACCCCAGCTGAACTTTGACCTCCACCACTGGTTTTATCTCAGTTATGCAGTACGAAAACATATGTTTCACATGCAGACAAGTAGGCGTGATACCAAAGATAGATTTACTTGTATTTCAAATTTTAAAGCAGTTAGCAAAATTTCATCAACTGCATTTCATATAAAACAAAATTAAACTAAAATCCAAAAGAAATCCACCTTTTTACAGAGCAGCTAAAAATGTCACACTTTGTCGCCTAAGAAAGGCTAATTCAATGAAATATTAAGATTAATTGCTATGATACAATTTTGAAGGTTTTACATAATCGTTCGAAATTGCAGGGACAAAATAAAAACACACAAACCACCATGCAAATTAAACTTGTTTGACAGTAGCCTCTGACATTTTTTAACCTTCGGTACCCTTATTTATGGAATCACCCAAACACTAAAGAAACAAGTTAAAATGAAATTATTTGATTTTCACCAACAGAGGATGAAAACTGTTGCCATCACCTACCTGTTCCCGCACTACGCTGAATCTTTGAAAATGTATAAACACCCGACGGATGCGTCACGGTCAAAGTGATATTGAAGTTCGAATTAGGGGTTAGCTTACTAAATGTTTTTTTTCGTTTGTCCGATGGTAGACGTTCTACCTTGGTGTCACTGGGTGAAGAAAGGCTGCACCCACCATCGTCTAGCTGATGTATTTTAATGACCTGCTGGCTGACCTCACAGGATCCCAGCAATTCGCGTATTTCCCAATTAGCAATGATACGTGATTTACCCATAACTTTCGATGTGGTGTTTAGGACGAACGTTGAGTCATTCAAGTCTGTGAAAAAAATCAGTTCTCTTAGTGATTCTTGTGTTTCACATAGGAGAGATTAGCGTAAGGTTTTCTTATTTTTCACAGATGAAATCTTTTATACAAAACAGTAAGAGTACTTAAATTTAGAAAAAAACCCTCAAAATACTGAAAATTTTGTAAGCTCTGTTGACAAACCCCTCTTGAGTAAAAGCTGCTTAAACCACGTCTATGTGGGTACAAATGAATATTCAAAGGGTCACACGAACTTTTGTGAGCAACTCATCTGTCGGGCCTTAAGAGTAGCTGCTCCCCCCCCCCCCAACCTTCCGTCAGGTTGGTCCCCATGTCGGCAAATCTAAGCGGCACCTTGCTGGACCAGCATGCAGTTTTCATTTGGAAATGTTTGGAATCCAAAAAAGGCAAACTTAAGATGTACTACATCTAATTGCACACGTACTACTACTGAAAACAATACGTGGTACTACTGAATTCAAATCTTCCACATCTAATTTCACATCTACCACTTCTGAAAATGAATTAGTGCGGCTTCAGATTGAGGCAAGTGCCACCTGTTTTTTCTGTTTTTTTTTTTTTTTTCGCTCTCCAAACATGCAGTGGCGTAGTCACGGGGGGTGGGGGCCTGGGGGCCCTGTAAAGCGCACAATTTCCTTGTACGCTGCGCGCCAACTGATGGTGGCCCTCCTTCCTAAAGTTCCAAGGTTTTTACTTATGAAGAGCCACTGACAAATGAAAAAAAAAAACTAAAGAAAAAAACGTTGAAACACTTACTTTCACAGCTCAGAAATGGCAATAAATTAATTGGCAATAACAATGACACACAGGTAATTAACTTTTCTTCATTTTAAAATGTACAAAATCATTTTCTCTTATCGCTATAAAATTAATTGCACCATGACAAAAACATATTTGCAATGTTCAGATCAGCATGATTGCAATATGTCTCTGGTTTTCACATAAATAAATGACACGATATTTTTCATTCGAAAACATCTGAAAACTCACAAAATCTCAGTTTAACATGTAGCTATGAGTGGATAGAGAATATCATTCGGAGGTACATAATCAAGTCTTGAAAAACTATTGAATTATAAGGGGAGGGGGATACCAGGCTTGTGCAATTAATGCTAATGCTTTTAAGTAACGTGCTCAAAAACAAAGCATGTCTAATCAACCTCATCCAAGGAGTGATCACTGTTAGGAGGTCAGAAGTGCTTAAAAAAATAAAACGTGACCCCCTCTCCTATTCAGATGACAACCGTTGCCACGTCGTTACCAAAGAAACTGTTTCTATCTCGAATTAATTGTCCAGCAATCACGAAGAAGCAGACACAAGACGAGCCATGCATGCATCATTTGCTTTGAGCTATGATTCAGATGGTATAGTCATCATACGGATTCCCTCTGGAGACGTTGACATCAGTATAATAATCATAGCTCTAATTACTGAAGAGTGTTAATGAGTGATAGTGGACTTCAATCACGGGAAGAACCGCCATACATTCCGTTTGTCTGACGTTGAAATGTCGCTCGAAGAAAAGACCGCACTCATTGGTTTTCATGCACTAAGTGGGAATTATATCGTTTCTGCAATTTTCGAAAGGTTAAAGCAACGCGGTGCTGGAATATTTTAAGAGATAATGCACGATTTATGCCAGTATTTCAAGAAGAAGGGACAGATTTGTTACCTTCGGAAAGTTCGAATCGGCAATTACTGGTTGGAAGTAGGCGAGCAAAAGCGTTAAACAAGTAAGATTTCAACTGTTCAAGAGAACGCATGAATGACAAAACAAGATCACTGACATGTCTTTGTTGCCTCCGTGTAAGATCAGTCTCAAATTACACATTTCATGTTCGTGTTACGATAGCAAGAATGTAGAGACTCTCTTTGACTAGTAGATACCAGTGTTGTAGTACTCGAGACCGGTCTCAAGACCGGTTTTTCCTGGTCTCGGTCTCGACACTTTGTTGTCTCGGTCTCGGACCCTTGCGGTCTTGGAAATTGTTCTGGTCTCGCTTTGAGACCGGCCAAAAATTTGCCGTTTTTATTTTTTAAAGTTAAGTGAATTAAGTTTTTAAAGTAAAAAAGTGAAATGTTACATTGAAAGATGCACTCTTAAAACACTGGAGTTTAATTTAACCGGAATCAGACTGAGTGTACTATTTACTTCAACATAATCCTGGTTTAAGTTTCCATGAAATCCTGGTTTAACTAATGCAAATCCTGGTCAATCTAACACGAATTCTGGTTGAAGTAACTAGGATTTGAGTTAGTTTAAGTGGGAAACTAAACCAATATTGTGTAAGAGCAAAAAGAACACCGATCCAGGTTAAATTTAAGCCCGGTGTATCAAGTTAAGAGTTTGTATAAATAGCTTTATTATTTTATTCATTCAGTTTTTAAAGTGTCCCCCAAGACAAAAAAATCAAAAATATACAATTAGGAGCATGAAAAATGAATTCTAAGAGTCCAACTCCCATCTTCATAGGCCATTCCTGAGCTGAGATATAAAATGTTGACGTTTTATCACTTAAAACAAATTAGTCCATTGCGCAATAATTTGTGACTCTCTTGTTGTACAACTCACAGAACCTGCTTTGTTCTCCTTTAAAATTAAAAATGTTTTTATGACCTTGAACACTTCATGTTTGCTTGCACAGCATGCTGCACAGAGAGGGTTAATTACATCACCCAATTAGAGTAAGAGTGCTATCACACCTTGGTACAAGGTGCAGCAACTTTCAGAAAAACAAAGATATACAAAGATTGTAATTTGAGTTGTACAACAATGACATCACAAATTATTGCGCAATATACCATTTTAAGTTGAGTGAATAAACTTCAACATTTTATATCTCAGCTCAGGAATGTCCTGTGAAGATGGGACTCGTTGGACTATGAGAATTCCTTTTCATGCTCTTTAATATACATTTTTTATTTTTTTTGACTTGAGGTACACTTTAAGTAGGGTTCTTGTTGTCCATTGTCTGATTGTTATTTTATGATGGATATCAATCAATTTTATCTAACCTCACCTTATACCTATATAAATTCATAGTTTATTTTTCAAAACCTTTAACTGCTTTTAAAAAATGGCTAACCATTGAGTAAAAAGTTTCTATCTAATGAGTCCACACACTCCATCTACAAGGGTTAAACTTTCTTCTGTGAGTTGTGGAGTGGGTCTTTAACTTGATCAATGAGGATAATGTAACAGAGTACTGAACTGGACTATCACGAAGATTAGGTCACTCAGTCGTTGTAATCAATAGTGGCAGTCTGGTACTGCACTGCATTGCGTGTTCACTTTGTGTGTTGAATTCCCCTAAATTCTCAGTCTACGTTTAGCGCTATCCACCTCTGGCTATTATGGATTTTACTCAATCTGGCTACTAGTAACCCTTAATTTGGCTAAATTGGAAAACACGGATGACCAAATATACCAGTTCCACCAGGATTTCAAAATGGGGGGGGGGGGGCAGTTGAGGTCATGAGAAACTGCTGGGGAAAAAATCGCTCGAAGCGCGAAATCGAGGGCAAAGCGCAAGTTGTTCGGGTGGGGTCCACTGGCCCGCCTTAGGGCCCCTAGTTGGGGCGAAGTCTCCCGAAGCTCCAAGGTTTTAGCATATTCCTGGGTCAAATATCAAGCCTCAAGATAGGTATATTCTGTTTCATGAACCACCATTCAATGCAATGCCGCCTTCAAATGATTTTAACGTATTAGTCTATCCTCCTGTCGCCATACATGTACATGTGATATAGCGTAACTGGTCACTGCAAATGTCCTTAAAGTGAAATATTATGTGGTAAAAAAGGAAGGAATAATCAGTGACTGACGGTGATACGGTTATAAAGGTAGAACTAGCGCATGCAATCAACATATCAAAAACATATGCATGATACCTGCAAACATTGTGGCAGTTTTGGTATGAGACCAGGGGTCTAGGGGTAGCGTAGAAAAAGCCATTGCACAAGCTTGCTCTGCCAGTGAAAAGTTTCAATGATAGGAAGTTCAAAAATATGGCTTAAATAGTTTTACATTGAAAAGTTAAGAATGTTTCAACCTGTTTGCAGGATATGTGTGGATCCCTTTGCCTGGAAAACGCCTACCAGGCCACTGTACCTTGGGAGCTGGTTGGGGGCGGGGCGGCGGCAATTGGGGGTAAGGTTCTTACTGGGTGAAAATGCCCCAAATGCCCCCGCTGGTGCCGTCACTGAAGTTGCCCCACATCAAGCACGCCTCTCTGAAGACGTACTTTCAACACTCATGTTCCTCAAGTGCAACGAAGGCATTTTGTAAGGTTGCGAGTAATCCATGTTCATATGAGGTCTAAGGGAAAATTTGGCTTAAACTGTTTTGAGTTCTGTGACTCATTTTTCTGTGGGTTAGACAAACTCACTTGCATCAATCGGCATAAAATTCCCAACATTAAGCACCTGTAGCACTACAAATTTAATGAGAAGGGTCATATTAGAAAAAAAAATATTTGGATTAGGGTAAATTATTAATTCTGTGTTTGGTATAGGATATAAACTAAAACATGTAAAAATCAATGACGATGTAATCTTGGTGCTAAATATCGTTTTCAGAGCATAAGGTAATAAAGTTGGGTAAAATGCATTCAGATCTTTGGACAGTGTATTTACCTATGCAACATGTACATTCGGTCTCGGTCTCGGACCTTGTAGGTCTCGGTCTTGAAGCTCTGCCTTTGGTTTTGGTCTCGACACCTTTTGGTCTCGGTCTCGGTTATGCTGGTCTCGATTTTGTCATTTCGACACTGGCGGATACCAGTTAACGCCAGTTAGAAATTATGAATGGACAGAAAAGGGCCAAGTGAAGTGGATAGAGTCCGCGTTTCCGGACGATGTAGCAACTATTTTGCTCACCAATGAACTCAAAATGAGTTATATGAGGAAGAGAGTGACGAAAGTGATTTCAGTGGCGAAAGTGGACGTAAGTAACACTAGCATACAATAGAGGGCAGGAGGAGGATGACATAATCGCGTACCATACACTTTGTCAGAAAGTGTTCTCCCAACTCTGAAGCTACGTTTTAAACGTGTTGGTCCGTCGTAAATTAATTTCCGTGGGGGACACTGTGTGGGTGGGAAATGGTCCGTTCGGATTTTTAGGGGGATAATTGTCTTGGTGTGTTCGGGAGGAATAAGCGGATTGGAAATTGTTGGGGGTTGTCCTGAAACCCTCATAGGAAGCACTTCCATGACTTGAGTAATGTTGGTGTGCTCTTTAGCACGACATGTCTTAGTATGCTTACACTCTATCAGTGCCCTTAAAAATGTTGCCTTAGGAAAAACGAAGTTAAAGTTGGTTTATGCGTTACCCTGGCCATACTCTACCTGAAATAAGAAAAATGAAGTATAAAATCCCAATCTATTGCTATTCTATTTGACGTAAATTCTTCAGATTCTTTATTGAGCTGCTGGGGTTGAGTTAAGGGTGGCATATAACATCATTAACTCATTTTTGTAACTACGTTTACGCAAAACATATGTTACTTTAAATTATTAGCAGTAATTGCACAAGCCTGGTATACCCCTTCCCCTTATAATTCGATAGATTTTTTCAACTCTTGATCATATATCTCCGAATGATATTCCCTGTCCACTCATAGGTACATTTTAAACTGAGATTATGTGCTACTGAAACAACACATGCATTACTGATTGCAAATCTACTATATGTGATGTCACATGTACCACTACTAAATTTGAGAGCTGGCGCTATGACAGTTTTAGCGTATCTGATCTGAGCAATTTAAAAAACCCACAGGATTGAATGAGACCGAAAATTTGTGCTTTACATTGCTGGGCGATCATGGATATGATTAAATAACTATACACACACAAAGGGGATCTATAGATTTCCTGTTGAAGGGGGGGGGGGGGCAATGCCCGATGACCAGCATCGTGTTTAAGAATCCGATCAATGGCGGATCAGCCTTTAGCTGACTCATATTACAGTTTGAAAAAGAGGTCGTACTTTTGACTTGGGCTGAAAATGTTTTATGAGGTCCGAAAGACTATATCATAGTGGAGTACCACCATCAGTTGCCACGGAGTGCAGCTTACAGAAAATTTTGAAATATCGCAACCCATCAGACATCCTGAAATGGTATTTCAAAGGATTTTAAGTAGAATTTTTGGCTGTCATTATTTTGACAGAGCTTTTGCCCAATGTCCATGTTCATGATTAAAACAAATTGCAAAGGGTCCAGAAAATTGGCAGTTTAAATATACCACATCATATTTTCCCGGGAAGATTTTAGTTACTGGCTCACTACACAAACCTCTGCAACCTACGTCTTCTTCTGTTATCTGACATTTTTTTAATTTAATATATCCCAGAACTGTTTGTATCTTTTGCAAAAATATTCTACCATTACGGGGAAAGTGTTTTTAATTACAAAACCGTAAAGTGAGCCTAAATGGACATTGTTTTTTCATGTATAAACTCTCAGAATACGTATCGAATTTTAGTAATACTTCTGAATTGTCATCGAAATTTCACCGTGACTATGACTTTTTTGTTCTGTTTTCGAGAGATATTTTAAAAGAATTTGGACATGCTTAGGAGACAACATACTAGATTAGTTAAAATAGAACATCTTGTCAAAATTTGGGAAACAAACTTCCCCTGTACCCCTGTCTTGAACGTCTATGGTTCAGAACTTTGATATTACCCTATAACCATGCACATGTACAATATAGCTAGCTGTAATGTGTATGATATACGTGTGTGCATTAACGATGAAACAGGCGTTACATTTCAAAGAAGATTAATCACAGTTCATACCATATCGAACCAAAAATCAGACCAGAACAAGTCCAGAAAATTGAGCGAATTTCTTATGCATAGTTGTGATGTGAGATGTTGTTCACGAGTCTGCTCCGGTTAACCCCCTCCCCCTCGCCAAATTATGTACCCAAGACCGAACCCTGTGTGACTGAGCCAAGTAAAGTTGTGGAAGCGTTAGTCCACACTAAGACCCACAGCGCAACTTGAACTGTTAGGCCTAAAGCAGTAATGGATCCAGACGAGGGGGGGGTTGTCGACGTCCAGACCTCCTCTCAAATTTCCCAATTCCCCTTTTTCAAATTTGTTTTTCTTTTCTTCTTATATATATATATATATATATATATATATATATATATATATATTTATATATATATATATTTATGTATATATATATATATATATATATATATATATATATATATATATATATATATATTGAAAAGGTTGCAATAAGTTCTTACAACATAGCTTTACAGAACGGTTTTGTAAGAGCCAATAATGTAGGTCCTCACTCCTCAGAAGCCTGAAGTAGATTGATGTCAATAACGTTAAATACGTATGTGTTCGCTGCTTTTGAACTTGTCCGTTTAAAAGCACGTGTTCGTTCCGTGTTCGTTGTGAACAGGCAAGAACGGTCTACAGCGAGCCAAGATACATTACCTATTAGAATAATTACACAGTAAATGTTTGTTCCTGTGTCTACAAGAGCTTGTCAGTTCGTTTCTTTTATTTAGAGTTGCTAAGGAAGGTTTGAGTAAGATGCAGAACTTTTCTTCCAGACAGAGATTACAAGTTTTAGAAGATGTAGAGTATGCTCGGGCTTTGTTCATGAGTTTGCATTTTACAGAGTGTTCTACATTTGAATCCTTTAGTTTCCAGATGTATTCACTGAGTGCAGTTGCGTTTCTTTTGTCTTTGTGTTTAAAGCTAGACTTGTGGGCGGTGTATCTTGTTTTGAATGTGTTCTCTGTTAGACCAATGTATGTTTCTTCGTTGTGGTTGTCGTGGCGTGTTACGGTTGCTTGGTACACAATGTTGTTCGTGAGGCACTTGCCTTCCAGTGGGCACTCGCTTTACTTCCTGCAATTGCAGTTGCTTCGCGTTGCTGGTTGAACTTCCTGTTTCGCCAGTATGTATTTGTTGTGCGCTGATAAAATTTTGTCTGTGTTTGCCATGCAGCTGTAACTCAGTTTCACCGTGTTTCTGTTGAGTAATGTATGTAGTTTGTGCCCAGGTGGGAAGCAGCTGTCCAAGAGGTAAAAGAATTTCTTGCCAATGTTGGTCAATTCTTACGTAAAGGCCGTGTGGAGCGAGAGTACCTAGCCTCATGATCAGTCGGTTTTCAGCACTAAGGCGGTCACGATCGGGGCCTCGGCACATTACAGCTGCCGTAACGGTAAAAGGCTGTATTGAACAAGGTGAAGGGGGATTGAAATGTGCAGCCACCGGGTATCCATGGAGATTCTGTTTGATGGACCTAAGGTGCTCGGTGACTCGATCCGCGAGGCGGCGCTTGGTCTCTCCCACATACAACGAGTTACATCTCCCACAAGCTAAAATAAAAACTACATTAGAGGAAATGCAGGAGAATCTTTGTTTGACAATGAAGCTATTGCCGTTGGGGCCTGAAATGTTGACGAGGTTGTGTTTGCCAACAACTGGGCATGTATTACACCTCGGACGATTACAGGGAAAGGTACCAGGGGTGTCGTACAAAGAACTGAGTGGGTGGAAAGCCCGAACTAAATGGTTGGCTAAATTTTTCTCAACTCTAAAAGCAGTAATGGGGGGTTCCGGGAAAACATCACGGGTTGAAGGGTCTTGTTGGAGCGACTCAAAGTTTTTGTAGATGGCCCGTAAAATAGGACGGACCGAAGGGTGATATGAAATAACCAAAGGAATACGTAGATTTGAACCAGATTTGTTATTTTTCTCCAAGGCTTCCTCTCTGCTGGTTCCTTGAATTCTGCGCAGGGCATTAGAGAGGATTTTGGCAGGGTACTGGCGTTTTTCAAAAAAGGGTGACTGACGTGGTTTCAGGCTCGACCAAAATACGAATACCGCGCACTCAGTTTCCCCTCCTTGTTACCACCGAAGTGTTTAAATGCCGTAACAGGGTAATTAATTAGATCGAACGTGGTATTTGTAATTTGGGTCTAGCCTGAAATCACGTCAGTCACGATAAGTGCAGTGGTAGGGCACTCGCCCGGAAAGCGAGCGGTCCCTGTTCAATTCCCGCTTTGCTGAATTTTTCTTCTGGTCTTTTTCTATATTTCTTCCCTTGTTCAAAAGGCAATGCCAGTACTTGGGTTGAATTAAAATTCATGATCCAATCATTACCAATTTTTCGACCTATATATATATATATATAAATAAAAAAAACACTAGTTCCACAGGTAGTGACAGTTGTCGAATTCCGAGAAGATTCTGGTTTATAGACAGACAGACAGAGAGTTGTGACCACAGCATGTCTTACTGTCTGCGTGGCAGTCAGGCATTCTAACCACTTTCTTCTTGGAACCACCTTTGGGGTGCGTTGGCTTTCAAAAGTGATGCCAAGGACGCAGATATCAGGTCTTAATCACTATCTAGCAAGAGCGGCGGGTCATAAACGTTATGAGGGTGCAGTTGACATGTAACGTACTCGTCGCGAACAAGATCTATGCAAGGAGCAATATGCCTAGTAGAAAACGAAAGGCCCAGCTTCAAAAGGACGATTTAGAACAGGTGGTAACGGCAACGTCAACGGCAAACGCTGCGGCAACGGCATAAATTTCACTCATGTAGAAAAATGAAGGTTTGTTCACATTGATACGGCAATGCGGCCATCCGGCAATTGATGAATACCCGCATCCGGTAAAAATGGAATCGGTCGTCGAGCGATTCATTGCCGTTGACGGATCGTATCCATGCAAATTATCCCTGGCAACGATATGTAACCGCAAAGCCTTCGTGACTATCGTACAAGTAAAACCCCTAAACAATCACAGCTTTTCAAGATGATGTGATTGAAAATTCGGTTGTTTGGTGAATAATAAATCCTGATGGAATAATCCAATGAAATGTAGAGTACTAGGACATACGAAACGCAAAGTATGGAAAGTGAAGAATTTTCTAAGATTTGGAAAAATCTGAAAAGAGAAGTAAGATTTGTAAGCGAAAACTTTCAAAGGGGAGGAGAACTCTTATAGCCCTGCCAAGGATGACGATCAAAAATGGGAAGGTTGGGTCGGGTGTACTACTCTCCAAAACAACACATGGATATCAAAGTTAATAAGGTAGTTATAGCCTTAATAAAACAAAACAAAAAACAAAAGAAACAAAACTTCCTCCCGAATGAAAGATTCCTGTAAGCCCAATCAGCTTTCTTCGCACTCCATTACACCTAATGTTTACAAAAAATACCACTACCTGCTTGGTGAGCAACAAAATACTGCATTAGAGGTGGCATTTTAGAAAATTTCACCTTTTTTAAAACTTATAATTACAAATATGGAGCTTTTATTAGGAAGAATTAGACATTTTGTGACGGAAAAGTTGGGGAAATCGCAATGTAGTTGACTGGTGTGTCAAATGGAAAATTTCCGACTTTTTTCACTTTTCGAGCCAAGGGGGCAATCGGGTCCCTGTCCCCCTGTAGCTGCGTCGCTGCTCTGCAACATTGAACAGTGATAACATTTTGACACTTCAATAACTAAGAAGAATTCATTTACACAGACTACTCAACTGACAGGTTTGGAAGGTATCTGATGATAGGTACTGAGAGCTATGATGCATCTGCAAGCCATTCGTTCTATTAGGAAGTATGTTTCTACAGAAGCCACTCGGAGCGTTTTGCACGCTTTTGTGACAACATGTCTTGACTATGGAAACAGGTGTTCCCAAGGTACACATAAGTAAATTACAGATAGTACAAAACATGGCAGTTCGTTGCTTCCATAACCTTAAATAATATGGTCCTATTTCCTCCTACATTTCATCTGAGCACTGGCTCACAGTTGATAAAAGAATAAAGTTAAAATTGATGTTAATAGTCTACAAATGCTTAAATAGTCAAGGGCAAAAATATCTCAATGACATGCTAATAAAAGATTTAAATGCCACTCACAATCTCAGATCTAAAAGTGACACATTACCATTGGTAGTTCCACGCACCACTTCCAAGTCGTACGGTGACCGTGCCTTCATATAGTTGCATTTCCTAGACTCTGGAACTCCCTTCCCTTCTCTCTCAGAAGTGTTTCGAATTCCTCAAAATTTAAAGCTGGACTAAAGACTTACTTTTTCAACCTATAGTAACATCTCTCGTTTATTACTTGTTAGTTGCACGTGAATGACTATGTCACATCGTGCGCTATATTAAGTCTAATCTTTATATATATATATATATATATATATATATATATATATATATATATATATATATATATATATATATATATATATATATATATATATATATATATATATATATATATATATATATATATATATATATATATATATATATATATATATATATATATATATATATATATATATATATAAATATATTGAAAAGGTTGCAATTAGTTCCTACAACATAGCTTTACAGAACTGTTTCGTAAGGGCCAATAATGTAGGTCCTCACTCCTCAGAAGCCTGAAGTAGAATGATGTCAATAACGTTAAATACGTATATGTTCGCTGCTTTTGAACGTGTCCGTTTTTAAGCACGTGTTGGTTCCGTGTTCGATGTGAACAGGCACGAACGGTGTACAGCGACCCATGATACATTACCTATTAGAATAATTACACAGTAGATGTTTGTTCCTGTGTCTACAAGAGCTTACCAGTTCGTTTCTTTTATTTAGAGTTGCTAAGGAAGGTTTGAGTATAATGAAGAACTTTTCTTCCAGACAGAGATTACAAAATTTTAGATGAAGTGGAGTTTGCTCGAGCTTTGTTCATTAGTTTCCATTTTACGGAGTGTTCTACATTTGTATCCTTTAGTTTCCAGATGTATTCACTGAGTGCAGTTGCCCTCTTTTGTCTTTGTGTTTAAAGCTAGACTTGTGGGCGGTGTATCTTGTTTTGAATGTGTTCTCTGTTAGACCAATGTATGTTTCTTCGTTGTTGTTGTCGTGGCGTGTTACAGTTGCTTGGTATACAATGTTGTTCGTGAGGCACTTGCCTTCCAATGGGCACTCACTTTGCATTCTGCAATTGCAGTTGCTTCGCGTTGCTGGTTGTACTTCCTGTTTCGCCAGTATGTATTTGTTGTGCGCTGATATAATTTGGTCTATGTTTGCCATGCAGCTGTAACTCAGTTTCACCGTGTTCCTGTTGAGTAAAGTATGTAGTGTGTGCCCAGGTGGGAAGCAGCTGTCCAAGAGGTTAAAGAATTTCTTGCCAATGTTGGTTGTGACACTGTCACTAAACGGGGGGTTGAACCAGGTTATGTTCCTATTTCGTCTTCGTTTCGGGGCTTCCTTGGAATGACTGGTGCTAGGGGGTTGGGTCTCGTACTTTAGGTTGTACCCATAGCCACTTCTTTGTAATGCTTCCTGGTATACGGGTGATGATGCGTTGAATGTGTTTTCGTAGGAAGAAATGTTGGATAGTCTCCTGTTGATGCTTTCTGGGATGTTCTTTATGATAAGTGGGGGGTGGTTGCTCTGTTTGTGCACATAGAGAGGGGTGTTGTTTGGCTTCATGTATGGCTTGTATGTGCTTGTGCTAAGATCAAGGGTAAGGTCTAAGAAGTTCACTATTTTTTGTTTGCTTCAATTTCTATTTTAAGATTGTTTTTTGAGAATATCTTGCATATTTCTTTCTTTATTTTTTCTGTTTGCCTTGGTTTTGCTTTGCAAACAGCCAAACCGTCGTCTCTGTATAGGCCGACATTCATGTTAATGTGCTGAAGTTGTGATAGGAGGTACAATCCTATTAGTTCACAAGTTTCAGCACCGTCGAAACTACCCATGGTGACATCGAATAAAGATTCGGTACGCTTGCACCATGGTGTTTCAACGTTGAACAGCATAGTTTTCTTTGTGTGGAAGATAATGTGCCTTTCGAATGATGGTATGTCTGTGTAGTTTGATGCAAAGTCTAAAGCCTCGTTGAGGAGGTCGGTAGTAATTGAGGGGTAAAACTCACAAACGTCAAAAGCAATAAACGATTGTTGGTGTTTGTCGTGTATTTCACTAAAGCAGTCTATGACTTCACTTGTGTTCTTCCATTGGTTGTAACCTGTAGATTGTTTGATTTCTGAATTTATCCGTTCTAGTATTTGTTTGCTAATCTTCCCTAGTTCTGATTTCGATGGGTTGATTAGTCTGCATGTGGGTTTGTTGTTGAAGTTCGGTTTGTGGTCTTTTAGTGTAATAAATGCTTGTTTTTCGCTTGTGATGTCGACTCTGTCACAAATTTCAAGTTTTGAAGCTATAATTTTGTCAGCCCCTTACAAAAATTCCCAGTACATTTCCTGTAGGAATCCTGTAGGAAAAACACATTTCCTATAGGAAGCAAGCCATTTCCAGTAAGAATTTTAAGATTCCTACAGGAATTTCAATTTTCCTATGTAGGAATTTGCTGTTTCCTACGTAGGAAAGACCATTTCCTGTAGGAATTGTTGAATTCTTACAGGAATTTCAACTTTCCTATGTAGGAATTGGAGAGTCTATTCCTAATACACTGACCATTGCATTCATTGGCACATGAAAGGAAGTCCATTGTCATTGGTCAGTAAAGCCTACTGAGTCACAACAAAGAGCTTTTCAAATCTGTCCTTTGTATGTGTTTTGGGCTGTGTAGATCTATGGACCATATGCTGTAGTATAGCAGCACAGTGTATTGCTTCAGTGCAGTAACAGGCTTCAGGGCTTCAAGCAGCAAATAATGTTAAGTGGTGATCAAGCAATGTTCAGAATATAACTGTTGCTTACATGGTGGACACTCATGAATAATCTGAGAAATATATTTGCTTAGGACTGTGCAGAACAGATATATCCATGCACTAGATCAGGTCATGGCATATTCTGATTCTTGATATTGAACATTTCTTTTGGATAAGAAGCTGGGATAACTGCAGTTATCTGGACATATCAACACGTGAATAACCTGGTTGTAGCTTATTTTAAACTGCGTTGTTCTGTCTGAAAAGGCCATAACAAACACAGGGAACATGTTTTTTTTCCTTCTATTTCAAAGTTTTGGAGATAATTTAGCTATGTTCCTTTTAACCGGAGCAAAGGCATTGAGCGCAGCAATTTATCATGGAGTTCTGGATATTCATTTATCATCCTCTCATAAAGCCTATACCACATATTTCTGTGGAGGATTGGTGACCTGTTTCAGTAATTGGAAAATGCATGCAACTACAGCCATGGCACTATCGCCTGTGCACAAGTCCCCATCACCATGCATGATGCTCATAGCCTCAAACGTTTATTTATGAACAAAGATGCAAAAGACACCCCACAATATAAATGGAATGACCCATGTGGGAAGTGATTTCCTATGTAGGAAAGCAATTTCCTATGTGGGAAGCATTTCTTACAGGAAATTTGATTTCCTACAAGAAGATGCCCAAAATCCTATACATTTCCTACATACCAATTTCCTGTAGGAAATCATGTGGGGAATTTTTGAAAGGGGCTGCAGTGATTTGATTGCGTGTGTTGGGCGGTGCTTTTTTGTATGCTTTGTTTACGTTTTGTTGTACCAGCTTGTTATACTGTTCAGGTTCTAATTCGTAGAAGTTGTTGGTTTTGTCAGCCGCAACGTATACTTTACTGTCCGCTTTGATTTTGGTCGTGTCGGTTTTTAACTGTGCTTGGAAGGGCTTGCGATTGTTGTTAAACTTAATATTCTGTACAAGGCTCATCATGCCGTCCTCGACCTCTTTTAGTTCGGGTATCTGAGGCGGAGCCTTTGTTGATCGGAAGCCGTAATGTTCTTTTTTGTTTACACCGGTTTGGGGGTTGAGAAAGAAATAAGTTCTCCATCTTACGTTCCTTAGAAATGATTCAGTTTTTAAGATGAATCTTTTCAAATAGCTCTTGTTTGACGGTATAGGTATGTTCTTTGTAGAATATCCGAAATTGACTCGGTCGAACCTATTGTCCATTATGGTTTACAAAGTGCTCAACAGAAAACTGGAGCTAAATAACCGTAATAGTAAAAATTAATTAGTAATGTCAACCAAGCAATGGTAAAGTGCTCAACCCTGTGAAGGGAGCTGTAATATTGGAAAGGTTGCAATAAGTTCTTACAACATAGCTTTACAGAACTGTTTCGTAAGGGCCAATAATGTAGGTCCTCACTCCTCAGAAGCCTGAAGTAGAATGATGTCAATAACGTTAAATACGTATATGTTCGCTGCTTTTGAACGTGTCCGTTTTTAAGCACGTGTTGGTTCCGTGTTCGATGTGAACAGGCACGAACGGTGTACAGCGAGCCAGGATACATTACCTATTAGAATAATTACACAGTAGATGTTTGTTGCCACGACAACAACAACGAAGAAACATACATTGGTCTAACAGAGAACACATTCAAAACAAGATACACCGCCCACAAGTCTAGCTTTAAAAACAAAGACAAAAGACACGCAACTGCACTCAGTGAATACATCTGGAAACTAAAGGATACAAATGTAGAACACTCCGTAAAATGGAAACTAATGAACAAAGCTCGAGCATACTCCACTTCATCTAAAACTTGTAATCTCTGTCTGGAAGAAAAGTTCTTCATTATACTCAAACCTTCCTTAGCAACTCTAAATAAAAGAAACGAACTGGTAAGCTCTTGTAGACACAGGAACAAACATCAAACAACAAATTTTGAGAAAATACTTTCCTTCCGACAGCCGGAAATGCCTTGCCTAAGTGATAAACTTGTTAATATTTTCTCAATAACAACGTAAAATTACACTTTCACTAATTTAGAGTAATTGGCTTAAGTTCTGTTCATACTTTAATGGGCCTGCCACTGAGTCAGTGGCTGTGAATTTTTGTCAAATTTACTTATTCTGTTGTAATCATACTCTCTTCTTCCTCACTTTCTTCCCATCTATTTGGTACGCTATTGCCATTATAAAATCAGCTTCTCATCAATGTCTGCCATGTTTGATCATCAGATAATGGAACAAATTTGTTAGCTTCAAATTCCCGTCAGTATCATCCGGTAAAATTTTACCGTTAACGGCAATAATTTTTGCCGTTAAATACGAACAACTATGCCGGATTCCCGTTGCCGGATTCCCGTTGTCGGTATATGTGAACGCACCTTAAGTTTGGAAAATGCATTTTCCGGCCATTTGAGGCTTATGATTTTCCGAAATCAACCAATGGTGGCAATCCGCTTAGATAGTCTTTAGAGCAAAATAACGTTTTGTGGCCAAGAAAACCGCAAACTGAAATGCTTTCGTTCTCCTATATCGATCGATTTTCTTTCTTTTTTTTTGCTCTTAAAAGTCTGCGAATTTAAAGACAAATTTTACGTCGAAACGTAGCGTAAATGGCATTAAAATGCAAGGAAAGACACAAAAAAAGTCAGACTTTTAAACCTGTTCCTGTCAAAGTCGAAAATATTGCACCATTTTGCATCTAGGTTCCTTCAAAAGGCCCAAAATTTTCATTTTTTTTTTGTTTTCCCTTTAACCCCCCCCCCCCCCCCACGCCCTCGATCACTCAATATACTGAACGGCCCTTTCAGAGAAATCCTGCGAACGCCACTGATCAAAGACATTTCTTTGGTAGTCGTGGTTAAGTGACCCGGAATTAAAACGCACCGATTACTTCCAACTCGAACCGACGGCTTACGACACGACGACGGCACTCTAGTGGTGAACTGCCCACACCACCAGGACAACAGATGAAGCGAAGTCTTGTCGCTTGGTGCAGTTAGTTGTCGTCAAGGTGGAAGTGTGTACCTGGCTTTACACACTATGCGACTCTCTGCGACGCAACTCCTTGCAACGAGATTATTCAAAAACGGTGAAAAGAGTGGAATGCTTAGCCTAAACTTGCTCGTATTCTTGCAACAAGAAACTGGCACTGTAACAACTTGCCCCTGTAAAAACTAGCAACGCTCTCCCCTACTCTAAAAGGTGGGGCTCTCGGGAAGATTTTCGAAGTGGGTGCTGAATATATATCCTTTATCGGTCCAACGCATATTCAGCTCAGTAGGTTCGACAGTGTCGTTTCCGGCCACCTGGAGAGTTTGTAAAGCCAAATATTTCCTTGCACGCTCCGCACCAACTAATTTTGGCGCTCCGCTTAGATAGTCCTGCTGTCACTCAGTTCCCCCTCCTAATATTTTTTTTCGTTTGACCGCGCCTAGGAAAATTGCATAATCTTTGACGTTTGTGGAAACAAAATTTTAAAACGAATGTGCACTTTTTATGTTGGGTCTCACTCAAAAAAGATCCTAGATCCGCCCCTGTAAGGTAGCCGGTCACTACTCTCTACTGGTCACTCGCGCTTATCAAAAGTAGCATCTTTCCTCGCAAAAAAAAAAAAGAAAAAAAAAAAAAACATGAATAATCTGGGCCAACTGAATTTCTGCATGGATGTTGTTGCACAGCCCATCAATTTGAAGGAACCGCCATCTAGCATGTCGTGGTCACAGAAAGTAGTACGGTACCGGGAAAATCACCATGGTTATCGAGAAACCAAGTGGTTCGACATAATCGAAAAACGTCCCTTTTTTTTTTATAAAGGGACGTTTTGCATTGAAAAACTTGGTTTCCTGACCGATAAACTTGTTTTTCGACCGATTAACTTGGCTTCGAAAATGAACTCCGCTCCGAAAAACCAAGTTTATCTTTCGATTTACCAGATAGATCGAAAAAGTTGTTTTTCAACCAATATACCAAAGATATGGAGATATCGTGGTTTTTGAACCGATAAACCTGATTTTTCGACCAATAATCTTGATATTTGGACCGATAAACTTGGTTTTTCGAACGATAAACTTGGCTGCGAAAATAAACTCCGCTTCGAAAAACCAACTTAATCCTTCGATATACTAGGTAGATCGAAAAAGTTATTTTGAAAATACAAGTATTTCAACTGATATACCAAGATATGGAGATGTTTTTTCGATCGATAAACTTTGTTTTTCGACTGACAAACTTGGTTTCTCGATCGAAAAACTTGGTTTTACTAATTATTGGACAGTTCGCTTGCCATACCACTTGTTAAATCTGCAGGCCCGAACGCGCCCACAGTACTAGCTGGTATATGTGCACAGTACCAGGTCCGTAGCCAAGGCAAATGTTTGGAAACTGGGCCATAAACAGTGGCGTAGCGAGACATTTTTCCAGTTGGTGGCGGGGGGTAAGCACCTGAATTTTCCGATTTTTTTTTAAATTGTCATCACATCCCTCTGAGGCCGTAATTTGCGGAGAGCCAGAAAATTATATAGCTAAACAAATATATAAAAATATGAAGTTTATATTGGGAGAAAATTTTTAATTCTGGATATTCTATATAGGAAATGCGAAAAGTTCGGAAAGTACTGAAGAGTCTGTGTTTCTTATTGGCAAGTCTGAGATTGAACCGCAACCAAAGATCGTTGTCGCTACACAATATAATACCTAAGGCCTTCCACGACGACATTTTAAAAGTCAAGAGCTTATGTTGGAGAAAATTTGGAATTTTTTAAAGAGAATTCACGAAAATAGCACTGGATGTATAGTTGCCGATGTCACTGGAGGAGCTGGTGATATTTGGCATTTCCACAGTTCGGAAAGAAACTTATTTTAGTTATTTATGAGCAAACACTACTGCATCAGGAACTGCAAAATGCTCCTCGCGAGGCGCCCTAAAAATTTTGCATTTTGAAACAAAAAAGGAGTTTTTTTTTGAGAAAAGCACTGAATTTAGTTGGGAAAACCACACTAAAGTTGACTGGTGTCACAAATGGCAAATTTCCGAGTTTTTTTACTTTTGGGGGACTGGGGGACAGGCGAAAAATCCCCCCTGCCCCCTGTAGCTGCGTCGCTGGCCATAAAACTCAATCTAACTCTAGTCAAGGGGGCAGTGGGGTGGCGAAGCCCAGGCTAAATATAGCTTCGTCCTCTAGAGACTTTGAACTTTGACCTATATTTGTACACAGTTGAACCCATTTGAAAAAATCGCCACCAGAAACGCCCCCCCCCCCCCAATTCGTTACCCTTTCTGACTACGAGTCTGCACAGTACACATGTTAGCTGTCCACTTTACCGTATTGTTCGATAACTCAGTCACAAAGTTAGCCAGCAAAGAGGCGCAAAAGTGTTGGGTTTGTCGTTAATCGCTCGAAAGAGATAAACAAAAACTGTCATAGCGCTATCTCTCAACTTTAGTCGTACTGCACACGTTTTTCAGTAGTACTTCGTGTGAAATTAGATGCAGTAGATTTGCAATGAGTAGTACCACGTTTATTTTCAGAAGTGGTAGATGTAAAGTAAGATGTGGTAGATTTGAATTCAGTAGTATCACGTATTTTTTCAGTAGTAGTACGTGTGCAATTAAATCTATAGTACATGTTCAGTTTGCCCTTTTTGGATTTCATAGAAATGAAGTATACCCCTAATTCCCATAGTAGTCCAGATATTGAAATGTTTTTCAACGTTTTGCATTTTGGGCTTCTCCTACAGACTCTTCACCAGGACAGGACAACAGTTTTAGGACAGATCCCACCCCCACTATCAAAATCATATCATATCGGCGCACCGGCGATCATATAATTATAATTTCAAAGTGTACATATACTGTTTATCAATCTCCTCTCAAGTGTTTGGCGGTTTCACTCTGAAACCACGGTATACTTTGTATATAGGCTACAAGTAGTAAATAAGAAAAGGAGGTCCTTGAATCTTCTACAATAACTCTTTGGCAATATTTAGGCACTGCGAGGGGAACGTTTTCGTTACAATTTAAAATTGGTAGGCTACGGTACTCACCTCCACAAGGTGTCATCTGCATTTGTATCAGGCTAGGTGTACCAGTCGAGGTCTCCGAAACGAGAATTATTCGGAACTCATACGTTGTACCCTCTTTAAGGCCGTCAATCTTGTGCGATAAGACAGTGTTTTCAACAATATTTCGAAAATTTTCGTCAGGTCCTTGCTCAGGTATTTGCTCACGGTATTGAATTCTGTACTCTTTGACCGGATCTGTTCCTGTTCCAGTTGTTTTGTCCCATTTAGGCCACGTCACTGTGATACTGCTATTCGTAACATCGAAAAAGCTCAATGGATAATCTTGTTTATAACCTGGAGCCTCTGAGGAAGATAATGCAAACTGAAATGTTTTTTTTTCTTACAATAGACTGGTTCTTCCCAAACTTATTCATTGCACATACTGTAGGTGTCTTAAAATAACTAAGAAGCAGGGGCCTTTAAGATAAATGAGCATAGTGTGCTTTCAGGAAACAGTAGAACAAATCGAAAATGAAATATGAGCATATGATAGCAGGGTCCTCTCCTCTGATTTAATGGGACTTTTTAATACCAAGAATAAAAAGCAAAAGTAATCCCCATATTATACTTGAGGCAAATAGCCCTTCCCGTGCTTTATCAGTTGCATCTGCACAATCTTGCGGCTGGTCTTCTAAACAGTGTTCCTAAGCGTCGATGTGGTAGAGATGACTTGCGATATGTTGGCAATGCAAGTAATCTGAATTGGGTAAGAAAAGTTTTGTTTGCTGTTTCTTCAAAATCAGCTTCTTACGTTATCGATTCTGACGTACAAGTTGCGTTTAAAGGATAGTACAGGACCAAAGTTACATTTTAAAGGCTAAGAGTCGGTTCCCGAGATATTAGCAATTGAAATAGACACCCTTTTGAAAAGAGCGACCTCGAAAGCAGGCAGACGTGACTCCATGGATTTGCAGTGATTCCCAATGACTTTTTTTTTTGTAAAATTGGCCTCTTAATTTTACAAGAAAACTCTCATACGTTGACACTTTAAAGGGCCAAACCTCTCACCCCAAACTGCAATTTTGGTACCCGGGTACCGAAATTATCAATTGGTTCAGCTCTATGATGGCCACTAATTCAAACAATGCAGAGTGCCAAAGCTAGTATTACACAGCATGAACGGTACTGAGAGTGTTTTGATTCCATAAATTGAGTATTTCTATACTCACCCTGAAGCAATAAACTGAGATTGTGTCTGGATGAGGATGCTTTTCAGACAATTGTGGGAGGGCCTCAGTAAGAAGGTTAGGGGAATTGTTACTGTTTGGGGTGAGAGAACTGGGTATTTAAATGCACCCTGAGCAATAGCAGTTTGTAAACTTTATTTATACGTCCCAATATAGTACCCCCATAGACCTTGTTAACATGATGCCGAATATCTGCACCTGAATAATAAACCTACTTACTTAAACCCCTCTTACACTATCTAAAATTTGTCCCCATCCAGAGACTATCTCAGTTCTTTGCTTCGGGGTGAGTACACAAGACCCTTAAGTGTAATCAAAGCACTGCCAGTACAGTACACGCACGTATAATATGAACTTCGGCACTCTACATTCCTTAGTCAATCAAAGATCTTCGCCGATTGAGAATTTCTGTGGACTACTACAAAAACTATTGTTTGGGGTGTGGGGATTAGGCCTTTAAAAGCATTTCAACCAATAAAAACATTCTTCAAGAAATTATTGGTATAAACGAATATAACATTATATCTAAAGATGCTACCTTGGCGATATATAACCTCGGATGCTTCTCAAAGTCGATCGCACTATCGAAGTGGTATTCAACTAGCATATAGAAAGCACTTAAGCAGCACATTGGGCAGTTGGCTGCTGATCTTACTTCAGCACTGCTGTTAAATCACCACTTTTCATAAGATGTACCAAAACAGAACATAGTGTAGGGTCGTCGACTGGGTAGAGTGGTCTGTTCCAGCTACCGTGTACCAATGTGTTTCACATGTTCATGGGTTTGTATCCCGCTCGATATGCGCGGGTTTTTTTTCCGGGTATTCCGGCTTTCCTCCCACTTGGCATAGGCTTGCCAATAAATCGGTTGCCCAGCTGACAAAGTCGGTTGCGCGCCGGTCTGAAGCACCTTCGGGTGGAACACTTGATTAGCCGAATTTCCTCTTTAGAACATAGTGTTCCTACGTTGTGACATCGCTTCTCGGCCTTTTGATCATGTGTAGTATATGTTCTTTTCATCCAGTCTCGAATGGAGTCAAACATGACAGACCAATGACGTAAATGGTCTGAGGGTCGTAAGGCTGTCCTTTTTTAGACAAATAGCTTTTTGGGGAGCAGCATAAAGTTTGGTTTCATCGAATGGCTCTTTGCTAAAGAGTCGGTGGGACTTTAGAAAATTGACTTGTCTTTGTAGAGTGAAGGCCTGCTTCCCTTAAAAGAGGTCAAAACTTCAAAACTTTGTAAACAGTATATCTCAATAAGGGTAACTGTGAGCGATCTCATACTTATCATGTGGATTGTCCATATTGAGTAGATGATCCCTATTGTTTTAACTGGTGGTCAAAGTTCATTAAGGGTCATCAGAGGTTAAACCTTGCACATACTATATCTCAAAAAGGGTAACTGTTAAGGTTAATATACATTGAATGGAATGGGTAATGTAAGATGCATAGGAAAGCTTTTGGAATCCACTTTATTATGTAAATGATCAAGTTGGGTAATTTCAAAATATGTACTGAAGCAATCTTACTGTATTAACAATGTCTGAAGTGCATAAAAGTGCATTTGGTACAGTATTTATGCTGATATTGGTTTGAAGTTTTGCCCTATAGCATTTAGTGCCAGTATTAATACGCATAAGAGTAAGTTGGTAGAACAAAATCTGAAAAAGTTAAAAATGAAAAAAACTGTCCATCATGCTGACATGTTACTTAATTTATCTTTGTCATATGTATGCTGATTTTGGCCTATAGATTATCATGAAATATATTTCCTACTCTTAAGTGGAAGTTCTAGCTGTGTCTGGAACAGGTGAGTTAACCAAAGACTGTGTGAGGGTTATTTGGGGACATAAACTGAACATATTGGAGAAAGTTTCCATGCCCACAAAGCAGAGGAATTGTTCAGTGGGGAACTTCATAAGTGTTAATTTTGAACAGATCAAGTTCTCTTTATGATGCCCAAAATTTCTTTTAGAGCATACAAACATTGTTTCTTCCATAACCCTAAAGAAAAAATGAAGATTACATTAAATTCAGTATCAAAGGTTGTTAAAAGTTACAGACAAACCTTGTGCCACTGTCCTCATAAGGACATGTAAGTGGGACTACATAATTAAATTTACCACGGGTAATTAGTTTTATAGGAAAAAACTAAATAACCGATCATTTGGATCAAATACCCTTGAACATGCTTGAACTGAGATTGTCTAATTGAACGAATCAAATTGTAACTGCCCCACCAGAGGCTGTGAAAATTGCTGGTCACTGTTATCTTACATAATTTGTCACATTTGACTGCCACAGTGTCCTGAGGGGTTTCTCATTGAATCATACAGCTCAATGAATTTAACCATTTCCTACTGTACCTGTGTAGAGATAGTGTCTGACACTTATTTAGCCCTCTTAGTAAGGCTTGTATTTCAGAAAGTACTATAGTTCATGTAATCAAAACAAGCATAATAGTATCGACTGTGTATCAGACAAGGGACACTTGACTTGTACTCTCTTATTTGGTGTTCCTTCAAGCAGACAATTTAAGGCAAATTACAAATCTTGTTAATTTTGTGGATTAATAGGGTTCCCATTTTTTTGTTAATTTTCAAGGACATCATAGTCATTGGGAAGGGTATTACATCAAAAAACAAATACAAAAGGACCACCACTAATGGCCAAGGTTACACCTTTCTGTTGAGATGTCTCTACTCTATGTTCCAATGTATGGATGACTGTAAGGATTAGGGCTTGTTCTAACACTAACCCCAATGAAGTCAAATTTTTGGATCATAGAGACATCATTATATAGAGAGCCATCCTCAGTACCCGAAAGTTTGATTTAAAGGAGCATGTTTCAAAAATATCTCTTTATCAAGTTAACAGACAACATAGTTTACCAGCATCATAACTGCGTGGGAGATTTCTCTTGTTAGTGGTGGGGGTCAAAGGTTGGGGGCCCAAAAGGGCAAAACCTTGTAGACATAAAATGTTTAAGTGGTTATTGAACTGTGGAGGGATCTCATACTCAGTTTGTGAATTGCTCATATTTAGCATGTTGATGTTATTTTTAGGTAGTTGCTCCCTATTGTTTTAAGTGAGGGTGAAAGTTCATTTTGGGTCACATGATCTCAAAAAGTTTTGACCTTTCTAGTAAACCTCGGTATTTGTGAGGGATCTCATGCTTGTCATGTGGGCACCCACGTTCATTATAACAATTTATCATATGGCAAGGAATCACTAAGCCTTTGGGCTTTCTAGTATTCAAATCCTACACGTGAAAGTGTTATTCTGAGCTTAGCGCCTTCAGTTGGTAAGTACTTAATATCAGCGCTCGAAGTGGTGAAATTAAGCTAGCACCTTATTGTCAATTACACATAAAACGAAAATATAACATGTGGAATTAAAAATACCTATAGTTTTTTCCGTCTGTACGTTGCTGGGTTGGCTTTCAATGTATGGCAGATCCCTGATCAAAGTGATGCGGAATTCATAGGTCTTCCCCGATTTTAGCCCGTCAAAATGATACTGCAGAGTGTATGAGTCTAACAAAATATCATTAAATACAGCCCCTTCTTCCCTGTATTGGAGTTTGTACTGAGTAACAGGGCCGACACCCAAATCGGTTGTTTCGTTCCATGCAGGCCAAGACACCGTCAGACTAGTTTCAGTAATATTCGAGAACTGTAGTGGTTCCGACTGAGTGAAAGTAGGTGGCGCTGATGTTTTTTGGATTGAAATAAAATAACAAAACTTTATGATATAGTCGAGCTGATAAGGGGTCTATATACCTTATTAGGGTGATCACTGCATTTTTAGTAAAATTATCCCACTTGGCATAAATAATCTATTGGGCAAACAAAAAATTTTATCCAAAGAGACACTCAATATCTGATTTTGAGGAATTGGCAAACCTTCACACCAAAGGACGACGAACAAACACTAGAGGCACGAAGCCAAGGTAGGGAGGGGTGGGTCGACCAAGAAAATCTGAATTCCAGATGCACTCAATTAAACAGCTTCTGGAAGCATATTCTCCATATCTCAAACAAAATAAAATTATTGGTCATCGAAAAAGGGGGTGTGCCGTGTGTGTCCCTGCTAGTATTCTTGCCTGTAGATGAAGCATACAATACTGAGAACTGTCAGAGTCAGGTGAGGATTACGGAATTAAAATCGAAATTGATTTGAATACGGCGAAAGTGTTGACTCGATCATCTTTAAGGAATATGGCCTAGCCTACAGTAGTCTAGGGTACAGGGGCCTTGTTTTCCCATGTAAACTTTGTTTCCTGAATTAAGACTAGGATCTCACCACACAACTATTGTCCCGGTATTTTGCACTGAATAAAATTCATCCACCGGCAATGCAGGCTTGTTGGATCTGCGTCTTGCACTGCAGTATGTAGGATTGTGTCTACAGGCCAGCTAGTACTACTAGACTTAGTGTTATCTTCTGACTGTCAGTGTTTCCGCCACAAGAAGGTAAGGGGGATTTTCTCTCCCCGTCCCACTTTTCAGACGAAGGCGGACAAAATCCCCCCTTTCATTTCCACAAAAATTAAAAAAAAAAATGTCAGTATCTTGGTTGCTTATTTAAAAAGACACTTTTGCAGTGATATTACAAACTTACATATAAAAGTAAATGACATTTAAAAGCCTTCAAGTTGCACCCTTCAGGGTCTTGAAGCAAGCTTTTGTTCACCTGAACTCACTTCTAACTTTACTCTAGGAGAGCATCACTTTGGACTCAGGGTTTAGCAGTAATAAATTCCCCCCTCTATTTGTTTATGGTGGAATCCGTGATTTTATATGTGTGCGTGCCATGTCTATAGCATGTGCCATACTAGTGCCACCCCCTATTTGTCAATAGCAGCGGATTGATGACAAGCTGGGAATTTTACTTGGTCAGTGGACTGCGGACTAGGTACAGAAGCTGCCCGATTCGATGTGTTGGTAGACCTATAGACTCTTTTAAAAACAAGTGCACATTCATATCGTTGTAACATTTAATGCAAAAGGTTCTGGAAGAGACAAGGATATTTATAAGTAAAAGTGCAATTGGAGCGGTTAACAAATTACCAGCAGTCTAGTGTAAACAATGGATTGTTCCACTAACAATGAGTTCATTGCACAAAGAGTGATGAATTTCAACTATTACACACTAACTACACATTTCCTATAAAACAGGAGTAAGGTTAAAGCGATCCACTGAGAAAATATTACAGTAATTTATGCAAATTAGAAAACAACAAAATGTCAGCTAATTGTAAACATTGTCAAAAAATAAGTTCAGTGCCACAAATATTGTCAAGTTCGAGTAATTACACACTAATTACACATATTTCCTGTACAAAGTAGGTAGGGATAAAATATAAAAACTCCCCAATTCTAATCAGCATAATTTATGCAAAATAGAAAACAAAAAATTGCAGCTTGTTGTAAATGTTGTAGATTAAAAGGCCCACTGTGGCTAATTAGCATAATTTAGGCAAATCAGCTTCCAACAGAATGGCAGAATATTGTAAATATTGTCCCAGCAATAAGTTCATTGCCCTAAATATGTCCAATTTCCACTAATTGTTTACTAATTGTCTATTTTCCTTGTACATAATAGTTAGCAAGAAGTAAATAACGACCCACTGCGGCTAATTAGCATAATTTATGCATAATTTATGCAAATCAGCTTACAACAAAATGGCTGCTTGTGGTAAATACTGACCCAGTTATAAATTCATTGCTATAAATATGGCCAATTTCCACAAATTTTACACTAATTGCCTATTTTTTCCTGCACATATTAGTTAGGAGTAAGTGAATAACGACCCACTCCAGCTAATTAGCATAGTTTAGGCAAATTAGCCAACAACAAACTGCTTGTCGTAAATATTATCCCAAATGAGTTCAAAGCCATGAAAATGGTCAACTTCTACTAAATACTCTTTTTTTCCTGTGCATAAATGATTATAACAATGGGGCTAATTAGCATAATTTATGCAAATTAGAGAGCTCTATGCACAAATATCAATTGTCTCTTTGGATAAATTTCTTCCTACTGCCTCAAGGACCACTCATGCCAAGAAGGACATTTGTACTAATAAATGCAGCGTTCACCCCCCTATTAACTCTACTATGAAGCAAATTTTAAATAAACGATTATAACCATAGAATGATGGTCCTATGGGGCTAATTAGCATAATTTATGCAAATTAGAGGGCTCTATGCACAAATATCAATTGTGTCTTTGAATAAATTTCTTCCTACTGCCTCAAGGACCACTCATTCCAAGTAGGACATTTGCACTAATAAATACAGCGTTCATCCCCCTGCTGACTCTACTATGAGGCAAATTTATATGTATGATATAAAAACAGATTTACGTTGGCTGCGATACATATAATTATATTGATAAAATCATGTGGCTGACTGTTACTACCTGTTAGATCACTCATTGCGGGTGTGGCTAGCAGAACTTAAATTCATGGACAAAGGATAGCTCCACAGACCACTGAGTGTACGTTTGTCAATGGAACAAGTGAAACTAGAAGGAGTCTCAGTAAAACAAACATTACCTGAGAAACATGGTGCAGTGGTATCAAGGCAAGGACGACTTTCATCCACTGGACAGTTATTCTGTGACTGAAGACTTTGTCCCCGACAATTTCTTTTCCCTATCCATATCTGGCCTCTACCAAATCCCAACGGTAATTTACGGTGAGAGTTAAAAGCAAACGGTGTGACAAAGATTAACGGCCTACTGATGTCACCGACTCCTGCACCATCATTACCGACTAATACCAATCGTCCTCCAAAGGCAATGCGACCACGAGCACACCCTGCAAAGTAAGGAGAAAGTAGGTGTATATGTTAGTCACGTACATGAGAATATAGAGTGTTTCCACTGACGTCACAAGTCCGCCCCTTTTTCTGGCTACCGGACTAAAAACTGTTGTACGTTTAGAGGTTATGTACCGACTTACCTGCGTTGCGCGTCTCTCTATATGCCGTCCAGGCGTCCATCGTACGACAATTGGTACTAACCGGCTAAGGTGCTCTCGTGCACAAGCGTATCGGTAACACATCTACTGCTCATGATCATTTCCATCCATTATATCATATCGAAACACGCTGACGTCACTGGCATGACCATCTAGCTAGCTGAGCACTAGAAGCAGTTTACGTGATGACTTTTGATATTTTGCCCGGCAGTAGTCTTGATTACCCAATTATGACTTTACTTGAAACACTTTGTATTCAACTTCAATTGAATTCTAATCAAACCACTTGCCGAACTCCACAAACTACAGCACACAGACACACAGCCTTTCAGAAGCGACATTTGTAGGGTAGCTTGCGCAGTGCCTCTGTGGCTGTATCCCCTTTAGTTAGTTGGTTTTTCGTAGCAATGAGCTGAGTGAAAAGACTTTGTCCACTCCGCTGGCTTTTTGTAAGGTAAACAACGACGCATACCGAACGCACTGTGTAGTCTTGTCACGCGCATCGCCTCAGCGTTGTTCAGTCTTCTCTTTTTGGGGGTGTTTCAATGTCATTCAAACGTAAACAAGGTTACATCGAAAAGCCAAATACTGTGCATATATGCGGATCAACGAATAGAGGTCATGGAGATGACTTCATCGCATTTCAGTTTGGTATAGTTTAGGTCACTGATCATGCGCAGATGGTGCGTTACCAAAAGACAAGCCTTAATAGTCAAGAGATGGTCTAAATTAGGGATAACTGCCGTTCATTAGCTTAAATCTTTCAATTTTTCTCGTCACTGTATCATAGATGGTTGTGCACTACAATATTACTTGATTTCCTCAATTTCAATGGTTTAGAATTGTGTATGACAAGGAAATTAAGACGACCTAAGGCTGAGGAACCCCGGTTACGGCCGCCATTAGTATAGTAGCTCGCATTCGTCTATAGAGTGCTTGACAACACCTTATTAACAACTGTTGCAACTGTTGACGCCAGGATAGCAAAATAGAGAGGCGCTCAATAGGCAGACGGCGGTGCATGGCCTCTGTTCGACCGGTCGGTGGTTTGCAACAGTCAAATATTTTTCCGGGGTGCGAAAATCCAAACTGACTTTACAAAAACATTCAACTTCGTTTCAAAACCATGGATATACATTTTAGGCTGTGGTGAAGTTATCGAAGGCTATTCGACTTGTTGTTTCATAACCCGAAGTCAAAATGAAAAAAAAAAAAAAATCCAATTTGCACCGGTTTTTATGTAGCCCATAGCCATCCCTTTTGCTACAAGGTGAATAAGGGACCCAACCCAACTTCCACTGAGCTAATGTATGAACCAATCAGACACTAATCTCTCATTGGTAGAAAGATGCGGTTGCAAGTTGTTGTACAGGCCTTGAATAATCAGGCCTTGAACGGCAGTTGTTTTATGACGCTAAGCCTCACGGATGTAGGAGAACCCGTTGGCTTATGATTTACAACTTCACGTCGGGTGGCAAGCCAACAATTTGGATCAAATTTGGTATTTTGTTACAGACATACACTTTTTGTGAGTTTAATGGGTGAAACTTAAATAAAGTGTAAATTTTAAACATTATCAGGTATTTCTAACAACAGTGAAAATGACAGGTAACGATACTTTTCTCTTTGTGTATTTTGTCAAAGACATGTTAAAGGACTGATTCTCTCACCCCAAACAACTCCAATTCAACTACTAAAACCCCTCCCACAACTGGCTTAACTTCCTCATCCAGACACAATTTCAGTTTATTGCTTGAAGGTGAGTTAAATGGCCCCAATGTGTAATGACATGTAAATAAGTGTATGTATTTCAATTGAAAAAAATAATCAAAAATGAAAACACCTTCAGTGCAGTACATGTTGTACAATGTGAGCTTTGCTACTCTGCATTTTTAAACTAGCTGTCAATCAAAGAGTTGCTCCAATTGAGAACTTCTGTCGGCTGTTGGTGTTTGGGGTGAGGATAAGCCCTTTAATGCTTTGATGTGAAAGTTAACGTTTTGAAACACACAATCAAAATTATCACTTTCATGAAATTCATTGTTAAGTAAACATATCAGTCTTTTATAAGTTTTAACAGATCTAAGTAAATAACGAAAGGATGCATTTATAAAAAATAAAAATGTTAACAAATCACATAAAACAACAACACAGATTTCAATAGGTGTATTTGAATAAGTATTTGAACAAAAACACTTTCTAAAACTTCAAAACACTTCACTACAACCTAAAATTTATTTACCTGTTTCATATTATTTACCTTTCATGAATTTTTCAATATCACTTGTAATTATTTTAAGTCTATATTTTCCTTATTTTCTTCAAAAAAAAAAAAAAAAAAATGTCTCGCTTTTATATGGATCACCACTTTAGAGTCATGCTTTATAAAACCATGGACTAGCTTACATCATGGAGGTAACACGGACGTGTGCATGCTAAAACTTACATGTATCAAATTGAAGTGAAGAGATTATTCATTCATAAATATGACATTTTCGGCAAGATCATACAAACTCTTTATATAGATAATAAATAATGGGGAAAGAGCAAATGCTCACAAAGCTAAGAGATATATGTTTTTTTCTATTTTTTGATAGCTCTATGATGTAAACCTTGTGCATGTGACGTTACAAAACAGAAAACAATTCTCAAAGAGGTTAACGTCTGTAGTTTTAGAACCTGTGCCCAAAAATAGTCAAAAAAAGAAAGAAAGAAAGAAAAAAGAAGAAAATAAAGACAGCCAATTTTAAAAGAAGAAACTCACATTGTGCTTACTTTGCCCCATTGAAGGTCTACCTCTTTGGGACAGCGTGCATCATTGTTCGCCCTCGAGAATGACGTTACTTGACGACAATGTATGAGTCTATCTATAGAGGCTTTTCAAATGGCGTCATAAAACTTCCCCGGCGGCAATGTTGCAGTGAAGTTAGGCTAACTACATAGCAGACCACACCCGATGAATGTGTACACACTGCGCTTACCGGAGTGAGCCCTGTGCAGTGCGTTCAGCACAAAGCCACGTGAATTTGGCATGATTTTCCTGCGGCATGGTGGATCCATGACGTATCGCAAAGCATCTATAGACCGCATTGGCGACACACTGACGTCTTCCTTTGGGCAAAACAATTGAACACGTGGCCGCACGCATAAGAATTCGCCCTACATGTGTAGCAGATTATGCGCGTATTCGCCTGGTTGACAAATCAGCTGTCTGCATTTGTCGGTGTTGGTTTGCCCCCCCCCCCCCCCATAGGAGGGCGTACTTTTTGCCCTGTGACATCATATGCATTAGGTGACTGTTACGTCAGTGGATGCTTTCTATTCTTATACATTCTTACCACAACCGTGTTTTAATAATTCTGCATTGTATCCAGCGCATTACGCCTAACATCTATTTCACAAAATAATCACACAACTCCGTCAATATAAGTTATATGTAATTGATATGTGCCTATGGTTTTTTTTAAAAAACATTATTGTATCTTTCAAGTTTAGTGATACCGTGGAATGAGAAGTGTAGAGTCAAAGAGACCTATGACCCAAGGGAATATAAGGGTCCTTTAAGAGAGAAAATGCTTGGAAATAAGTGTTCTTGTCCTTTTTTGCAGCCATTACACCGAGCATTTCAAATTAATTTAGAACAAAAACCTGCTTTAACGCAGTCAAAAAAGTACACTTTCAGAGGAAGAAGAACAGGGACCGTGCAGACAGTGGGCTACGTGCTTTAGTCCCCCCCCCCCCCCCACACACACACACACACTTTTCTGTTATAGGCATTATGAGCCGCCTCAAACTACTTTCATGTTGTTGAAGATATTGGACAACTTTGGTGATTTGGCAACCCTCGCACTTTTTTCTAAAAGTCCCCACGACAGTCTGGCGAAGAGCCAAGGGGCGAAAACCAAACGATTACTCCCGGAGGAGTTCTGCTCCCTTAAGGAGCTTAACGTCCCAAATGGACAAGTACGCCCTCAAAAGGGCAAACACTGAGTGGTCCTGCTCTAGACTGGCTGAATAGAACAGAAGCCACAACCTGGATGCAGTTTAACGTCATGCGCAGGCAACCCTCGCACTTAAAAAGAGGAAGGGTTAGGTACGAAGTAAATTTCAATCGCAGATTTATTAGTTGACTCGAAAGCGTGTAAAATACCCACTTTAATTAATACAGTAAACACGAATCGTAGTAACAAACATACAAAATTTTCAATAAATTTGCTTGATCGTTGATTTGGGGTTTGGGATTTATGGTTGGGAGATGCAATACAGATCGAATAACTTTTGTTTTCGGATGGGTCGAAATGATCGGTCTTATGTAGTTTTAAAGTCAAGAGAAGTCAGCCCAACATAAAAAGTTTAGTAGACTCTTCATGATTGGCTGTCGAAAGTCATGTGACAAAGATTTTCTCTTCAAAATGTAAAAGATACTAGAAGTACCTGCTTGTTTTATATTGAATATGAAATATGGGATATAAAATATGATGGAAGATACTTTCAAAAGATCTGGCTATTGGTCTTAACGAAGTCTGGGTGACTGCGCTGGCCGTTCAAACAAAGGGAAGAGGAAACAAAAAAAGATTCTTACTTGCTTATTGCTTTATGAAAATGAGGAAAACTGGGGTGATGCTTGTAAAACTAATTAAAATTACCGTTAATTTTGATAAGAATAAAGAAAGTAGAGAGAGAAACTAACGAAGACCATTCTTTCAACTCTTGAGGGGAAAAACGTCAAAAAAAAAAAAAAAAAAAACCCATAAAAAAATATCTTAATCGAAATAAGACTTATGGATAGGCTGGCTATCATACTGAAACTTGGAACAGCCTTTAAATTATTCAACCCAGATAAAAAGACCAGGGTGGACTTTGGGTCGATGAAAATACATGGGCAGGAGAGGCATTTGATGTCAAAAAGAGGGAGCCAAATTGAAAAAAGGCTTTCTAACTTCAAATTCAAATAATATTGAAGGCCTTGTGACATGAAAATGGCAAGATGGGGTACTTGGTGTGAACAACATTACAAACCAAGAAAATTCCCGCAATATCCATCAAAATTCGTAAAAACAAACCATTTTAAAGGGCGATTTCTGATTTGCGCTATAACATATGCATAAACATGAGCCCAATATGTAAATCTCGTGTGGTCTGGAGAGGGTCAGGCCAATATGGCAATGTTATACTTTCTTTTTTAAATCTTCATTTAACATAAGTATGTCCTCAGGGTTTCATTTTGGAATTTAGAGTTGTGTCTTAGAAAATCTTTAGAAACCATAAATTATGTGATGAGTAAAGAAAACAGTTAATACCTGGTTAACAAATGAAATGTCGAAACGTACCGTGCAAAACGCCAGATTATTTTTGTACCATAAGCAACAAGTTGCTTCAGAAAGATTTAGATATTGTAGACTGGGTATAACCTGAGAACCATAGAAGATATTAACATAATTCCCGATGATTTTTCCTAGGTAAAGCTTACGCCTCAACTGCCAAGTAATTTTAGGGGCTTTTGCTGGGTCACACTACCTTTAACTTATCAATAAAATCACAAGTATTTTTCAGTTAGACGTTTAGAGCAATGCTGCCGAGGTTTTTAATGAATGAAATGAAGATGGATCGTTTTGAGTGGAACGCAATTTGCGGGGAAACATTTGCCTTTCTTAAAACAAATATTCGAAGAAACGGAGATTGTATTGCAGAAGATTTTGGATTCTGGGTTCCTGTAAGGAAATGTGAAAACGTTCGTATGTGCAACATACGACATGCGGATCCGGAGGCTCTCCGATGACATTTAAAAAGTTTTCGGAACTTTTCGCCTTTTTGGACAAATATTTCCAAGTAAAGAGCTTACATTGGAGAAAATTTGGAATTTTATGAAAGAAAATGTAGGAAAGCAACACTATTCCGATTTTTCCATTTGTCGGAACATTGGAATAGGCGATTGTCCCTACCCTATACACCACTGCTTTCGGAAGTTTTAATCCAATTTATGAAGCGATTATTCTTCCTATACCCTATACACCACTGCTTTCGGAAGTTTTAATCCAATTTAAGAAGCGATTATTCTTCCTATAGGGTTTTGGATTTTCCATACTTGTTATAATTACTATTTTTGTTAGATTTTCTTTCTGTTAAGGGGATCTGCACAAGTTTTGATTCCTCAGTCCTCCTCCCCCCCCCCCCCGTTATGTTAATAATGTGAATTGTATGATATAGTTTATTCAGCTGTGGAAATGAACTTTTCAAAATCATTTGTCACTCAAAACTGAAACACCTTTTTGCTTTATCTTGTCTCAATGGTTGGCAAGAAAAAGTATCCCCAAGTGTTATATTACTTTGGAAAGGATAGTAGAGTCGATTTGAAAAGATTGAGATTATAGGCTATCATTCTTTTAATATGGAACCTACTTCCATTGTGCATGGTGTTCAGCATAAGCAATGTAGTGCCAGGCAAAACAAAGGGGGGGGGGGGGGGGGGGTGAGCCAGCGAGCCAAAACTGGAAAAAATATAATGGCCGGCCCGATTTTGATTGGTTGGAAACTGAACTGTAAAACTCCATCTAACTTGCTCGCTTGCTTCCTTTAGAATACAATGAAAGAAATTAAGAGATAATTTCTAAATTATTATATATACAGTAGATGTTGGGAAACAATTTTCATCGTATGATGTATTCTGTGAAGTTGTTCCATGTGAATAATTTAACCGCACTCGCTTAAGTGATGGAAACTAAATGATATACCCCGAATTTTTTCTTCGATTTAAAGGTCTTTGCAGTCAGTTGGATCATTTGTAGCAAAAGTTCATACTTTCCTCAGGTTTAATTTGAAATTCGAATAAAGTAATTCTCTTGATTATTAATCAAAACAGACCGTCGTTCAAATAATCTGGGAAGGTGTTAAGTGCTAGACAAAGTCACCACACAGAAACTACAAAGCGGGCCACTATCTCACTGAGTTAAATTTCCCAATAGTGACTCGCCCTATATAAAGTGAGCCATTGCGGGAGAAATTAACTCAGTTTTAGGATAGAGACTTACCATATTTTCTGTGCAACGATGGGTTAGAGGAAGAAATGAGCAATTTTCAACTCTCAACAGTATACATAAACGTATACTCCAATTTTCCCGAAAGAACTCTCTATAGCATTTTATGGTAATATTAGACTATAGCAATATTAGAATTATTGCATTAGACATAGTTTGCATTTGCAAAATAAACATTTAATAGGTTTTAAAATTCAATTATAATTCTCGCTTTACTCCATTTTAGCTCATTCTCTCTTCATTTTTTATTTTTTCTTAAAGGGCAAAAATATTAACCCAAACTTGTGTTAAAACATCAGGTAATTCTTACAAATTTCTCATTTTTTCTATCCAAAAACTTTTTGTCCTTTTTTAGAACTTACATATTGCATATTCAACATAAAGCAACGAATTCCTCTATAAGTTTCCCGATTCAGTGAAAAAGTATTGTCACACGCTTGTAAGGAGCTATTAAAGAAATAAGATGGACTATTAGACTAATTCAACTTGGCATGACTGCATTCTCGCTTTTAGTGTTTAAAGAAGGCTGAAATGGTGACAAGCCCCCTCCTTGTCCATCGTGTTATTCGTTACCCTGCCTATGCCCTTTGCACACGTAGAATATCAGAACAGAACTTTTGACTTTTTTTTACAAGAAAACGTTAAGTGGAAAGGACCTAAAGTTTTCTTTGAATAACTCATATCAAAACTTTTTAGGCTATGCAGATCGCCCTACCCCCTTGACAAGAATGTACATTTTTATGCTAAATTTCCCGCTTTTTTCTACCATGAAGAGATATTTTTAAAAAGAATAATTTTATATAAAAACGTTTGCCATAACTCATTGTTTCAAATGAAAATGCGCACTGAAAAAGAGGAGAACCTTCGTGTCTCGCCAGCCATGCTACACCAGACAACAATTTCATATCTATATGCCCTGTGCAAAGGGTCATTGATAAGGAAGGGACATTGATATAATTTTTTCACTTCAATAACTAAAAAAAGCATCTACACAGAAAAAATCAACTGACAGGGTTGCAAGGTAACTGATGATAGGTTTATGTGAGAGCATTTGAGTTCGGTAGGCAAATAATTCCCTGTCTGAGATATGAAATTCTAGGCTTTTGGCACGGAACGATCAAGAAATTTTGGAAATTCGCGACGTCTCAGACAGCCGGGAAAAATTTCTAATGCTTGTAAGTAGCAGCTAAGCAACATGGGGTAAAAAATCAGGGGAAAAGGACATGCACCCAAATTTTCCGATTTTTACTTTGGAATGTGAACACTACTCTCTGACTGTGTTATGGACAAAATTTGCGGCGCGCGAGGGGCGCCAAAATCTTTGCCCTTTAAGAACAAATATTTGAAGATAAAAATTATGGAGCTTGTTTTGCGGAAAGTTTTGGATTATCGGTTTCCTGCAAGGAAATTTGAAAATTGGAGGATTACTAAAGAATCTAATATTATATTGGCAATCTCAGACTGATTGCACGACGACTGAACATAGATGTTGCCACGTAATGTTATCTAAGGTCTACAAACTGATGCTCTCAGATAACATAATAAAAATTTCGAACCTTTTTTGTTATCTGGACAAAATATTTCACAACAAATAGCTTAAAGGCATATTTTGATCATTCCAAACAGTTCCAATTCTCCCAGCCTACTTACTTCTAGCCCCTCCCACATTTATCTAAAACACATCTGTATCCAGACACAATCTAGTTTATTGCTTCATGGCTTGTCCCAGTGGCCATACAAGTCCAGAATGTGTAATCAAGACACTCTCAGTGCCCATGCTGTGTAGGCTAATTTAGCTATGATGCATTGTTTGAATGTGATGCCAATCAAAGAGCTGTACCAATTGAGAGTTTTGATATATGCATACTGAAACTGTAGTTTAGGGTGACGAATGACTGCCTTTAAGAAGTAGAAAAATGGAATTTTATGACAGACCATTCACAAAAAGGCACTTGATGATCTGGTATCAAATACAGAAAATATTCGATTTTGTCATGTCCAGAGCTCCGAAGATATTATCAAATTGATTAATGAGCGAACACTACGGTTCTGTATCACGTCTTGTATTTTGAGGGGAAATTTTGCTATTTTGAGACAATTTATGTCAAATGTGGAGCTTGTATTTGAGAGAGTTCGGAATTTTATGAAAGAAGATTTGGGAAGAAATGACACTGTGAATGACTGGTGTCACAAATGGAAATCTTCCGAATTTTTCATTTTTCAGATCCAGGGGGATCACCCTGCCCCCTTGTAGCAACGCAATTGCTAACTAGTCGCTATTTTCAGCTTCGTTTGAAATAAAATTTTCATTTCAATAAAAATGAGTAAATTGCAAAATGATCAGGGAATTGAAAAATGAAAAGAACAGTACCGCTACCATTATACGAAATCAAAATTTTAACAAACCATGTGCATTCTACAACTTTTTTTTATTTTTCATGAAAATTTGGCAGTTACAATCATTAATATGCTTTTTATATTTCGGGCTATTCAATTACGTTACATTTCATGTTTTCAACTTTCAAAACCTTCAAACAGTTTTTTGATGTTGGAAACACGGAAGGCATACTCGGATGAGCTATTCCAACGGTGTGCTATACAACACACTCTGCGGAAGTCGGCCTGTCGCTCCCTCTCTGTACGTACGGAACTACTTGGGATAATATTCTTGGATAAAAGTAATATGTCGCACCTCCTATAGACGAATCCGATTAGCGCTTGTGTTTAGTGTCTGTAGCCGCCATTAGTTGGGTCCATCAGCCTTAAATCGTCTTCGTTTTACATGAATTTCAAACCCTAATGTTTAGGGAAACTGAAGGAATCAAGATACAATTAGGTGTATAACAATCCATAATACTACTAAGCGAGGTTATCGAAAGATTGAAGGTGACGGACGGACCCCAGTTATGACCGACTAATATGGGACCATCACTTACTGTCCGGATTTGTCCATACGAGATTAAACCTCCGGGTGACGATTTCGATTCGCGAATGGAGGAAAACGGGAAGAGCATAAAACAGGGAGACGAAGGTTTTTGATCATCATTTGTATTGTTTCATTGAGATTTGGAGACATAACAAGGGTTTTCTGACCCGGGAAGTGGGAGGGGGCGGAAACATCCTTCCGCCCCCACATTTTTTACAGGGGAGACTATCGCTCCCAGCCCCACCCCCACTTCCTACGCCCTTGATAACATCAGAAAGATTTGAACAATTTTCCGAATAAAAGTATTCATTGATGGGCAGATGGGTGGTTGCCAGCTAGATTGAAGGTTTTAGTCTAACTTCCTTTTATCTAACCTCTACTCCCACAAAAGTAGTTGTGATCGGTCTTCGGTTAGGTTAGGTTAGATGGAGTTGTACGTCCAATTGGTTCAAATCTAGCCTGCCACGGCCCTTTCTCCAGTTGCGGCTTACCAGCTTGTTTTACCTTCTCAATTTCTTATTCTGAAACTCATGCAAGCACAATGGCAGATTGTTTCGTTTTTTTAAAGTCTTAGGTATGACCCGGCCAGGACTCAAACTCCGGACCTCCCGACTGCAAGTTGGATGCTATAACCATCAATCTGGGAATAATGAGAGTACCCTTTCCCAAAACCAACTGCCTCCGGGTTATGCAAAGGGTAATTTTGCAATTCCCTTTGTGATTTGTTCAATTTCTGTCATCAACTAACAGACTAAAGAAAACCATTTTGAAAGAGGGTTTCTCTAAAAGTTAAGATTTGAAACCGTTTATGTTCAAAGAATTTTAACCTAGAGGGTTCTAAAGGGAATTTTGAGCTGGGATACTTACAAAATATTCAGAAAGGTACCCCCTGAATGTGAAAGATGCTGCGGGAAATACCAGTAAATTGCTGCTGGTAGGCGATGTAAAAGTGGGTTTCCCATTTTTAAGAATTAAAGAACAGGGTAACGTACACAGCCAGTTATCCAGCAAAAGGTTTTCATTGAACAAACAAAAGAGATGACTAATTAGGAGGGAGTATATTTCTTACAACTATGTTGTACCAGGGAGTTGCAACAGAGTACAACCTTATCAGCGCTAAATATTTTGCTAAAGGGTTTAAGGTTTACGGCCCAGTTTCCAACCAACTGGTTCAAGTCGAGCCGGCCACGGTCTTTCTTCCAGTTGTGTCTGACTGGCTTGTTTTACCTACTCAGTTGTTTATTCCGAGCCCCAAGCACAATGGCAGAAAGTTCCGTTTTTTAAAGTCTTAGTTCCGTTTTTTTTTTCTTAAATATGACCCGGCCAGGACTCAAACTCCCGACCCTCCCGACTGCAAGTCGGATGCTCTAACCATCTGTCTGGGATAACGGGAATACACTTCACACCTGATTGGTAGAATGAAGGGTTGGAAGTAATTTAACAAGATGAATTAATATTAGTTTCTAAGCAAACGAAATTATGAATAACAAGCAAGTGTTGTAGTTTACTATAATTTTGGCAAAAGATGATCAATATTGTTGCATCAATATTTCATGACTGATTGATGGTAGGAAATGACCTGAAAAATGTGCTTATAAAGTTGGTTGGAGCTTATTTAAGTTTGCATAGTATTTGAAGAATGCACTCAAAAAAATTAAACTAACCCTTATCAGGGAAGTGTAAGTAAATAAAAGGCGATCATTGTCTTGAGTTATATCAACATTTCGAAGTCAAATATCTTAAACCATTGTAAAACTGTTTATTATTCCAACCAATAAACCCAACTTAACTTTGCCTCTTGAAAATATTTTGAATTGCGAGAGTAAAATCCAAGTGATTCGTTTAGACATTTGAAAGTTATTCCTTAGTTTGTTCAACAAGTGCTGCATTTATTTGAACATTTCTCGAAACACTAATTATGCACTCTGCCTTGTTTTAAATTTTCTTTAAATTTTCTGCTTCAAGGCGAATTTATAACAGACCATTTTCTGCAAAAATGACGTAATAAGGTACTGCAATGATATAAGTCCATGTTTAACTTTCCAAAAGGGTAATAATTGATTTTGGAATAGTTGTCGAAAATAATTTGAAAATAGTTATTCATACTTACCACCTGTGCTCAATAAAATACAGCCTTTGGAAAACACAATATAGGAAGACACGAAAAGATACACAATTATGCAGAGCAATTGCGTCATGTTTGATTGCGACTCGGATCCACAGAAAATGTACGATAGGGTTGGAACCTGCCAACCAACTGATGAGGACTGATGAAACTAAATGGTGGAAGGTGAATCCCAACACCAACGACAGAGATACGTCTGACTTGTGACGTCATGGTATATAAACAACCTACACTTAGGTGTTTTGATTTTTTGAGTGATAATGACATTATCTCACTTACTGCAAATGTTTCTACCTTGCACATTGAAATGTTGAAAAGAATATTGGATTGTATTTGCATGATTAAATTTTAATTAAAACACTGAAACTTGTCTGGAGGAAATAAATGACGCTAACCTTGCCTTGCATCTACACGAACAATGCAAAGGACCAGTGGGGGCCAGAATGTCAAATAGCGGAAAAGGGAAAAGTTAGGGGAAAAACATGTTTAGCGCCAAGAGGGAAACAGATCGCACCGCTCGTCCTCCTGCGGATCTGCTTGAAGGCCAGGTCACACTACAGCGATATCGGATCGGATTTCGCTCCGATTTTGTTTTAATTAATATATCTCTTCCATCTTTGGTCGAAAAGAAACAAAAAATTTCCAGCAGGCTGTGTAGATATATGAATGGTATCGCAGGATTACGAATTCTAAGTTTTACCAATATTTACTATTCCGTAAAGCTTCATCCGCAGACAGCTTTTATCCGATACGCGTCGTCAAACAAAAACTATGTGTCAATGTCACGTCACGAAATAAGAAGTTTACTTTTAATTTCCCTGGTCCTCCTATACTGATCATATACTAACATACGATGGCAAAATTTTGGTTCTTTCCGACATTGGTCGGAGGAGATTTTAACTAAAACTGACAAGAATCTGATAATAATCCGATCCTATATTGCTGTGGTGTGACCAGGGCTTTAGAGACAAAGCCCCGTTCGGGTCCAGAGGACGAACCCCCCCCCCCCCGAAGCTCTGAGGTTTTAACATATCTCTTTGTGAAAACTGCATCCCACGGCGGGATTTATGTTTATTTTTCGTTGGACCTAGTGACCTAGGGCCATGACCTTAGTTGGGGGAATGAGACTGGGGAGGAAAGGATAAAATCTGGGAGGACAAATTCTTCCCTCATATCACCAGTATGTCATGTAAAACAACAATTCTCGAGACATTTCTAACCTAACCTCATATCTTTAACCCTAACCTAACCTTGACATTATATCCCAGGCATAATATGCATGTCTCGATATATTGTGAGCATTTAGTGTTCCGTTCAGTTGATTTGTTCATTTGGGAGGTTAACTCTTTCGGGGTATCGTCCATTCCCCGTAAAATTGAAAGAATGTGTCAGAAAATGTTAGTATACAGGTATACTTGTTCCACCACTGAATATATTTCGGTTGTGCCCTATACCTCCACGTAAAACCTGCTTAAAGGCAGTCAACTCTCACCCCAAACTGCAATATTTTTAGTAGTCCACAAAATAATAGTAATATAACAGGGAGTTCCTAAAAGCTCGAACAGGTCGGTAAAGTGATATTTTAAATAGGTTCTATTCATTTCATTTCACTTCATTTATTTGTTTCTCCACCAGTCCACAGCAAAATTTTAAAATGATAAACCTCATTGGTTTAAAAAAATATTTATAAACAAGCAAATGATCGCTGTGCGAGCAAGTGTTCGTAAAATCCAAAGTCAAGAAGACAATACCCGAGAATGAAGCAAGAAGGAAAAAAGTAGTAGAAAAACAAAAGCCCTCCCAAACCACCGAGAAAACCCCGAACACCCACCCACCAGCATCTACTTAAGACACAATTGTTTTCAACGGTGAAGTCCCAGTATTTCCTGGTAGTTCATCGGTGTTTCACCTACGTTTCATCTGAGTTCTCTTTCATACTGGGACATTCAACGGGTGCAGCCGGGTGCACTCGTTCAAAATCGTGCCAGTGTGAAACGGGTATTAGATAAAAGTAAAAACTAAACTTCTTTGGGATTATGACCGAAATTTTGGGCAGCATATTCCAATAAAAGTTGGCCCATCTTTGAGACTCCTTTTACATAAGATCGAATACGACAGAGTTGGCATGGTTTAACTAATCGGCTGCTGGCTTCTTGCACTGGAAATCTACTAACTGTAAAAATAAAACCTTTCAAATAGACCATTAACAAACTTTAACAAACACAGATTTGGAAGCAAAGGCATATGAGGGGTTACGGTGCATGACAACTACCAGATGTAAGGTAATCATGATTAAGTGGTATATTCCAAGAAATTACGAAAACGTAATACGTGTGTTAGGTATATCGTCGGTCTGCTATACCGTATTCATATAAATTACTCGCGCATTGGAATTTGTTCGCACAAAGAAAATAAAAAGCGTGAGTTATATCCTAAAACTGAGTCATTTTGTCCTCAATGTCATTTTGTGGCTCACTTTATGAAAAGTTGGGAAAAATATAGCTAAGGTCACCCTGTGGAAAGGGTATTGTAGAGTTAGCCCACGGTGTTCCTCACCTGTCTCAGAAGTCTTCGAGAGACGACGATATGGGAACTTAATGAACCACCAGCTATGAAATCAAACTTAAAACGTACTTTACCTCTTTGTATATCTCACACTGTGTAACGTGTTCGTGTTAATTGTTAAATCCTGACTGATTGGCTGATTGGCTGACTGGCTGACTGGCTGACTGACTGACTAACTGACTCATTGACTGTTTGATAGACTGATTGATTGACTGATTGTTTGACTAACTGATTGACTGACTGAATGACTGACTGACTGACTGGCTGGTTTGCTGGCTGACTGGTTGACTGACTGACTGACTTATGCATTCGTGTCGATGTGTTGTTAGATCACATCTGACTTATTGACTGACAGACTTGCTGCCTTAATGACTGATTGAACGACCGACCGACCGACTGACTTAGTTTTAACACTTGCCATGGGTGATGTTTAAGTTAAGAACACGATAATATTTGCATAGGAATTATTTATTAGGGCGCGGATCCAAGGGGTGGAGGGCTTTTACGCCCTCAGCTCGCCCTTTCGCTACATCAACAATAAAACATGTGGGAAATTAGCAGTGCAACTCTCTTACACCCTGCTTTTTCTTAAGTCAGCCCCCTTGCACTAATGCCAACATGACATACAGCAACGATATCATATGAACGATATCATATGTGAAAGCCTCTTAATCAAGCCACAAAGTCTTTAATTGAGGCTTAAAACGCCAACAAATGATGCGTTATTGACAAGTTAAATAATACTTTTGACACGAAAAGATAGATAACGAATGTGAACTTGTGACGTCCCACTTATTTGCATCATATATGGTGGAACATTTCTCTACTAATCCCATGCAGACGCGGATCCAGGATTTGGGGAAAGGGGAAGTGGGCCGTCGGCAGGAGGTCCAGAGCGAGCGGTGAAGGTTGGAAGTCACGGTGGTTGGTTAAAGGTCATTCCCCTTAAAAATGGATTCTATGTATCTGGAAAGCATATTTTCCGTACTTAAAAAAACGTTAGTTGGTCAAAACATCGTTGGTCATCGTAAAGGGTGGCGTGCGTCGAAAGTGCCTCCACCTGGATCAGCGCTTGTCATTAGAGACTCGTGTCATATTTTGATTATTATTCTGTTTTGAATTATTCATATTTACCTAAAATTAAAATATCATTTTGACTGTCCATTCAATGGACTGAATAAGTTAATAAGTTACCATGAACAGGTTTCTCTGAGAACTTATCTTTACCAATTAATTACATGCATCTGTCGCTTTCCATTTTAGGATGGAATGAGTACTTACAGTTCTGCAAATATTTTCTGCTTGGGCTTAACAAGGAATAACTTGAGTGCAACTGTATTTTTCTTGTTTGTGACTGCAAGTTTTGTTGTATATGAATTTGGCCACCAGTTGACCTAAAGATTTGTCGGCGAACCAACTTCGGGGTCATTTTAGTATCATTTTTTCGTCTATTTGAACCACGAATAGTTGTATTCAATTCAATACCTGAAATTAAGGTGCTTATAAAGGGATTTTAGATAGTTTGCTTCCAATTCTGGTGGTATTGGTGATCAAAATTGCTATTACTTAACTTAAAAACGTTGCTTCCTTTGCATCCATCCATTCTTTTGCACCATTACTTGGCTGCTGGGTTCGTCTTTAAGTCACCTATGTTTGTATACAAGTACTAGATTTAGCATGATGACCAATTCTAGTTAACTGTCACAATGACCTGTAAATCAGAGTAGTGTAATGTCATTTATTTTAAAGGTACTATATAATTCCAGGCAGATGCGAGAAAAAACTGTGAATTAATCAAATAACTTGGTGGTTCAGTTTATTTTACTCAATTGGAGAAAGGCTACCTAATTAAAAATCGACTATATGACATTTAACGATGAAATATGTAGTAGATTTTTCAAAATGTTTTAATGTACGGTTATCTTTGTAAATATTTGTCGAGTAACTTACGATTTGACATTCATTCTTTCATCTCTCAAAGATGAACACATTTCCTGGGTTGATAATTCCAACAGGCAATTTGCTGATCAATGATTCCAGGTTTTTCCAAAGATTGTTCCAAATGTCCCTTCAAAGGTTATTTTTGCCGGTTTCTTTTAAAACGATGTTATCTCCTAAGCAAACCATTTAACGTCACCTTATACTTTACTTCTCTGTTCGTGCATTTGCCGTCTCTTCTTTTAGATAGCTAAGCTATTATCCTATAGACGAATCCGATCAGCGCTTGATTTTAGTGACTGTAGGTTGCCATATAAGTGGGGTCCATCAGCCTTAAATCGTCTCTATTTATTGTCTACACGAATTTCATACTCTCATATTCGGTGAAATTGAGGAAATCAAGATACAGTTCAGTGTACAACTATCCACGGTACAGGTAAGCCAGCCTGAGGATATCGACAGATTAATAAGTAATAGACCCCAGTTAAAGCCGACTACAATCAGACCATCACTTGCTGTCCGGACTCGTCTATACACCCATGGTCCAAATGCGCATCACTTCATATTAGGAAAAACTGATGAATACGGCGTTAAATACGGCTTTGATTATGATTTGGATTTGCAATCTTTAAGGTTTGTTCGCGTGACATCAGTAAATAGTTTTTAGTGAAGTGGTGAATTTCAATGAGAGAATAAAATGTTTTTTTTATCAATATCAGACGAATTTATGACAACAGAATGAAAGTTTCTCTTACCCCGTTTTCTGTAATTCTGTTTTTAGAATTAAAGCAAAACAGGGAAATCAACGTTTGGCTGTAGAGTCCTTTCTTTACTTGTGATGTTTAGAGATTATTGTTCAATCTTCTTGTTTTTAATAAACAGCTCGGAGGTTTTTATGTTTATTAAAGAGTGGCACAGTTTTGATAATTCATTAAGGACGGTGTCTTTGTTTAACGGAGATACGTTTATTGTATATGAATGGAACACTTCATATTTCGTCAGAAAACAATTATTTCTTAGTTCTGGTTGAGTTGTACATGTGCATAAAAGTGTTTTCCAAGCAAGCATTATTGTTCTTTAATCTAAGCCTAAATAATGGCACATTTGTTTCAATTTCATTTTGTATAATTATATTTATGAATAAATGTATGATCGAATGGATCGTGCGCACCGGAGTTTCCCCAACAAAACTGAACAATCACCGGCAATCGTGACGCCGGGTTCAAAGTTTAGCTGCATCATTCATCTTTCAAACAAATGTTTAAAAGATTTGGAAACGTTTATGTCTAATTCTCTTCATTTAAATATTCATGTAGACCTGGTAAGGGTAATCACTTCCCAAACGGACCATTATTTGATTATTTATTGAGAACAATATTTATGAAAAGTCAACATTTTAGTTCATTAAATAGGAGACGTTTGGAACTTTATTATATGGCGCAATAATATTAAAAGGAGAGTTTAAGGTCACAACAGAATTTGGTATGTTAGAGAGGTGCTTATTCTAAGCACTTTGGTGGAATTTGCTTTGAAATCTGATGTGTGTGTTTCTCAAGATATGAACAGGTAAAGTTTTCACATTTTCAACAAAAAGTGAACTTGAAGCAAGCACATATGATATCACATCCCCGCATCAATGGGCAGTCTTTTGTTTTTCTTTAAACTTTATACTGGATTTTCTCCTCAACAGTACTACATTATTAAAATGTGATTGCATAAGTGGCATGAGAATTTTACAAACTTTGCTTCCCCCACAGGGAGGTTATACTCCTATTATCTTCAAGGTCAACACAACAGTCTGATAAAACAAAGGGAAACAAAGCATTCCTTGTCAGTGTGAGGAAGTGATATAAGCTCTGCTGCCCTCAAACTCACTTTTGAACACAAACCTACTGACTTCATTTACTGATATCTCAAGAAATACATGTCCGATTTGGATTGAACTTTCACCACACTGTGTAGATTTTGTTCCTCTTTCACATATGAAAATTGCATTTTTGCTTAAATTTCCCCTTTAAGAATGTGGTATAATAAAATTTCCTGCAGAATCCAAGAGGGAATCTGGTTAATAATGCTATACATTTGCATATTCATGGGTAAACGTATAATTGTGTAGGCTTAAAGATCACGATTTGAGGATTTTGTCCTTTTCAACGTTGTCAACATAAGTTACATTGATAGCTGTTTGTTGCCAATTCTAAAAGGGTACGAATATTGTATTATTAAAACTGCTGCTACAATATGGGAAAATTACGTTAGAGCAAAGTAAGTAGCAATGTGGGTAGGTGTCAATGACAGTAGCAACTCTCTGAAAACTCAGAAAAAATAGTCATCTGAAGGTTTGTATGCTGCTGAGGTAAATTGGTGGGTTGGTGTCCGCTTCTCGGCCTTTTGGCTAAGATCATGGGTAGTATCTGTTCCTTTCGTTCAGTCTAGAATGGAGCCATTGATGTAAATGGTCTGAGGGCCGTGAAGTTAGTCAAGTGTTGTCCTTCAGTGGATGTATATCTTCCTCGGGAAGCAGATTAAGGTTAGGTTTCGCCGAACGGCTCTTTGCCAGAGAGTCGTGAGGAGTTTAGAAAAAAGTAAATTTGGTTGGTTGGTTGGTATCCGGTAGGACTGCATCTGCATCCGGTTATGGAGTTTGTTTAAACGAGGAATAACGAGGTTACCGTTTACCACAACTTCCTTCGGGGCACCCTTCGGCAAGGTGCACCTGTATTTTCCCAGTCTTGTTGCCTTTGGGCGTGATGTTGCCTTAAGGCGTGGTGTTGTGGTGTGGTCTTCGGGGTGCTGTGGCCATTGGGCGATGGGAGTGGGATAATCTTGGTTTGTGTTGTTTTGGGATCTGACGTGGGGTTGGCATCGAGACGGTGGTTCGTGTTGAGGGCGGTGGTGGGTGAGATGTCGGATTGTTCATAACGTGTAGCAAAGATTTTCGTTTCGTTTGCTGTTTGTAGATAGGATTTGCTATTATGTTTGTCATCCGATTGGTTTTGTTGGGGAAGTTTGTTTGCTTTTTGATCGTGTCTATTTCGAAGCACGTTATAGATAAATTTGGTTGATGTCTGTAACAGGTTACCATTAGGTATGTTGTCTAGTAAGAAGTCAACAATGACATCCTGAAAACCAACAATCTGCCGTTTCTGCGTTAAACGTGTTGGGATACTCCAAGCAAGACTATGGAATGGCTGTTTGTAAGGAATTTTCAGACAAATGGTCGAAAAAAGTTCCTTATAAAGATCTTATATGTGCACAGGATATCACAGAGCAAAAGTAAATCCTTATTTGGACTGAGGAATAACAAGCGAACGCCTACAAGTACAGGCAGCGGATATAGTCAGCCAATTGGATACGCGCAAGTTCGTGCACTTGTGGGACGAATTCTGCTGCGTGCTACCCACCTTTCTAAATATATGTCTTCCACATAGATCAGGGATGAAAGCAGGTGCACATTGTTGTGCCTCCCAAATGACGTCATTGTTAACGTCAATGCAAAAGGCCTATATGTATTCCGGATCGAATTCCGGAGCAGAATAAAGGGACCATGTTTGTGGCGTTATTTAATATGTTGCTTAACATTCCCTGGAAGATCGTTGAAGAGTTTGTATGTAGGAGCCGTTATTTATAGGCTGGAGGAAACTGATTCAGTCAGAACATACTAATATATCCCAGCAGAAAATTTCTTGTGAGACCTTTTGTCCAAATTCCAATAACTGAAGGATTCCAAATGGTTGGAAAAGTATAATTTTGAAAGCCCCTTTGTGATTTGTTTTATTTCTGTCAACAACTTACTGGATATAGCCCTTTGAAAACAAAGGGTTTTCCACAGGGTATGGCTTGAAACTTTTAAATTCAAAGAATTTTAACCTAAAGGGTTTCAAAGGGAACTTTGAGCTGGGACACTTACAAAATATTCAAAATACGTTTCCTCCTAAGCCTGTGGGGTACTGCGGGGAATACAGGTAAAGTTGCTACTGGTGGGTGATGTGACTAAGTGAAACAATTAATGGGTTTGTCATTTTTATAAAAATTAAAGAACAGTGCAAACGCACAGACGGCTAGTCATCAAAATGTCTTGCATTGCACGTACAAAAGAGGTGATTGATTAGGAAGAGAAACATTTCTTACAGCTGTGTTGTACGACCTGATCAGCACTAAAAGTTTTGCTAAAGGGATAATTGAGCTGTGCTTAACATCTACCGAATGCTTCACTAAACATGCACGTTTACACGTCACGCCATCACATTATTCAATTGAGGTATTCCATGTTGCCAACGCCACAACACTCATTGAGCCAGTGAGCAACGGCTGGAAAAATCCGTGGTCGGTCCGAATTAAATTGTTGCCGCATGAAATTTTGGGGCACATTTTTGGATACACAGATTGAGTCCAGCACATATCGTACGACGTTCCCTTTCTTTCGTCAGTACGTGCATACAACACTGTCTATCTGTCCAGTCAACTAGAACGAAAAGAAATATTTCGGTACTACTTTACAGTTGGGAAGCAGACCTCACATTTGTGACCGTTATTGCGCAATCTCTTCATCCTTAGCACTCTCGGTGAAATGCATTTTGGGAGACCGTGCTGGAGTTGGCTTTCACAAAGCGAAAACGGACACCCGTCAAAAATGTCAATAATTCGTATTCATAGTGTTAAGTAATTGAGTATTTTTGGCAACTGAAAAAAAAAAAGTTAAATATTCAAAAGCAACTTGCTTTAGTAGACAGCGTTTTTCAGGGAGTGCACTTTGGCTAGAGTCTTCGTCATTAGCTTTTCGAGAAAACCGAAGGAGTGAGAGCTCACTTGCGAAGTTTTCAAACTGCACATTTTCCGTCTTCAAGGTGAGAATATGTTGAAATGTCATTTGAAAGAGAATGAACAGATAGCATATTTTAAAATAAAGTGGTACCTTTCTTGTTATTCTGTTATCTTCACTTAAAATGCTCTAAAGGACTCTGGTCTTTGTTCTGCTTCATCCATTTATTATTTGTTCAAACTTTCGCATCACTTACGTATGTGTACACACAAAGCATGGCATTGTGTTGGATCTTATATCGCAGTGCTCAACGCCAGATACCATCACGCATTGCGTTTCAAGATGGCTGACTGACTACATATGCACTGCAAACAGAATCGCAGCACAAACAAAGCGGGATTAACCGTCTTCAGGGATATTGGAATAATTTATCAAAGGACCTATGTGAGGAAGTATATTTCCTGTGTTAATGTGTGTATTCGGTAAATCTTGGACAGCTTCAGGATGATTTCGGGACAAATATGTGACCCTTCGCCGATAGTGCGGAAGGGTGACCTAAAATCTCCCGATGATATTTGGGCCTTTTGGCCGACAATTTGGCCTAAAATTGGTTTTGCTTGCTTAGTCTGGTAAGTGTCATTCATAGTTTTACTGATAGTAACTGGATGTAAACAGAACAAATAAGCCATTCTTTTTCCCAAGTGTACATTTCCATAGGGGGCTAAAATTCAAAATTGTGTGACGTCACCAGAGCTTAATGATATTTCGGTGACCCTGAGGTCAGCTTCCCAACTGTTTACGGCAGATTAAAAAGCAGATTTTCACACCAGAAGGACAATTTAGACACAATTCACTGCTGTAAACAACGCCTCGGGATCCCTCCTTATACTAATGGATGGATTAAGAAAGAATGATTTCACCAAATTTAATTTTCATGTTAACTCAAATTTTGGAAAACGTGATGTATGTGCGAGATCGGTTTGTCTACGGAGCGCGCCTAGTGTCATAAATACCGAAGATACAAATGAGATGTCGAGTTTCACGATGACATGTCGAACTGCCAAATGAAATGTTGAATTCCAAAATGACATGTTGAATTTTAAGATGAAATGTCGAAATCAAAAATGAGATGTGGACACGGTTTTGACACTGTATGCGAGCGAGTGGAGCGCCAACAGTGTCATATGTCGAAAATTTCAAAATGAGATGTCGAGACGGTCCTATTAATGAATGCCCGTGAATGCCCGTCTGTATAATGATTGCCCGATCTCTGACAATGAATGCCTGTCTCTGAGAATGAATGCCTGTATAGTATGTTATTAGTTGCCGTTCATTCCCTCGCAAGCATTCAACAAATTGTCCCCCGATGATCGTTTGTATTTTTTCATCAATCAAGATGAGTTCAGCTTATTCTTGAGTTCCCTTCACAGACAGACGTACAGTCAGTCAGATAGATTGACAGACAAACGGATTGACGGACAGACGGATTGACAGACAGACGGACGGATGGATAGATAGACAGATGAGGCTTTACGGCTCAATTTCTAACCTTGAAGAGTGAGAAATTCTGATCAAACTTGTAACGCTTCATGGCATAGACTATTTTATGGCATTAATTCTCAAGATAGCTCTTCTTATATCAGAACATATTGACAGGCTTATTTTTCCTACATCAAAACAGAAAAAAAAAAACTTGAGAAGGTTATTAATTCCGCCGTTTCTAGTGAATGATACGACATTAAAGACACATTAGGCTATACAGAATACCTTTGAAACAGATAAAAGCGTTTTAAAAGTAGTAACGCGTGAAGTTGTTATCAATTACAATGTGTGAGCTAATATTCTATTAGGAGAATCATGATTGACCTAATTCGATTATAAATCCCATTTACTATGTGAGAAGCACATTTTAAAGGCATGTTGCCATGTTAGGTCACACCTGTCTGTAACGGGCTACCTTTCGTACATTTTATACAATTAAGTGTGAAAAATGTTGTCACATGATTTGAAAGGTAGTTATTCATGGTTAATCATAAAAAAAAAAAAAAAAAAAAAAAAAAAAACAGGCTACTATACAAATCCAAGCTGGGCCACTGAATTTTCCCTTATGAAAGGAAAAAGACAACAAACAGTATGCCTCACGATCCCCTCTTTTCATGTTATAATATAGAGTGCCGAAGTGTGACGTCATTTTAGCCACTGATTCCTTACGAACAAAATCCCCTGTTGCTTTATCATATGGCTCAACTTCTTCAGTTTATTGCAGTGAAATGGCAGGTACATTTCGTGTTTCGTTTTAAACGATGCGTAGTCCTACAATATGTTTGCACGTAAAAGTGTGGTGGCTAGGCCTCCGAAAGTCCCTATCGCTTTGTACGGCCCGGGGGAGGATATGTATGACTGAATTTTCCACAAGTTGTAAGAGAATGATTGTGACAAATATTCAGCAGACTGCTTTACTTTGTGACATGTGATTTTATATATGCAATTGAAAATCACAATTTTTGAAGGTATTGCGTTAAGTATACGTTAGGCTAATGAGGTCGAAGTTTGTGTAGAACAATCTCCATGGGAACTAAGCGGAAGTGACGACATCACTTCGGTATAACTCATGTTTTCATGAAAGAAGCTCAAAACAGTAATAAACTTTTAAAATAGTCAATGCTGGAGAGGTTTGGATGGAATGAAGACTTTAGAAAGTTTTTAACGCTTACCTGTCAATCCGTCTGTCTTTCTGTCTGACTGACTGTACGTCTGTCTGTGAAAAGAACTCAAGAATATGCTGAACCCATCTCGATTGATGAAAAAGTACAAAAGATCACGAGGGACAATTTGTTGAATGCTTCCTTGGGAACAAAGGAAAACCAAAAACATACTATACAGGCATTCATTCTCAGAGACAGGCATTCATTGTCAGAGTTCGGGCAATCATTATACAGACGGGCATTTTCACGGGCATTCATTAATAGGACCGTCTCGACATCTCATTTTGAAATTTTCGACATATGACACTGTTGGCACTCCACACGCTCGCATACAGTGTCAAAACCGTGTCCACATCTCATTTTCGATTTCGACATTTCATCTTAAAATTCAACATGTCATTTTGGAATTCAACATTTCATTTGGCAGTTCGACATGTCATTGTGAAATTCAACATCCCGTTTGTCTCTTCGGTACCGACATTTCATTTTTGATTTCGACATTTCATTTTCAAATTCAACATGTCATTTTGGAATTCCCCATGTCATTTTGGAATTCAACATTGCATTTGGCAGTTCGACATGTCATCGTGAAACTCGACATCTCATTTGTATCTTCGGTATATATGACACTAGGCGCGCTCCGTATTTGTCCAATAATTCGGAGGGTTTGTGCTTGTGCATAGCCAACAAAACGAAATACAGAACTGGCTAATTGGTTCAAAGCTGAACCTTAAAACCACATCTAACTAACTAACTTATTTGGCGGTTGTTTGTGGAAGAAGTGTCATAAAGCGTGACTTCAGTTTCTTTTGGACGTTTTCAATTGTGGCAATTGACGATTCTTGACGATTTTAAATTGTACACTGCAGAGTTTACACAGAAGAATGTCCGATGTGATACCCTGAAAACGTGTTTAGGAATTTATAAAATGTTTGGAAACATGTTGCAATGCTAAAGACACACTTTTCATACCTGATTATTATGTGTCTTATTCGAAAACATTATACTAGTTCCTGAACGAGTAGAAACGTGTTTGTAAGGTTGGAGCAAAAAGTGTTTAGCAAAGTGTTTAATAAGCACTGTTTTAAAGTTACATCATACACTGTATGACTTACATGTGGATAATGCTTGTCATCTTCGATCAAATTATGAAGCTCACAACTGTTTTCAATTACATATTTAATTGTTGTTAAAACTATGAAGCACTGAGAGAAGCAATTTGTCCTCGATAATCATGTAGGGTATTCTTTTTCTAAAGTCCTCCGTACCCTCTGACAAAAAGCCGTTCGGTGCAACCAAAACTTTCACTGCTTTCCGAAGAAGCTATAACGTCCACTGAAGGACAAGATAGGATATTGTTGCCAAATATGCAATGTAAGATGATATTTCAAAAACAAGATAATGTTAAACAAGGGCCGTTACTTGTGCTTAACTAGGACTTCAAAAAGTTAAACAAGGACATGGAAAAATACTTTTATTGATTACATATTGTTTTGCATGCTTTAACTTTTCAGTTTATCGCAAATAAAAGACTTCTAGCCAGGCATGACTTAACTTGATGAATTTCGCTTCTAAGAACTCTGACGTTTAAATAAACAGATAACAAAGTACAATCTAATATTGTAGAATGTGTGATTAAATAATCATATGACTGGTTTGATTGGCCGATAAACTACTTGCAGAACAATGAAGTTTTCTTTAGAGTTTATACACAAAGAGAAGATGACAATATTTTTGATAAAACTGATTATCAGTTACTCGCTATCGTTGCCATTAAGTCATGCAAAGAAATTCATCATCAAAATGCAAACACGGAGTAATGGTATTTAAAAGTATATAATGCTTACAGAACAAAACGCACTGCATTTTGTATTATTTGTTTTGCATTATAGATAGTTCTCACTGACGTCACAAATATGCGTTAGCAACCGTCATGTTTTAGGGCAAGCCTGCACATACATACCGGGGTTGCCCTCAAATATGGCTGAAGTGCTCCAAGTGGAAAGCGTCTATGAAGTCACGTGAGAACTGTCTATACCGTAAAATACACGACTATGTGAAATATCTGTATGATGGAGAGCAAAATGAAGAAATACAATACACAAAAAAGCTTTGTTCGATGAATTTCAGATATTGTCACCACAACATCTAGTATGTTCTCAAGATATTAGCGATTGAATTTGACACATTTTTGTACAAAGAGTGAACTTGAAGCAAGCGAGCGGGATGTCATGGTTTCACATTGATGACCAATGTTTTGTTTTTCTATATAAATGTACCATTACGTTTATTCAAGTATAACTATGATAATCATATATTAATTCCATAAGTGCATTTTGAACAAAGGAATTTTGAAAAACTCTGTTTTGTGATGGGGCAAGACTTCATCCCTTATTGTTCAGAGGTCAAGACAATATAATGAAAAAAATGTCCATCAATGTGAATAGATAACGTATCACACCTGCTTGCTTCAAGTTTACTTTTGATAAAGACTATTTCAATTTCACGGAATTACTGTCAAGATCTCGAGAACAGAAAATGGTAAATGAATGAAATTTGCACCAAGATCCTTAGAACATGTTCCTCTTCACGTCAAACATATCTCTGATTCCAGATTGTTATTTAACATTTTGCCGAAAAATTCAAAGGTCTACTTGTGTTATGTTTGAGAAAGGTCCATTACCTTTGCTATTGTATGCGCAAACTTTAAAGTTGTAACGGCCGTTGGGCATGTTCTTAGGATACACTACGAAAAGCTTAGGTGTATGATAGAGAACAGGGGATTCATTACTTTTCAAAATTTTGTATCCATATTTTGTGGTTTCGCCATGATGAGTTCCGCAAGGTGGTGCTTTCCATCGAAATATGCAGTACTGCCCCTTAGTAGTCATTGTAACATTGAATGGTGCCGCTGTTGGATCTGTCAGAATATAGTCAATAGTACACATTGAGGAAAAGTATGCTTACGAAGGAGCTGAAGAGACACCATATGATCATACAAAGGTTCAAGTAATTTTTTTTACTTTTATGTCTCTGTATTAGGAAGGGGGGGGGGGGAGTATCCAGTAGAGAGGGAAACTGTTTCGTGCGCTTTTGTGTATGCGCACGCACAACACAACCTACACTGTAAAATTAGCTGTGTCAACTATCTTAAAGGACGAGAGCAGTCGTACCAAATTTTGGTATAACATCTTATTCTCCCATCTTCTAATTTCTCTTCCCAGTTTATTTCTTTGTATCAGTGCGGGACTTTTTTGTATTGTTCTATCCTATACATTTCATAATTCAGTAAGAAAGATATTTCCACATGACTCGTTAGAGCTGTTCATCGAATATGACAGGCTACTTAAAGCGGCTCATTGAGTTGGTTCATGAAATTCCACAAATTTTTCCAAACCCGCGCAGTTTTCTTCATCTATTAATGACAAATGGTCAGTCTTAGACAATCCCCATATCCTACAAATTAATAACTGTTTTATGATTGAGTACGTAACGGTTCAATTCGGTTTTCAAAAATTCGTTACCAGACACTTTTTCAAATTGTGTGCACAAAACCGTTACAGCCAGAACGTTACAAAATTCAAAATTTTTGCTATAAGTTCCTGTAACTATTGGATATGAGACATGACTTATTATGCTATCTATAAGCATTGTGATGTGGCAGTGACCCTTTACCACTCTCATAAAGTTATCGATATCAACTTAATGAGTCCCTTTAACTGCTGTAACAATATGGGAGACTCAGTGTTCTTTCCCTTTCAGATTTAGTGTCTTTCCCTTCAAGGCATTATCACAATGTATCACTTTTGATCGCAAAATCCTTCTTTTTCCTTACTTTCCCTTTAAGAGAGTTCATTACTACGGGCCTGACCGCATATGTATTTTTAAGTGACATTACTCTAACCTTTTATTCGTGCACTACGCAAGTATTTTTCTTTCGGACGATTTGACCTCCCTCCAGTATTGTGGCGTTATAGAGCCCTATAGTTTCATGGACTTCGAATGTATGGCGATACAACACAAGATCTGGTGTGAATGGAAGGGGTATCATGGCCTCAAAGGGTGGAGAGTGACTTGTTTATTGAAACCCTTTTACACAAAAGTGGGAAGACAAACTTTATTATCGACACATTTACTCTTTTCATCCGTGTCCCTTTCCACTTCTGTCATCTCAATTATACCAGGGAGCTGTTACAGAAGGAGATAAGGCACTTCATCCAATTTCAACCAATCAAACAATATGTACTCAGACTGATTCAATCCTTTTATGAGAAGAGGCTTTGATTGACAGGCCCTTTAGTACTTCTTGTAAGTTTGTTTAACTTATCCCTCCCAATGATAAATCAAGCCTTTCATACTAGTCTAATCTTCAAACAAAGAACGTATATTGACAAAGCTTGGAAGCTATCATCATTGACAAGTGTTATACCTGCATCCACCTAGTATTATACAAAACGACTTAACTGCACTTTTAAGTGATCGGATTCTTTTATTATTCAATTTTTTTCTATTGGTCACTGACATCGCTTTTCACCAATGAATGCAGAGTCTGACATTTGTATATGACTCGGAATTTTGAAATGATTCCGGATTGTTCCTGAAACAGCAACAAATGTGATGACGTTCTAAAATTTAATTGAAGCTCAACTGAACCCATCAAAAAGTGAACACTGGCGTACAGAAACAGAATATTTTTTTATTTCTTTGAAGACTGGCTATATTATGGCAGTGGTTGAAATCACGCCGTGCAAGCATATGAGATCTAGCAAACGATAAGAGCTATTGTGGTGACTTACTAATCCCTTTTCTACGTGGTCTTAAATTTTCGAGAATACAACAGTTAGGACTTATTGTCGGCGATCCTGAGAGCTTTAAAGGAAAGGTAAGTGCTTTATCTCCTTCCGTAACAGCCCCTTGATTATACACTACCGTGACAGTTAAGCTAGTAACAAAGGCCTAGAATCAGGAGGCTGCATCCCCCACAAATTTTCTTTTCTCACCATCCCATCAAAGTAAAATACCTTTTGCCATTTTAGTGTATCATCACGTCCTGAATTGCTCCTCGGAACTAAATGGTCCCCTGACAGAATCCAGTCTTTGGGGTTAGATCATTTATAGTATATATTTAAGGACAGGTACAGCGTTCGACAATTTTTGAGAAGACTTCAGCCTGTCCCCAGCAAAAAAAAAAGGAGTCCTCACCCCCCAAAAAGGTCGTAGCAGTACCTTAGTTTCGATTAAGTTTTCAAATTTAGACTTGGCAATTACCATAATGGCTGTACTTAATTGAACGTTGTAGAGAAATCGAGGAGTATACAAATTCTTACGTGTCTCTACTGTTTTCACAGTCTTCGTTGTAATGTACACTCCAGATAAAGTTGTAACACGGAGAGAAACTTTAAACGTAGAGTAGGCAGGTAAGTTAAACATTGTTTTATCCATATGACCATTCTCCATATAGAATGTTCTGGTTTTGCTCATTACTGCAGTGGTGTCATAACCACCGTCCCAGTCTAGCTGTTCGAGTGCAATAGACTGCTGAGGAAAGTCACATGTCTCGGGCAAGTTGGACCAAACAGCTACCAGGCGGGCACGGCCTCTGCGTCTCGATTCCGTTTCTATTTTGAGGTCCACCTTACATGCGTCTACAAGAAACATAAATATAGTAAATATTAAATAGTATTCACCATCGTCATTAGACCTACATTACCAGTGGAAAAACTACTTTAATCATACTTCACTCAGTTCTCAACAAAGCTATGTTGGAAGGTGACGCAACCCGGAAGACCGGGAATTTGTTCTTAAAGTGTACCTCAAGTCAAAAGATTCAAAATATATATTAAACTACATGAAAAATGAATTCTAACAGTCTAAATCACGTCTTCATAGGACATTCTTGAGCTAAGATACAAAATGTTGAAGTTTATTCACTCAAGTTAAAATCGTACATTGCGCAATAATTGGTGATGTTATTGTTGTACTACTCAAAGTACACTGTTTTCATTCCTCATTTTTATGAAAGTTACTGCACCTTGAACCAAGGTGTGATAGCACTCTTATGGGGTGATGTAATTACTTAAACCCTCTCTGTGCAACATGCTGTGCAAGCGAACAGGAAGTGTTCAAGGTCATAAAAAATTTTCATATTTAAAGGGAAACAAGGCAGGTAATGTGAGTTGTACAACAAGGAAATCACAAATTATTGCGCAATTGACTAATTTGTTTTAAGTGAATAAATTTCAACTTCTTTTATCTCGGCTCAAGAATATCCTATGAAGATGGGAGTTGGACTGTTAGAATTCATTTTCATGCTTTTCAAAATATATTTTTTGAATCTTTTGACTTGAGGTACACGTTAATACGAGGGAGAGGTGGCAATTCTTCATTTTCATAAAAAATATAATGTAAAGGATCAAATTCAATTGGCGAATTCTCAAATATGAGGGCGGGGGGACATGTCCCCCGTCTCCTGGATTACCATGCTAACCTAGGTTTGTTTAACAGTTGGGTCGGGTTCTTTTTAGCGTGTCGAAGAAGAGAGCAATCAACAATGTTTGCATCAAAGGTTGCTCATGATTTGCACTTCGATATGTTCATAAAATGCCCATTATTAATTATAAATTTCAAAGTGTTTCACATTTTTACTGAGACAGCAGTTCAAAGAATTTACGGTGTATACCACCTGTTGAATATTTATCCAAATTCCCCCCCCCCCTTTTTTGGCATTTTCCCATTTTCAGTCGGCTACAAGGAACGAGTTCTCTACGATATTTCATCAAGACAGAATGCGTCATATGTCCAAATTTCGACTCTGCAAACCTTTGTACCTAAAGCAAAGTACAAACTTTCATCTGTAAAGTATTTTCTCTATCCCATTTAGTTATGAATAGCTGAATGTTGAATTTTCAAAAGTTAACATAATTCCATGTAGGCCTACAGAAGAACGATACATGGGCACACGTAATTGTCTACTTAAAATCTGCATGATATAGATCCACGTTTACCTTCCTATATGTTTGCATGTGAGTATTAAATATATTTCCCAGAAAATTAAGCTCCAAACCACAATCAGGCAATTTTTCCACTCTGGCAACTTTCAAAAAATTTCATTTCAACGTTCCTTGCTATATATGATGGCATTCAGCGGTAAAGGTAGCAGTACCGCATACTTTTTTTAAATGATATGTACACGATGTCATCACAACTTTTTAGCAGCTGGAATCTGGAGTTATAAAGCGATATCGACTGAAATGCTTAAGGGTAACTCTGCCTAAATCTTTTACTCTAATCAGTTTTCACTTGACTATTAAGCCGTGGTGATCATTTTTTTGGTATTTTACACTTTTAAAAATTATTAAAACTGTAAATATTCTAAGGTAGGCTAATTAAGTTGGGTGTCATGAAAAATGAAAATAAAAATTTCACAACCTGTGTTGGTTTTTTTATCAGCTGAGGCAATGGTGATTGACTACTTCATGTGATCTTAACCTGATTTTGCTTGGCCATTACGTTATAAAACTTGCGGTAAGCTATTTTTAACATTTAAGACGGTAAAAGGCGTCTTCACTTCCTCATGTGTTCTAATATACTTAATGGAATGAGTGAATATGACGTTCTGTGTTCAAAATATATACAAAGGAAGGCTGGCATCACGAAAAGGATGTGATAACCTTTTCAATAATAGATCCTGTAACCACTGTCGCTCATTGATGTTAATGACGGCGTTTAGATTACAATTGAGGAGCTTAGTTCGGAGTTGAAGGGGGGGAAGGGGTGACGACTTCTTTGAGCACATGGTTTCGTAAAATTGTTTTGTTTTACGATATCGTTTGTAAGTCTCCTATTTATATACGATAATTAGGTTTGGAAAGTACTATTCCCACCAACCTAGGAAGCATTTTCAGACAAAAATTCTCTTCGCTATTAGCCAACTCACTGTTGCCCAGTGTTTAGACAGTCTGTCAAGAAGCTTCACTCCAACAACTTCCTGGCTACGTGCCGCCTTCAGTCATAAAAGGCTGAAGAATATCTCACCTGGCTCACAGGGCAACGTCGTATCCAGACAGGTGTAATTTTCCGTTTCCGTTTTCGGATAGAAATCGGACTCAGCATCAGAGCTTTAACATTTAATACGTTTGCCCATCCAGACCCTTTCTCTGCCGTGTCCAAAAATAGAGTTGTGTTATGATCGTCGGACAGATTGTAGTCCACGAGGAGTTTGGAAAATGATTTTACTTTTGGGAGCAATCCAGTTAGGGCGGGATCCACTTTCGACTCCATTCCTGCTGGTAAACAAAAGTCGCCCTCCAAAGAATGTTCGATAAAGGAAACATCCTAAAAATAAAAAAAAAATGAGAGTATCTTCAATTCTGTGCTTTTGTATCTTTAGAATCTCAAACAAAAGAAACTTTGTAATATAGTACAAAATGAATAAAAAGTTAACGCTACAAAACACCCAGTTTACACTTGATAAAAATTGACTTAGTAGCTAGTCATAATTGTATATTCCACTATGTAGTCTAAGAGTTGATAAGTTGTTGCGATCACTTATTTATACTTTTTCGTTCTTATATAACATTGTGGAGGCTTGAACTTGACAAAACATGATAAAAGGTGTAAATTTACCATAGAATTGGCATCTTTAATTCCTTTTTGCCGTACCTTTGAAATCTCAAATAGAAAAAGTTGTATTAAAGAACAAACTTAAAAAGTTGACGGCGCAGAACACCTAGTTTTATACTCCAATAAAAATGACCCATTATTTTTACCTTGCTCAATTCTATATTTTCTATTAGCTATTCATCACTGTTTATAGCCCAGCACAGTCTAAGAGGTGTTAAGTTGTTGTAATCTTTTGTTAACACGGTAATGTTTCCGTTCATAAAACGTTCGGGGGGGGGGAGTTGAACGTGACAAAAAGTACATAATAGGTGTAAATTTACCATAGATTCTGAATGTTTCAACTAAGTGGCGAAATATGTTGTTGTCAAGACATTCTTGTCATATAATACACCCAGCACCAGGCAACATTGAGAAGGCATTCTTAGTTCAATGTCAACTCAGACAACCGTCAGTCTGTGACATCATTTTCACATTGGTTCAGAGATATGACCAGCGGACGAAAATAATGTATCGACTCCGCTTGCCTTCGTAGTTGTCACGTACAAGCCATACGTCTCTTTTTCCGAATTTTAAACTTGACTTAAAATTAATATTTTTCACAGTGAATTTTACAAGTGTTGGTTGGGATGATACTGTTAGAGGGAAGTATCACCTCTTATAATTTCATCAGCTGCTGTCTGGCAAAGGAACATTTCAATTGAAAAAAGAAGAAGTGCGAATAATAAATGAAATTTAAAGTAAACCAACGGTTTTTTCCCGTTAAAATATAAAACACGATATATTATGAAACAAAACTATTCTCGATTGCTATCTTTTTGTAACCCTGAAGATTGCTGCTAAATACACACATCTGATTCACGTGAGTTTACACAACATTAAGGAAAAGGGAATTTAGTGTGTATCATATAACAAATTGTGCAAATAAACTTCATACCAAGAAATACAGACGGAATTGACCAATTATGCTTGAGAAAATATTGCATAAATAAAATTTATATACTTTAAAAACACAAGCAGCTATTCTAAGTAGCATTGGCCATATTCAACTTCTCATGGAAAGGTCTTTACAGGAAAGTCATATTATCTCCGTTAGCCCTAGGTAATATATTTATTCAATAGAATGGAACAGGACACGATCATTTCTTGCAGTACAGTGTATTCATTAGCCTGCGTAGCAAGTTAATCCCCATGGGCTCCACTTCACCATGAGACTATCTTAAAAGAAGGGTTTAAGTTCACAATTGGATTTGGCATGGTATGGTGGTACTTATTCTTAGCATTTTGGTAAAATTTGCATTGAAATCCGATGTGTGGTTCTCAAGATATGAACACATAAATTTTTCACATTTTCAACAAAAAGTGAACTTGAAGCTAGTACATATGACATCATATCCCCACATAAGTGCAAAGAAAGTCTTTTGTTTTTCTTTAAAATTTAGAGATGATTTTCTCCTCAACAATCCCATATTATTAAAATATGATACATAAGTGGCATGGAACCTTTACAACCTTTGCATCCACTTTAGGGAAGTCCTATTCCTATTAACTTCAAGGTCAACACAGCAGTTTGATTAAACAAAGACAAACAAAGCATTCCTTGTCAATTTGAAAAAAAAAAAAATGATTTAAGCTTTGCTGCCCTCAAACTCACTTTGAAACACAAATCTACTGACTTTATTTATTGATATTTCGAGAAATACATGTCCAATTTTAGTGGAACTTTCACCACACTGTGTAGATTTGGTTCCTCTTTCATACATGAAAATTAAATCTTTGCTTCAACTTACCCTTTAAGAGTTTGTGTTTACTATATTTACTATTTTTTTTCACACACACTCAATCTGCACCGCATTTGTACATTTACCTAAAACTAACAAAAATTATTCTTCATGACGGTCAAACGTCGTAATTGTATCAGTGTAGTGGAGGTGCTCATTTAGTCTTGCATCTGTGTGAAATTTTTTATACCCTACAAACATTCAGACATTTACATTTCACAGTAAGAAACACAGAATTAACATTTCTTCTAACCTGAAAGCCCTCTTTTATGTTTTCATATTCTGGAAAATAATCAGTTCTGAAAGGAAAAACTAGGGTGCTGGAACATAATGTCCTCTTTTAAACTCTAATTGCCCATTTAAAAATCCTTCTGCAGCATTTTATGAAGTAGTTATACCGAGGGCGCTATGCTCCTCTTGATTGCCTGCCTCTGAGAATGACACTCTTTAATCAGTTAATGGTTGTAACAACATCTTCAGAAATATCAAGCTTCCGAAGAGAAGTGTGTCTGTGTGTACCTGTTATCTTTATGTACTTATTTAATCTTTGTTCTGTAAATTTACAGCGATTTTTAACAGTGTAAGTTTTGAATAAGTCAGGGACAGAGCATCGAGACATTTCTATAAGCTATATCTGTTTGTGAAAATTCTTATGATAGATCTTCGACTTTGCCAAATACATGATCAGCTTTAAAAGGACCAATCCTCTCATCCCAAACTACAATTCTTATAGGAGTTTACCGAAATTCTCAATCGGTTTAGCTCTTTCATTGACAGCTAGTTCAAACAATGCACTGTTCAGAAATTCAAATATTACACTGTATGAACTGCATTGAGAGTGTTTTGATTATAAATATTGAGATTTTTTATATTCACCCTGAAGCAATAAACTGAGATTGTGTCTGGATGAGGATGAATGTCATACAATTGTGGGATGGGCTTCACAGCTTAAGGAAGAAGGTTAGGAGAATTGGTACTCTTTGGGGTGAGAGAATTGTGCCTTTAAGGGGTAGTATGGGTTTTACATGTTACATTTTAGGGCACAGGAGGGATGATGTAAACCTTAGAACCATCTTAAACATTTGTACGAAGCCCGACTGAATTTGGAAACACGTTTGCACTCAGAACATGTTTAAAAATTGAATGAATAATTTTTAAGAATTAAATGTGTGTGTTTAGCATTGCAACAAGTGCTATATGTTTTCAACGGGGAGGCAAGTAAACACCTCTTTAAATTGCGTTCTCCTGCTTCTCTATATAGTGCCTATCTAGAGTTATTTTTACATTAATTTTCACATACAGAAACGACTAGCAAATATGTCACGCAGTCAAACTGCGTTTCCTTGTTGGAATCAGTTCACTTTAGTTATGTTTATCATTTACGAAACCTTTCCAAAATATTTTCATTGGATCGTAAAATAATATTTCCTACAACCTACTTCACGTGATTCATGGGTTTTCTATTTACAATTCAAAGTGAAAGTGACTTTACTGTTTTACTGTACTTAATTCTACTTATACATGGGGGACGACTAAGCGTCTCATAATTACCCTTTAAATCAGTTGGGTGAAATAATAACCAACACTGGTAACGTACGTGACATTTCTAATATTGGGTAAAACTTGACCAAAATTGTACAGTTTAAGGGGGAATTATCTGGTTAGATACCACTTTATTTAGTAACCATAACTTGGCTGATCAATTATTGGAAAAATACCCAATTTCAGTATCGTCACATAGCCTATATGACCAGAGGTTGGTGAACATTTTACCCACTCGTTTTCAGAGTGTACATTTATTTTAAGGAGATTGGACCAGCATTTTTACCCTTTCGGTCCTGTCAAAATCAAATTCGGACAGTTGAATTGCGTCGCTTAAAGGGAAGAATGGTACCGCTTTACAAAAGTTCTTATCATTTTTTCTTCAAAAATCTCCTTATGATTTCTTTGTTACATATTTTAATACAGTTGTGCGAAATTACATGTGGGCATATCGGGGGAAAAAAGAGTAAAACAATTTAGGACCTTTTCAAAATAGCTAGTACAAAGGATTGTGTGACAAAATGTTGGTGAGTATCATTTTTTGCAGCAATAAAATGCCATTGGCAAAATGGTGCACACTAAAACCCTATTCCACAATCCTTTGAAATTTCTATTTGAGAAAGAATCTACGGGATGGGATGGTACAAAACAAACAACCCATACTTACCCTTACACTGAAAAAGTACACTCTAAAAAATGTTGTGTAGAATTTACACAACATTGTGTGACTAGTCCACCAATCAACAAATGTGTAGAAAGTACACATGGTTGTGTAATAACGTTACGCAACAGGTGTTTAAATTACACAGTGTTGTGTAAATTCTACACATGCTGTGTAATTTTTTTACACAACCATGTGTACTTTCTACACATTTGTTGTTTGGTGGACTAGTCACACAATGTTGTGTAAATTCTACACAACATTTTTTAGAGTGTATGCCTCGTATCATCAAATTTGTAATTCCTGAATAGAGTGAAATAATGAACTTAATGGCTACTTCATTCGGCGCATATTTCAACCGTTTTACGTTCATCATTTCCTTACTATTGGAAGTGAGCTTTGAACACGATGATTTTCTTGACCCCTGACGCAATTTCTATAAACCAAACGTCTTAAATAAGCGGTAGCGTACAGAATTAGGGAGAACAGGGGCTGATCCAGGATTTTTAAAGGTGGGGTCCGAAATTCAAAGTGTGATCACCGTCCTGGGGGAGGGGTTTAAAGGGATGGGGATTCTCCTCTGGAAAATGTCTGCAACATTTAACAAGGTCCTGGAACGCAATCTGGTGCAACCTAGCATATATGAAATGATAGAAATTTCTGCAATGAAAATGGATGGGCATTAAGCAAAATGTAGCCGGAAAGTAGTTTTTTCACCTCAATAGTGGAGCAGGAGGTAAACGTCACTTCCGTCCAATAATTTGCCCGGGGGGCTAGAGGCGCAACCGTCCTGATTGGCAAAATTGGCAAGTTAACTGACCCACCCGAGGGTGCTTCAGTCGGCCCTCAACTAACGGCAGGTCTAACATCAATTGAAAGGAAAACCGGATATAAAGAGTCGAACATAGAACTGAATTGCAACCCCGTGTACAAGGGCAATCTCGAGTAAATGCTCCCGTAACCAGTGACAAATAAATCAATGGCCCCATACACCCGTGGAGCTTTAATTTACATTAACATTAAGATATTTGGTCGTATGGATAATTTGAGGGGGGGGGGGGATCACAACTATATAATATAATTATGTACACACGGGAATTCAAATTTAAAAGCCAGGCTTTTTAGACACTTTTGAGGTCGTGTGTACGTTATAAATTGTTTGCCTGGACGGAAATACACCTAATTTGTAAGTATAACTGTCCTTCTAACGTACTTGACGTTTCAAATTTTTGGTCGCCTTGAGCCCCTTGGACCCCTGGATCTGGGCCAGTGGAAAGTCCGCGACTGTTTTGACTTCTTGAAAGGAATCGATTAAACAAAACCCAAGGCCAGAGGCACGAAGCTAAGACAATCCTCAAAATTTGTCCCGACGTAACACCTTGCTTTCAGTCCTTTACAAGCGGCTTGAACCCAAGTGCAAAATTGCATGATTTTGAGACCCTGACACCAAACTAATACGTAATACAGACCTTCATGAGAATTCAGTTTTGACATTTTTAGGGATAAATACAGATAACTTAAATATGACCTGGAACATTCTACGGCAGTGCATATTGTGCATATAAATGACATCCGCACTACAAATTACATGAAGTCGGACACCGCAGAAACCTAGAAGGGACACTCCCTGCAGGACAGAGCTTCTGCACACTCAATAAAGGAAGAAGTGTTCGCTGTACTCCTCAGTTTTACTACTATTTTTACACACACTATCATTGACATAGTTCTCGGTTAGAATAACATGTTTAAATTTTGTGACATTCGATAGCTACTAAAAGGGTTCCATCAGCAATAGTTGCTTTTTCCTTTTTGCACGTGAGTGGTTTTTACGAACATTTTCTGCATGCAACGTGACACGTGCCAGCATAAAATGGCGCTTCTCTCAGATAAAAGCATCTCAACATGATAGATGGATTACGTGATCTTCAAGTTAAGTTTATAAACCTTTGAAGCTAATCTGCTAATTGGGAAAAAGGATGGAATGGGATGGAGTAGATAATAATGGCTTTACATTGATCAGTCATTTTAAAAAAATAATGGTACGCTTTCACATAGCCCTAATAATTAGAAAATAGTTATTTAATACTACATAAATAATTAAAAATGACACAAGCGTCTTCCATAACTAGTATTTATCTTGATTTCTCCATGCTAAGGAATTACATTGGAAAAAATAAAAATTCACTGTCATACATTTTGTGAAGGATTCTCTCTTAGCTATTTTGTCACTGTGGAGGAGAGGGTAAAGAAAGTTACGTGACGTCCAGGCGCGGAAAAATGTCGAGACCCGAGTGCCAACAGACTATCAAAGTGGAGCGTAACCATCAGTTGGCGCGGGGCGAAGGAGGAAAGTTTTATACTTTATACTTTATACCCCCCTAAGATGGCCGGAACGGAACTGCACGAGTTTTTTAAGCTGTATGTATACCCAAACTTAAAATATGAATCTCATGTTTGCAATGTCTCATCAGCACCCACATTAATATTCTCCCCGCGGTCGCCACTTTTTGAAGTCACACTTTGGAAATATTAGGGGTAAGCATGCCTTTAGCCCAATACTGTTTCACTGGGAGCTGAGGACCCCAAGCCCCCTCCACCCGCTTGCACTGGTGACGTCGCAACTAGAGGTAAGCAACCGCCATTTCTGAGGGGAGCCTGTGCGTTCATACCGGGGTTGTCCTCAGATATGACTGAAATACTTCTCGTGGACAGCGCTTTTTACGTCACGTGCAGAACTATCCATATGATCATTTTAACTAAACTGTAACAATGACTTACCTTTTCCAATACTGTCAAGTGATCACCGTTGGTCTATTCTGTGATGTAACATTTTATGAAAAACTTTCTTTTGTACGGTTGACTCGGTCAAAATTAAATTTTAAAGATTTGCATCCTTATAAAGTGCCGAGTTGGTTTACAAAATTTTCCTAAAGGTTCTGACGAAGTTAGAAGGTTACAGAGGGGAATTGTTTCTAAAATGAAAAAATCCTTAAAACGCATGATCGTCTATCTCAAAGGTTGGAAATGTCCCTCCTTTTTGGTCTTTATGCGACTTTTTTATATTTTTTGACCAAAAACAGGAATTTTAGAATAAATATCATTAAGACGTAAGTTGTGGAATATCTTATACTTTGCTACCTCATTGGTGGACTGATCAGTGTAGTGGCTGGTAATTGGCAATAGGTGATTGGTTTAAGGGCAGTTCTGGCTACTTGAAAACTCAGGATCAGTTGGTGAAGGTTCGCAAAGTTTTGTTGTGACCACTCTTATAACACCACGTCCTTCTTTTCGAACCCTTCGATTGCATAATTAAAAAGCCCAAACCTTTTACCCATGATGGAATAGAAAGCTTCGACATCAATATTTCGGCCTAATGTTCATGTACATAACCCTGCAGTGTAGGATGACCATAACTTCAGAGAAATCATGGCCACTCCTTGGCACTTATTTTCCATACCAATTACGGGACCGCTCACCTCTCTCCAATTCCCTCGCAGTTAGCTTGAGAACCCAAGTAACTGGAACACGATACAATCTTTGTGGTTGTTCATTCCACAGCCTTGTTAAGGAATTGATTGCCTTTTCTAAAGACTTGTTTTTAAACCTTAGTCTCGAAGGTGGGACATTTTCACATGATCCAAACAAAGCACTCCTATACCCTAGCACTTCTCAGTAAAATGATCTCTTCTTTGTACGGAGGCATGCAACTGGGTACTGCCTTTGCAAATGTCCATTAAAAGTTTTGGCCACCACGACATTTACAGCTACCGTCAGTAAATTAGTTTCTTTAGTTGTTTAGCGTTTCAAATTACACAAGGACTGAGGATGTTAGCAATTCTCGAAAAAACGTTTTTGGTTAAGAACTGTAGAACAATACCACTGAGAGAATCTTCTTATGTTCGTCTTTTAGGGTTAGTTAGTTAGACAGAGTTATACGACCCAGTTTCCAACCTATTGGTTCAAGTCGAGCCGGCCACGGCCTTTTTTCCAGTTTTGGCTCACTGGCTTGTTTTCCCTAATCCATTGCTTACGCGGAGCATCACGCACAACTGCAGTAGGTTCCATTTGTAGAGTCTTTGGTATGACTCGACCTGGGAATCGAACCGGACATTCTGCGTGAGAGGCGGATGCTCAACCGTTAGACCAAACATGCGGTCTGTCGTTTTTTAGGGAGAGGATGCATAACAGTCAATATCCTGATTCGTTTCTTCAGTACTTACCGTCAAAACTTGTTCCACTCCTCCTTTTCAGATGCAGTTTGGTTGAGGATATCTCACTGGTTAACCTCTACCGTCCTTGCAAAATTGTTGTAACTATCTTTTTTTAGGCCACATTATCGCTTTATAATAATAAAAAACATGTGTTTGACAGTATTTCTTCACCCCTTAGTAAAATTTCCTCCTAGCAGTTTCTATCCAAGCGACATTGACTTCTTAAACATACCTTTCTCAGAACAGCAAACATGTCATCAAAATTCCAAAATCCACCTGCATTATCCAAATTGAATACTTCTAGCTGCATTGATGCATCACGACTTTCGAAACTTTCCTTTGTTCGGCCTAAGCAGATCTAATATCCTGTCTTAATTCTTCATAATTGGAACCTGACAATTAAACAACATGAATAATTAGCGGACGTGCACTGGTTAAAAAGAGATTTTTGATTGGCTGTTGACATTGTCTTATATCAATTGTATTCTTTGTTATGATTAGGTATTAGGTAAGATGTTAGCGCTATCGTTAGAAGGTTTGCTTAGGAAATTCCTTTTTGATGAAATGCAAGGCCCTAAATCATGGGTGAAACACAGCGGTTTCTAAAATACTTTGGCGTATGAAGAAGGAGAAGAAGTGTTGAAGAAATGAACGTTTGGTATGTTTTCATACATATGATATAGGCTAGGAGAAGCCGGGAAATAAGAAAAACCTGTTAAAAAGAGTGATAGGCACTAAAGATCGTGCCACTGGTTTATGTATATTGTACTGAACACCGGTTTCGTACTACAGCACAGAAGATAAAGTGAGTCACCATCTTAAAACTAGTCAATTTGTCGCCGTAGTGACTCACTTTATATAAAGTAAGTTACTGCATCAGTATATGGAGACAAATTGACTCAGTTTTAGGAAAAACTGTTCTGAATTTTAAGCCTAATGTTTAAGAATTTGTTCGCAAGTTATATTCATCATTTGATGCAAAAATCAAGTTAAAACCCGAAGCAACTGTATAAAAGCTAGAAGAATTGGAGTTATACTTTTAGCACTACGATTTTCAATCATTTGTAATTGTTAAGTTCGAGTCAGCTTTGTTCCCGAGAGGTCAGATGCTACCGTACATCTGCCTACAAAATTGAAATAAATATTGCATGATCATCGCTTGTCAAGCGTACCTCCTCTTACCGTACTGCATCGCCTGGACCTGCATCACTTTTGGAAAAGAGCTAACTAAATTTTAACACTTCAGTTTTTCTTAAAGTATTTAATTATAGGGAGGTAACACTACTCACCTGAACCTGATTCATACTTCCAAATAACGCTACAATGCTATGTAACTTATTGTTCTATACTCTCTCAAGGGTAGTGGTCAGGTTAGGTACAGGAAGGCAAGGGTGGCACCAGCGTGGGGGGGGGGGGGCATGTCCCCGTCGGGGAACACTGCCCCCCCCCCCCTCCGTGGGGGAAGGTCGACGGTTTCGTGGGGGAAGCCTAAAAATAGTAAAATTGGTAAAATACCTATAAGGACTGAAGTTACTGGATGGGTGATCTTGAATATATTTTGTTCCTTTTTCAACGCTATTTTAATACATATTGGAATCGAATTTCAATTACTTCTTCCTAGCTCTACAATCTCTCATTCCCTGTATCTTGTTTCATCTTCATTCCGTGCACGCAAGGTCATTCACAAACAAGACTTGTGTTGCAGACCAGGGAGCTGGAAGTTCCGCAGGCAGACGTAATAAAGGGTGGCACCAGCGGGGACCAGGGACCATGCCCCGCCGGGGAAGGCTACCCAGTGGCGTAGCCAATGGGGGGGGGGGGGGGCAGGGGGGCAAGTTGCCCCCTGGAAAATATTTTGGGGAAATTTCAAGTTGACGGTATAATAGGGAAATTTCCTATTTCTTTAAAGTTTTCTCACTATAAGTAATCGTGAAACATTTCTCATGCATAACTCGAATTTCCATGAAACGTATTTCCCCAGATCTCATCTGTGTCACTGCAGCATGAAGCGCGCTTGACTCGCGTTCCGCAGAAATGCCCTCTCTGTAGCAGCGTGAATGTTCTCTGGTACACACGCAGGGTATTTTGATCAGTTCAGCGTATACTTCGCAACACTGACAGGCTATAAGACCGGAGTACAGTATACCATCATCGAGCTAGTTCCCCTAGGTATTGTTGAGCTAATGTTATGTTCGTCAACTTGATACACTATTTGATAATACGTTGCTAATAAATAGTAACATGATCATAGCCTCGTGAACGAAATATTCCCTCATTTAATCATCAAAATTTTCGTTTGTTTTCGTTCCACAACCATTATATTTATATTCGATTTAAGGATGTCAGCAATAGGCCTACATACCGGTAGGCCTTAGAGTTTCCAACATTTCGTTTTTATGTATATATTGTGAACAAATTGTCTCCTTAAAAGTTTTTCAGGACAAGAAAAATATGGCATTCGAAGCACGCAGTAATGAGGCACAGGGAGTGTCATTTCCTGCAATCTAGGGGCGTTTTTAGCAAAATTTTTCCTGCCAGGACGCTCCGCGCGAACCGATGGTCGCGCTCCGTGTATCACTCTCATCCGTCACTAAAGTTGACAACGCCCTGGGTTAGGTTAGGCGAGGTTTAACAGCCCAGTTCCAAACCTATTGGTTGACAGCGCCCTGGGTTAAGTTTAAGCATTTAATGGCCTCTCATCCTACAAGCTAGTACCGGGCAGGTTATAGACTGATCTTACTCTGTGTTTAACCATGGACGGAGCTAAAAACAATAGCTTACCGTTGCCTAGACGTAATAACCCTGCAAACCTGGAAAAACGCATGATGTTTACCTTATTTTTAAATGACTGGTTCGAAAAATTAATCTTTTTAATCTGTTCGTAAAATCAATCTAATTAATCACTGGGGATGGGGGTGACAACGGGCCCATGATGACATTGTCTTAATCCTATGTATATAGTAGGCAGCTTCAGGATCTTGTAGGCCATATACTCACTATACACGGTCCTTACTCCAATTGTTTTCACAAGCGGGATGATCGGTGGAAATTTAAACCTTGAAATTAACTTTCTTCTGACAGCATTTTTTTTATCCAAACAGTCTTTTAATGCCATAACTATTCTTCTGCAAGTCTTACAAGCACAACCAAACCCTTTTTGTTCACTGAAATCTTCCGGAAAGGGTCAAAACGTTTGAATGAAATCACCAACTTTTTCGCGCGGTAGAATGTCCATATTTTACTATGTGACTTTGAAACTTTGTTTACAACAATATGCCAATGAGTGTAACTGTTGCGTCAATGTGGGCAACTTGCACAGTGGACTTACCATAGGGACTTATACTAAACGGCAAACACCTTACATTCTTAGTGACGTCACAATAATATGCATGAGCGTTTTAATGTAACAAATATTTCGAACGCTACAGTAAATATTCGCAAGTTGCAAAGTTGATGATTTTATTCCAAATTTTCGGACCTTTTTAGCGGTTTCAAGTCATCACAAATAGTTGCAATAGTTGAACAGGATTTGGAAAAGGTAATTTATGATAGCAAATTAACAAACGCCAAAAAATTGATGGTCCGAGAATGATACAGTAAAACATCATTTCTAAAATTTTGAAAATAATTTGTATGAATCACGGGTTGTTCCTTGGCCACATATTGATTTTTGCATTCAAGCCAGGTGACCATCTGACTTACCATCTCAGACTGCAGCTAATAAAACACAACATGTCATTATGTGCAGAGAGTGCAATTAAGAAGTCATTAAAATTTGTTCAAGAGACATCAAATTAAATTTCAAGAAAAATTCTTCCTCATCCCGAGTTTGAAGAAACATGGGATCAGCTATCGGTTAAGTGGCTTTATCTGCATCTTTCACCATTTTCAAAAAGGGGGCTAGATGAATGTTGTATTTTATGGTTTACAAAGTATAAGGTCATTCCCATAGAGCCACTTCCATGCTGTGTTGCAGTGTAGCCATCCATTTAATAAAGAATTCCTGGATTAAATTTCTTACTTTTGGTATGATGGGAATAACTACTGTACGATAAATGTTAAAGTGTGTATTAAGCTGCCACTATATGGTGCCACATATAGTGTACTATGAAAAATATGTCGATTTAAACTTAAGTCATAACCACTTTTACAAAACTTTGAGCAACTTTTGGATGATATGATAGTGTTTGTTACAGAACTGTTTAAAAAATCGTACTGATGTTACTGTATGAAAACTTCTTTCGCAATGGAGCATGCTGGCACTGTTCTTGATATTTTCACATCAGTCATCATCGCACCCATTTGAGCTATCTCTCTTTCAAAGTTAAAATTTATTAAAAGAAACAATTTTATCCAAGTCAGTCAAGATGGGGTAGTCATATTGCAAAATTATATTCTGAACTTAATATTATCTCTTTGAAGGAAAGGAATGATTTTCTCTTCATGGTTTTTCAGCTTACAGCATATGAAGTTGATATTTTTTAGATCATTTAATTTTGGCAGGGTTCGTCAGAGTCAAGCAAGAGTGAAAATTCACAGTCAAATGAGATGGACGATCAAGGGATGGATAAAGGAGACACCCATGCAAATGTATCAAAAGATGAGGAAAATATTCAAGTACACTCTTAAAACGTTGGGTAAAATATCCGTTGGTTAAAGAAGTTTATGAAATGTGTTGGTTAAACTTTGCCCAACTTTGGGGCTAATTGGTGCAATGTTTACACGCTGGGCATAGTTTTTGTTGAGTCAAAATAATTGCTTAAGTGTTGGTCAATCTTTGCTCAAATAATGGTTAAATTTCCCCTTCCATGCACGCGTATACTGTTATACCCAACTGACTGGTCAAAATGACGATAAGATTTTATCCTACAGTTGAGCATATTTTCCCTTTACCCACTTGTTGGGTAACTTTTTGCCAATTTGTTGGGTATATTGTTGGTTGCAGTGTTGTCACCAAACAACAGTGCACTTGACCCGATTTGTTTCACAATTCTTGTCATAATCAGACCATGGTACCATAATCTGAAAATTCTCTTTGGCATCTTTTATATTGGCCAAACAGCTAAACTCGTACATTACTTTAGACCATGAAATCGATCTCCATTTCCATAAAATTCTGTAAACAGTACTACGAACTAGAACACATTTGTGTGAGATTCCATGATTCGTATTTGGCGCAAAACTGCTATCCAATGAGAGGTCAGGATCTGGGATATTCTCTTTCACGTCCGAATGAGCGTTTATATATTATTATTTGAAACCTTTCGGCATAACAAGAAACCTGTCTCATAACCACGATAACAGTGTATGCGAGCTACGGACCAGCTAATTCTCATGCAGCCCTTGTGTTCACATTTATGCATTGATGAAACTACAATACTTCATCACATCATTAACACACATCATTTTACAGTGCCTTTTAAAAATACAGTGCCTTTTAAAAATGATAGTTTTGGATGTACCTATACGAAACTCAGTGACAAACCAAATAGGTTATTAAGCCAGGGTTTTTTAACCGGGACCGATGGGTTGCCATAACCAGGGAGCTGCAGTGGCAGCTCCCTGCCATAACCTACAGCCTAACGTTTAAAGAAAGCACCAATGTTTAGGGAAAAGATGATTAACATATAACCAACATTTGGTTAATGCATTTGCCCAACAGTTTAATAAAAGAAGTGCCCAACAAGTGGGTATGTTTTAAAATGCTAATTTACCAAACAGTTGGGTAATCTCTTGCCCAACAGTTGGGTTCAAACTTTACCCAATTTGGTTGGTTAAAGTTTTGCCCAACTGTTTAGGTTGTTGAATAGATGCCCAGTGTTGGTCAAAAAGTTGGGCAAAATTTGCCCAATTTTTTTAAGAGTGTAAGTAAAACAAAATTGAGAAAGAATTACTAACTTGAGTCAGTACAGTTATTACTCCATTGGTTTAAAGGAGATATAATATCCACAAAAGTACAGTTTAAAAGGTTTCCATCAAGGGTTTAACAAGTTTGTCACACATCATATCACATACTACAAACTGAAGCTGATTCCGTAATTATGGATAAGGTCCTTGACGTTGTTCCCCTCCATCGACTTCTATACAAACTTGACTTTTATCGACTTCCTCTTGCTTTTCCTCTTGTACATTAGGAATCTACTGAACAACCTTACTTCAACAGTACAACTTTTTGATGATTGCATCATTTATAGGACTATCACTATTGACCCAGATGATGACCATCTTCAAACTGACTGTTACCGACTGTCAGAATGGGCAAATATGTGGAACTCATACGTACTTAGGTGTAAACCTATCACATAACCCCATTGAACCGAATGCATGATCAAGTAGTTAGAGCGCCCGACTTGCAGTCGGGGGGTTCGGAGTTCGAATCCTGGCCAGGTCATACCGAAGGCTTTAAAAACGGAACCTTATGCCAATGTGCTTGGTGCTCAGCATAAACATTGGAGTAGGAAACACAAGCCAGTGAGCCAAAAGTAGAAAAAAGGTTGTGGCCCACTCGACTTGTACAGTTGGAAACTGAGCTGTAAAACTCTATATAACTGACTAAAACATTGGTGACATGACCACAAAGGGAAATCGTAACTCAGCACTCAATCCTAATGTCAAACCCTTTGGTAATCAGGGGTTCTGTCCAAAACCAACTTTAAGGCTATGCCATATTTAATCATATTGATCAGTTGGTTCATCTTTTACTTTGTTTAGTTCAGTTTTTCATAGGGAACATAATTTATAATTGTTGTTTGGACATAATCAACCTTCTTTGGATCATGAGATGACCCTATAGCATCCTGAAAAAATTTGTCTGAAAAAATCAGCATTTTGAGATACAAATAAAACTTTTCATACACACCTTAATTCCTATTTTGAGGCCAGATTTTGAAAAGATGGGCACAAATACAATTGTGTAAAACTACCGATTTTCAGCTTTGTACCTCATGCCAATTATGCGTGTGAACTGCTATCTTTCCAAACTTAGAAAAAAGGAAATGAGACCCGCAACTGTTGATTAAGGGATTTGTTAGTCATATTCAATGGGCTGTAACTTCCTATACATGGACAGAGCATACTATCCGTAAATTGTCGCCACGTACTTGTGAGTATAGGAAAAGCAAAATGGCTGTCTGCTATGGTTTTGTGTGTGGACGCTTGGACTTGCTGAAGTACTTCAAATCAACAGATTTTGCAAGAAACGTGAAATATTTTCAAAATAGTACAAGGTAAGGTCAAAATCACTACACATATTGCAGGACTACAGTATGATATTTTATCTCATTCCAGTTAAACTTTTGTTTAACATATCACAGAGTCGTTGCCAAATCATACAAATTATAACTTCACGGCAGCCATATTGGTGCACCTTTTTGTCCCAGTCCGTGGCGACAACTTACGGATAGGTTAGTTAGTTAGATGGAGTTTTACACCCTAGTTTCCCACCTATTGGTTCAAGCAGGGAGTTGTTAGAAGGATTGAGATACAACGTTCTATAAGCTCTTTAAATCAATGTTCGTTTCCAACGGTACTCTTCCCTTTCTCTCTTTCATTCTCTCAATTCTCTTTTCAGTGCCTTAAATTACTAAGATCAGTGATATATTGTCAAAGTAACAATGAAAAGAGACACGTCTTACGTTGCACCCGTCAACTTTTTGCTGCCAGACGTCATGCAAAAATATGAAATTTTAACTCTTCGTCGTCACACTTAATGTCACTTCATTTTAAGTCAGCAAAGAATTTCTTTTCAACTTACTTTCCAAATATGTTTCTTAAGGATAGGAAAATATGTTAAAATCTGAGTGAATTGTGTAGATTTAAACAATTTTTTCCAGCAGATGACGCAGATGACGTATTAAAATTGTGGAGGCACAATTGAAGTACGCCTTTTAAATGCTTGTTGCCAGTCGTTTAACTGAAAATCCTAATTAAAGCTTAAACATTGGCGGAAACACACCTCACTTCAAAGTATGTATAAACAATGGCCTTTGTATTTGGATTATCTGGAAAAGAAAGGAGGGGATCACCATTAACAGTGTTTAATCTACAGAGACTTAACAATAAGAACAAACAGACCTGTCAATGAAATAGTGGTGCCTGGAAAGAATCTAACCATTTTCCAGTTCATATTGTCTGGCAATTTCCTGAGTTGTATCTCCATCCTAACAACTCCCTGGTTCAAGCTGAGCCGACCACGGCCCCTTTTCCGGTTCTGGCTCACTGGCTTGAGGACGTACGGGTTACGTGCTCTGTCCATGTTATAAGAAATCTATGGCTGTAACTGAAAATCGAAGTAAACTCTGATCAGTCTGATGCAACGTTTCGTTTGGTATAGTTTGAGATATAAATGTTCATCGAAATCTGAGAGGGTCATCTGGGACCATATTGGCTTATTTGATCTTATATCAACTATCTAGCAGAAAAGCAGTACAACACACAATAATGAATAACGGGCATTCACTAGTGGTCAGGAGAGTCATGTTCACTTGAAAATGATATATGCAACTATACAAGGCTGAAGAGATTGATGGCCGGTTGTGACATCATCTTCGATATTTTCTTCTGTGCTACTTTTAAAAAAGCCATGACTGTCTGATTGCTGGGAAAATGATAATTCCAATATTTGAATGGTTTGTAATATTGAATGAAGCAAGATGTACATAAGATTTTTGCCTTTTCACTAAATTTTTGAGGAAAAACCTGTTGCATTTATTCAGCGATTGCACTGATGTTTTAAGGATATTTTTAGAGGAAGTTTCACGCCCTTCAACCTCTAACATTTCAATTGAATCTTAAACCTTTAGGGTGTATAGTAGTATAATCATATAAAAATACCATTTTTTCGGATACAATTTTCACAGACCTTTGGAAAGAATCTGCCAAGGGAGAGGATAGAGGAAGTTGCGGTTGAGTTATTAAGAAGACAGCCTGATTTTCTAGCTGATTACAATAACCATGAAACCTTGATACCGCTCCACGGTGAGAAGATGACCTGCCACAGTCAGAGGATGACCCTCCACCTGACAATGCACGCAACTAGTGTAAGTGTGGGAATTGTCGTGATAAGCCGACAGCAATAGAAAACAATTGTTGCAAGCTTGCGGAAGGCATGTGTTTAACTTCAAGTTGGGCATTCGAAGATCTCTGCTTAAATGCCAATGTCCTTGATGTTAATATGAGAATTATCTAGGACTAACTTGCAAATGAGAAAGACCGGTCTAACTCTAATTACAGGCATTATGCCTATAGAAACTATATTTATTATCGATTTGGAAGGATCGGCAGAAGAAACACGCTTGCAAGCCCGTCATGTTGTGTACTGGCTATTCGCAAACGTTATCCATCCACGAATGGAGTCTACACAGGCTTTGTTACAAGGGAAAACCATCCTGCTTGAATGTTTTCAGTTAATATTCCAACATCTTTCTTTTTCAGAATCTTTTTTTGCAGTTCATGTCTTGTAACAATTTTTATTCCTTATTATTAAACTTTAGTGTTTGTGAACAACAAATGAATTTAAATCATTTGTCTTACTTTTTGCTGTATTGAAAAGTAATCTCCTGGTGATATCTATAACTTTTTGATTGGTTTATGGTTATCATTGTGATTGTAATGAACCGTGTTTCAATTATATGGAGATGCAGGTTATAGTATTACTGTAAATCACTATTTTTCAAGCGTTTCCCAATCCATAAGGTTTTCTGTTGGACACAAAACTAAAAATTCATGTATCTTTATTACAGCCGCGTACTTAAACTGTGCTCTATTTGAAGGTGAAGAAAAGGATTTTAAGTATACACTGAGTTTGTATTGAACTAATTAAGTCTAAGCTGTAGGCCTACAGTTTTGAAGGCTTTCATGTACAAAGTAAACTGATGATCTCCAAGCTGTACAGTTTCAACATAGGGGTATATCAAACTTTTACCACACACACCAAGGGCAAGAATGTTTTTGTTTTTTTGATCTCTGTGTGGTGTATGTTGCTACACAAATCTGTTCCACAGTTTTTTTTTTTGTGTGCACAAAGATGTTTAACAACCAGATTTCTTTCACATAACAAATAAGTTGTTTTTATTGCTGTGAGGAGTTTTTTTATTATGTCCAATTAGCAATTATTGCAACAGTCATGTAATACTTCAAACTTATTGTGACCAAATAATTTCGTTTCGCATTTTGCAGTTGTTTTTCCATCGCACACTGCCGACTGTACTGTATGTGGTGACATTCAGCTAAAAATGGCTTAAAAACATCTGCGAAACAACAGCAAAACGAATTTCAATAAGCAACTTGTTTTTGCCTTGTTGTGTAGCTTCCTAAAGATGTGTGGTTTTGACATGGTTTTTATTTACAAACTGCTTTATTACAGTATCTTTAGTCTGTCTTGTTTAAATGCAAGTTTGTATCTTCAAACTGCTTGATTATCTCCAATTTGTATTTAAAAACAAGCTTGGCAGTTTTGAGTTTTAGGTATAAAAGTTTTATGTACACATTCTTGAATCATCAAGAATTTACATATTTTGTATTTGTTGTTGCTGAAATTATGCATTACACCACTATAAAACTCCTTGCAGTATTTTGCCCAGTCTGATTTTGCTTGTAACAGGTGCTAACTTCTGGGTATCTGCAACAGCGTGAACAATTCTTTTTATGAAGCTTACAGTATGTCGTTTGGAATATTTGTCAGTATGTATTCCTAGGGATCATGCACTGGATTTGGAATTTTTAAATTCAGCAGGGAAACATGTTTGGCAAGATTATTTTAAATATTCTGACTCTAGAATGTTTAAAATGTCAACTCAAAATAATTGCTTCCTTATGTTGAAAGTGCTGTCCTTTAAGAAGGACTTGTTGGCATAGTCTAAGGCAGCACTATTGACAAGTTAACAACACATATCATGGTACAAGTATCAAACAAAATCTTTATCATTTGATGGCTCATTTGAAAAAAGACTGACACTATGTGCGGATTGTCATCATTGTATACATGACAATTTTTTAATAATACCATTTGTGATGAGAGAAAATCAGCATGTATATTTAGTGAAACAAATGACATTTAGTTTTTGCCAATTCTATTTCTTTAAATCTTTTTTCTGGGAACCAGGGTGGAAGTTCTGGTGCACCATTACCTTTCATTTCCTCTTTGTTATTTTGTTTGCAACCTTGTTGTTTGTGAGGGTGTTATTACGTGCCTATGTGTAATTACGTGTGTAATGAACTCCTTTCATGCCTGCTTCCCCACAACTTTTTGTTCTTGCGTATGTAATGTTTGTCACTTTGAGAAAGGTTGTGTAATATAACAGTACAGAAATTGATCAATAATAAATAAGTTGTCAATCTGCATTTCCCTTTAGCCCTTAAGTTTCATTTTTAATGAATAGTCTGTGACCCAGAAAATAATGGTGAACTTGAGAAGTAAAGACTAGTCATGTTGCTATTTCTGCAGGTGAAGTACTGAGTCCACCTCATGCAGTTAATATGCTACTGTATGTGCCCATCAGGCATAGGTTGACAGGTTATCATTCAGAGATTGTAAAACAATGCAGATTTTGCAGTGACGTCACATTAAGCATATATTTCATGCACAGCATCTATGGGTACAGTCATAACAAGGACAGAGAGGTGAGGCGGCAAATCCATTCAGCAGCTTACATAAGTATCCATTCGTAATATACAAACAAAATTAGTGCAATGCAAATATCAGTATCATAGCAATTTCCATAAACTGAAATCTGGAATTTGTAACATTTTCATAGTGCGTCCCATAAGACCGTAGTAATGTAAATGGTGCTGCTTTAAGGGCGTGACAAGTTTGAAGCCCCCACCCCCTCTCCTCCCTAGTCTCATAAGCATTTGGATATTGCAATTTCTTATGGTAACCTTTTTCGACATTATAAAGCAGGAACTTCCACCCCGCTGTACATTTATCCACAAATACAGTTTCAATAAATGCAATCTACCGGTAAATATCTTTCCCATTGAGATGTCCCTTTTTAAAGTATTCCCAGATGATTCAGAAAGACTTCGTAGACTGGGAGCTCAGGGTCTAACCTAGGTGGAAAGGTTACCAATTTTCATGTGTATTTCAATTTTGCCTGTGTACTGGCAGTCTCGCGATCACAGTGAATGGTTCTGGTCAAGAAAGGGGCCCTAAACTAGGCCAACTGAAACTGACTAGATATTATTTCAAGTTGCCCCAGATGTGCAAAATTCGTATTTGGTTTAGTAGTAGAGCATCCGCCTCTCACACAAAAAGGCCCGGGTTCGATTCCCTGGTTGATTCATAATAAAGATTTTAAAAATTGAACCTACTTGACTTGAACCAATAGGTTGGAAACTGGGCCGTAAAACTCCCACCTAACTCACTATCCCAGAAAAACAAAAATCACCAATGCCAGAGGAATTAGGCAGTAGGTTGGGACAGCCAAATGCCCAAAAGTTCCCTCTCCACAGACCTAGGCAAGCCTAGCTGGTGAAGTAACCAGATAAACACTACTGGATGTTGTTTAAAATTGTGTCAGCTGTAAGACATCACAAATGCCAGATGAACTGGGTGGCAGGTTGGACCGGACAGCAAGACACCCCAACGTTTCCCCTCCAGAGAACTCTGCTAGCCTAGCTGATCAAACAACCCAACAAACCCTTCTGTACCCTGTTTACAATGGGCTCAGATGTATGACATTTCAAATGCCAGAAAAATTGGTTGTTGGGTTGGAACAACCAGATGCCCAAAAGTTCCAGCTCCCCAGAACCATGCTAACCTAGTTTGTAAGGTAACAAGATAAGTGCTGGATATTATGGTATGGTACCGCATGTAAAGACTTTGTAGCTTCCATATTCTGCGCAATGAGACAAGATCAATTTTCAATGACACTGCAAAGCCAAAAACGAATAAAATCAGTACATACATCCACATTTTCACAGAAAGTTTAAGTTGTGGGTTTATAGTCTTTAACACACGCCTAGCACCAGTCCCTGTTGACTTCATAAATTAACTTCCCTGGTCATCTGGCCTTAACATTCCTGAATCCCTTCTCAACTCCCAGTAGCTGTTGACCGAGAGCCGTTATCCGCACTCGGGATTGAAACTTTTAGATAAATAACCACTGTCTGGCAAGTTCCAACGAAAGATGGGTGGACTAAAAGATTGTAAATAAAGTGTCTTGTCCAAGAACACAACACACCTTCCCGGGGGGGGGGGGGGATTCAAACCATTCGCCCCACCAACGCCCTAACCACTAGGCCAATGTGACTCACAATTAATTTTGGTTTCTAAAAATAAGACGTTCAAACAAACTTCTTTAACACTACGTGTGGTGAGCTACTAAAAAATAAAGAAGTGTAACGAAATTGCATTGTGGCTTTTGTAGCCCCCGTGTAGTCGATCCAGCTGTTATCAATACTGAAAGCCACGGCACCCACATACCTGACGAACACCTAGTGAAGCCTCTTTCCCTGACCTCCTTGGTTCTTTTACTTCACGGGTAGGCGGTCCGTGGTACCCATTGAAGCACACGGTGAACACGAAAATAGGGGTAGAGTTTTAGGTTTCCCGCCCACTGATTGGGTAACAGTCTACTAGCGCAGCGCACTTGGGGCTCAGATGATGTTCGGATATAAAGCTACCACGAAGAGGAAAGCAGGGTCTGGCAGACCGAAGATCTCACTGAAGACGTCCACGTGCTAGCCTGCGTAGCGCCTCTGTGGCTGCAGCCCCCTTTAGGCTGCCGCCCCTCAGACCCTGCCGGCGATGGTCAGAAATTCCGTTCAATGAGCCCAGAAGTTGATCGTCTTAATATTCATGAGCACTCACCACAATTGGTCTATTCCTGAGGTAGGCCGTGCTCAACGACTAAATCTTGGCAATGCTACGTTGAACACAACGACGTTTAAACCAAACAAAAACATAGCCTTATTACGTCCGTTAAAAGCTTTTAATTTAGATGGAAGTCTTGATCATGGACAGCCTCTTTCAAACAATAACAGCTTTCATCAAAGATTGGATTTAAAAACAGTAATCTTTTGTTGAAAAGTATCGAACTATCTTTTCCCGTGGCTGTGGGATCGGTTGTTCTTAATTAACCGCTGTTGCGTGTGTGCACGCTTGCACGGTACCACACAATACCTGTGTCGAATAACATCGACCACAGTGACTCCGTGTACTGTTGTACAATGGTGCAAGTGTTTGCCTGTTACATAAACATTAACAGCCTTGCTTCAACCAATCCACGTGGAGTTATGTAAACGAAGTTTCCGTAAGTTTTCTACGCAGTTGAACAGATTTGATGCCCAACGCCGGCGGACTTTGATTTTTTTCGTAGCGATGAGCTGGACGAAAAAATTCGTCCGCTTCGCGGGCTATCCACGTGCACGCTGTTCAATAACAATTAAAGTATCAGAGTTGAGGCCGAATAACAGCTAATATTTTTGGGAACGAGGCGACAGGCGACAGTTACGATTTGGTAAGAAAGAGTGAAGGGCTGGAATATTAGTAAGGAAGGGCAAAAGTTAAGTAGCGGTACTCCGCTATCTGTCTTAGAAATTGTGTAAGCTTCGGTAAAAATCACCGCCAAGAGCCGGAGTGGTTTAATTCACACCATACGAAGAACCGGGAAGGCGTGGAGTTATTAGGATTACTTGAATTACGAAACCGTGTTTTAGGACGGCATTATGATCTAAGAGGTTAACTAAAAGGGGTGTATGTTATACTCCAGGCAGGGAGTTGTTACTAGGTTGTGTTATATTATTGAAGAGCTGCCCTACGTGTTATATCGTTAGGTCAACCCCGTATGTGTTATATCATTGAAGATCTGCCCTATGTGTTCTATCGTTGGGTCAACCCCGTATGTGTTATATCATTGAAGAGCTGCCCTATGTGTTCTATCGTTGGGTCAACCACGTACGTGTTATATCATTGAAGAGCTGCCCTATGTGTTCTATCGTTGGGTCATCCCCGTATGTTTTATATCATTGAAGAGCTGCCCTATGTGTTCTATCGTTGGGTCAACCCCGTATATGTTATATCATTGAAGATCTGCCCTATGAGTTCTATCGTTGGGTCAACCCCGTATGTGTTATATCATTGAAGATCTGCCCTATGTGTTCTATCGTTGGGTCAACCCCGTATGTTTTATATCATTGAAGAGCCGCCCTATGTGTTCTATCGTTGGGTCAACCCTGTATGTGTTGTACCATTGAAGAGCCGGTGTATGTGCTTTATCGCATAGGCTTTCCTGTATGTGTTATATCCTTGAAGACAAGCAGACGTGCTATATCGTAGGGCGTGCCCGCCTGTGCTATACTAACCTGGAGCTGGCTTAGGTACGTGTTATGTCGACGGAGAGCTGGGTCGCAAGTGTCCATATGATTTAAAAGGGGGAGGTCTAACTGCGGATGTGTGCAGTGAGTTGTTATCATATCAAGACATTTATTTCGTATTTCGGGCGTTCTGGAAGGCAGAGGCGCACAGACGTACAAGGCACCGGGTGAGAGGCAGCCCTCTTAGACGCTGGGCCTTCTGCTAGAGAAAGGGGGAAGCTGTAGGAACCAGGGCGTAGTTTCAAGTGGTCCACCCTTCAAAGACGTATAAAGTGGGATGTTGGAGCCAGGAGGCAAGGTTTAGGACACTCCGACAATTTGAGGGCCGGGACCACATCACTTGTTGAGCCAACGGGGAGTCGGCTGGTACAAGGCCCACGTGCTGATCGCTTTTAAAATTGTATCGTTTTACCGTTTCTAAGTGTAAATAGCATTATCCTATATTAGGATTTGACTGTAATTGAATTATCAGAGTTCATGAATAATTATTTGAGGAACTTTAGAAACTTGTGTCCTGTCCATTTTTACGTGTGTGTGTGTTAAAAATATCCACTCTACAGCCTATCCCCGGACCGCACTTTAACTTTTAACGGCGCGTTCCAAATTGGTGGCAGCGGTGGGATAGGCCAGGAATATTATTAATATTTTCTTGTATTTAAGATGGAGCCAGAGCCGAATTACCCTGATGGAGACCACGTAGGATCACAGGGCTCGTGGCAGGTAGTAGATGACTGATGTGAAGACGACCTAATCCAACTGTCCCCCGACGTACCCCCAGTCCACATGGCAGGCGTGAGGGTGATTTTCATGGCAGGCGTGAGGATGATGCCGAGAGAATTGAACACTCGAGAGATGTTGGCATTGAGCTAGGCAATGGAAGAGTTCCCCCCGACGAAGGACGCTTGAGGGAAGCCCAGGGTTCTGGAGAGGGAGTGAGGACGTATTCCCCAAGGAATCCATTTAGGAGGTACGATGGTCAAGACGAAACGTTGGGAGTGATGAACCACTTATCAGGAATGAGGTTTGGCAGGAAGCCAGGAGATGGTTATCCAGGACGAGGGAATGACAAGTTTACAGCAGGTGGGGGCATTGCCACAGGAGAGAGAGCTGGAATCCGTCCTGCTATGTATGATGGTAGCTCATCATGGAGAGATTACCAGGCCCAATTTAAAATTGTTGCCGAATTGCATAGGTGGAGTGTGTGTTAACAATATCCACTCTATAGCCTATCCCCGGACCGCACTTTAACTTTAAGCGGCGCGTTACAGTAGGAAACCAGCATTTCAATTTCAATTTCTTATCGTCCAACTTGTACAATTTCCAATAAACAATAGCAAAATTTATTAACAAAGAAATGAGAAATGTGGATAGGAAAAGTATTTATTAGTAGTGAAATAGAAGGCAAAAAATAAAAATCAAGAGGATTTATACAGCACAGATATCCAAAAGCAATTATTTATACTAAACTTATTATTGGTACCCTGTATAAGAACAGCAAATTGAAATACAAGACGCTTGTGGTTTATTTTCCAGTTGGCTCAAAACCATGCTCTAATTTTGTGCCCTTTCCTCTCGTTCAGAGGTACGAAATGGTCAGGAGTAACTAGAGTAGCATAGCTACTATTGCTCAACCCTCTGATGTTACCTGTTTAGTTTTTAATTTATCTAAAAAAAATCATGGTGTACACTTAACAAGTTAACATAGACCCAGACAACTCTAGTTCAGGTTTCCAGAATCTAAGCACTGTTCACTTAGCAGTTGGACTGTGTCAGGGGTAAATCTCTACAGCTAGTTCATCCCCTTTCGTGATATAATGCTGTCAATAAGGGCAGAGATCAGCACTTAAGTCACTGACTATCGTACATACGACCAGTTTGTGTAGGACAGTGCCATAACAAATTGGTAAAAAAAATGCCAAATGTCTCCCCCCCCTCCCTCAATCCCTCTCTCCCTTCCCATCATTTTCATCTGTTTTCACCTCTCTCCCTCCCGAGCTCACTCCTCTGTGAAATTTGTAGGCAAAAAATGAAATACTGGAAGACACTTTAATACACCATCCGTTTGAAGTTGAAAGGCTGATAAGAAATGCTGATTTGTGTACATTCAAATTGACATCATTCCAAATTCTAAAATGTCATGTGTGAGTAAAGATCATAAATCCACCACCACTCGAGCTTGACCAGGGAAACAAACTTTTGGTGATGAGCCAAATAGCACTTCCATGGATGACCAGTGACCCCACAGTATGCAATTGTCCTCACACGGCAAGGAAAGATCTGTGTAATGGCAGCTCCCTGGTAATAAATAAAAAAATTACCAAAGGATAAGTAACTAGCTTACTGGGAACTGGTTTGTACACAGTGGACAGAAGCAGTTACAAAAATACGCCTATATGCTAACAATGCCTCCACTGGAATTTTGCTTCTTTCCAACCTTTTTCCTTGAGGCAAAAAATGATTAAAATGTTCAAGAATTACCACTTTTCCTCGGTTTATCATGTGGCTATATACCAAATATGAAAATTATCTATCGCTCCTATCTTGAGATAACGTGTTTGCAAGCTATTAGGAAGTTTTCGCAATTTAATGGCAGGTGACTTCAAATGACCTTTGACCTCTACCAAAAGCAGTAGACTTCTTCCTCTCAACATCACAAATCTATATACCCAAACATGAAAAGTGTCGGTCACTCCTATCTTGAGATAATGTGTTTACAAGCCATTTTCGACATTTTCGTAATTTTTACTACAGGTGACCTCAAATGACTTTTGACCTCTCCCAAAAACAATAGGTTCTTCCTATCGACATCACGAATCTGTATACCAAATATGAAAAGCATCTGTCGCTCCTATCTTGAGATAATGTGTTTACAAGCCATTTTCGACATTTTCGCAATTTTTACCACAGGTGACCTCAAATGACTTTTGACCTCTACCAAAACAATATGTTCTTCCTCTCAACATCACGAATCTATATACCAAATATGAAAAGCATCTGTCGCTCCTATCTTGAGATAACGTGTTTACAAGCTATTTGGCCGTTTTCGGAATTTAATGGCAGGTGACCTCAAATGACCTTTGACCTCTACCAAAAACAATTGGCTTCTTCCTCTCAACATCACAAATCTATACACCCAAATGTAAAAAGTGTCGGTCACTCCTATGTTGAGATATTGTGTTTACAAGCCATTTTCGACATTTTCGCAATTTTACCGCAGGAGACCTCAAATGACCTTTGACCTCTCCCAAAAAATTAGGTTCTTTCTCTCAACATCACGAATCTATATGCCTAATATGAAAAGTGTCGGTCACTTCTATATGGAGATATCGTGTTTACAAGCCATTTTCGATATTTTCCCAATTTTACCGCAGGTGACCTCATATGACCTTTGACCTCTACCAAAAACAATAGGTTTCTTTCTTTCAATATGACAAAACTATATACTAAATATGAAAACCGCCAGACATTCCTGCCTTGAGATTTCGTGTTTACAAGCACGTGTCACAAACACATACATACATACATACACACATACATACACACATACATACACACATACACGACATCACCATCGAATAGATTCCTTGCCTGCCTAGGGCAAGGAATCAATAAAACGAGTGAGTGGTCCTAAGTATAATTTAATAGGTAGAGCTCCTATCAGTATTTTAAATCAGTGGGAAGCATGAAATAGATCTTTGCTTTTCCTGAAAACAAAAATAGCATTTGACATTACTGAAAAAAAAACCAGAAAGCAAAAGTGCTTTCTTGTTCTGGTGCCTCTTGTTTTACTTGAATGATAATAGTTGACAGAGAGGGTGGCACAGGGACAGCTTTCAATGCCAGAGGAACTGGCGGCATTTTAACCCCTAGTGACTCCCCCACATGAAAGTTGCGCAGCTAGGATGAACCAACTAACTTTTTTTGGATGGGAAAGACCTTTTGAAGTCTGAAACCAGTAAAAAATATCAAAATATCCCTTAAATTGTTTGCACATCTTAGAGGTCACCTGAGGTCGAACCAAAGTCAGTGATCATAAAGAAATTTCTTGATGATCACATTACCGCAACTCCCCACTGTATTCAACATTTGTATCTCCAGTTATTCAGAAATAATGCATTTGGAACAAGGGTAAACCAACTGACTATTTTGATCGGAAATTCGGAATGTACCATAGAGGTCTGAACTGGATTTAAAAATATCAAAAGCACTCAATTTTTTTGCAGGTCCTAGAGACCGAAGCAAAATTTCTTGACAATCACAATAGTGGCACTCCCAACTGTATACACTTCTATCTTAAGTTATTTAGAAATAACGCATTTTGACCAGCGAAAAACAACACGTGAAGGTCGTGCAGAGGTCAAAAATAGAAAAAAAATCAAAACTTTTGCACATCATAGAGGTCACCTGAGCTCAAAAAGATGTGAAATACCAAAAGGGGTCAGAAAGACGTGAAATGGAAAGGCGAATACAACATTACTTGCTACTCCCAACCCCAACTGACTTTTCTGTTTCAAGTTATTATCAAAACAGTCGGTTTGACCAACAATTTACATTCAATGAGCTCAGAACACATGACTGTTTGGTTAAGAAGTAATTCTCCAAACCATCCGCTACAGTGCCAGTATCTTAGAATAAGAAATATGTCAGACCTTGCCAATGGCAGTTAGTGCGTTTTGATATTTTGTGGGTTTTTGACCTATAACTGACCACAGTTGATCCCTTGAGCTAAAAAATCGGTAGGTGCACAACTTGACACCATGGGCTACAAGTTACCATTCTTACCACATTTTCACCATGACCAGTTTCTGAGGAGTTGCGGTTACACATAAAGCGTTTCACACACACGCACACACATAAATATGCCAAAAGGACTGCATAGGTTTCTGATGCTACATCAGAACCAACGGAAAACTTCGTTATCATTGTTTGTCTGACTGAAATCTTGATCTGTGACTAGCAAGAAGAGATTCTAGAGTGGGCTTTGGAACTGAGGCTATGTTACGCTGAATGTTTGTTGGATCTGAGTCAAGTAGCACTGCCCTTTGCGATAAGTGACCAGGATTATCTTCACGCATCAGGAATACAGATCTCATCAAGACTGGCAAGCATCCATAATCCTCGGGTACATGTACCCTCTGAGGAGCCCATTTGTTTGTCCTCTTACTGAATCTGCAACGGTGAACAGGCCTGCCATCTTGGGTGGTGAGGTAACCTCTGTTGAGGTGGTAATTATGATCTAGCGCCCTGATAGGAATATGAACACCTCTTGCTGGCGTACACCAACATATGATCATGGAAGCTTTCCAAGTTGCCAGTGTGACGGAAGTTCTTGTAGTAAGGGCGGGTGATGAGAAGCCGTTTCTTGGTCATTACTGATTCCAAAGCTTCAGGTGGTTTGGATCCCTTCATCAACCATGGTTTGTTTCGTTTCTCTTCAGTCAATTCCCCGTGTCCGCATGTCCCTCTCGACCCATCAGTGGACATCACCTACTTGTGTTCATCAACTACACGATGAAGAACAGACAACCAGATAGATTTGAGTCTTAGCACATTCCCTTCACATATTCGAGTACTGTACCAAAAAAGGTTACGGATTGCAGGTATCCACATCTGAAGGTCCTTGTTTTCCCTAGAACTAGCTACTTTGGAAACTTTCTTCACAACATTTTTGGCACCATGCCAAACATCGATTTGGTGCTGTATGTTCACATACCTGTCACGGTGTTTCATGAGTGCCATAACCTGGTTCTGGGCATCTGTCACCACTTCTATCACATTTGCTTCAGCTGTCAAGAAGTCTAATCCACGTTGGAAGCCTAAATTTTCCATATTAGGGCTCCTGCCACTTCCCAAACATCTACTACTTCTAGGTGAAGGACTTTGAGTGTCGTTGTGTCCATGAAGGAATAAGTACAATACAGGTCCGAATGTCTGGGGAAGTCCGTTCTTCCATCACTTGCCAAACGTAAATCCTCATCCTTGACACTCTGGAGATTACTCACTTGGGAAGATTTCTCTATTTTCTGCACACCTGGGAAAAGATAGAATCTCTAAACTCTGTGAAACGTAGTTTTACTTACAAAATGCACTTTGCACACCTTAAAAATAGCTAAATTTTGCTAAAGTTGTTTCCTGACAGTGGTATTGCAGATGCATATTGAATGTTTCCACTAAACATATTAGAAAACCTCTCCTGTGAATGTCATTTACAATTCCACTTAAATACTACTGCTGCGCCTATAGGATTGTAATCATACTCTAATCTATATGGACAGTATGGCTCTCTACAATGAGTCCCGTAGATGGCTGGTAGCAATCCCATCAACTTTTTAATGCTCACTATACATTTTTCATCGTCTATAGATGATATGTCATCAGTCCCCATTTCCCCTACTGACTCATCCAGGTCCATATCATTGCGATCTTCAGAAAAAACTGAAAACTTCGTTCTCTGTTTTCTGCCTGTCCGAATTTTCCCTGTTGAAAAGGAAAAAAATGAACTGGAAATGTATGTACATGATAAAATTACATTCAAAAGCTTAACAAGGATTTGACATGGAATTACAAAGTGAAAAGCAGTATAAGGGAAAATATAAACCATTCTATCAGTAAAACCAGAAAGCAAAAGAGCTTAGTGATTCTTATGTCCTCTTGTTTAACTTGAATGATAGTAGTTGACAGAGTGGGTGACATAGGGACCGCTTTCAATGCTTACCGAAATGGTTGCATTTTGAACCGTGATGACTTGCCGACATGAAAGTCGCACAGGGGTACCCCAACTAGCTTTTTTTTTATGAGAAAAGTCTTTGAAGTCTGAAACTGGTGTCTAAAATGAAAACCAGAATGCAGAAATGCATTGAGGTTTCGATGATACATGAACATTCCATTTCAAATAATGCCACAATGTACTATATATTCTCACTCAAATGTTGTTCTAGCATGCTCAAAAAATAATGTTGTTATCCCAGATGACCCTTGACCTTATCGAAGAACAGGGACCATCTTCTCACTATAATGTGCATCCACATACTCCATGTGAAATCTATTTAAGTTTCCCACCTTCAGACGCGTTAACACCACGGGTTTCCTATACATGGACAGAACATACTGCACGTTAGATTGTCGCTACCGTACGTTGAAGAAAAAGCGCACCAAGATGGCTGTCTGCTATGGTTTTGTGTCATAGAGCAGGATTATGTTTTTTGTAAAAGTTTGGACTTGCTCAAGTCAATCCACATTTTGCAAGAAAGTAGAAATATTTTTGAAATATGGCAAGGTAAAGTCAAAATCACTAAACGTATTGCAGGAATATGATATTGTTTCCCATTCAAGTTTAACTTTTGTTTAAAATATAACAGAGTCTTCGTCAAATCAGACGGTTTATAGCTCCACGGCGGCCATCTTGGTGCGCCTTTTTTGTCCCAGTCGGTGGCGACAATCTACGGATAGGACGTAAACGTTACATGCTCTGTCCATGTATATAAGTCCGTGGTTAACACTTATCGATGTTTTCATTCACATTTTGATCTCCAGTGACCCCAGATGACCTTTGAACGACAGATTTGACCTCCAGTAGCCCCAGATGAACTTCCTTTGAAGTCAACGGATGGGATGGGATGGATGGTTTCATGGATGGACAGATAGGCTCTAGATGACCTTTGACCTCCACCAAAAGCAATAGGTACCATTTTCTGACCATAACGCATCCACATACCGAATATAAAATCTGTTCAAGTTTCCTATCTTGAGATATTGGCTTAACAATATTTTCAGACTTTACCCCTGGTGACCAGAGATGACATTTGACCTCCACCAAAAAGGAGAGACCATTTCCTGACTTTAACGCATCCGCATACCAAATATGAAACCTATTCAAGTTTCCTATCTTTATATATTGTGTTACTAAGATTTTCATACTTCGGCCCGGTGTAACCCCAGATGACCTTTAACCTCCGCCAAAACAATAAGATTTTTCCTCTTAATATGAAGAATCAATGTACCAAGTTTGAAAACTGTCACACGTTTCCATCTTGAGATACTGTGTTAACAAGCAAAGTGTCACAAACACACACACACACACCATCATGAATGCATAGGGTTCTCTTTCATCGAAACCAAAAACTTGTACAAGACTCAAAAATTTGCACGTAATAGTTGTCACCAGAGATCAAACTGAAGTCAGTTGTCATGCAGAAGCAAAATGTGTTGGTGGTTATACTTTTGGAACCCCCAACTGTATTCAACATTTGTATTTTAAGTTATTAGCCAAAATGCATTTTTACCTGTAACTCCATACATGAAGGTTGTGCAGGGGTCAACAAATTGAATTCTTTGATTGGAAGGTACCTTCGAGGTATGAAAATGGGGTAAAAAATAACAAAAAAAACTTCAAAATATTTTTCACATCATAGATGTCACCTGAGGTCAGTAAGAAATGAAAAGGCAAGGCAAATACAACACTGCAACTCTCAACCCTGACTGACATCACCTCATAAACATTCACCTGACCTTAGGTGAATGTTTTCCATTGGAAATGAAATGACAATATCTCAACAGCAAAGAAAGCTTTTCATTTCTGAATAATACTTGGCAGATGTATGTGACTACCCCTTCTTTACAGAAATTGGTAAAAATAATAAAAAAATAATAAAAAAATTGTTCATCACTTTAGGAAATACAAAGTGATATTCTTGATAGTTCTGAAATGACATCCTCATTCAGGCTTCTTCAACTTCAAAAGACCTTTTCATAACATTTTAGTGATCTTTAAAGTCTAATATCTCCCAAGCCGAACAAGGTAGCTTTTTGTTCCATTGTGTTTCTTAGATTTTCCTTTATCACATTTGAAATTACAAACACTTGAGAGAATATTCTTTTACATGTGCAATTTCTGAACCCAAAAATTTATGAAATGAAGAATTTAAGTAACGCAAACAAACAAACAAGCAAACGAACAAATAAAGAAACCATGAAAACCGCAGTTTAAAAATAGTATCAAAAATCTATTTTCCCATCTTCTTTCTTTATATCTAGGTGTTTTACACACACGGAGTCCTGTAATACAGTATGACTTTTGCTTCATCATTGTTATAATTTTTACATTACATGCGCAATCCAATACTTTTGGTCAAAGTGAGTGAAATTGCCAACTGCAGCCAAATGTTTTCATTTGACGGTACAATTTACCTGTTACTTTTTAGAAAAATGTGTAGAGATAAATGCAAAAAAAAAAAAGAAAAGAAAAAGAAAAACACATTGCTGTTAACAGGGAGATTTATGATCTACAACATTATTTCATATACCTGACTTAGAAAATAATAACCAATAATTGTACTTACACATCTTCTTCCTCATCACTGGTTAAGCTGTTGATGAAAAAAGGGTAGATTCGTGATATTTATCCAATTTGGTAGCCTCTTATCTTTTTTAGCTTGCATACCAGAAAATAAAGTAGAGATAATGCTAAGTTCACAGTTTTTCTTTTTAAAATTCCAAAGCTTGCTTAAAAGCAGACCAAAATAAAAACCATGTTTGTATCTCTGAACGTTGATGACACAAATGAATTGGAATCTCCTGAATGATGATATCCCCAATTTAAATTGTATTGTTATAATCACAAGGATTTGGGACTTTATCTGTCAACAAAACATATCCCTGACCGTTATATAGAATTTAGTTTATTAACATTTACACTACATTCAAAGAAAGTTGATGGATGGGAGCATTGGGAGGCAGAGGGGATGCAGTGTAAAGTTAGACAAAATGATGGAAATTGTTTGGTTTAAGCCAGTCTTGATATAATCCACTGCATTACACAGGGTTGAAAGGTACTGTACTATACTTCACACGCTGATCGTACCCATACAGACATGTCTGGGGAACCAGACTGGCTTTCAATGGTCTGTCACATATCACAAAGATGTTTAGGACTACCAAAATATGTGTTTTTCATTGCAACAAACATCAAAGATCACGTGATGGAACAGAAAGTGTATATTTTTATGCAAAATTTGTGTCAAAAACTCCTCTTAGTGGGCTTGACCGATCATCTTCAAACTTGGTGGGGAGTTACCTCGGGGTAGGAACTTGTGCCTCGCAGACCCCCGGGAGTGAAGATCAAAGCCCAGAGGTCAGAGGTCAAATTTGGTGGAAAGTCGTTTTTTCACTGTATTTCTGAAATGAAATATCCCACTGACTTGTCAGTTAACACATATCATACGGTAGTCCTGCCTTACCAAAATATACTGGTACCATGGCAACAACCATCCAAGGTTACGTGATGGAAAGGGAAATGTATACTTTTATGCGAAAATTTGTGTCAAAAACTCCTCCTAGTGGGCTTGCCCTATCCTCTTTAAACTTGGTGGGGAGGTACCTAAGGGTGAGAAGTTGTGCCTCGCAGACTCCCGGAAGCGAAGGTCAAAGGCCAGAGATCAAAGATTATATTGTGTTATAATCGTTTCTTGCCTACAATTTTAAGAGAAATCATTGCAACGGCTTCAAACAGGATACGCGCAAAAGGGGATAAAATGTTCTGTCAAAACATGTGGCTGGCACGGCAACTAACGCTTAAAGTCAGGAAAAAGAGGATCAGATGTACATGTGTCACTACCTAAACTGTTAGTGTAATGTGCGGCCAGGAAAGACACGAAAAACAAGAGAATTTGCGTAGTGAAGAATATCTATTTGCACTCCATTCAGGGAATCAGTGAACTACAAAAGAGGGAAAAAGAGCAACAAAGTGACAAGATGCACTAATGGGCTTTACAAAGCTCTGTAAGCATATTCTCTGAACAATATTATATCATTAGAAATTAACTTATACCTAAACAAACACATCTAAATTATTGATAAACCTCCGAAACATTAAACAAATCAAAACAATCGTTCAGGGATAACCGTGGCATACAGGATTATTCAGAGAGAGAACGCGGGAACAAACTGATTGAGACAGCTCTGTATACAGGAATGACTCTCTTAGTAAAGAACACATTGTAGACAAGTTCAATAGACGGAATTTACCCGAAGCCATACACGCAAGAGAACCTGAATGCAAGCACCTTTGCTAGGATAGACTAACCATGAATAAAATCAATAGAAGGGAACAATTGATAAACATAGCTTATCCCCCATATTTAGAAGCTCCCTCATGCATGGCTGAATGAGTCTTGCAGGCCTACACATAAACTATTTGCATTCCTGAGAGCAAATAGTTCCCGTCAAGCAGAGAGAACCCTTTATCTCCACAGAGATAACAGTTAGTACTGGGTTTCTCCTAAACATTTTTGAAAATGGGTCTTGAACTGGAAAATTATGACTCATAGCACCCGGTCAGAAGTTTGGGAAACTTTTAACATAGTTGCATTGGGAAGAAAACCCTTTTATTTACATAAATGTTTGTGTTTTGTAAGCGATGCTTGTCGATATTTCACACTTTTACTGAAAAGCTACTCCTCTTGGTGACGCAAACATTGCTACGCGTGGAAGAGTCAGTTTGGCTTTTGCGTCGTTCTATCCTGCAGCCTGCGCACACATCGATAAGGTAAAAAAGTTACTAAATTTTGAAGTAAATTTGAAGGTACTTTTTCAACTAGTGTACTTTTCTACCAGACCGAGTAATAGTGGTGGGTTTCCATCATCTGACTTCTTTAAAATAGACTTAGAGTAAGAGGCAGGGTGTTTCACCTCTGGAGGTGTAGAAACAGATGGTGTAGGTGGTGGGGTAGGTGTTGGTGAAGGTGTTATGGCTTGGCCAGTATCAGCAGTGTCACTGAAATCATCAGTAAAAGCAACTTTAAGCCCATCGATACTAACTGTGGAACGACGTTCATCGATACTAGTAGTGAAATGCTTGTCCTTCCTGTCAAGGACTCGATACGACCCCGAATATGGTATCTGTTAGGGTTTCTTGACACAATCGCTACGTAATCACACACGTGTACAGGTAGTTAAGTCTTTAGGAATGTGGCTTGATCGAGGTGTAGTCCTAGTCAAAGCTGGCCGTAAGTTTGCCATGTGAGATTTCAGTCTATCTACATAACTATTGTCTGGAATGGCTGACTGATCTGTATAATTCACCAGGCAGCACCAAGGTGTTACCAAACATCATTTCAGCTGAACTACATTTAATGTCTGCTTTAAAAGCAGAACGAATACCTAACAGAATTAACGGTAATGCTTCACTCCAAGCAGTAGATTGAGGATGAGCTTTGATTGAGCTCTTAAGTTGACTATGAAACCGCTCTACTAATCCATTAGACATGGGGTGGTATGAGGTGGTTCTGAAACTCTTACATCATAACAAGTTATTAAGGTTACGAAATAGTGGAGATTGACACTGCGCACCTCGATCAGTAGTAATTACAGAAGGTACGCCAAACATTGCAACCCAATGACTAATGAAGGCTTTGGAGACGGTTTCAGACGTAATGTCAGAAATTGGTATGGCCTCAGGCCAGCGTGTAAACCTATCTAGTATTGTTAACAGGTAAGTGTAATTATTGGAAGGCGGTAAAGGACCGACAATGTCCATGTGGACATGAGTAAATCTACGTCCTGGCGACTCGAAAGAACCTAAGTGACTTTGAGTATGCCGGTGAATTTTGGACTTTTGACATTGCAAACAAAAATTCGACCAGGCATTAATGTCCTTATTTATGCCCTTCCAAACACATCTGCTGGAAATAAGTTTCCGAGTAGCAGCGATACCCGGGTGAGCTAAATCATGGAGTGAGTGAAAAACAGTGCGTCTGAACTTAGAAGAGACATTACGGTATAGGTACGGCGGTAGACATATCACATTTAATAGTTTACCTGTCCCGAGCGGTGGTATATCCTGGACCTTCAAGGAAGATGATACCAACAGCTGAGTAAGTTCATCATCTTTTCCTTGCTCAGAAGCAATGTCTTCTAAATTAAGGGGTGTATTAGGGGAAATAGGTAGAGTAATAGTTAGATTAGTTAAGGAACACGTGCTACGAGATAACGAATCCGCAACAAAGTTTTCTGTGCCCTTAATATAACGGATATCCGTGGTGAATTCGGCAATATAATCAAGCTGCCTGATCTTCCTAGGCAAATGCCTAACTTTGCTTTCAAAGCATAAGTTAGTGGCTTTTGGTCAGTGAGTTAAAAAAAATGTACGACCCTCAAGCATATGCTTAAAATACTTGATAGACAGATAAATTGCCAACAGCTCTCTCCCAAATGTGCTTTATCCTATATGGGTAGGGGAGAGCCTACGTGAAAAGAAAGCAATAGGCTTCCATACACTATTTACATTTTGCTTTAAAACACCGCCTACAGCAACATTAAATGCATGAACAGTTAAACATAAATCATCCGTTGAATTGGGATGTACTCAAAGTGTGGCACTTGCCAAAGCAGACTTATTTTCGTTAAAAGCAGTACCTGCATCTCCTTGCAACGTAATGGACTTATCCTTGCTTCTTCCTGCAAACAAATCTGTCAATGGCTGCAAAATGGAGGCGTACAGTGGTATAAAACGCATGTGAAAGTTAACTAGGCCTAAAAATTTACGTAATTGAGTAGGGATTTGGGTTAAACGAAATGCTGTTTAGCCTCACCCTATGTGGAAGTGTTCTTATCCCGGAACTATCAACCCTGTGACCAAGGAAATCGAAAGAAGGAACTCCAAACGCACATTTCGCAGGGTTGATAACGATACCATACTTGTCCAACCTTTCGAAAAGTTGCCTAACATGGGACATATGATCCTCGGGGGAGTTGCTAACCACCAAGAAATCGTCGATATAGGCGGAGGCAAACGGTAGACCCCTCAAAACTACGTCTATGAACCTTTGAAACGCTTGAGCGGCCGATCTAAGGCCAAACGGCATACGTAAAAACTCAAAACACCCAAACGGCGTCGTAATGGCCGTTTTAGGAACGTCACTAGTTCGACTGGTATCTGGTGATAGGCCCTAACCAAATCGATTTTATTAAAAATTGAAGTACCGCTTAAGTTGGCCGTAAAATTGTGAATATGGGGTATTGGGTACGTATCCGGTACTGTGATTCTATTACGAGCCCTATAATCGCCACACGGGCGCCAATCACCAGTTGTCTTGGGGAACATGTGCAAAGGTGAGGCCCAGTTGCCTTGTGCAGGTCTAATAATGCCGAGTTGGAGCATGTGCTCAAACTCCTGTTTGGCAATTTTTAATTTATCCGGTGTTAATCTCCTAGGCCAGGAGGGCCCTTGGTGACGATGTGGTGAGTCACCGAATGTGTAACACCAGTATCCCGATAATTGGGTGGTGTTAACTGGAACTGGTTTAAAAGCCTATGGTACTGCGTGTCCTCTGATACAAGTGAGTAGGTAGGTGATGGAGATGGCCGTTCAGATGGTGCCCCTGAAATTTGAAGGGAAGTAGTGATGTCTATTAATCTACGTCGGCCTACATCTACCACTAAATTGTAATGACTAAGGAAATCGGCACCCAAAATTGCACATGGAGCATCAGCTAAAGTAAAAATCCAGTTAAAAGTTCGCCTTAGGCCTAGTTCGACAGTTAACAACTTCCCAAACTTGGATGCAGGCAATACACTTATGTCGGCACCAGTGTCAATTAAATATTTGGTGCCGGTAATTCGATCACGTTTGTAAAAGTGACGACTCGTAGGTCTACTATGGCCAGACAAGGTGGTCGTCCTTACTTGCTAGCGTTGGCGTTTGACTGAGGGGGATTTGAATGACTAAAAGTGCACGGCGGAACACAGAGTCGTGCCTGGTGTCCCCACCTCCAATGATAAAAACAATGTTCTCCGAGGAGGGGTGAACTGGACCTACGGTCACGCCCAGGACCCCTACGATTAGATGTTCTAGGCTTAGAAGGACTACGACATTGTTGGGCTTGAGGAAGAGGGTCGCCTTCCCTTAACTGTCTGGTTAAAGCCTCAACCTTTTTGGTTAATGCAGCCACTTAAGCTTCCAATGCAGTGCACTTTGATAATTTAGGTGATTGTGATGTGATCACATACAAACACTGCTGCTGGTGGTGGTTCAGCAGTTGGCTCTTGATGTACCTCAAGGGTCTTATCAGCTGTAACAGCTAACTGTTCAAACTGGCTGTATCACTCACGGAGACTAAAATTAATCGGGTATTAGTGGGTAGCCTCTGAAGGAACAGTTTCACCCAAGGTACGATCGCCTAAAAGCTGTCGCATGCGACGCAACAACTCTTCTATTCAATATTCAATCCTTCTATTGGGAGCAATTGGTTAAGTCGTTTTTGCTCCGACTCGGAAGTTCGCTTAATAAGCTCTCCTTTAAATGCCCTTTTCTGATTTCTATCTGGGGGGTTGATAATTAGATCCCTAACTTCTAAGGCATACTCTGGACTAAGAGCAGCTACAACATAGTTATACTTTGTTTGCTCTTGTGTTATGCCCTTGGTGTCGAACTGGGCCTCTATCTGAGCAAACGAGACCTCTGAGTCTTGGGGCCAAAAAGGTGTAAGCTTAACAGCTACAGCCGATACTGCGGCATCCTTATTCTCTGCACCATCTGCCTTGCTCATGGTGATACAAATTAAACAGGTTAGCCTGAATATAGCTTAAAATAGATATATAATTGGACTGCCTACTCCGAATAAGTAGGGATAAATGTGCTGTATATATATACAAAATACTGTACAATACTATGAATAATTACTTTAGGCCTAATGGGAGAACAAGATAATGCTACTCTTGCTGAATTTTTCTAATGTCTTATTTAAAGGACGATAACACAGCGATAAACCACTTTCTCTTTAAATCAGAGGTGGCATGCAATCCGTCGTACAATAAATTAAAATTCGACTTAATGACTGTACGCTTACGTTGAGTACTAGTGGTCGACCTCTTAACAGAAGACCTGAGAATAAATGTGTGCAGTGACACAGAGTAGGATGTTCCCCTGTTTAAGGCAGCTATACGACTATTGGCTTCGTCAAGCACTTGATCTAAATTGGTTTGAGCAGTGTTTAAGTCATCTACAATTAAAATTGGTGAAATAAGTTTCTTGTTTTGCTGAAACTTTTGAAAACTAGCAGTGGGTATAGTACAAAAGCTAACAATTGTCCTTGGTCTAATTGCTACGATACGACATCGAAAATCCTCCAAAACACTGATCAAATCAATGGCACACAAATTATTTAAAGTGAGTACTTTGTTCTGCCGGGTAGAGTCTTACAAAAATTTGGTGAGATTGTTAATCCCAGCAGCAACCCTAACAACTACCCAATCTTGGTGGTTGTAGGTTTGTAATTTGAGTAGAGTAGGCTGTAAAAGCTCTCCTACCTTAGCAACTCGACCGATAATAAAATTAATATCTAACAACGAGTACTTTTATGGTATGAAATAATTATCAAAATTGTGTGCTCTTGAGTCAGCAATAAACAGACAATGTACCCTGGGCTTAGCTGCACAGGTAACCCCAGTACTTATACTTCCTGAAGTACTAGACTCTGAAGCACTCATTAGTCATTAGTTATATCCCTAAATAAAATACGAACGGATGCAGTAGCTACAAAAAATACCTAAATTGCCTACAACAAACGTAGGCTACCCAATTACGAAGTAACGGTAGTAGTGAGCCAAGCCTCGTAATGTAGTATGGCTTGTAATACTATATTACGGTATATCGTTAACACGTGTATTAATACTAGCATGCGTAAATGACGTTATCGATAATGAATGACTAGCTACAGAATTACCTGGTAAAATTCTCAAAGAAATCTGCAGTTCCTGCCGGCGAGGTCGATAAAAAGGTATTAGAGCGTCGGGCTCACCAATATAGAGATGTAAATGAAATGGTCTCACCTCCATATACAAAAAACTCTAATCCTTGGGCCGCAACCAAATCGCGTCACTGTCCAGACCTTGTGCTCGGCGATGTAGTGGAACTGGTATTATTGCGGCACGCAACACCACAGTCCCATGTAATAACTGTCGAGCTGCCAGATGCTGCCCGACTATACAATACTGATGTATTGGTGAGACAAATAATTTCTTGTAGATATCTCCGAGATTTTGGTTGATAATTCTAAGTGCAGTAAGTACTGTCGAGTTGTAGTCAAGGACGGTAAATTTGGCGACTTCTGCGGAGTTGGTTGTCGACGTCTTTCCGGCGTCGCTGACTTGGTTCTAGTAAAGGCCCCATGACCTTTGCATGCCTGATCACTACGAAAGTCGTGCGTATGATTGGATTATAAGGTGCACTCAGAGAACCTATGAATATGTATGTTATGCACTCGGGATAAAATTATTTGAAGTGCGAGTTTTACAAGTGTACCGTGCGCGCGTGTGATACGCGCAGAATATGTTTCGCTATGATTCTCTTGCTTAATTTATGTGCAAGCACTCAGCGCCCATATTAAGAATTACTAATGTTAAACGCGCAGGATATATTTTTCTTTAATTTTAATTACCCGTACTACTTCATGCTTGTAAAACAATGAATTATCCCTTTCCGTTATAATAAATGCATTGCTATCTTTCTTGGTCTGGTTATGGCAATACACCTTGTGGACAGTAAGCTATATAACTGGAGGACGCACGTCAATCCGAAATACGCATCGAAATTGAAGCCAACATGGGGGTCACGTGATGTAGGTTAGTTTACTTCAAGTCGTTTAACTTCACGAATGTTATTAGGCAGAATTTGTTTTTACTTTGGTAAGTATGGCCAAATCATGGTATTTCACGAATCAACTGCATCGAAATTGGCCACAGTATTTCTAAACTAAGGCCTTACTATTCTTGAAATCTTGAATGGCAGCTTTTTGTGTAATATTGATATCGTATTGTGAAATAACAAGTCAAATATATTCTCCCTACGTTGTCGTTATCCAACCCAGTAATATGAATCCTCGGCCCTGGCTGTGATTTTGAAACAAAATTGTCCCAAAGGATCGATTTGGCCTTTCTCACCTTACGAAAAAACATAGGGACTAGTGTGTGTGCGTTAACAGGCCGATACGCATAGAAATCCTTAAGCTTAAGATTGTCTCTGCCTGTACGTAAATCCATGGACGCGAAACTGTGTGTCCGCCATGTTTAATCTGAGCCAAAGATAGGAAAAATGACCCAAGACTTTGAAAAACACCTAAGAAAGACTTGTTTACTCCTTCACGTGTTACCGAAAATTGTCCAAAAGGATTGTATCCAGTTTTTGGCTATTAGAAAGGCAGACAATGTTACATTGTATTTTAAATGTTACTGGACAGCAGGAACTACGCCTAAGTGAAACCGCATACACATACATAGGCCTAGGACAAGTCCCCCAATATTAATGTACGACTCGCCCAAATAAGAAGACACGGCCAAAAGTAATAATATCCGGTTGGGTTGGGTGACTGAACTCGAATCAACTATAGTTAGGCTTTCGTTAATAACACGGCACGACGGTGGCTTAGCTACCTAGCATACGTTAGATAAGAACTCATTGAAGAAAAGAAAACAAAACGAAGATATACAACAATTCATAAAAGACCAACCATTCAAAGAAGATATTTCAGCGTCATCCTGTTCCCCAGTTGGTGAAGAGCAAGATAGCCTAGCAGCATATTTCCTATTTCTCAACAGTATAAATCGGTCAAATTTGTAATCAGATAAGCCCTAGGCCTAAAGCCCTAATGTTGGGGATAACGTTAACACTCAGCAGCGAGCGCTAACGTTAGTACAAAGTACTCTTGTCTCCTAATATTGTCCCCATGCGAGCCATGGCTTAAATAAAAGTGATAACATGCAGTTGATCCATGGTGCACGGCGTAGGCTAGCTCTCTTGACTTAGACTACGTTGATCACTGGCTATACCAGCCTCCAATTTGAGCTTTTCCCGTTAAACATTACACTGTTACTTACAAATTGTGCGAAACAACGTTACTTCGGCCGCGTAAACGTGGTATAGCTTACCCAAACTGTACTAACAAAAACGTGCAAACGCCGTGTTAGCCAACAGTGTTACGTTACCGTACTGTGTGCAGAAAACATACAACAGCAGACCAGTGTGTCAACACGGTTGTTCAGGCTAAAGTGAAACGACTAGAAGTAAACTAACCTACATCACGTGAACTTCAACCGGCTTCACAACATTGTTGTGGTACGCGCCTTCCTAGCATATAGTTCAGTGCTAGTGGATATATTGACGTCACACTGGCATCGTGTTTGGAGGAAAAACAACGAACGCGTGTCCGTACTGCTGGTCTTTATGTAGCACACATAGAAATCTGTGGGCCTTAAACAATAGATTTCTCTCCACGCGTGTAGATGACATACACGCGTTTTCGACTGGTTGACGAATGAGCTGCCTGTATTTGTAAGAGCGTCAAAATTATGAACACTATGCGTATGATGTATGAACTGTAGAGTGTTGGACTGAATGAAGACTTTAAGCTCGTGCGTGTATAATGCTATCAGCGGCTTATTACCTCTTCGCTCCGTGAGGAGGATGAGACATTGCAATTACTCGCGATGGCGAGGACAGCTAAAAAAGGCATGGTTCACATGAAAATGATTTGTGTTCCCAAGTTCCTAGTCTAAGGGTCTAACGCAAGGTGGGGCACACCAAGGTGACCGGGACTCCATTTCTGGAGGAAGGGTCAAAACGTGTCTGTGTGTGTGTGTGTATGTGTGGGTGTACTTGTATTGTAGTACAAACAGGGGACCGAACAATGGATTTAAGGTCCTCTGGTAGAAATTCAATAGAATTTTGGAGTCCTCTCTTGTCCAAACAATTGACAGTATATTGTTAAGTTTAGGGTTAAGGAAGCAGGGAGAAAGGAAAACGCAATGAGGTCCTCAGGTTGTGTGTAAAAACAACATGTGTGTGTGGGCGAGTGTGTGGGAACCTATAAACGATGCCTTGCTGGGTACAAGCCGCCCACAAGAGCCTCAAGCCTCGCACGTCTTTCCTCGCTCATGCGGAGCTCGTAACTGGCGTTGCTACCCGACAATTCGGACACTGCAATGAGCTCTGTCACGTGATATGCAAAAGCCCGCCCTCGCCCACGGCATTCACGTGCTGCATGACTTAATCGGCTGAAGAGGAATTCCGACCATTTCCTTACGGGGAACAGTTTGCAGAGATTACACTAGGGGTAACTTAGTTAAGAGGAGGTGTATGTACTTTCCTGCAAATATATCGTACAACGTTTGGTCTCAAGTTGTATTGAAATTTGAAAGTAACACATCTGAGGGTCATACCCAATACCATGCCAAGGCATGCAGTAACCCTTAAATTTTGCGCGATATTACGAATGCGATTTGTTTTATAACTTTCAAAGTGTGTTTTGGTGTTGAAAGTCCAATTTCGGTACCCGTGGCTGATCCCTCAAAGGCCCTTTCCAGAGATAAAATTCAAAAGTTTCTCCTTTAGAAGAAGAAAACTGCATCTCAATTACATATAGCATATCAAATTTATTTTCAATGGAATGCACTTTTTCGTTGGGATTAGTGAATAATGGGAAATCTACGATGTCAGCACAGGACATTAATTTAACGTTGCATTTCAATTTATTTTTTATTTTGATGTCTATTCAGAGACAATTGAGCAACTTTGTTTGTGTTTGCTATTCCACACATATGGTGAAAGCCTAGATCTACAGTAAAAGATATCTAACATTTCAAGAGTATCAAATTTTCAAGGAGAAGTAGGGCATTTAATTATAAAGAAAAACAAAGGGAATCTGACGCAATGTACCCACAATAAAACATAAGCTTCTGTTGCTATGTTGAAAAGTGGAGGTATTTTCTTAACAAAGTATCCAGTCAAATGAAACATTTTGAGTTAGGAAAATAGTGTTGCGACAGGGTTTGGAGGATATGACGTGGTATATTTTTGTTACCCAAACGACTTTAATGAAAAACCACTGAAATATGCCTTTAAGTCACACTTTCAACACATTGCTATAATCGCTCATGATACTTCTTATGAATTCGATAAAAGTCGTTGGGAATAGTTAAACTCTCCCAACAGTTTCCAACATTTGTAAATGGCTAGCGCAGTCACCTCAAATTTATTTCGAAACAACAGTCCATTTTCACTGTACATTCTTAGTTTTTCTCATGCAAGTAAGCCCTTATCTTTCAATCATTTCATTTTAGAACTTAAATATTGCAAATCCAATGCAAGCAGTGACTCTCTTCTCATAAATTTCCAAATTTAAAGAAAAAATATATTGCCACATGATTCTTAAGATATGTAACACTACTAGACTTCTCCTTTGTATAGAATGATATAAACAAAAACAGGGAAACAGTTTCAAAATGCTGTGAATTTGTGAATACGTTATGTCATAGTACTGAACTGTTACTTACAGGCTGTTATTGCAAACAAGAAACAAAACAAAACTAAATGCATCACTTGATTAAAATAAGTTAATCTCGGGTACATTTCTGTCTATTGTAATAGCAAGTCCAACGTCCAAAAGCACCATCATGGGATCATGACCGCCTACATTACATCAGGTTAAGGAAGGGAGGTCTTAGAACAGTAAGAGGATTTTGAGAAAATTTATACATTTCCACAACAAACAATGGAACAGAAAGTCAAATTGCATTGGGACAAACAACAATGCAGTCACACCGACTTAGTTTCAATAACCAAAACAGAGGTGAATTTAAAGGGGAAATGCTGTCAACCGAACTTAAATTAGCCAATTAGCCAATGGGCGTTGTGAAGTGTAATACCTTGTCCCTATGTACACACTTGCACCAAAAGTAGAATGGACCTAAATGATGACTTACTAACACCATTCAAACAGTATGGAGCATTGTTTATCCAACCATGCATTCGTAAGATGGTACAATACTTGTGATATGTGTAAAGTGAGACCATGGTTCGTTATTGCATACCTCCCACAGGGGTAATCTCAAAGTTTCATATCCATGGCCTGTTTTGGTGTAACTGCATTGAACTTAACTGCATTGAATTTAATAAACACCGTTCAGTATTCTTTTCAATGAAGCAGTAGAAGTGTTGTCTCGTAACAGTAGGTTTCTGTTTTTCTGTCCGGCCGGTATGAGTTGTCTTTTGTTACAATGTGCCTGCTTCTATGTACGTTTTAAAAAGAAAAAAAAAAAACATTAGGACACATTAAAAACCGAAGCATTCAATATATCCAGAAATTATTTTAGGCAAAGGTAGCAAAAGGAAGAATCATATAATATCATTGTGAAATAAGATATAAATGTCCTCCAAAATGTTACCAACCTCTTAGATCCAATTCAACGTTGGTACAATTGATAAACATTAATTTCCAAAAAGGAAATGTAAAAACACCCTGAAAAAAATAACAAGGTGACTGTTCTTTCTACCAACAATGCAACCATCGTTGGACCATTTCTTTATCAACTGATGACTTTCCTGGGAATTGCAGAATGATGCTTCAAACTTGTTTGTCCCTACGTTATCTTCTCCAGATGGCCTACTGATATTTATTTTTTTTTCTTACTAGATGCTGGTCTAAAATTTTGAATCCTCCTCTACACAAAAATTTTGTACAGCATGGTGGTAATGACCTTGGAGACTGGCTGATTTTCATCTCTGTTGCGATGTAAATATGAATAGTGCTGTAGATATGAAAGTAAACCAACTTGAACTTATTAAAAGTTTTTCGCCGACAAATTTTCTTGAACACAAATTTAACTTACTAACTTTTAGTCTTTTTTATCTGCGAGGATAGGAACTGGTGAGAACATCACTTTGAAGAAAAAATGAACTGCCTCACCCTATCGTTTTGTACTTAGAAATGTTGATTTAAAGGTATACAAATTTCTGTAAAAAAGTGCAGTACTTTCTTTTCAAGTTTCAACCCAAACTACATGAAAATAAACACTTCTTTGTTGCTATACCTAATACCCTCTCCATCCTTTTTCCTGGAGCTTTGATGATGAGTGAAAACTCTTCAGATTTTTCCTCTGAACTATTTGATAATCAGGATTAGTCATCAGTCATCGAGGTAAGGTGCGCTGATGGTGAAATCTTGTACGTCTTTACACTTCTAAGTTAGTCCCTGAAAATTAAGCAAATCAAGTAAATTACAGGCTATACTTTTGACCCAACTAAGGTTGAAAACATTTAATTCAAGGACAAACAAGATATACAATTGACAAAAAACAGGAAATCTTGTGCCTACTTTACTATTCTGGATATGTTTTAAAAATCGGAGGTATTCAACCAAAACAACAAATCTTTAAAATGATATATCTTAAAGTATTAAGCCAGGTTTTCCTACAGGAATCAGGGGGCATGGTCTGGAATATTCTTCTTTCATACCAGACTCTAGTAAAAAGCCATTAGAAAATTTTTCTTAACATCAATGTGTCCCTGGGCAAGTGGCATTCAGTGCACTAACTTGTGGTGAGAGTAATTTTTAATCACCTCTTGAGGCAAAAGGGGTAAAGCTCACACTTACAGTGCTCGCATTACATGACAAAATTTCTGCTGTAGTTTACTTTTATTTACTGCACCTATCTATTGTGTGAGAAAATTTTGCTAGGCGCAAGACCTAGGCCTATGCTATACATCATTGATGTAACTCACCCTCATTCCCATCTGCAAATGAATCTGATAGGATCTTGCGCTGTGGGGCTGGCAGATTTTTGTTTGCTTTATAAGAAGTTCTTCTCCTAATATTTTAGCCTACGGTGTAAGTGGTTGTGATTAAGAGTCAGTCAAGTTACAACAGCATTGCATTGCATGCAGTGTACATAGGCCTAAATTTAGCCTTGGCCTATGCGTCATGTTTTATTTGCATTAGCCCTAACATTAGGCCTCAGTATAATTTGATCTGACTCTAAGTAGTAGGTAATGAACGACTCAGGTACAGACTCCTGCCAGTCTTTGAATAAGAGGCTAGCTAGCTAGGTCCATATTGTTTACTTCACACTAACCTAGACTAACCTAGAGTAGCCTAGCCTAGGCCTGTTAGGCCTAGGCCTAAGTCCTACCATTAACTTTTAGTAAATGAGCGTAGTACACTGTCCTCTTCATAGACTAGGCCTAACGTTAGTAACGACTCATAAGGTTTGGTTAGGTTAGATGTACTTTTACGGCCCAGTTTCCAACCAACTCGTTCAAGTCGAGCCGGCCACGGCCTTTTTCCAGTTTTGACTCACTAGGTTACACTCAGCCTATATTGTATACAGGTACAACGTTAGGCCTAACGTTACGAAAAGTGCAAACATTTTCTATAGGCTTCACATACCCTGCTAAGTTCCTCGCTGTGTCCATCACATTTACAGCACTTGCCACATTTTGGTATTATTTATTGATATTTGGACAGTCCAAAAAGCTCGCATCATAGAAAAAGAACGACCCATAACTAAGCTCACATAATAAATTTATTCTCGACCCAGTCAAATGCGTATTTTCCTCGATGGATTTTGAGCGCACTGCATGGCTGAGGTGGTCACAAGTTTACGATTGTCTCTATCATGACGTCATTTCAACTGTGTACCGCATCCTATTTGCCGTACCAATCGCTACATGGTGCGGTCGAGTTTACCGCATGCGTTTCCGCACCCGACAACGTATCCACATCCGTGCTGATGGAAACAAGTTCATTTAAACCATGTGTGAGCGATTTTTGCCGTATCCGTATCCGCATACGCATCAGTACATATGGAATCCTACCTTTATAAGTGCATTGCTATCTTTCTTGGTCTAGTAATGCCAATACACCTAGTGGATATATTGACGTCGCACTGGCGTCGTGTGTGGAGAAAAAACAACGAACGCGTGTCCGTATTGCTGATCTTTTTGTAGGACATATAGAGATCTGTGTGCCTCAAGCAATAGAATTCTCTCCACGCGTGTAGATGACATACACGAGTTTCCGACAGGTTTACGAATGAGCTGCCTGTATTTGTAAGAGCTTCAAAAGTATGGACACTATTCGTATAATGTATGAACTGTAGAGTGTTGGACTGAATGGAGACTTTAAGCTCGCGCGTGTATAATGCTATCAGCGGGTTATTATCCGTGAGGAGGATGAGATATTGCAATCACTTTGCCAAATTGGTAAAAATGGCTATGACGATGACAGTTAAAATGGCATGGTTCACATGAAAATGATTTGTGTTCCCAAGTTACTAGTCTAAGGGTCTAACCCAAGGTGAGGCCCCCAAAGTGACCGGGACTCCATTTCTGGAGGAAGGGTCAAAACGTGTCCGTGTGTGTGTGCCTGTGTGTGCGTGCGTTTGTAAATAGTGGAAATCGAGGTAATTTGTCTGGGTACACACCTGCCAACCGAGGTAACACCGACAATCGAGGAGTACCTCGGTTAGAGAAACAAGTCGGGGCGCCCTCCTGCAATGAAGTAGTAGTGAGAAGGTGTTTTGGGATCGATTTGAGCAACTTATTCTATCTGGTATGTTACAACCACGGACTTCCTATACATGGACAGAGCATAGTGAACCTTAGGTTGTCGCTACCGTACGTGTGAAAAAAGCGCACCAAGATGGCTGTCTGCAACGATTTCGTGTAAAAGTGTGGACTTGCTCAAGTCAATTGCCGGATTTTGCAAGAAAGTTGAAATATTTTTGAAATATGGCAAGGTAAGGTCAAAATCACTTCACGTTTTGCAGGAAAATGATATTGCTTCCAATTCAAGTTAGACTTTTGTTTAAAATATGACAGAATCGTCGTCGAATCAGACGATTTATAGCTTCTTGGTGCGTCTCTTTTGTCCCAGTCGATGGAGACACTCTACGGATAGGACGTACGCGTTACATGCTCTGTATAAAGGAAGCCCGTGGTTACAACCTCATCTGGATAACACTTTCGTGTGTGTTTGTACATGGTCGAAATCGAGGTAATTTGTTTGGTAACACACCTTCCAACAGAGGTAACATACGATTTCAACCCATCAAGGGGGAGAATATATATTGCTTATGTAGACGAGCTCTTCACAGCCTACGGAAGCTTTTATGTTTCTTAGCTAATTTGACCGTTTCCTCGTTTTTGTGGGTCAAAAGTGCCTACCTCGTTTTCCACCATTGACAAGTATGGGTGTGTGTGTGCGTCCTTTTTGTTTTGCTTATATCTCCTAAAACGGCTCAGCCGATTTCCTTCATACTTTGTAGGGAGGTACCCCAGGTAGGACCATTATCTACCACTCGTTACATGAAGTGAAGGTCAAAGGTCAGAGGTCAAAGGTCACATTTGGTGATAATTGCTTTTTTACTGTATTTCTGCAATGAAACGTCTCCATGACATGAAACTTCTCACATATCACAAAGATGTCTAGGACTACCAAAATATGTTTTTCATTGCAACAAACATCAAAGATCACGTGATGGAACAGAAAGTGTATATTTTTATGCAAAAATTTGTATCGAAAACTCCTCCTAGTGGGCTTGACCGATCATCTTCAAACGTGGTGAGGAGTTACCTCGTGATAGGAACTTGTTCCTCGCAGGCTCCCGGGAGTGAAGGTCAAAGCCCGGAGGTCAAAGGTCAAATTTGGTGGAAAATCGTTTTTTCACTGTATTTCTGTAATGAAACATCCCACGGACATGTCGGTTCACACATATCATACACTCTAAAAACTTTTTACACAAGTTGTGTAAAAAACTACTCAACCTATTTGTAACTAGTGCACATAGCTAACGTTGGGTAAAAATGACACAACGTTGTGTAAAAAAAAATTACTCAATTGTTGTGTAAATTGTACCATTTGCTGTGTAGAAGTGAGACATCGTTGTGTAAATAAAATTACTCAATTGTTGTGTAAATTCTACCATTTGCTGTAGAAATTACCCATCGTTGTGTAAAAAAATAACCCATATGTTGTGTAAATTGTACCATTTGCTGTGTAAAAATGACACATCGTTGTGTAAAACATTTCTCAATTGTTGTGTAAATACTTCCATTTGCTGTGTAGAAATGACACAACGTTGTGTAAACAAAAACTTAATTGTTGTGTAAATACTACTGATCCCTGTGTTAAAAATGCACAACATTGTGTCAAAAAATACACAACAGTTGTGTTAAAACTGCATTTAGTTGTGCACAATCCCTGCTTGATAACACAACGTTGTGTCAACAAATTGACAAAACAGTTGTGTTAAAACTACATTAAGTTGTACATAACCACTATTGGGTTACACAGCAAGGTGTCAACAAAGTTGCACACTGGTTGGGTGAAAAGGACAACTTAGTTGTGTAAAACCGCAGAGTGATAATACAATGTTGTGTCAACAAATCTACATTATAGTCTTGTCAAAACTACATTTAGTTGCAAATAACCTCAATAGGCTGAAATAGCATCATGTTAAGTAAAATGCACAACAGTTGCTACTGTCTATGCCAGTTGATATTTTGTCAAACAATGAAAATGATATATATTGAATTATAAGGTATGCAGCTTGATGTTACCAGTTGTTTAAGAAGTTTCACAAGTTTAACTCACAAAAACCAAAAGGAAAGATGTAATAATTCTGGATGGATGAACCATTTATTTACACTCCATACCCACATTAAAGTAAAATACATACTTTGTATTCGGTGCAGTTTTTTATTACTTACACCTCTAGCGGATTGACTTCCAGTATTTGTTACTTTTTTAAAGGCAGTCAAGAGAGCAATCCAGCTAATTAGCACACGTAAGAAAAAAATAGAACAAAAATCTCAAAATATCACAGGAAGGAACGGTATTTAAACCATGTGACAAGTATCTATGTAAAAATGTAGTGTATCATTAAATATATTTTGACAATTTTCACATCATAATATACACTGTATCATAATTTATATTTTGACTTTACTCATCATAAACCTTCCTCTTTTCACATGATGTACCATTCATTGGTATCTCAACAGATACAAGTCTCACAGTATTAACTTCATTGCAACAGTTTTCTGGACTAGAGAAAATGCAATTTTTTTTCAGCAAAGCACATTAAATAACTTAAAGAAGACTATAGTTTGACAGAATATATTAACTTTTTTGCTCCAGCAGCTCCTTTTCCCTTCTGAAGTAATCTTTTACCAGAATACAGTTCATTAAAGAGGTCTTTCAGGTTATAAGAGACCTTAATTTTGTGTACGTAGAATGAAAGCTTTTGAATATTTGTCAGTTACAAAGAATTCCGCACAGATGCAGGAGTATACAGCCTCAACTATACCGTAACCAATAAAGAAATTTTTGGTTACAGTAGTGTAAAGTTATTTTACAATTGCGGTGCACAATTAAGTTCAGAAAAAATGTAAAAGAAAAATCTGATTGGATTGCCACAGTAAAATAACAAAGACTTCAAGAATTTCCTTTGAAACAAATTTACATTGAAGTATTATTGAAACTTTGAAAGAATCTGAAACCAGTGCAAAGAGACACTGCAACCAGCTTGTCTTCATTTGAGGAGGAAAGCTACCTTTCTATGAAACTGTTTATATTTTCTCAAAATCTGGTCTTTCACAAGTTCCTACAAAATAGGTAATGAACAAGCTTTGAACCGATATATGTCCAAATAAATATCCATTTGGAGCAGAAGATGGACCATACTATATTAGAACTACCAAAGTTCTACGCTTTTTGTCAGCACCAATCCTGGAGTAAATGTGGAGTCACATTTTCAAAGAACAATCACTTGAACAGATAGGTCATATCAGTAGAGTAGAGGAATGCAAAATTGAGTTACTTGAATGAAGTTGAGGAATTCAGGCTTTGAACTGAATCAACTGAGTCAGTAAATTTTCGAACTTCCGCGATTCCTCATGGGAAATTCACGTCTCCGCTCATGCTCTTCTTAACCAAGACACTGATACAAGTTTGTTATGACCTGCAGGTAGAGAAAAATAGATAAATGTTAGACGGAATTCACAAAAGTGCAAAAACATAACACGTTTCAGCAAAAGAGTGATTGCTTCAAATATGTGCCATGCCAATAGTGTAATTTACAGGGAATGATAATAAAATTGACAAGGACGAAACTTCCGAACAGTTGCCAATATGTGCACTGCATCAGACTTTGGTAGAGGGTTGGGGAACATTTAAACATTCCAAGGATGCTTTTTTCACCAAATTTGCACAGCCCCAGAAATCTGTCAGCATGCATGAAAGAGTTACCACATTTAAAGTTTGGCATTCGGTCTGTTCGGAAGAACAGAGCAATTGGCATAACATAAAGCACACAAACCTTCTACTGTAGTTCAAACACATTAAAAGTAATAAAAATGCACATAGTGTACACCAGGAGAATTATTACACTGTGCAATTTTTCTATCATCACCACCATGATGCAGAAAAATGTGCAATTTCACATATATCATACTCACTCCTGAGGCCTCCAGTTTAAGAATTTCCAGGAGTGCTGCAAATCACACTCCTCAGGGAATTAAGACTCCTGAGTGTGGTAGGTATCCTGTTTAATTAACTTCAATAAATTAAACACTCTCCATTTAGGTGAGCAAAAAATCACACTCCTAACAATGATTTGAAGTAAGTGATGGGTGTGCAATCACACAGGCATGCCTAAAAAATCAATGCCTGCTCACTGAATTGCACTTCATCTAGGTAGTCTTTCTACAATTCTCAGCTCCCCCACCCTCCCCCCCCCCCATTAAAATCATGAGCCCAGTTCTTTCTATAAAGTTCATTTTGAGACAACCAGAAGGTGGGAAGTGACCACAGACTTCCTCTTCCTTTTATGACTGGTGCAACTTAAGTCTGCAGGACTTTTATAATCTAGATCCCTGGCCCAAATCAAATCTTCCCAGGGTTCTGGGTTGTCAATTTGGACTCATAGGCTAAAAGCATAAAGCCGCAATCACATAATTATGCATTCTGATATGATTGTAACTTGAGTCTGCATGTTTTAATCGAAACTGTCTCTAATTTTGTGGCCAGAAAGAACCTTAAGTTTACCAACCTGTGTAAATATGATTCCAAATCCAACCCAAATTTGTTTTAGGGTGGCTGTGACTGAACAGAAGAGTTTCTAATTTACAAGTTCTAACTCGAGTCCGCTTGACTAGAATCTAGAGCTCTGCAGACCACTCAGCTACTCTATGATGTTACATTTACAAGTACTGACTCTTTTGCAGCCCCAATAATAAGACACTTATAAATGCTTACCAATTTATGTGTGCACCTTGTCCAGGGTAGGCATTTGAACAGGCTCCTGGTTTCCCTTACTTTGAAGTCTTCTAAATTTCTACCATGATACAGCACATAAAAGGCATGCCCACTGCCTAAAGAGTTGATTTTCTATGGGAACAAACAAAGAACATATACATAAGTCAAAAGCCAGCTGATCCACTTTCATCTGAATAGTCATCATGAATGCATTGCTTTCTCTTATCATAGCAACCAAAAACAAAAAACAAAAGAAAAAAGCAATGAACAGCTAGTGTTACCAGAAAATTACAACTGTACATAAAGTTGGAGCAAACTTTTTTGTACAACTTCTGATTGATCTGAGTTTTAACCCTTTGTCGATGTGTGCCAATAATCACACTCCTCACAGTGATGGGGTGAGTGGTCATGTGTGATACTATAGCTCTTTCATGCCTCAAAATTTAACCTCCATTACTAGTGCCGCCGAATAACTGGTACGTACTGATCGCTGGTGGGAAGCTTCAAAATTCAAGTTCTGCTTCTCTCAATAGTTTATCATTTGGGGGCATGACACTGTGATTTCAAACTATCGCTTGCTTCAAATTACTGTGCAAAGTGAATTTTGTGCACACTACTCTAGTCAAAGAATAGGAAATGACTCATTAATGTTTCTACAATCCTCAGGCTTACCAATCAAAATGTCGGACAGCATGCGGCAGACCAAAATGTTCCACATCAAAGCTTCCCCACTCTTTGTCAAAACATCCTCATGTGGAAATGTACTGTATATGGTATACATTCTACCATGAATGTGCTGGTTGGTTGTAATGCTGTGAACTAAGAAAGGAAAAGAAAACTTGTCAACAGTTACTGTAAAACAAATGTAATAATATACAATTACTACAGTAATTTCTACAATTGACACAGGCCCCTACTCCAACAATTAAGCCTAAGTATGTTACAGCTAAAAAAATAACCAGTGTACATGTGGCCCTAAACAACAGCTGGGGTCAATTACTGCCTTACTTACCTTTATTGGGCCCCATTTTGTCAGAATTGACTAATCTCCATGATATAGCTGAACATTATTCACCTCGCATCACCCATGGAAAAAATATTCTTCAATAGTATACTTGGAGCTTTCATTACTCTTCAAAACCATGTCAATGAATGCCTGTTTTTATCGCAGATATATTTTAAACGCAGGTATTCGCCATATAATGGTGACAATTCACCTGTAAAATTAAAATTCTCCAGTCAGTTACAATCTAGAAAACTGAGCAACTAGGCCTAGGGCCTAATAAAAAATCAGTTTAAATACTGTACTGTAGGCCTAGGCCTATGTCTGATTGTCTGAAACGTTAGCCTACACTTTAGCTAATTTGTTTATTTACTTTTTCCAGTCCTTCCGACCCTCTGGCAAAGGGTCGTTCGGCGAAGCCAAACTTGGAACTGCTTCTCAAGGAAATACTGTTTAGGCCTAGGCCCTACATTATTGTACAGTATAAATTTACACCTGTAGGCCTAGGCCTAAGTTGTGACAAAAGCACTGTATTACTATTATTTAGTGTAGGCTATATACGGTGGTATAGGCTACAGTACTTTTGCCATAGCCTAGCCTAACGTTAGCCCTATTGCCTGCCGCTACGGCTTCCAGCATTTCTTTGCTTATCCTCAACGAACAAAATAACTGAAAAGCCTAACTTCTCACCCAATCTTCAAAGACCATTTGCAGGGAAGAAAGTTTCACCTTCTGCTTGTCAATTGTATCCATATTTTGAAGAGAATGTTAAATGTATTGTGTAGGTTGATTTCGGCAGTCACGGTGCTACGCTGGTTCAACGTACGTATACGTAGGTATATACGGATAACGTAGACGCGCGCGAAGACTATGTACACTGGGATTGTGTAGCCTGTGTGCAGTACTGTTACTGCTAGAGTTTGAAATTGAAATGCTGTGAAAAAAATTGTAACCATGAAAATGATCTTTTTATTCTACATTATAATTTTAAATGATTTTAAAAATTAAATTCACTTAAAAATATTTTATAAACTTAAAAAATCTCTTTTAAATTTTTTTGTTATACGAATCAATTCTTTTACTTTTTTATACCTTTGCAGTGATCACTTCCTTGAACTTAAAACTACACAGAGGTGTGTAAAATTGACTCAACGTTGTGCAAATTGGCAGTTACACATGTGTTGTGTAGAAATTTTTACCCAACATTTTTTAGAGTGTACGGTCACCCTGCCCTACCAGAATATACTGGTACCATGGCAACAACCATCCAAGGTCAAGTGATGGAAAGGGAAATGTATATTTTAATGCGAAAATTTGTGTCAAAAACTCCTCCTAGTGGGCTTGCCCTATCCTCTTTAAACTTGGTGGGGAGGTACCTAGGGGTGGGAAGTTGTGCCTCGCAGACTCCCGGAAGCGAAGATCAAAGGCCAGAGGTCAAAGATCATATTGTCTTAAAATCACTTCTGGCATATAATTTTAAGAGAAATCATTGCAACGGCTTCAAACAGGAGGTTTTCGTAGGGTACACCCACCCCTAGCATTTTCACCAAAACGAAAAACCTGGGCCATTGAACAGTAATTTCTTAAACAGTCTAAATCACCATCAATTTTACCCAAATTTTCAACATCCACTCCCTGGCAAGTTTTCTTTCATATTCATGGACTTTCATTACCCAGCTGGCAGGCAATCCTTACAAAATTTGGTCCAAGCCAGAGTTTAAAGAACTACTTTGACGCGCTAGAAAACTACCCTAATGGAGTAGTGAGACCTGAGCGCTTACTTCTGAATGACGACCGACCGTCGAAAGGGAACAGCTTGCACCGAATTTTGGGTGGCAAGTAATCTAAATTTCACTATGATATTTCTGGACTGTGTAACTGTACTTGTTGTTTCCCATGTTTTGTATTTTTAATTTTCATTTCTGTCTTTTTATTGCCATAGCCCCGCCTACTGGAGTAAATTACATGCTGTTATCATGTTCGCGACACATTATGACAACTAACGTTAGTGTTGTGATGTATCATACTCTGCAAAGTCGCCAAATTTTCTGTTGAAAAGATTTTCTATTTCATGATCGCGATGTATTGGCTAGATATGTTTACAAAACCACACATTTAAAAATTGGGAGGAAGATAGTAGTCCTTAAATCCTGGTAGGGACAAGATGTCTTCTAGGCCTAAGCCTAAGTTAATCCCTGTTGCGGCTTTAGGTACCGATCGATTTGTCTCAGTAGTTGAGATTTCTCATTTGGCCCAGCTGCAGTAAGTCCTTTAAGCATGGCCCTGTGCTACACTCTAAAAAATATTTAAACGATTTTGTTTAAAAATTAGGATACTCACGAAAATGAGTATTTCTACTCGAAATAAGTGAGTACTTCAACTGAATTTGTGCAAAATTTTACACAAATTGAGTTGAAGCTTCAACTGCTTCACATGTTTTTCTCAGGTGCGAAAGATCAAGTCCTTTTTTTAAAGAAATTTTTTTGTTTCCAAGTCACAATTAGGCTTCACGTACTGTGTATGGATTACGTCACAGGAGGGAGGATATTTGACCTACTGTTTCTTCAAACGGTATTAGAATTAAAGAAACAGCTGTCATTTTGGTAAAGAGCAACGTATCTAAATTTGTTGGTGTTGATTTGCATAATGTGACAATGCAAAAAGTATACTCTCCTTTGGAGGAATAACAGACCAACGCAAAAAGTACAGACTGCTGATTGGTCAACCAATAGGGAAAACGCGTAAGCTTGTTCACACGTTGGATGATTTCTACTGCTTGCTACACACCTACTTATATCAGTATGTCCTACATTAAGATTACTGGTGCAGTCTCGTGTAGATTGCTATTCCTTTAAAATGACGTCAGTGGTGACGTCAATGGATAAGGTCTAAACCTGTACAGTTTATGTACCGAAAATAAAGAAAAAGGAGATGGGCTTTGTAGGTTACATGTATTTGCGATGAGATCAGCAACTAAGTGGATTGCCCTCTTCTTAAAATTGTGGTTGATGACTCAACAAGCTTTGGTACAGGTAGATCTGCAGACGAAAAATTGACAAGTTTTACCAGCAGTACTTTTTTATTTCTACAAACAACCTGCTTTAAATTACAGTACTAAACCTGGCTAAAAAGTAGTCAGGCAAGGTACTTTTTTACATAAACTTTCTGTAGGAAGTAAAAATCTACTCATTAAGGAGGGAAAAGATGAGGTTATCACAATTAAATCTCTTTTATGAAGTCTTCATTTGCAAAAATTTTTCCCGTGCCACACCATAAAATTAAGAAAGTTTCATTTTCAACCAAATCTTGTGGATATTTTAATCATTTCTGGTTATTGTCTTTGTCCAAAATTCAAACTACACACCAGTTTCAAATTCGGAATGCAAGTGAAACTGCCTGGAAATGGTTATTTGCATTAAATTACATATTTCTATTTTCCCTTGAAATTTCCGTATAAGTTTTAATGTGTCAGATATTGGCAGCCAGTAGTATTCACGTATTGTCATTAACAGGTTTCATTGAATTTAACTGACTGTATAGAGAGCTTTGCACCTTTTTGGTTTTAAATAAGTTATTTATCAGCTGATACTACAGTATGTACAGTACTAGACATAATGTCATACCCCATACCATTCCCTAGGGTATTGACTGACCCTAGCAAGGCTAGCAGCATGGTCAATGACTTACTGCACCCGTATCAATGGTTGATAATAACAGCTGGAAGTTTTTGGTAATTCTAGGACTATTTAAAACTTGCCAAGTGAATAAGGCAAACATTTATCTTTAAATGAATAGGTTACAAATTTACTATCATAATCTAAGTTCAGTACATTATGATCTAAAAAATCTCACGTTTTGGAGTTTCAATTGCTGCAACTCCAGGAAGAACTTTCTGAGCTACACCAGTTTGAGTACATACCTCTGCTGTTACAACTTTGGCTGGGTCAAACACAATCTGTACAGTTTGAAATGGGTAGGCTGGCACATGATCCTGCATGAATTAAGAACAGATTTTACTGAGTTGAGATATTATTAGGCCTATAGCTTACTACAATGACTTGATTTTCAATTATAATAACCACCTACCGACCCAGAAGTATTTGCATCATTGCTAATGCTAACTCATTATTTTCAATAAAATTTGACCCCCCCCCCCCCCGAAAAAAAAAATAAAAAAGAAAATACAGTTATAATAAAAAATGTGTCAAAATTTTAAAATTTGTATGTAGCGTTACATATATGCAGTGCATCAAATATTCATTTTCTGATGTGCCCTTTGGAAGCAAATGTACAGAAACAATCCTTTCTGATTTGAGCCTACATGCCAATTATCCGAAAGTCTGTAAGTGGATCATGCAACTGCATTACAGAACAGAAATTACGAAAAATCTTTTTGTGATATTATTCTACTATAAACTCATGCTAAGAAATGTGTATTTTAAGTGTGCCAAGGATACAATAAACAATATCCGAACCGACAAGTTCAAAAGGAAGAGTTTGGTACATCTCTATTGGGCAGGTTTACAATAATATTTTTGATGTTTTTGATATTTTAATATTTGTAATAACTTGGCTGCTTCATAAGTTCACAGCTAGTTACATGCGAGTTCATATCTAGTCTGCTTGTCATCTTCAGTTTCCAGTAGGAACCATTACACAGCAAAATGCTGATAGTTACAAAAACAACAAAAGAAAAAACGTTAAAAACAAGGCCATGCCTTGAATTTTGAGGCGAGTAAGAAGGATTGCACACCATCACTCACCTGAAATCACTGTGAGGCCTGTGATTTTTTGCACACCTAGATGGAGATTTGGAGCTCATATAAATCTATTGAAATTTAACAGCCCACCTAACAAACTCCTTAATTTTCTGGGGAGCGTGATTTGTAACACACCCGGAGAATCTAAAACTCAAGGCCTGCACGTATTAATGAAATCGAAATTTTCATACCTTTTTGTCGTACAAAGGGCTATTTGACGAGGAATGAATCTGTAGTAAACTAAAAAAAAGTCATAAAGAGACTCGCATTGACATAAATATCTAGTTCATTTGTGTAATTTACACAAACAAATGGCTTTAGGTTGTCCCTGTATGTGGCAACCAGAAATACAGTACGGACGTAACATGCCTTTTACAAATGGGATCTATACAGAGTAAGCAATAGATATTCCCATCATATAACTTAAGGAGTATGTGAGTGTAATACTGTATGCACTTTTTAATTGTAAGACACACCTCTTGACCCTGGGAAATGAACTTCATTTTACGCAGGTGAGTAATATACATTTGCTGGAATTGACTAAACGAAGTGTCATTTCTTTGACTGTTATTTGCCCACAACAGACATGAATCAATCTCGTTTTTTTGACTGACATTTTAGTGAAAATGACTGACAATGACTGTCCTTGTGACACATCTGAAAACAGAAAACTTATTATTCCATTCAAATATCAACCAAGTTGGGAAGAATTTTGCCTTGAAGCATCCAAAATCTTGATATTAGGTCCACCCAACTGAATTATAGGGCCATTCAACAAGTAGTTCTACAATTTTTTTCATCGTCACACCTCTCTATATGTTTGTGACGTACATTTTGGCCACACTGCCTGACCTCTGAGTCATTTTGTTTTTGACACTGACACAACATTGGCCCACATTTCCCGGGGGTTAAAATGTGTGTCTTAGAATTTATAAGTGCATAATAGGCTACTATCCCCATGGCCATCAGGTTGCACTTGGTGCACGGTTATGGTTGGCCACAGTGGACATAATTCCTTATTTAATGCTGACATTAAATCGAATTTATGTCCGCATTAATTCGATTTGATGTCAGCATTAAATAAGTTTCAGTATTGACCAATCACAGCACAGATTTTAATGTCGGCATTAAATCATTTAATGCTGGCATTAATTCGATTTTATGTCAACATTAATTCGATTTAATGCAGACATTAAATCGAATTAATGTCTACATTAAATATTTAATGTCAACATTTATTCGATTTAATGCTGACATTAAATCGAATTAATGTCAGCATTAAATCGATTTTATGCCAGCATTAAACAATTAATGCAGGCATTAAATCGATTTAATGTCAGCATTAATTCGATTTAATGTCTGCATTAATTATTTAATGCTGACATTAAATCGATTTAATGCTAGCATTAATTCTATTTAATGTCAGCATTAATTCGATTTAATGTCTGCATTAATTCGATTTAATATCTACATTAATTATTTAATGCTAGCATTAAATCGACCAATCACGTTGCGATATTTAACGTCATTAAGGTCTAACCAATAAAAATCGCTGTTAGTAAGGGTTCTAGGGTGCGGGCAGACAAGGCGGGAGTTCGTTTCAACGATCCGACTCTTCGATCGGTAAAGTAGGACTGTAGGCTGTACTATTCAGTGTATTACTATGCATATTATAATACAGCAGGAAGTAGGCCTGCACTTTCTTAGTCCGCAGTCTGCTGACCTAGTATTTGGGTCGCTTGTACTTTAGGCTAGCACTGACTCAACATCTGCTGGCGCCAAACGGAGCAGTCAGATTGTGTGTGCAGACACTTCAAGATTGCCACGCTGTCTGACAGGGAGCAGTTCATCAGGGAATTTAGACGCGAGGTGGATGACTGCTTAAGATTCGTAACCACCAACATCAAAGCCAGGCGTGTTCACAACGCAGTTCAAACAAGGTTTTCCAATTTAAGGCAAGACCTGAGAGGCGCTGTTGACGGAAGTCTTATAACGCTGCGGTAGTACGTTGTACTAGGAGTTGTGTGCATGTGATGGTCGGCCCGACGCGGTCGGCTTGGCAGTTTTTCGGCGCGACTCAGGTGCACACCTGAGTACCCTTACTAACAGCGATCTTGATTGGTTAGACATCACAAATGTCAAATAACGCAACGTGATTGGTCGATTTAATGCTAGCATTAATTCTATTTAATGTCAGCATTAAATCGATTTAATGCCAACATTAAATCAATTTAATGTCAGCATTAAATCGATTTAATGTCAGCATTAAATCGAATTAATGCTGGCATTAATTCGATTTAGTGCCAGCATTAAATCGAAAAAATGTGGACATTAAATATTTAATGTAGACATTAATTCGATTTAATGTCTGCATTAAATCGAATTAATGTTGACATAAAATCGAATTAATGCCAGCATTAAATGATTTAATGCCGACATTAAAATCTGTGCTGTGATTGGTCAATACTGAAACTTATTTAATGCTGACATTAAATCGAATTAATGGGACATAAATTCGATTTAATGTCAGCATTAAATAAGGAATTATGTCCACTGTGGCCAACCATACAAGGTGCCTGTACTGTAGCTAGCAGAATAATAGCCTACATCTTCAGCTTGCGCTTAAAATGTTTTGGCATGATTTTTTATTTTTTTTTTTAATTAGGTGCATGTGCAAAAGGGGTATTTTCTAGGCCTAACATTAGGTATTTTATTTGGTGGAAAATTCATTCCTCTCGCAAGGATACGATTTTCCTGGTGTAACCTCGGAGTGATGTTTACATGAAAATTGAGATGCAATGTGGCCCCATCATCCCCATGGTGGCACTGGCAGCTTAAAATTTTAATTCAAGTTAGAAAATTATTAAATTGTCCACTCAAATTAGATTTTGAGACTTAGTCAGACAAGAGACTAGAGTTTTGGTTCAAATGGTTGTAAAATGTAAAGGCTTAGATCTTCTACCAAATTATGTTTAACACACAAGTTTACAAGTACCAAAGCCTAAAGGTTTTTCCGAAAAACTTACCTGCAGAAGTCACAAAACTGTTCATGGACTTCCAGGGCATGCAGTGAGCCGCAAAAACAGCATGTGTTGCATGAGCGCTGAAATCCTTCTGGTTGGATGCATACATGACCTGGTACTCCTTTGCTGATGTGCTTCTTTCTGCTGAACCCACGATGGATGGGCATGCAAGATTAATAATCTAGAACTAGTTCCACTGATACTAGGTCTGTCATGTTTTGGCTTTTTTGGACGTATTGGAGTTTAATCTATTTTCAAAATTCAAATTCAAGCTGTCTGACTGTCTGAAGAGTGAACGGCTTATATTAAAGCTGAGTTTCTTTAATTGGACATGCCTCATGATCATCTGACGTTATAGGCCCACTAAAAATGCCAAAGATGTGACCTTTCACATTTGAAAAACTTTGACTCAATTCAGCAAGCCTGCACGTTGCAACAGTGAGGGCTGTAGTTACTTGCAAGATTTGGAACGCCTAACTATGCCTACGTTGGGCCTAACTTACTGTATGCCTAACGCAACACCAACAGTATCACAGGCTCGTAGTACGCCAAAATGTTCAATGTTGTTTTAACAACAACTCTTCTTAAAATTCAGAAAATCTTGGTACGCCGCATAATTGTAAAGCAGTCCCGCCATTAATCAGAAAGCAAACAGTCACGTTAATCCACGAAAATTACTTCCTTCATGTCGAACGTTGGGCCTATATGTAGTGTACAGGTACGGTGTACTGCATGTGTGATGTAGCATACTGTACATAGTGTTTCTTCATGCGCATACACACAGTACAGTCGATCGTTCGTCGCAGTACAGCAGCGCGCTTCGTGTGCGCTGCAGCTGATCGATCATGTATCGTTATCTGTGAGCATTCATTTTTCAGAAATTAATTATGAGGTCACGTGGTCGTGACGTAATCCGTGACAGTGTTACCGCACGATTACGTTTTGAGAATTTTTTTCATGACGACACTCCATCTTTAAGTGCACGTAATCTGTTGGTAGAGGTAATAATTTTCACTGACACTCCAATGCTACCACAATCCTTTCCATGTAGAGAAGATGGGATTTACAGCCGAGTGACTTTATCAAATGACAATGTGTAGGACTTGAAAGTGAAATTTATTTTCTCAAACATAAAAATAGTTCTAAGTCCATGCGCGGTTTGCATACTAACCTGATTCGGAAAAGTATATTGAACAGAAAGATAATAATGAAAAATAATGAAAATTTTGAGATCAGTGTAAAAAACAAAATATTTTTCACCATACTTCTTGTTCGAAAGAGTGATTCAAGAATCATATTGGTTGACAATAAAATGAGTCTTTTAATAGGTTTCCAATTTTACAGCCTGTGTTTGTATGCGAACTCTCAATGTTTTGTTGTAGGATCGAATGTTTTCTCTTTGATGGAATATTGGTGCCTTTTCTGTGTAAATGCATTTTTCATGGATTTTGAAAATAGTAATTGATTCCAATTCAAATAAATCTTTATTAAGTATTGATACGACACTAAGCGCGTTTCCTTGACATCAAAGTGATAATGTTCTAACGTTTAATGAGCCTCTTCGTCCCACAAAGTGTTACCTTTAGTTTGATCGATTCATTGCACAACAAATTGCAGGATGACTTACGGGAGCATAAGATACTATATGAAGGCGATTCTCAAACAAGAAACATTCATATGCAGTAAGGATTCTTACTTGTAAAGGGATATTCTTTTGATGTACCATTTTAACGAGATCGAGCTGGTGTTGGTATGTTGAAATGGGCTAACCACGTTCTTTTGTGACCTCAATACAACCAGGATCTGTAACTGCGTTATTATTGTAAGAAGCAACCTCAGATCCCCGGGCAGCGGTGAGTCAAATGCGCGTCATATTCGCTGGAGTTGTGACGCAGGAGTGTATTAAAGTTCCATAACTACTTCTCTAGAGCAACTTCTACTCTTAAAACACTTTGGTCAATTCGACCAAACTATGGGCCAACCACGCACGGAACCAAATTTGGTCAAACGGTTTTGACTAAACTATGTTCAAATTTGACAACTTTTGGTTAAATATGACCAATGAGTAGTTAAATTCGTCCATAGTTTAGTCAAAATATTTGACCAGTTTTGTTTCGGTGCATAGTTGACCAAGTCGTTAGTCAATTTGACAAACGTGTTTTTACAATGTAGTATATAGGTGCAGCTTTCGTGCGTCATATTCTACAGATTTCGTGCCTCAAAGTTTATGAAATTTTGGATCGGAGGTGTGTGCCAATACACGAAAAAGCTTCACGCTTCTAGCGAACATTGCCTTATTAAAAGAAAAAAAAAATAATTCCTGTAGGAAAACGGAAACTTCCCATAGGAATTTGCAATTTCGTATAGGAAGTTTTATAACTTGGCTATGTGCGTTGTGCAGTGAACAGCTTTGAAGGAAGTTTTTTGTGATTGGCTTATTCAAAGCCTCTGTCACAACAAAGACCTTTTCAAAGGAGTGCCTGTATGGTACATACAGAGTGTAGAGCTGTAAAGAAAAGCAAGTAGTGTACCGGTTTAACATTGTGTTGTATACAGCAGTCAGCAGTTAAAAGTTAGCGAGCAGTGAGAGTGGATGAACACTGTGCAATTGTTTGAGTGGAGGTTGCCGACTATATGTGCTGAATACTAGCTGTTTAGTTAGTGACTTTGAGTGTTGTTATGATGTTGCATGGAGGTATTTATATGGAGTATATAGCCTCCACAATTGGATTGTCATATTCAGAACCCATGCAGGCAATGGGATGTACGTGCTGTTAAAGAAATCAGTTGTTGTGTTGCAGACAAATTTGGACCAATGTCAAACATATCATTTAACCCTCAAGCCTTTTGCATTTAGTGGACTTTTCTTATGGACATTCATTGGGATTTTGCACAACTTCATATGCCTAAATCACAAAATAGTTTGAGGAAGAGACAGCATTATCTAGTGTCCAGTTTGGCGAGACATTCAGGTGAATTTACATTATACTGTGACTGATACGCTGCAGATCTATACAGCAGTGTGCCTTGAGAGAATGATGAATGGAATAAAATGATGAAGGCTTGAGTACATTGAAAAATCCCCTTCAAGAAAATTGTAAAATCCAGTAAGGGAAGGGATGACCAGCCTGTGGGATTTATGGGAATTTTTCCCACATTTATATGGGATTTATGTGGGGATTAAGTGGGAATTTTTCCCGCATGCCTAGATTTGTTTCTCATATGCTCCAAAACCCATATAAATCCCACATGCTGATTCCTGTAAGAATTACGTGGTGTTTTATTCTTTTACAAGGGTTGACCGACGTTGCTGGAGAGGGGTCAAAGGGTTCATTTTACAATTGATAAGTGCAATACGGGAAACAACTATGCGAGGTAAGGAGTTGAAAATTTTAAAAATATTAGAACAACTTGATTCTAATGTTTGACGATGTAATAGAAACTGTGCTCTCCTTATCCCCGGAGAAGAAATGCGGAGTTAAAATTTCAAACTTGGATTACCCACATCAATGTTTTGTAATGTCCATTAAATATGTCTGTATTCTTTGAGATTCGTGCCACCTACGAGAGTGTCCAATAAACACATATATACCCGTTGTCACGTGTACGACAAAGCAGTAAGTCCATGCGTTCCAGTTTATTGTAACAGGTGCGACAAGGAGTCCATCTTCCTCCGAGCAGGGAGTTGACACTTCTCTGTTCCTAGAACATCCCATTTTGCCAGTAATGCCCGGCTGTATAACTGTCGTATATGTCACAAAGCGTCATCCTGTCTCGTGAAGGAACGTACCTGTGCAGGGGCATCGATCGGGGGGGGGGGGAGGGGACAGTTGTCACCACAATAAAAATATTGGGGGACAAACACTCCCTTTTGCCCCCAATAATTCAAGCAAATTAAAAAAAATAGGCACAATATAAATAAAATATAACATTGTAGTATACAAATGACTTTATAGGGCTTCTGGAAAACGTATAGGCCCAGAGCCTGTGACAGAAGATTTCACCCCATGCCTTACAGATGGTTTGACCCCTTGAAGTTACTTAGGCCATCTAAGTCATTCACAAAAAACATGTAAGATTGACCCCAGCAGGTGGGTCTAGACCCCGGACCCCCCTAAAAAACCCCCTTAGACGGTTGAATTCACCTCATCTCTTACATGGACCAAACTTAGTCAAAAGGAAGTAGTATGACACGTCATTACAAAAAAGGCAAATCTAACAACATTTCCAGTCGGGAAGGTGTTGTTAGACCCCCACAAAGTGTCCCCTCCCCCAGATTGTTGAATTTACCCCATCTCTTACATGGAACAAACTTAGTCAAAAGAAAGTAGTATGACACGTCATTACAAAAAAGGCAAATCTAACAACATTTCCTGTCGGGAAGGTGTTGTTAGACCCCCACAAAGTGCCCCCTCCCCCAGATGGTTGAATTCACCCCATCTCTTACATGGAACAAACTTAGTCAAAAGGAAGTAAAATGTCACGTCATATCAAAACAGGCAAATCTAACAACATTTCCAGTCGGGAAAGTGTTGTAAGACCCCTACAAAGTGCCTCCGACGGTTAAATTTATCTCATCTTATACATGGACCAAACGCTATCAAAAGAAAGTAGTATGACACGTCATTACAAAAAAGGCAAATCTTAAAAGATTTCTGAAATAAAAATTTGGAAGGTGTTGTTAGACCATACAGTAACCCCAACTTCATGTCTTGCTCATTTTCCAATTTATTACATGAACCAAAAATATTTTGAAGTACGTTGGGAAAAGGAACATCTGACAACATTTTAATATGGGAAACCTTGGTCAGAACCACCTTCCACTAAGACTCCATAAGCTACATGGACTTTTCATTTCATTTCATTTATTTGTTTTTCACATCATCATATAAGTATATAAACATAAGATAAATATTAATTCATTTCAGTAAAGTAAAGTATAACTTAGTCCATAATGATGTGAAGGAAGTAGAACAAAAATCCTTCACGGGCTTAGCAAAGTGCCCTACTCCCTCAAGGGACCCACAAGAAACAAAAACTTAACACGATACTTCACCCCCCCCCCCTTTTTACACCAGCACCCCCTCCCTCCCCAGAACGCACCATAAACAATTCTGTATTATAAGACGTAAGTTACTGTACGAGCCTGCTCTGACACAATAGTACATCAACAATATAACAGCAGTAATGGCAGCAATGAAGAGTAAGGCAGGACTCATGAAGATAGAATATCAGTAGATACCGTACTCAAATATAGTTTACCTAAGTTATACCTGAACAATTTGAGGCTTGGACTGTCAATAATAGACTTGAGTAGAGTATTCCAAAGATTAATGGCACGATGCCGTAGGCTTGATTTAGAGTGAGATGCGCTACTCACAGAATGTAGAAGAAGCTGAGGATTACGTGTATTATGATTGTATATGGGCACTAGTTGTAAAAAAGTGGGAAAAAGAGTGGGGTAACATGTTGTGAATGGAGCGATATGTAAACGAGGCTATTCCTAAATTGATTATATCGTTTAGTTTTAACAAGTTTAACAATTTAAACAGACGACCGGTGTTATTTCGTGAACCAGAATGACAAATATGGCGGACAGCCATTTTTTTTTGTTTTGTAAAAGAACAAGACTATTTAAGTTTGACCTTTTGGTACTAGACCAAACAGTGCTACAGTAAGTAAAATGCGGATAAATCAGAGTAAAATACAAGGCACAGAGGACACTTCTGGGAAGAATATACGTTAGCCTACCAATAATACCGACTCCTTTTGCAACGTGGGAGGATAAATAATTAATGTGATCTTGCCATGTTAGTTTGGAATCAATTATAACCCCCAAGAATTTTATTTGATTAACTAATTCAAGATTTTCTCCGCTAATATTTATATTGAAATTAAAATGACTGTCGCACTTATAGTTATTAAAGACCATATACTTTGTTTTACTGATATTTACAGATAACTTGTTAACCCAGAACCAGTTACAATATTTACAAAGTTCGGGGCAGATAGTGTGCTCCAGGCGATGCAGTTTGGTCCATGTATAAGGTGGGGTAAATTTAACCGTCGGGGCACTTTGTAGGGGTCTAACAACACCTTCCCGACCGGAAATGTTGTTAGATTCGCCTTTTTTGTTATGACGTGTCATACTACTTCCTTTTGACTAAATTTGGTCCATGTAAGAGATGGGGTGAATTCAACCGTCCATGGGGGGGGGGGGGGGGTTCGTCGGGGGGGGGGGGGCTGGGGTCTAGACCCAGCTGCTGGGGTCAATTTTACACATTTTTTGTGAATGACTTAGATGGCCTAAGTAACTTCAAGGGGTCAAACCATCTGTAAGGTATGGGGTGAAATCTTCTGTCACAGGCTCCCGGACTAGTTATTCTGAGTGTGTGTATGTAAATGTGAGTAACAATGTTTGTTAGTGTGTGTATTCGTGTGCGTTCGCTTTAGTAAGGGTAGATTGCTTATAGACAATTCCGGTCCGGGACACGATCCAGGGTTTGATTGACAGTAGGAAAACATTTGCCCTGATCAACAAAACAGATACATGCCCCTATGATTTTGTTGCAGTCAGCTATTATTTCGTCAAAGGTACTGAGCAGAAAACAGCTGTCCAAATAGTATCAGAGAATCCATTTTGAAGACAGAACTTGCTAAATTATGGAATAACTTCTAAGTTCAAAGATCATGGTTTTGTAGCGTCAATGTGTCGTTGAAAGCTAGGAAAATGTTCGTGTGAGAAAGAGTTTTGATAATGCCGTGTTCTGTACCAATAACTGCTTTGGGAATGCATAATGTAAACAAATATACAGAAAAATGATTGTTTCATTATTCTCCAATAGTTCCTTGAGGACAATTCGCTTTGTACAATTGTCCTTGCAAATTTACAATCTCGGGAAATTCCACCGGAACAGCGCACAAGTAGCACAATCACCCTAAAACACATCTCACTACAAGTTGCCCCACGGTTGCTTGAAGGTAACACAGTCCCTAGTTTAAGTCCGTTACCTAGATTTAGGCGTCAAAAATTACACATTCAATAAGCAAAATACATCTTTTCGATATTGTTAAATTTGTTAAATTGACGAACGACTGGGTTTACTATACACCGAACCAATATTGGTCAAATATTTTGACTAAGGTATGGACGAATTTGACTACTTTTTGGTCAAATGTTACCACAAGAGTGGTGAAATTTAACCATAGTTTAATCAAAACTGTTTTGACCAAATTTGGTTCCGTGCGTAGTTGGCTCATAGTTTGGTCACTTTGACCAAATTGTACATTGCCCTCGTGTTGATGCCTACGTTCAGCCACTGCATTTACGTATAGCCTTACGACATTGTAAAGGAGCTGATGAATAGACTGCGCTCTTTCAAATCTGCTCATTAATCTGAATATCATTGATGGTGTAACTGAAGGACGAAATCATGTGATCATTTTGCTTCTTCACGAGATGAAGACTGAAAAATAGTACAGCGGATAGGTGAAAGTATTGTGGGTTTGATGAAACAAGAATGGGATTTTTTTTTGCAGGTAGACTATGCCTAAGTGGTGATTTTTAGATATAGGGCCATCTCAGACTCCACCTGTGACAAAAATGGCGGCCATTTTCAAAATCACGGTTTTGAAATTCTCCAATAATATGGGTTAAATCAATTCTAGGGGTTAGAATGTTTTTATTTTGTATTATAAACCATACATCAGTACTTATAATGTCCATACAACAGTTGAATTGGTAAATAATTACCAGTTTGGGCTTAAAAATCAACATTTATTACCATATTTCTACGTCATATTACGATTTTGAAATCAGGTTCACTTGCTTTTAGGGGCGTCAAACAATCCAGAATTTTCACCCGTTTTTTGATTTTTTGCCGAAGACAAGCAAGGAACCTATGCGTGCGATGGCGTTGTCATGAGGTTTTACGGCTCAGCTTCTAACCAGCGTGTGTGTGTGTGTGTGTGTGTGTGTGTGTGTGTGTGTGTGTGTGTGTGTAGGTAAGTATTAGACGCTCTTGCTACACAATATCTCAAAAAGTTTACTTATGACTTACGTCATAATTGGCCTGTAGGCTGGCTATATCAAGTACATGATCTCTGTTGTTTTTGGTAGAGGTCAAATGTCGTTTGGGGTCAGGAGAGGTCAAAAGGTCAAAACCTTGTAAACTTGTTATCTCAAGAAGGGCAAATGTGACTAATCTCATCTTTTGTGCCAGGGTTAGCCATATTAAATAAATTATCCCTATTGGTTTCGGTGAAGGTTAAAGCACATTTGGGGTCACAACAGAGGTCAAATGGTGAATACTTAGAAATTCCTTGTAAACACGGTATCTCTGGATTGATACCAGTGAGTGATCTCATACTTGGGCATAGGAATTACCCATACTTAGTAGAACAAATTTTGGTTTTGGTGGAGTTCAAAGGTCATTTTGGGTCACCAGAGGTCATCACGTTTAAACCTTGTAAACACAATATATCAAGGAGGGTAACAAGGGCACCTTGTGGTACTTGCAGAATCCACTGCAGCCATTCTTGCAGTAACATCGCATGCGCAATAGTACCTTGCAAGCTCCTGATGTTTCTGGTTAGGTCATCCAGGTTATACTCCATCAAACACCCGGCCTCTTGATCCAGCCCTATTCACTCGGTGACGGAAGCTCTGGAGAAGGCGTCAGCCATTGCAATACCAGTGACCAGCCTGATACACAGCTCTATTGGGGTGTTGGATGATTGGAACATATGTAGGAGGCAGACCATCAAAAGCTCTGCCTTTCTTACTTAACAGCTGTTCTCTTTCCTGGTTCACACCCTCCTTTATACTGGTGTGATTGTACAGCAGCAAGAGAAGTCGCTTCAGTGGTTGCATCACCTTGTCAATGTTACTTGGGTCTGGCATTTCATCCAAGGCGCAGAATGCTGGAGAAACGTGGTGTGACGTTTTCATAGGTGATTTAGGTGTCCCTTGCAGTCTTCTTGCCCCTGTCCCCCAAAACAAAAACCTATGTCATAACCAGTAAAAGCGTGGAACATCGACAAGGCCACACATCGGTCAGGACCAAGAGCTTTGGCGATCTCACAGGCAGCGATGATGGAACCTGACGCTCTTCACAGCTTCAAAAACAATCCATACTTCAGAGATATTGAGGCGAATGACTGATGCTACGTACTGGCAGGACTATCACGTTTGCACCAACTGTTCGTACTGGCACTTTTTTGTACCCCTGTTGTAGGTGCAAGAGGATACGAATGTCAGCCTCCTAGTGTGTACACAACGATAGAGCTGACAAAACCTGTCGACTGGAGGAAAGAACCTCATGTGGTGATGAGCTGTTTGTTTGTTGGTGTCAATTTCTGCTACGTTGGAAGCCAAGAAGGAGCTTAGTTCCGTCTTGCAATCAAAGACATTTTTGCCAGTTCCCGGGCACTGCACTTGATACCTGAACTCATCTTCTAACTCCCTTTCCTATCTTGCTACAAGTGTCTGTCTTCAAGCTGTCTATGATGGCAGATCCCACTCGATGTCTAGTCTGTCTTCGTGCTTCGAGCTGGTATTTGACAAACATGAACGAAGGCATCAGCGGCATACCCTTGGAATGTTTTTGCAGTCCCTGGTCGCAGTACGATGATGATGGCAGCACCATTCAAGATGCTGACCTCCACTCTTAGTATCTTGGGATGGGGTGACTCTTCACTGGAAAAAATGTTATCCACGCAGAGCATCTAGTCAGACTCGGTTCCAGTTCTCAAGCTACCCATATGAGAGAGACTCCAGACAGGCCTAGTTTTCATTCTGACAGAACTCTTCCAAATGACCATGGCATATGGGAGGCAATGTACAGTCCATAGAGGAGGGAACTGTCGTTTTTCTGTAGCTAATTCAATGAGTTTTCCCTGACTTGTGGGCGGCTGAAAAGCTGGAAGTTGTTTCGCTTGATGTAATAGGCACTGTCTGGTTTACCAGGCTCTCTTCAACATACTCAACATACCATGTCTTATTCTGCTCCAGTCCAACTTTCTCCATCTGCAGGTCACCCTGTTTCTGCCACTCCTGCGTCCATATAACGTCTATGCTGCTCAGGACAAGGAGATTACTGTATTCAGCGAGCAGGTTCCCCATCTCTTCCCTGGCTCGGCTCAGTGATTTGTGCATGTCTCTTCTCTTCACGGTGACGTCCATCTGTGCCATACCTCTGCTCAGTTTATTCCGCGAATTCCAGGATAAAATGAGTCATCTCAGGACCAGATTCCATCCGAAGTGCAGAAGAGGTGCAGGATTCTCCTTAACCCCCCCCCCAGCGATGCCGTCTCCCTCCACCTAAGCATTGTTCTACTCATGGGCCTTTGTCAATACTAACAACATCAGAGAATGCAGCAGAGATTGAGCCACTTTAGTGACACCATGTCTAGTCGATGGATCGATATCCATCTGGAATATTGTTTGTGGTTCAAGACGAAGAACCAAGAGACGATCTTCGACAGTGCCTTTATGTATAGCAAGAAGTCGGCTTCACATAGTTCTCACGTATACCACCAAAACTAAGTCCAGCTGCAGGATGGAGCACCAGAATTGGAATTGACATATACTGGACCCTGCATCACACCAGTCTTTAAATCTTACCACTTCAATCGCATCTTCCAAGGTCTGGGTGTATTACCTGTAGGCACTCTGCTGAAGTAGATACAGGCTACTGGCCGTAACATGGTGAGTCCGCTTGTCCTGAATCTGCTGTTCCTCTGGTAGCAATCCCAGCCTTAACAAGTGCTTCTGTCCAACTGCTGCCCTCAAGAAGGTCTCCGAAGACCTTGACGGATCCCATCTTGATGTGTAAGTCACCAAATATCACTATGAATAGATCCTTGTTATACCTTGTAGGCCAGCTCAATCGGCTTTTCCATAATGAAGAAAGGCTGGTCACATGTGAGGACTGGGATCTGGCCAGGGTGTAGGACATCAACTGCCATCTTCACAATGTCCATAGAGTGTTGGATCATGGCTACAGAATGTGTCTCGTCATAAAATAGGGTAGCATAGATATGATAGCCACATTCAGTTGTCTGCTGGTGGTTTCAGTTGACATCTCTACAGCAATATGATTATTTAAACATGTAAATGTATATATTATCGTCACAATTGAAATTGTGTCAAGTGCAGAAGTACTTGGTTGACTCTGATGAGCAAAGTACTCGGACTGCTCAAGCCCACCCAGCCAGTGACGGAGCTGCCATATGGCCAGGGGGCGGTCCCCTCCCCGAAAATTCGTATGTCGGCGCCCTTTTCTAGGCTTTTAACATACTTTACTCTTGCATCATTATTGGAAAAAGACATAATTTGATAGCGTTGTTTTAAGGCCCAGATAACAAAATCCTCAAACAGCCACCAGTAACTGTACTATCTGCACTTTATTCTGATGAAAAGGGTCATCTTCTGTAATATATGGATAGGTTTTGTCGAGACGTATCTTCGTGCTTTATACGCACAAATGAATGTTGTCGCTGTGCTAAGTTAATTGCTTCCACACCAAGCGTGATTATAAGCTTACAAAATACACAGACTGACATTAAATTCACCCTCCCGGCCAAAAAAGATGTTTCAAAGGGCGCAACAATAATTGTAGGGCAAACAGCCCTCTCTTGTTGTCGGGGATAATTGTCAACATAGACAATGAAAAGAGTTTATAAAGATACCAAAATAGCTTCCACAACATTTTTCAAAGCCATTTGAAGAGAACATTCAGGTTTAAATAAAATAAACTGTTATCATAGTGTTAATGGCTTAAGAATTTTAATGAGCAGTTTCCATTTTGCTTTTCTTCAACTGACCATTCTCATGATAAATGGCTATTTCTGACACTGCACTATAATCCCATGAAAATGCTTATTTCTGTACTTTCCTGGCCTCAAAAGCCAGAAAATTGCATCTAATAAGCTGAGTTTTAGGCTACTTTTATTTACTATGAATTCTGTATCTAGAGAGCCAAGCAGACCTTTTGTTTTGGCTATTTCTTGGAATGTACTTAATTAATGGCTATTTCAAAGTGGTCACATGATGTAAATTACGTCAATTGTTTCTCCGGGTACTTATCTTGATTTCCAGATTCAAAAATGTACACCTTACGGTGATTAGTTTTCATAACTTTTCCCCCCTGTAAGATTGCTTGCTATTTGGCTCTAGCAGGTTTAATCTTTATCTTCACAAAGTAGCCGTTATTACATTAGAATCTTAAATCTAGACCTAACAACAATACAAAATATAATGACCGCCTTCAGACCAGTAAAGTGAAAGAGAGGGATAGAAACATGGGCATCCGCAGGGAGGGGCAAGGGGGGCACTTGCCCTCCCCTGGAAAATAAAAGACCTGAAAAAAACGAAAAAAAAAACATAAAGAAAAAGACGAAGAAAAATTCACATCAACATTTCTTAACAGTTCAATCAATCTTTCCTTCTTTATAGGAGGTAAATAGGCTTTAGAAATGCCATTTCCAGCAATCTTAGAGGCATTTTGGGCCAAAATTTTCTTGCGCTCCACGTCAACTCATGGTGGCGCATGGTGGCGCTTTTCCCCCTAAAAGAATTTTGTTTCCCCCACCCCCGAATTTTCTTCTGCGGAGGCCCATGGATAGAAAATTTAAACATGTTTTAATAGAAAAACTTGCCGAGGAAAAATGGCAAAGTAGTTTTCTACCAGGGGCGGAAAATCAAATGGAAAGTCTGAAAAGCCGTGGCTTCGATCGTGCTGAGGCTCAGGGTATTTACTCCTTCGAAGCGCCCCTGCAGACCATTTTCTCCCCTTTTGACCGAAATCCCTAGCTCCGCCACTGCACCCAGCTGCAAACCGGACCTGTGTGGAACTTGAGTACAACCATAACTGCTTTGGCGTACTCTCCGAGATAATCAGAATGCAATCGGGTTTTAATTAGCAAGGGTTATGTTATGATGTGCCTTGATCACTTTTTACTTAGCTAGACATGTCTGCCCCATTGTTTAGGACCTTATTTACATGTAGGTACGGTAGAACTGTATAAATTTTACATGTGGTACTGTAATGTGATCTTTTTTCTGAAATAAAGCCACCACTTACAAGAAATTAGTATGAGACTAATTTACTGCCAATCAAGATGAGTGTATTTTTAGTAATATGTGCTTGATTTGAATTGGGAAAATGTTAAATCAGTAATGTGAAAGCTACCAATATTACTTCTGCAAGGCGTTTGAAACTTCTTACTTTGGCACTGGTGGGTCTTGCCATGGAAAAGCAACAGGGACCGAATATTTGGGTCACCTGCCAGCAATTTCGCCATTAGTAAAATCTTGCAGACAGGCAACCGCTGAAGACACCTATTGCCCGCGATGCCGTAACTCTCACAGTTTCAGCTGGAAAAAAACCTCTAGGGTAGAATCTTAAGCCTAGTTCATGGAACAAAGTGTAGGTGAGAACTAGGCCTGTAGGTACTCTCGGTTAGGCTCGGCATATACAGTACCACACTTACCCTAATGTTAACACTTAATTAGCAGTAGCAGTGATCATACCTGGCTTATTTTACTTGATTTACATACCAGCTATATGGAAAAACCAAGGAGCTGTAAGGGAACAGCTCCCTGGAATAACTAACTTTCCTGAAGATTCTGAAAAACTTCTGTCGGGTTGTTGTTGATTAACAGAATATCCAACTGTAGTAGGCCTAGTCCATAAGCCCAAGAGAAGAAACGTGAGGAATTCTCAAGTACTGTCCGATTTTGGTGGCTCATATTGGTGTTTTTGTTAACTCAAAACTACCTCAGTACTAACTGTAGCCTTGGGGGTCTATGAAGCGAGATATGATTTTTTTGACAGAAGACCCCTCCCCCCAAGCATTTTTAAAAGAAACTAAATGGGTTTTTATCACCTTTTTTGTCCTAATATTTCCAACCCTGTTGGTGAATGGGACTTTTTTTAATGCCTGTACAATCACCAATCACAATGAAAGATTGAGGGGATCGGGTAATGGTCAGTTCATTTCACTAGAGGGGGTATGGGAATTTTTTCAGTGACCGACATCAAATGAGTTGACCTTAAACTTTTAGTTCGCAGTACCTCCCCTCAAGCAATGAATCTGGAATGGCCCTATATCCAGATATCTTTCCAAGGACCTATTTTATCTGTATGCCAAATTTCATGCTTGTTTCACCAAACACACAATTCTTCCAAATATTTCACCTATCTGCAGTACTAAAACGGAGAAAATGTGTGAATGAGGTACTGATCAAACTGCAGAGCATGGATTCTGTCTATGTAAATAACACTGATGATGAGCCAGAATCAAGCGATTGTTCTCAGGCTAAGAAAGGTGCTCATTTGGCTAATCATATGGTGAGACACATTGGAAAAGGGCATCGTTCTTATCCATTGATTGAATATGCATACACATACTTATATCGCTGTCTGAACACTTGTTGGTTTAGGTTAGGCTAGATCGGATTTTAAGCATCAAGTGATTACCTTCTGACTTAATCTAGCGGACACCACGACCTTTTCTAGTTGTGGGGCACTGGATTTTTATCCATACTCCATTGCTTATGTCATTTGCAAAACTAGACGATAGAATGTTTTCACGTGACGTCACAATTGGTAACCCATGCCTATTGCCGAGGAAATATCAAAATTGTTTTACTGCAACAAGGGAGTTGTAAGCGCCCTATTCGGCAACAGTGTATTGGAAGATACAAAGTCAAAAAGCAAGTTTATGTCACATTTGAGTAATTTGGCCTCAGTCCCTAGTGGTTTTAGGTCCTTGAGTGTGTCACAGGACATGACTCCAAAGGAAAGGAAATTAATAAAGAAAAAATTAGCAGAAGCAAACCAAAGAAAATGATGAACTGGGATCGGGGGACTTCAAGTTTGTTGTGAAGGGACCCCCTTGAGAAAGAAAGGTGATGAAAGTAAAAGTAAAGTTAATGTAAATTTGAAGAGAATTTGTGTAAATAGGGTACATAATGCTATTGGTTTACTTCATGAAAAGAAAAATCTGGTTGGTTCTTTAAATTGTTTCTACACAAATGCTGACAGTCTGTGCAACAAACTTGATGAACTTAGATGAAGGGTAAAAAATGGCAACATTGATGTTATTGGTATCACTGAAGTTTACCCTAAAAATTGCAGATTCCTTCTAGGCAAGGATGAGCTCCACATTGAAGGTTTTAAGCTGTTTTTGTCATATGGGACTGTAAATTCGTCAAGCGGAGTGGCGTTGTCTAGAAGGGAAGGGGAATGGCTGACGAGTGTCAATTGAATTTCGACTTTAAAGAAAGTGTTTGGGTTAACATAAAACTACATGGTAATGATGTACTGTTGGTTGGTTGTATTTAAAAGAGCCCAAACTGTGATTTGGACAATTTAAATGCGTTAAATTCTCTCTTTGCAATGATCTCAAAAATTGGTTACTCGCCTAGTTTGATTATGGGATATTTCAAATTTCCTAAAATCAACTGGAACTCACTAATCTGTAGTGGTGATGATGCAAGTGAAAAGTTTCTAGAATGTGTTAGAGATAATTTTCCTTATCAGCATATCACCATGTAACTGAGTTCACAAGGACAAGAGCCAATAGTGAGCCTAGTATGCTGGATTTAGTTTTTTTTCAAATGAGGAAGGATGATGGTCCATGACATATATTACTCAAGCCCATTAGGACATAGTGACCATTGCGGAATTCAGTTCAATTTTAGATGTTATTTTGATCCATGTGTTAATGTCATAGCAAATTATAACTATTTTAAAGGTAATAACGTAGGAATGAACAAGAGATTAGATTGTGATTGGGACAATCTTATGCAAAATGATGATGTAAATAAGTTAGTTGACAAATTCATGCTTATCTTCAATAAAGCTGTGGAAGAGTTTGTGCCAAGCACAAACCCTGAAAAATGTAAAAGCAAAATAAAAAAACACATAATTATCTTCCACTGGATGATGAAACTGTTTACTTGATTAAGTAAAAACATCAACCCTGGCAGAGGTATATGGAAAAACGTGATCAGGGGGAGTATCGTGACTTTACTAGACTTAAGAATCAAGTGAAATATTTAGTGAGAAAGTCCAAGATAGCAATGGAAAAGTTAAAATGGTATACCAAATTTAAAGATGAGACAAGTCGATGGTGAGACTATACTAACAAAAACTGATAAAGATAAGGCTTAGGTTCTTGCTAAATTTTTTAGCAGTGTTTTACAACTGAACCTGACGATCCGGTCCCTTTTGACAACTCTGTTCAGATTGTTAGTCCTTGCTTGGATCAGATAGTAAAGGATTCAGATGTTTTTGATTAACTTATGGATTTGGATGTAAATAAATCACCAGAGGCCCATTCCACAAAGAGTTACGCACAATCTTAAGTTTGATTCCCCATACCTATGTCAACAGTAAATCATACTTAAGATTGTGCGTAACTCTTTGTGGAACGGGCCCCAGGTCCAGATGGGCTACATCCAAAGGCTTTAAAGGAACTAGCACAGACTATTACAAAGCCTTTGACTAAAATATTTGATCTCTTTCCACTGGCAAAGTTCCAGAGGCCTGGAAAGTTGGCAATATTACTGCTTTATTTAAGAAAGGTGACAAAGATCTTCCAGGAAATTACAGGCCAGTCAGTTTAACAAGTGCTCTGTGTAAATTACTTGAGAAAATAATAAGTTCATTTATAGTTGACCATAAAGAGGAAGAAAAATTTGTTTAGTAATAAGCAGTTGTTTTTATTTCTGATCGACAACACTACAATTATTGAAGGTTATGGATATGTGGACAAAAGTATTAGATAAAGGTGGTTGTATTGATGTTGTATATATGGACTTCATGAAGGCCTTTGATAAAGTTCCACATATAGAAGACTTATGGAGAAACTTAGCATTTGGCTTTAGTGCTCAAATTAGGAGCTTGATTGAAGATTTTTAAAAAGATAGAAGCCAAAAGGTTATTGTTTACGGAGTTCAATCTAGTGAGCATGCAGTCACAAGTGGTATTTATCATGGCAGTGTTTTAGGTCCTATATTGTTTGTTGTTTATAATAATGTTTTACTAAAGTGTGTGAATGGAACAACCTACTTGTTTGCTGATGATACAAAAATATTCAAAGAAATCAGAAGCAAGGGTGATATTGAGAATCTGCAGAATGATCTGGATTCACTTCAGAGATGGTCAGATATTTGGCTTTTGAAGTTCCATCCTGATAAGAGCAAAGGTTTAACTGTTTCTCCAAAAAGGTACCACGATTCTCTCCCTCGGAGGTATCATCTATACAATGCTAGTGGAGATGAAGTGGTTTTGGAAAAATCTGATTGTGAGAAGGATATAGGAGTTCTTTTAGATAGTAGTCTTGGCTTTTCGGAGCACATTCAGCATCAAGTGAGCAAGGCAAATAGTTTTATAGGCCTTATTAAGCGTGAATATACATTTTTGGATGAGCAAGTATTTAAGTTATTATTTCAGGCGCTTGTTAAGCCACGTTTGGAATATGCTGCCCCTGTTTGATCACCTCATTACCAATGGGACGTTGATGCCCTGGAAAATGTTCAGAGGAGAGTAACTAGGTTGGTTCTATCCTTAAAGGATTTAAGTTATGCGGAAAGGTTAAATAAACTTCAACTACCATCTCTAAAATATCGCAGATTGAGAGGAGACATGATTCAGGTGTTTAAAATTGTGTCAGGGGTGTACAATAGAGATAAAACGGAAGGGTTTCATACCCGTGGTCATAGTCAGAAGCTACTTAAAGGGTTTTGTAGACTCAGTATTAGAAAATTTAGTTTTACGTGTAGAGTCGTTGACGTTTGCAATAGCCTTCCTGAAAGTGTAGTCTCAGTTGCGAGTGTTTTCAAATTTGAGAAAGCTCTGGATAGGTTTTGGGTTGGCCAAGAGATTGTGTATAACTATGAAACTGATTTTTATGTTAAGTAATTGGCTAGTATGGCAGTCACCCATCTGCACAAAGCTTGCTATTGCTACGTCCGTTGTGGAGGTTTCATAAGGTGATGAAGATGCGGACATAGCGGTCTTTTAGACCTGCGTCCACTGAGGTTCCTAAGGTATCGTAAGGTAAGGTCACTCACGTGAGTCGTCAGCTACGTCTTCATCCTTGGACTTCCAAGCAAGCGCGTAGGTCCTGTCATGAGTCTCTGAATCATGTACAGTTTGAAACGGAGACAGCATTTTGGTTGGATGCAGAATGTGTTTTATGCTCCTCAAAAGGTTATCTAAGCGGAGCGCCAGTTGGCGCGGAACGTAAGAAAATGTTGAAAATCGCGACCCTTCAGACAGTCGGAAATAACGGAAATTAAATTACCAAGTTTGTAAGTAGAATCAAATGAATCGTTACTTTGAATATTTATTTGAAAAAAATAACATAATCAGAAATTTACCACTACCATTTGTCGGCAAAAACTTTGGGCACTGTTTATGCGCAGAGTGGTGCAATGGTCATGTCTTATGAATAGGGGTCGCTATTGTCATAATTATGTCTATGATTGAACATACACTGATCTAAGTGGAGTGCCACTAACATCTGGCACTAAGGCAGCGAAAATGTTTTTTTGCCAAAATACCTCCCGCATCACCGCAAATCACATTCCGATCAGGTTTGAATTGATTTTGTTCTGTTTACTTACACCTCACACAACCCCTCCTAATAACTGTTTCTCAAATACTTTGAAGTCACTTGATGATACGGAGAAATGAGTTTTTTCTGTTAATTTACACCTAACACTACCCCTAAAAACAGATGTCGCTTAAACACCTTGAAGTAGTTATATTTGTGGTCAAACGATGATTTTGGCCGGTCTCATAAGGTTTTCTGTGTAACTAAAGACATATACCAGATTTGTAAAACTAGAAATGATTGCCCGAATTTTTCCAGACCCTGCCCAAAATTCAGGTATTGCGGAAGTCTGGGTTGCAGTCTGCCCCTGTTACTCTGTGATGTACGAAACAGTTTATACCTTTGAAATCAACCTATAGCCATTTTATCTGAAAATATGGAACTATGTAGTTTGATATTGCTATTATTTTGCAACAATATAAGACAGCACATATGAGATGTAAAAATGCAAGCAAGATGTAAAAATGACCTATCTGCCCAGGTTAAAATAAACCGTGGAAAATTTTAGGGGGGAGGAGATGGCTGCTCGCACTCTAATTCTAAATTCTAAAAGATAAAAAGCGAAGGAGTCCGAGTAAGAAAGGGTTGTGATCGCTGTCTGGAGGGTATGGGTTTTCCATTTCAAACGTCCTTAAATGCAATTTTGGTTCATTCTAGCATATGAGAAGAGAATTTTTTGCAATGAAAATGGATGGGAATTTGGCAAAATTTAACCGTGAAATAAAAACATTTTTATCCAAGTATTGGGGGCAACTGCTTTAACCAAGGGTGCTTCAGTGTAACCACGGAGCTCCGTATTAGCTTCGTGGTGCAACCGACTGCATCTTCTGGTCAACCGAAGTTAGTGGCAGGCATTAGAATATCAAAAGGGAGGAAAGCCAGAGTACCCGGAGGAAACTTGCCCAAATCAAAGGGGATTTGATCCAATCGACATGTGAAACACATTGCTGCACAACATCTGGACAAGCCCTCCCTGCCATTCCACGACCAAGGACCCTATAGGTCTTGGTTGTCAATTCTTTCAACACTTCAAGGTGGAAGTTTGTTCACACAGGTAACCTCGACTATTAAGGGTGTACGTAATGAAGTAATGGCGCTATACACCTTTGCAGCTTTGATATTTTGTATACACGGTATCTGATTCAAACTTGAAATTTAATTTTTTTTAGGCACTTTGGGGGTCGCGTGCACGCTATTGTCCTTTTGGTAGGATATATTCGCGGCCTTTTGGCTAAGATCATATGTAGTATCTGTTCATTTCATCCAGTCAAGAATGGAGCCTTACATGACAGATCAATAATGTTAATGGTCCGAGGGCCGTGATGTTGGTCACGTATTGTCCTTCAGTGGACATAGTAGCTTCTTCCTGAAGCACGTTAAGTTTGGTTTCGCCCAACGGCCTTTTGCCAGAGGGTCGGGCGGACTGTAGAAAGAGTATCTGGTAGGATATAAAGACACATTTGACTTGGGAGCATAACCTCTTCCAAAAGCACATGTTTAAAATTGGCGTTTTATAAGTTCCGGATCCCTGTACCCACCTTTCCGCGCCTGAGGACGGACAAGGGTCAGCATTTTACAAGTCGTCTTAATGGTAATCCAATGGTCAACAAGTTGCAGAGATCATTGCTCTATTCAAGCACAAGGTATTTACTAATTTAAAAAAAGCACATTCAGAAAACACATTTTAATTGCTAGGTCAAAGCAGGGAGCTTTATTGCAGTTTTTCTTGGTTAATGTAACGACAACCAAGTCTCTCTTTTCAAAAGTAGTTGACGCTGTGTAATAATTTAACTAGTTAATCTTTTCTAGTAGACGTGATCGTGACATGTTGATCGCAATATATTAAAAAGAGTTAAGTCAAAACTTTCTACATTTTCATGCACTTTTCAGCACTATGAAAATCAATTTTAGTCACACTTTGCCAACGGTCATGTACCGCATTTGAGACGTTCGTATGAAGTAAGGCTTGCTGCTAATATATTTTAGTCACACTTTAATTAATTTTAATGAAGCTTAATAAATTTCAACAAATTTTAATTTTAATAATAATTTTTAATCTTAATATTAACATTTCAATTTTAGTTTTAATTTTAAATTTTCACAACTTTTTAATAAATTTTAGTCACACTTTTCCAGATGTCAGGTATTTGAGAAATGCACATGTAGTTATTCATGCCGCTAATATGTTCATTCAAGTATTAGTGAAAAGTAATTCAACACGAAAAAAAATCTTACAAGTTTCATGGTTCTAAATGCTGCCTTGTACCTTATATCAATGTCATTTACTTAACAGTAATTTTCAGGTAAGAGTATGGTCCTACTAAACCCTTCAGATTAACAGCCCGCACCTTGAAAGTAAGCCGACTCCCAACTTCCAAGTCTAGTTTGAAAATAACAAATCTGTTTTTGGTGCTACCGAAACGACTTGTATTGTCTAGAAGGAGAACGTACTCATATTTAAGAATATTTCCATGCCTCTTGTAGCAAGGTGGCTCATCCCATCGAAAAATATGGAAGCTTCCTCCTACGTTCTGTCGTATAACTAGTCTAACATTTTGTGGTCCTCCCGGAGCTGGTAAAATATAAAAAAAAAAGTTATTTTAAGACATCAACATAAGCTGGGAGCGTATTATAATTTAAATGCGACTAATTATTACTTATTACTAGCGGATGTTTCCTTGGTCTTTAAACTCTGTATATAATAGGCCTATTTTTACCATAAACGCATGCAAAAAGGCAAACCTAAAACTCACATCCCACTTATACGGAAAACAAGCCAGTGAGCTGCAACTGAAAAAAAGAAATGCCTTGGCTCGATTTAAACCGATTGGTTAGAAACTGGGCCGTAGAACTCCATCTAACTATCTAACTACCCCACTTATAGCAAGACAAAGGTAAGGGTTTCTTCAACTTCTCTGGTTGTTCAGTCGATGTATTGGCAATAGATTTACCAATGGCGGCACCAGAATGTCAAAATGGGGGTGGGGGAAAACCAGGGCCGTCGATTTGATTTTCAAAGTGGGGGGGGGGAGGGGGTGGGACATCTGGCCCAAATTTTCCTCCTGTCCTAGTAATGTGTCTACAGCGTCGTAGCCAGGCATTTTTTTCGGCAAGGGTGGGGGTTCACAAGCATCCAAATTTTAAGATTCTTTTTAAGTGTGAACACAACTGTACTAGGGACGTAATTTGCGGCGCGCAAAGCGCGCTGAAATTTTTTGCCCTTTTTTAAATATTTGAAAACATTGAGCTTGCATTGCAAAAGATTTGGATTCTCGGTTTCCTGTAAGGAAAGTTGAAAAGTTGGGGGATTACTGAAGAATTCGCATTAGCAAAGCTGAGGCTGAGCGGCGACCAAAGGTCGCTGTTACTACAAAATATTATCCAACGCCTAGGAAATAAGGCTCTCCGACGAAATTTTTTGAGTCAAGAGCTTATATTGGAGAAAACTGGGAATTTGAAAATAGCACTGTAGACCCCATTGTTACTTGGTGATCTGGTGTCGCATATAGCAAATTTCGATTTTGTTACTTCCAGAGCTGGGAAAAATTTACGAAACAGAAGGTATGAGCGAGCACTTCTGCTTAGGAATTGAAATTTTCGGCGAGCGGTGCGAGGAAAATTTTGTTTTTTTGAAACTAATAATGACGAATACGGAGCTTTTATTGGAGGGAATTGGAAATTTCATGAGTTGTCGAAACCACACATGAGACTGATTTCACAAATGGCAAATTTCCGAGTTCTACATGTTTCAGAGACGCTTGCCCCCTGTATGTACGCCACTGGGTGTCCAGATGAAAAGTTGTGCTGAATATTTCAATATTTTGAGTTACTGGGAAACTTTAAAGTTTTCAAAACATGGTCTTGAAAGTGTGGGTAATTACTTTAACCGACTATACGGTCAATGTGAATCTAAGTAACGGGTGTACTCTATAAGTAAATAGAATCACAACGAAAATTGTGATAGTTTGGGCAGGATTTGTGCAAAAGTTTTAATAGTAAGGATGTAATGAAAGAAGGTAAAATAAATCCATGACCTGACCAAAAACACAATTCAATCTACTGCTGGAAAATCACACATCGGAGGGGGGGGGATACCCACTGGTGCTACTGAGACACCTTTGTATAGGCCTACCGGTGTAAGATTTTTAATACAAAAAAAAATTAAACTATTTTTTTTTTCGAACCACTCCTCATCATACAATAGTTGCAGACAGAGGATGGAGTTGTACCTCTTATTCCAGACGGAAGTCTCTAATCTAGCAAACGTCAGTGTGATTTTACTTCTCTGATAATGGTATAAATTTGAAATGGTCGAATCGGTATACAAATGTGTGATGTGCGCGTGTCGAAATTTTGTATCATTTATTTTTCTGGACAAAATGCATGCAGACTGTGCACCGAGGCATTTTCAGTTTCCCTAAAATGTGTTGGGCAATTTAAGCCTGCCAGGCTTGTCATTCATTGAAGATTACATATTTCATTAAAACATAGAAGGGGACTATTCATCTTTTTCAAAGTCCTAAAGCTAGCCGCACACTACACGACTTTGCGAACCGCAACTCAACTCGATCCTCGCTACAACTGTGATTGGCAATGGCAAGACCAGTTTTAAGTCGAACCGACTTCAGTTGAGAAGAACAAACATGTCGGTTTTTCCGGACTGAAGTCGACGCGACTTAAGACTGGGCTTGCAACTGCCAATCGGAGTCGTAAAGTCACGCACATTACACTACTGTTGTAGATCAGACGATCGAGTTGAGTTGCGGTATGCAAAGTCGTGTAAGTGTGCGGCTAGCTTAAGTCCTGCCCTTTCATAACCGGCTGCTGCCCTGTGCACACGAACAATCGACGTAATCATGGAGACCGATGAATAATATGAGTAGGCCTATGTTTGATATGCAAGTGAAAAAAGAACATCAATGAGACTGCAGGCGTATCAATGAGACTGTAGGTGTTTTGAAAACACGTAAAATACAGCAGGCAAGCAAATAAAAGGGCTTAACCTTAAATCCTAATAAAACCCACTGACAAACATCCTAGCTGGGATGGGAGGTTAAAAATACCAAAGCGGAAATCTGTATCAGGCGCCTAAAGAAGTCCAAGGGAAGTAAACACAAGTCTGCGTAGTTGTTAAACCTTTAAGGAGCTATAAACTAACCCAGACTAAAAATTAAAAAGAGAAAGAGAAAGAAGAAGAAGAAGTAAAGAAATGCAACTGCAGAATCAAACAAAATTTCCCCCTCAACGGAGAATGCCTACAGTCAGGAATTATATACCAGGCTGAAGTTACAAGTGAAAATAACAAAGAAACATACATCGGGCTCACCGCAACCGAATTAAAAAAAAAATATAGCAACCACAAAACCTCATTGAACAACGAAAAAAAAGAAATCAGCAACAGAACTGAGCAAAAACATCTGGGATTTGAAGAATGCCAAAAAAGAATTCAGCATCAAATGGAGGATTATCACAACAGCGAACCCATACAACCCCGCAACAAAAAGATTTAACCTGTGCATAGCCGAGAAATACTTTATCTTATTGAAGCCGGACCTATGCACCCTGAACAAAAGAAACGAAATAATGACAAAATGTAGACACCAAAACAATCATCTATTAAGCGCATTGACCTAAAAACATGAAGTAGGCATAAGCAGTTTTATTTTAGGCACCAAGGAGTGCACTAACCGTGTACGAAACAGTCTGTCTGCCTTACCTGTAAACTCCATCCTTTACATATATATATATATATATATATATATATATATATATATATATATATATATATATATATATATATATATATATATATATATATATATATATATATATATATATATAAATATATATATATATGTATAAAATTATATAGAAAATTAAGAATCCGAAATGGAAAATAAGAAGTACTGATGTTTCAATAACGGTCATATATTTCAAGCCCAGCTGGGGTGTTCGTCAGTGGCTACGGCGAAATAAATCATAATGTGATTGAACTCAAATCTCTGGCAGAAAATTTAAGATCAATTGAATTGAAGGAAAGGGTGAGTGCGCTAATACCTGAGGACCCTAAACCTGGGAAATTTTATACCTTGCCTTAAATCCCTTTCACACTGCCTTCAACGTTGAACCACCGTTTGATTAATCGGTGAACTACCTTTGGAAATTCCAACACTGTCCTTTCATACTGGCACCAAGAAAACACCGATTGATTTGTAACATGCGGGCGGCTACAAGTGTTTACGTTTTGCAAAGATGGGCATGAAGACTCATAGCGGAAGCTTACTAAATGCTTCGCGCCCAAATATAAACGCATATAAGCCTGCACTATTTTTCCAGGTTCGGTTGTTTGCAGTTCTCTCATGCCTATTGAAATATAAATGGAGGTGTTGATGATTTCTCTGACGTTTCTGAAGCAACTCGGACTATCCAGGGCTCGGTGAGAGCTTTGTGCAGTGGCTTACGAAGAGGAGGGGGGGGGACATTTGGCCATGCCCCCCCCCCCACCCCACCCTCATGGATGCCATTTTTTATTAGATCCTAAATTTCGTAGCCCTACTTTACTAACACAGATTTAACTTCAAAAGGTAGCATACCTGGCACCAGATTTTATGTAAGGAAACCTAATTTCTCAAAAATTTTCTAAGGGGAAAGACTGTCTCTGTAAGGCCTTCAGTGATGTAATTTTTTTAATTCCTTAAAAGCAATTTTGTCACATTCCAAATTTTACTTGAAAAAGGTAAATTCTTTTACACCCTAGTGACCCCGTTTGCATCTGAAGACATCTACTTTTATGAGAATTCGTAAAGGGCCCATCCCTTAGACTCCTTCCCCGGCCGGCATAGACGTATGTGACGGGTCATGGAAGCGGAGGGTTCAGGTGCGTTGAGCAATAGTTTGCCATTTATAATGGAAGAGATGTTAGGGGTAAAACCATTAACAGTCGGGAGTTCGAGCAGTGACAGATAATTTCAGTGGTTCTTGAATTTAGCAAAGAATCACAATAGAGAAGCATCAGCATATTTTCAAATCCGTTGTTTAGTTCGCCCGAAAAGAATCAAGACCATTTATATAATAGTGGTGCAACATTTTATGTGGTAATATTTTGATCACTTAGCATGTTGCAGATTTTTTTGTTATTGCAAACAAGAACTAAACATAAAGATTGTTGAGATTCTCTTTCCAAGTATTAAAACGCAATTTTCGGCTATCTAAAAGGTCGCAATTTTTCAAAATTTTCTTTACCCTGAGAGCCAACTAATGGTGGCGCTCCGCTTAGATAGTCTTTCGGACAAAGTAACATTTTTCGGGTCAAAGTATGTTTTAATAAGTTTCTGAGTGAGCATTTTATTGCAAACGACCAAGGAGATAGCGAGTCGTTAGATTCTTCGTGTTGGTCTGGAAAATGCTATTTCGGGCCCTTTGACTGGTCTGATTTTTTCGAGATTTTCTCTACCCTCCGCGCCAACAAAGGGGCGCTCCGTTTAGATAGTCTTTATAGCAAAATGACGTTTGGTGGCCAAGAAAAAAATAGCAATCTGAAATGCTGCCGCTCGCCTATGCTGATCGATGTTCTTTTGTGTTTTCTCCTAAAAGTATGCAAATTTGAAAACAATTTTTACTTCAAAAGGTAGCGTAAATGTCATTAAATTGCATGTAAAGACACACAACTTTCAGTTTTATCCTCATGAACCACCAAAATTCAACTTTTAACACTGTTCCTGCTAAATCGAAAATCTTGCACCCTTTTGCATCTAGGCTCCTTGAAAAGGCCAAGAAGTTTCAACCCCTTAGACCCTTCACCCAGGCCGGCGATCACTCAACATACTACATGGCTCCACTCAGAAAAATCCTGCGTACGCCAATGACTGTCGCCGCACTTCGAAGCTGCAACAGCAGTTTCTCCTCCTCCCTACTCCAAGGGCCAGTCATGCCCGGTGTTGCAGTCAGGTGGCACTGAAACGCCTTTAAACAATTAAACAGTTAAAATTACATGAGACAGCAATTCACACGTGTGTACACTATAGACTATACTGAATAGGCTACACCGAACTGCACTGCTTAGCAAAATTTACTTCATTTAATGAAGCCACATGCAGATATTCATCTGCGTTTCACCTGAGTTCCCTTTCCTACTGAGACATTCAACAGGTGCACCCGGGTGCACCCGTGCGAAAGGGGTATAAGATTCACAAATTACCCAAGCTGTTAGAACAACAACATCCTGGTCTTACTGATGACATATCGAAAGCCAGCCCGGCTGATATCGTGAATCTTTCGAAAATTAATGGGATTCACCCCCCCCCCCCCTGGTAGACCCATTATCTCAGTTATGCGGGGCACCCTCACCGAACCTCTTTCAGGTTTCATCGATTCTGTGTTAAAGCTCCTAATAAGTAAGATACCTAATTATGTACAGCATAGTACACACTTCCTCAGAATTTTTAATGACATTACTACCCTTACCCCTAATTCATTTCTTGTCACCATGGACGCCAGTTCCTTGTATCCTAACATTCCACATGCTGACGGTATTCAAGCTTGCAGAGAATTTCTCAGTCAACATGGCCACCTTCTTGATTTTGTAAATGACATCTGTGACCTTATTGAATTTATTTTGAGCCATAACAATTTTACTTTCAATACTAAACATTTCCTACAGGTCAAAGGCACTGTCATGGGTACTAGAATGGCTCCCAGCTATGCAAATATCTTCACGGCTTGGTTCGAAGATAAACTTCTAAATTCTTCAGCTCTACGACCCATCCACTATTTTCGATACATAAATGATGTATTTTTCATATGGCCCTATGGTGAGAAGAATTTTTTAGAATTTTATAAACGGGTTAACGAACTACACGATAGTATTTCCTTAACCATGGAACGCTCTTATGAAGAGATACCTTTTCTTGACGTACTAGTTAAACTCAGGGATTCTAATATTTCTACTTCCGTTCACCAAACCTACTGATATTCACAAGTATTTGGACTTTAATAGCTGTCATCCTCTAAGCTTAAAAAGGTCTATTGTTTACAGCCAGGGCCTTAGAATCAAGCGCATATGCTCTGATAATTATGGTTTCAGTATCAACTTGCTATTTTCGTTAGCCATCTTCTTTCCAGTGGCTATCCCCATCAACAACGAAATTAGGAAACTTTTCAACTCTCGCCGATTAGAATTGTTGGAGTGTAAAGCTAAGAATCCTACTTCCCGCATACCCATGGTGTTTGATTACTACCCTGACGTTGAAATTCTTTCCAAAACCTTACGCAATGACTACAAAATTTTAAGTGACGATGAAATACTTTGCAATCTTTTTTCCCAACCACCCCTCAATGATAAAAGACGGACACCTAATCTGGGTTCTACTATCACCTCCTCCAGCCTTCCTTCCAAAAAGAGAGCGGCAGGTAATAGGAAGTGTCTGAAACCCCGTTGTCAGATTTGTAATATTATGAACTGTGGACCTTACTTTCACCACCTGGTACTAATGTCATTGTCAAAACTCCAGTGCTTACCTGTGACTCACCTAATATATCTTTTATACTGTGACGAATGCAATCACGGTAACTACGTTGGAGAAACTTCTAACCCCTTCCAACTCAGATTTAATAATCATAAAAAACCATCCGCGACAATTCGAGGGGTTATCGGGTGGCAGGACACTTCAACCTGCCTAATCACAGTATTGATAATCTTAGATGCATCCTCATCGGTTCAGCGTACAATTCCCACTTTCACAGGAAACAGAGCGAAATGAAATTGGTCCTGAAACTCCAAACTCATACTAACGGGCTTAATCGTGATTCAGGTTTCCTAATAGGGTATTCCTTTACGAACACACCTAAAATTAGCCTGCGTCCCACGCCCCTCAAACCTATTTTTATAGTCATGCGCACTTTTGTTTAATTTCCCATAGCGTGTCCATCTCCATGTGAACGCTTCTTTTTGCTAGTGCGTAATTTTCTTAAGCGAGCCTTAAACTTTTGTAATCGCTTCAGTTTATTACGTCATGACCATTAACGTGCATTGAACGCTTTCGTTGTTTTTGTTTCAATCACATTATGATTTATTTCGCCGAAGCAACTGACGAAGACCCAAGGTGGAGTTGAAATATATGGCCGTTTTTGAAACGTCAGTATTTCTTATTGTCCATTTTTCATTTTGGATTCTGAATTCTCTACTTAATCCGAAGTACACGTGGATTTTCTACTCAATATATATATATATATATATATATATATATATATATATATATATATATATATGTATATATATATATATATATATATATATATATATATATATATATATATATATATATATATATATATATATATATATATATATATATATATATATATATATATATATATATATATATATGTAAAGGATGGAGTCACAACCAACATTGGCAAGAAATTCTTTAACCTCTTGGACAGCTGCTTCCCACCTGGGCACAAACTGCATACTTCTCAACAGAAACACGGTGAAACTGAGTTACAGCTGCATGGCAAACATAGACCAAATTATATCAGCGCACAACAAATACATACTGGCGAAACAGGAAGTACAACCATCAACGCGAAGCAACTGCAATTGCAGAAAGCAAAGTGAGTGCCCATTGGAAGGCAACTGCCTCACGAACAACATTGTGTACCAAGCAACTGTAACACGCCACGACAACCACAACGAAGAAACATACATTGGTCTAACAGAGAACACATTCAAAACAAGATACACCTCCCACAAGTCTAGCTTTAAACACAAAGACAAAAGAAACGCAACTTCACTCAGTGAATACATCTGGAAACTAAAGGATACAAATGTAGAACACTCCGTAAAATGGAAACTCATGAACAAAGCTCGAGCATACTCCACATCATCTAAAACTTGTAATCTCTGTCTGGAAGAAAAGTTCTTCATTATACTTAAACCTTCCTTAGCAACTCTAAATAAAAGAAACGAACTGATAAGCTCTTGTAGACACAGGAACAAACATCTACTGTGTAATTATTCTAATAGGTAATGTATCTTGGCTCGCTGTACACCGTTCGTGCCTGTTCACAACGAACACGGAACGAACACGTGCTTAAAAACGGACACGCTCAAAAGCAGCGAACACATACGTATTTAACGTTATTGACATCATTCTACTTCAGGCTTCTGAGGAGTGAGGACCTACATTATTGGCCCTTACGAAACAGTTCTGTAAAGCTATGTTGTAAGAACTTATTGCAACCTTTTCAATATTTTCAATATATATGTATATATATATATAGATAACGTATATATACATACATACATATATATATATATATATATATATATATATATATATATATTGCAGAATATAATGTAGGATAAAACAGAAAAGTTCAACGTATACTCCGAGATAAAAATACAGTTCAGAAAAATATGGTTAAAAAACTGGTTGATTGTAGGAGTATGAAAGAGAACAAATGTGTTTCGAAATTTTCAGTCCCCCTGCCAGTGGGACTTTCCTCAGCGAGTATCAAAGACAAAATGAGCACAAAAACTAAAAATGAGTACATAAATTAAAAAGAACGGAAATCTAAAGTTAACTGCAGTGTCAGGAGGGAAGATTAAGTTGTTTGTTGGAACGTGTAAAGATTCAGAATCCCAAGGTCTCTGTTGAGTCCGTTGATGTGTGACTTAAGCCTCATTATCCAAACATGTTCGGTACGCTTTCGTTGTTCAGCGCAAATAAAGTTATTTGCAATGAGGGTTATTTTAAGATTTTCGATAGGATGATGCGGAAGATTTAAGTGCTCCGCTACAGGGAATCCAAGAGTGTTGTCACGGATAGACTGCTTATGGCTATTGAATCTTAGACGGGGGGGGGGGGGGGGCGGCTTCACTATGTTACTGTAGAATGGACCAGCTTGGAGGAAAAGTAACGGTGGTGTAGTGTCCAGATTCCACGGTTAGACTTTTAGACAAAAAATTGGGGAAAATCGGTACTTTTGAATGAGATAACCAATCTTATAGATTGCCAATAAATTGTAGTTTTTATTTTATTTTTAAAATTCTCAGTCCAAGTTCAACACTTTCCACTAATTTAATCCTTGAATTAAGTGACTGGGTATTTGGAGTTATATGGATCAAATTCTCCTGAGTCTTCCGCAGTTAGAAATCATACCTTGACACTTTGTGAATGAAATACGTTTGGAAACATTGCCTTGGGATGCCCCTGTTGTCGCAGGAAGAGTGATTCTAAATGAACAACTGCAGTGTTCCGTTCACTCTTTCAAGTAGTGCTACAGAGTGCAAGGATCGTGAAGTGTAGAAGGTTGGTTGGCTGTAGACCTACCAGAAGCAACTATAATGCAGTAAAAGGTCTTGGATAATATTAAAGGGGAGTGTAGTAAACAAGCTTAAATACTATAGAAATAGTTAGCATGAGGTAAATTGATTTAAAGCACCAGAGGAAACCTATATAGCCTTCACTTACCTGTTTCCCCACTTTTCTGAATCTTTGAGAATGTATAAACACCCGACGGGTGCGTTACTGTTAGGGTGATATTGAATTCCGCATAAACAGTCAGGTTAGAAAATATTGTCTTCCTCCTGTTCGATGTTAGAGACATTACCCTGGTGATACTGGGTGTAGGGAGGGTGCACTCATCATTATCTAGCTGTTGTATCTTAATGACCTGTTGGATGACCTCACAGGATCCCAACAAGTCGCGTATTTTCCAACTTGCAATGATACGTGAATTACCCATGACTTTCGATCTGGTGACAAGGAAGAACTTTGTGTCACTCAAGTCTGTGAAGAAAGAAAATTTTCTGTTAAACACCCTATGTACCATCAGTTCTTCTTGTTGTATCCCTTCAATATGAAAACAATTATTTATCTTGAAGAAAATGCCGCATAAGACATGTAACCCTTTTAAAAGAATAAAGATGAGGCTTACAATGTCTTCTCAAACTGTCATTTTTGAGACCCATTTTAATCAACATAAAACTAATACTACGTTATACAATTCAGGGGCTCAACCTCGGCAGGAGGGTAAGAGCTAATACGAAATCAAATTGCTACGGTACATTCTCACATACTGACATACTGGTTGCTACACTCGGAGTGTTAAAGTATCTTCCATAAAAAGGGGATTCAGCATAAGGCTACGTGGTTGTAAGTACAGGCATGGTGGCTGTCATATCGTTAATGTTCTGCAATGCGTATACTATAATTCAATCTTATCTCAAGTGTTCAGCGATTTTACTCTGGAACCATCGTATACTCTGTGCATGAACTACAAGTAGAAAATGAGTTAAGTAAAGAAAATGAGGTCTATGAATCTTTTATAGCAATTCCTTGGAAATATTTAGGTACTGTGAGAGTTTTTTCCCAACATTTTAAGATTGGTAGGCTACGGTACCTACCTCCACAAGGTGTCATCTGCATTTGTATAACGCTAGGTGTACCAATCACGGTCCCCGAAACGAGAATTATTCGGAACTCATACGTTGTTCCCTCTTTAAGGCCATCAATCTTGTACGATAAGACAGCCCTGTCTCCTTCCACAATTTCTCGAAAATTGTTGTCATCACGTCCTTGTTCACGGTATTGAATTCTGTAATCTGTGATCGGTCCTGTTCCTGTTCCAGTTGTTTTGCCCCATTCAGGCCACGTCACTGTGATACTGCTATTCGTAACAACGGAAAAGCTCAATGGCTTACCTTGTATATAAACTGGAGCCCCTGAGGTAGACAATGCAAATTGAAATGTTTTTTCTTACCACAAAATTCGATGGTTCTTCAAAAACTTACTCATTACACACACTATAGGTCTCGTAAAATACAGAAGCAGGGGACCTCAAGATAAGCGAGCATAGTGTGCTTAAAAGAAATAGTACCACAAATCAAAAACTGAAATATGAGCACATGATAGCAGAGTCCTCTCCTCTGATTTAATTGGACTTTTTTATACCAAGAATAAAAAGCAAAAGTGATTCCCAAATTACACTTGAGGCCAAATAGCATTTCCTGTGCCTTATCAGTTGCATCCGAACAAATTTGCGGCAGTCATCTAAACGGTGTTCCTAAGATCAATGTGATAGAAATGACTGTGAGATATATTAGCAATGCAAGTAATCTAAATTGGGTATGAAAAGATTTACGTTTGCTGTGACTTTAAAATCAGCTTCTAACGTTATCAATTCTGACATAAAAGTTGCGTTCAAAGGAGTACAGGACCAAAGCTACATTTGATACGCTAAGTAAAAGTTGGTTCTCGAGAAATTAGCAGTTGAAATAGACACCTTTTTAAAAGAGTGAACTTGAAAGCAAGCAGACGTGATTCCATGGATTTATACTGATTCCCAATGATTTGTTTTTCGTAAAAATTGGCTTTCAATTTAACAAGAACTCTTGTATATCGACACTATAACAAAGGGGAAGGATTGTCTCTGCAAGGCCCCCTCAGTTGTGCCATTTTTTTAATTCCTGAAAATAGGCAAATTTTACTTGAAAAAGTAGATTTTATAACACCCAGGTGGAACCGATTGCCTCTGAGGACATCTACTTTGTAAGAATTCTTGAAAGGGAGGGGCCCATCCTTTCGACCCCTTCCCCGGCCGGCATAGAGGTAAATGGCGGGAACATGGAAGCGCGGGGTTCAGGTGCGGTAGGCAATAGTTTGCCATTTATCATGCAAGAGATGTTAGGAGTTAAATCATTAACAGTCGGGAGTTCAAGCAGTCACAGATAATTTCATCAATTCAGCGGATCTTGAATTTAGCCAAAAGTCACAATAGAGAGGCATTAGCATATTTTCGATTCCGTTGTATAGTTTCCCCGAAAAGAATCAAGATCATTTATATAATAGAGCATTTTAACATTTTATGTGGCAATATTCTGATTACTTAGCATGTTGCTGACTTTTTTTGTTTTTTTGTTATTGCAAACCAAAGCTAAACATAAGGATTGTTCACATTGTCTTGCCAGCACGAAAACGCAATTTTCGGCCATCTGGGCGGCGGCAATTTTTCACAATTTTCTTTACGCTCCGCGCCAACTAATGGTGGCGCTCCGCTTAGATAGTATTTGGGGCACTGTTATATTTTTCGGGTCAAAGTATGTTTTAATAAGTTTCTGATCACTTTGCAGTTTGCGAACTTATTTTGAAGTGATCCTTTTAATGCAAACGACAAACGAAAATAGCGACTCGTTAGATTCTTCGCAAAAGTCTGGATAAATGCTTTTTCCGGCCATCTGAGGGGTCTGATTTTTCGAAATTTTCTCAACACTCCACTAATGGTGGCGCTCCGCTTAGATAGTCTTTGGAGCAAAATGGCGTTTTGTGGCCAAGAAAAAACAGCAAACTAAAATGCTCCCATTTGCTAAATGCCGATCGATGTTTTTTTTTCATGTTGGCTCCTAAAAGTATGCAAATTTATAAACAAAGTTTACTTCGAAAGGTAGCGTAAATGGCATTGTATGTAAAGACACAGAATTTCCAGTTTTATCCTCATGAACCACCACAGTTCAAAATTTAACACTGTTCCTGTCAAAGTTGAAAATCTTTTGCATCTAGGCTCCTTGAAAATGCCAAAAATTTTCAAAGGGGAGGGGCCCCTCCCGATCACTCAACATACTGCATGCCCTCCCCCCCCCCCCCCCTTCAGAAAAATCGTGCGTAAGCCACTGTGCATTTGCTAAAATTACGTGGATGATGCCATGAGGAAAAATAGCTATGGATTTCAACCTTTACGACTACTAAACGATCATCGCTAAACCTCATCGCAAACGACATCACTTGGCAATGAAAAATTGATCGCTAAAGTTTACTGAAACCGATTTTAAAAATCTGTAGCTAGATTGCGAGCAATTTAAGATTTAACGATGGATTTCGGCGTTAGCGATGATCGCTAAACGTTGGTGAAATCGGCCCGTGGTTTATATTGGAGAAATTTCAGAAATTAATAACAGAAAAGGTGTCTTTTGGTACGGTGAAATTGCAGAAAATTTGAGAGGAACAGGCCTTTAAAAGCATTCGCAACCAATAAAAATATTCCCTTTTCGTAAGCGTGTAGGGCTGCTTCCTTCAAAAACAGATTGACTACAGCCAAATCTGCTACATAAAAGTGTTATTCTGAGCTTTGCCCATTCAGTTGGTATGTACTAAAAATCAGTACTCGAAGTGATGAAATTAGCACCATATTGTCAATTAACCTAAAACGAAAATGTAAGATGTGGAATTTGAAATACCTCCATAGACAGTTGTTTCCTTCTGTACGTTGCTGGGTTGGCTTTCAACGTATGGTAGATCCCTGATCAAAGTGATGCGGAATTCGTAGGTAGTTCCCAAGTTAAGCCCATCAAAATGATACTGTAGAGTGGATGACTCTAACAAAATATCATTAAATACAGCCCCTTCTTCCCTATATTGAAGTTTGTACTGAGTAACAGGGCCGACACCCAAATCGGTTGTTTCGTTCCATGCAGGCCAAGACACCGTCAGACTAGTTTCAGTAATATTCGAGAACTCTAGTGGTTCCGACTGAGTGAAAGTAGGTGGCGCTGATGATTTTGTTCGAGTGAGATAAAATAAGCAAAACGTTATGAATCAAATTTATATGTACGGCTTGTCATACAAGGGGGGAATTACATTGGTTGCGATATATAGAATCATATTGATAAAAACATGCGGCTGACTGTTGCTACCTGTAAGATTACTCATTTCGGGTGGGGCTTCCAGAATATAAATTCATGGACAAAGGATAGGTCCATAGACCATTGAGTGTACTGTACATTTTTGACTATGGAACTAGTGAAACTATAAGGAGCCTCCGTAAAACAAACATTACCTGAGAAACATGGTGCAGTGGTACAAAGGCAAGGACCACTTTCATCCACAGGGCAGTTGTTCTGTGACTGAGGACGTTGTCCTAGACAATTTCTTTTCCCTATCCATATCTGGCCACTTCCATATCCAAACGGTAATTTGCGGTAAGAGTTAAAAGCAAACGGTGTGACAAAGATAAACGACCGACTGATGTCAGTGATACCTGTACCATAATTACCAGCTAATACCAATCGTCTCAACGGTAATGCGACCACGAGGTGTACCTTTTGCGTCTAATATCTGCACCTGATTAAATAACCTACTTACTTGAGTCCTCTCACAACTATCTAAAATTCATCCTCATCCAAACAAAATCTCAGTTCATTGCTTCAGGGTGAGTACACAAGACCCTTAAGTGTAATCAAAGCCCTCCCAGTACAGTTACGCTATGTAATATGAGCTTCGGCACTCTGCATTTCCTAACGTGCTGTCAATCAAAGATTTGCGCCAATTGAAAATTTCTGGGTGATACTACAGAAATTGTTGTTTGGGGTTTATTTTGGAGAAATTTCAGAATTAAATGAAAGAAAATGTGTGTATTGGTACGGTGAAACTGAAGAAAACTTGAGAGGAACAGGCCTTTACAAGCATTCGCAACCAATAAAAATATTCCCTTTCGTAAGCGTGTATGGTTGCTTCCTTCAAAATCAGATTGACTACAGCCAAATCTGCCACGTGAAAGTGTTATTCTGAGCTTTGCACATTCAGTTGTTATGTACTGAAAATCAGCACTCGAAGTGCTGAAATTAGCACCATATCGTCAATTAACCTAAAACGAAATGTAAGATGTGGAATTTAAAATACCTCCATAGAGAGTTGTTTCCTTCTGTACGTTGGTGGGTTGGCTTTCAATGTATGGTAGATCCCTGATCAAAGTGATGCGGAATTCGTAGGTAGTTCCCAAGTTAAGCCCATCAAAATGATACTGTAGAGTGTATGCGTCTAACAAAATGTCATTAAATACAGCCCCTTCTTCCCTGTATTGAAGTTTGTACTGAGTAACAGGGCCGACACCCAAATCGGTTGTTTCGTTCCATGCAGGCCAAGACACCGTCAGGCTAGTTTCAGTAATATTCGAGAACTCTAGTGGTTCCGACTGAGTGAAAGTAGGTGGCGCTGATGATTTTATTCGAGTGAGATAAAATAAGCAAAACGTTATGAATCAAATTTATATGTAGGGCTTATGATACAAAGGGAGATTTACTTTGGTTGCGATACATATAATTATATTGATAAAAAAATGCGGCTGACTTTTACTACCTGTAAGATTACTCATTTCGAGAGGGGGTTACAGAATATAAATTCATGGACAAAGGATAGGACCATAAACCATTGAGTGCACTGTACGTTTGTCTATGGAATTACTGTAGTAAAACTATAAAGAGCCACCGTAAAACAAACATTACCTGAGAAACATGGTGCAGTGGTACCAAGACAAGGAACATTTTCATCCACAGGACAGTTGTTCTGTGACTGAGGACTTTGTTCTAGACAATTTCTTTTTCCTATCCATATCTGGCCTCTACCATATCCAAACGGTAATTTGCGGTAACAGTTAAAAGCAAACCGTGTGACAAAGATAAACGACCAACTTATGTCACTGACACCTGCGCCATCACTAAAAGCTAATACCAATCGTCTACGTACCAAATGTAATGCGACCACGTGGTGTGCCTTTTGCGCCTAATATCTGCACCTGATTAGATAACCTACTTACTTAAGCCCCTCTCACAACTATCTAAAATTCATCCTCATCCAGACACAATCTCAGTTCATTGCATTAGGATGAGTACACAAGTCCCTAAAGTGTAATCAAAGCACTTCCAGTACAGAAACGATATGTAATATGAGCTTCGGCAGTCTGCATTTCTTAACATGCTTTCAATTAAAGATCTCGACCAACTGAAAATTTCTGGGGACTACTAGAGAAATTGTTGTTAAGGGTTTATATTGGAGAAATTTCAGAAATTAATGACAGAAAATGTGTGTATTGGTACGGTGAAATTGAAGAAAATTTGGGAGGAACAGGCCTTTACAAGCATTCGCAACCAATAAAAATATTCCCGAGTTTAGCCCATCAAAGTGATACTGTAAAGTGTATGCGTCTAACAAAATATCATTAAATACAGCCCCTTCTTCCCTGTATTAAAGTTTGTACTGAGTAACAGGGCCGACACCCAAATCGGTTGTTTCGTTCCATGCAGGACAAGACACCGTCAGACTAGTTTCAGTAATATTCGAGAACTCTAGTGGTTCCGACTGAGTGAAAGTAGGTGGCGCTGATGATTTTGTTCGAGTGAGATAAAATAAGCAAAACGTTATGAAGCAAATTAATATGTAGGGCTTATGATACAAAGGGAGATTTACTTTGGTTGCGATACATATAATTATATTGATAAAAACATGCGGGTGACTGTTGCTACCTTTTAAATTACTTATTTCGGGTGGGGCTTGCAGAATATAAACTAATGGACAAAGGAAAGGTCCATAGACCATTGAGTGTACTGCACATTTTTGTCTATGGAACTATTGAAACTATAAGGAGCCTCCGTAAAACAAACATTACCTGAGAAACATGGTGCAGTGGTACCAAGGCAAGGAAGACTTTTATCCACAGGACAGTTATTCTGTGACTGAGGACTTTGTCCTAGACAATTTCTTTTCCCTATACATATCTGGCCACTACCATATCCAAACGGTAATTTCCGGTAAGACCGGTAAGAGTTAAAAGCAAACGGTGTGACAAAGATAAACGACCGACTGATGTCACTGACACCTGTACCATAATTACCAGCTAATACCAATCGTCTACCAACGGTAATGCGACCACGAGGTGTACCTTTTGCCCCTAATATCTGCACCTAATTAGATAACCTACTTACTTCAGTCCTCTCACAACTATCTAAAATTCATCCTCATCCAAACAAAATCTCAGTTCATTGCTTCAGGGTGAGTACACAAGACGTTTAAGTGTAATCAAAGCCCTCCCAGTACAGTTACGCTATGTAATATGAGCTTCGGCACTCTGCATTTCCCAACGTGCTGTCAAATAAAGATCTGCGCCAATTGTAAATTCCTGGGTGATACTACAAAAATTGTTGTTTGGGGTTTATATTGGAGAAATTTCAGAATTAAATGATAGAAAATGTGTGTATTGGTACGGTGAAACTGAAGAAAATTTGAGAGGAACAGGCCTTTACAAGCATTCGCAACCAATAAAAATATTCCCTTTCGTAAGCGTGTATGGTTGCTTCCTTCAAAATCAGATTGACTACAGCCAAATCTGCCACGTGAAAGTGTTATTTTGAGCTTTGCACATTCAGTTGTTATGTACTGAAAATCAGCACTCGAAGTGCTGAAATTAGCACCATATCGTCAATTAACCTAAAACGAAATGTAAGATGTGGAATTTAAAATACCTCCATAGAGAGTTGTTTCCTTCTGTACGTTGGTGGGTTGGCTTTCAATGTATGGTAGATCCCTGATCAAAGTGATGCGGAATTCGTAGGTAGTTCCCAAGTTAAGCCCATCAAAATGATACTGTAGAGTGTATGCGTCTAACAAAATGTCATTAAATACAGCCCCTTCTTCCCTGTATTGAAGTTTGTACTGAGTAACAGGGCCGACACCCAAATCGGTTGTTTCGTTCCATGCAGGCCAAGACACCGTCAGGCTAGTTTCAGTAATATTCGAGAACTCTAGTGGTTCCGACTGAGTGAAAGTAGGTGGCGCTGATGATTTTGTTCGAGTGAGATAAAATAAGCAAAACGTTATGAATCAAATTTATATGTAGGGCTTATGATACAAAGGGAGATTTACTTTGGTTGCGATACATATAATTATATTGATAAAAAAAATGCGGCTGACTTTTACTACCTGTAAGATTACTCATTTCGAGAGGGGGTTACAGAATATAAATTCATGGACAAAGGATAGGACCACAAACCATTGAGTGCACTGTACGTTTGTCTATGGAATTACTGTAGTGAAACTATAAGGAGCCACCGTAAAACAAACATTACCTGAGAAACATGGTGCAGTGGTACCAAGACAAGGAACATTTTCATCCACAGGACAGTTGTTCTGTAACTGAGGACTTTGTCCTAGACAATTTCTTTTTCCTATCCATATCTGGCCTCTACCATATCCAAACGGTAATTTGCGGTAACAGTTAAAAGCAAACCGTGTGACAAAGATAAACGACCAACTTATGTCACTGACACCTGTGCCATAACTACCAGCTAATACCAATCGTCTACGTACCAAAGGTAATGCGACCACGTGGTGTGCCTTTTGCGCCTAATATCTGCACCTGATTAGATAACCTACTTACTTAAGCCCCTCTCACAACTATCTAAAAATCATCCTCATCCAGACGCAATCTCAGTTCATTGCTTTAGGATGAGTACACAAGTCCCTAATGTGGAATCAAAATCACTTCCAGTACAGAAACGATATGTAATATGAGCTTCGGCACTCTGGATTTCTTAACATGCTTTCAATTAAAGATCTCGACCAACTGAAAATTTCTGGGGACTACTACAGAAATTGTTGTTTGGGGTTTATATTGGAGAAATTTCAGAAATTAATGACAAAAAATGTGTGTATTGGTACGGTGAAATTGAAGAAAATTTGAGAGGAACAGGCCTTTACAAGCATTCGCCACCAATAAAAATATTCCCGAGTTTAGCCCATCAAAGTAATACTGTAAAGTGTATGCGTCTAACAAAATATCATTAAATACAGCCCCTTCTTCCTTGTATTGAAGTTTGTACTGAGTAACAGGGCCGACACCCAAATCGGTTGTTTCGTTCCATGCAGGCCAAGACACCGTCAGACTAGTTTCAGTAATATTCGAGAACTCTAGTGGTTCCGACTGAGTGAAAGTAGGTGGCGCTGATGATTTTGTTCGAGTGAGATAAAATAAGCAAAACGTTATGAATCAAATTTATATGTAGGGCTTATGATACAAAGGGAGATTTACTTTGGTTGCGATACATATAATTATATTGATAAAAAAAATGCGGCTGACTTTTACTACCTGTAAGATTACTCATTTCGAGAGGGGGTTACAGAATATAAATTCATGGACAAAGGGTAGGACCACAAACCATTGAGTGCACTGTACGTTTGTCTATGGAATTACTGTAGTGAAACTATAAGGAGCCACCGTAAAACAAACATTACCTGAGAAACATGGTGCAGTGGTACCAAGACAAGGACCATTTTTATCCACGGGACATTTGTTCTGTAACTGAGGACTTTGTCCTAGACAATTTCTTTTTCCTATCCATATCTGGCCTCTACCATATCCAAACGGTAATTTGCGGTAACAGTTAAAAGCAAACCGTGTGACAAAGATAAACGACCAACTTATGTCACTGACAAGTGCGCCATAACTACCAGCTAATACCAATCATCTACGTACCAAAGGTAATGCGACCACGAGGTGTACCTTTTGCGCCTAATATCTGCACCTAATTAGATAACCTACTTACTTCAGTCCTCTCACAACTATCTAAAATTCATCCTCATCCAAACAAAATCTCAGTTCATTGCTTCAGGGTGAGTACACAAGACCCTTAAGTGTAATCAAAGCCCTCCCAGTACAGTTACGCCATGTAATATGAGCTTCGGCACTCTGCATTTCCTAACGTGCTGTCAATCAAAGATCTGCGCCAATTGAAAATTTCTGGGTGATACTACAGAAATTGTTGTTTGGGGTTTATTTTGGAGAAATTTCAGAATTAAATGATAGAAAATGTGTGTATTGGTACGGTGAAATTGAAGAAAACTTGAGAGGAACAGGCCTTTAAAAGCATTCGCAACCAATACGAATATTCCCTTTCGTAAGCGTGTATGGTTGCTTCCTTCAAAATCAGATTGACTACAGCCAAATCTGCCACGTGAAAGTGTTATTCTGAGCTTTGCACATTCAGTTGGTATGTACTGAAAATCAGCACTCGAAGTGCTGAAATTAGCACCATATCGTCAATTAACCTAAAACGAAATGTAAGATGTGGAATTTAAAATACCTCCATAGAGAGTTGTTTCCTTCTGTACGTTGGTGGGTTGGCTTTCAATGTATGGTAGATTCCTGATCAAAGTGATGCGGAATTCGTAGGTAGTTCCCAAGTTAAGCCCATCAAAATGATACTGTAGAGTGTATGCGTCTAACAAAATGTCATTAAATACAGCCCCTTCTTCCCTGTATTGAAGTTTGTACTGAGTAACAGGGCCGACACCCAAATCGGTTGTTTCGTTCCATGCAGGACAAGACACCGTCAGACTAGTTTCAGTAATATTCGAGAACTCTAGTGGTTCCGACTGAGTGAAAGTAGGTGGCGCTGATGATTTTGTTCGAGTGAGATAAAATAAGCAAAACGTTATGAAGCAAATTAATATGTAGGGCTTATGATACAAAGGGAGATTTACTTTGGTTGCGATACATATAATTATATTGATAAAAACATGCGGGTGACTGTTGCTACCTTTTAAATTACTTATTTCGGGTGGGGCTTGCAGAATATAAACTAATGGACAAAGGAAAGGTCCATAGACCATTGAGTGTACTGCACATTTTTGTCTATGGAATTACTGTAGAAAAACTATAAGGAGCCTCCGTAAAACAAACATTACCTGAGAAACATGGTGCAGTGGTACCAAGGCAAGGAAGACTTTTATCCACAGGACAGTTATTCTGTGACTGAGGACTTTGTCCTAGACAATTTCTTTTCCCTATACATATCTGGCCACTACCATATCCAAACGGTAATTTCCGGTAAGACCGGTAAGAGTTAAAAGCAAACGGTGTGACAAAGATAAACGACCGACTGATGTCACTGACACCTGTACCATAATTACCAGCTAATACCAATCGTCTACCAACGGTAATGCGACCACGAGGTGTACCTTTTGCCCCTAATATCTGCACCTAATTAGATAACCTACTTACTTCAGTCCTCTCACAACTATCTAAAATTCATCCTCATCCAAACAAAATCTCAGTTCATTGCTTCAGGGTGAGTACACAAGACGTTTAAGTGTAATCAAAGCCCTCCCAGTACAGTTACGCTATGCAATATGAGCTTCGGCACTCTGCATTTCCCAACGTGCTGTCAAATAAAGATCTGCGACCAATTGTAAATTCCTGGGTGACTACTACAAAAATTGTTGTTTGGGGTTTATATTGGAGAAATTTCAGAATTAAATGATAGAAAATGTGTGTATTGGTACGGTGAAACTGAAGAAAATTTGAGAGGAACAGGCCTTTACAAGCATTCGCAACCAATAAAAATATTCCCTTTCGTAAGCGTGTATGGTTGCTTCCTTCAAAATCAGATTGACTACAGCCAAATCTGCCACGTGAAAGTGTTATTTTGAGCTTTGCACATTCAGTTGTTATGTACTGAAAATCAGCACTCGAAGTGCTGAAATTAGCACCATATCGTCAATTAACCTAAAACGAAATGTAAGATGTGGAATTTAAAATACCTCCATAGAGAGTTGTTTCCTTCTGTACGTTGGTGGGTTGGCTTTCAATGTATGGTAGATCCCTGATCAAAGTGATGCGGAATTCGTAGGTAGTTCCCAAGTTAAGCCCATCAAAATGATACTGTAGAGTGTATGCGTCTAACAAAATGTCATTAAATACAGCCCCTTCTTCCCTGTATTGAAGTTTGTACTGAGTAACAGGGCCGACACCCAAATCGGTTGTTTCGTTCCATGCAGGCCAAGACACCGTCAGGCTAGTTTCAGTAATATTCGAGAACTCTAGTGGTTCCGACTGAGTGAAAGTAGGTGGCGCTGATGATTTTGTTCGAGTGAGATAAAATAAGCAAAACGTTATGAATCAAATTTATATGTAGGGCTTATGATACAAAGGGAGATTTACTTTGGTTGCGATACATATAATTATATTGATAAAAACATGCGGGTGACTGTTGCTACCTTTTAAATTACCTATTTTGGGTGGGGCTTGCAGAATATAAACTAATGGACAAAGGAAAGGTCCATAGACCATTGAGTGTACTGCACATTTTTGTCTATGGAACTATTGAAACTATAAGGAGCCTCCGTAAAACAAACATTACCAGAGAAACATGGTGCAGTGGTACCAAGGCAAGGAAGACTTTTATCCACAGGACAGTTATTCTGTGACTGAGGACTTTGTCCTAGACAATTTCTTTTCCCTATCCATATCTGGCCACTACCATATACAAACGGTAATTTCCGGTAAGACCGGTAAGAGTTAAAAGCAAACGGTGTGACAAAGATAAACGACCGACTGATGTCACTGACACCTGTACCATAATTACCAGCTAATACCAATCGTCTACCAACGGTAATGCGACCACGAGGTGTACCTTTTGCGCCTAATATCTGCACCTAATTAGATAACCTACTTACTTCAGTCCTCTCACAACTATCTAAAATTCATCCTCATCCAAACAAAATCTCAGTTCATTGCTTCAGGGTGAGTACACAAGACCCTTAAGTGTAATCAAAGCCCTCCCTGTACAGTTACGCTATGTAATATGAGCTTCGGCACTCTGCATTTCCTAACGTGCTGTCAATTAAAGATCTGCGCCAATTGAAAATTTCTGGGTGATACTACAGAAATTGTTGTTTGGGGTTTATTTTGGAGAAATTTCAGAATTAAATGATAGAAAATGTGTGTATTGGTACGGTGAAATTGAAGAAAACTTGCGAGGAACAGGCCTTTAAAAGCATTCGCAACCAATACGAATATTCCCTTTCGTAAGCGTGTATGGTTGCTTCCTTCAAAATCAGATTGACTACAGCCAAATCTGCCACGTGAAAGTGTTATTCTGAGCTTTGCACATTCAGTTGGTATGTACTGAAAATCAGCACTCGAAGTGCTGAAATTAGCACCATATCGTCAATTAACCTAAAACGAAATGTAAGATGTGGAATTTAAAATACCTCCATAGAGAGTTGTTTCCTTCTGTACGTTGGTGGGTTGGCTTTCAATGTATGGTAGATCCCTGATCAAAGTGATGCGGAATTCGTAGGTAGTTCCCAAGTTAAGCCCATCAAAATGATACTGTAGAGTGTATGCGTCTAACAAAATGTCATTAAATACAGCCCCTTCTTCCCTGTATTGAAGTTTGTACTGAGTAACAGGGCCGACACCCAAATCGGTTGTTTCGTTCCATGCAGGCCAAGACACCGTCAGGCTAGTTTCAGTAATATTCGAGAACTCTAGTGGTTCCGACTGAGTGAAAGTAGGTGGCGCTGATGATTTTGTTCGAGTGAGATAAAATAAGCAAAACGTTATGAATCAAATTTATATGTAGGGCTTATGATACAAAGGGAGATTTACTTTGGTTGCGATACATATAATTATATTGATAAAAACATGCGGGTGACTGTTGCTACCTTTTAAATTACTTATTTCAGGTGGGGCTTGCAGAATATAAACTAATGGACAAAGGAAAGGTCCATAGACCATTGAGTGTACTGCACATTTTTGTCTATGGAACTATTGAAACTATAAGGAGCCTCCGTAAAACAAACATTACCTGCGAAACATGGTGCAGTGGTACCAAGGCAAGGAAGACTTTTATCCACAGGACAGTTGTTCTGTGACTGAGGACTTTGTCCTAGACAATTTCTTTTCCCTATCCATATCTGGCCACTACCATATCCAAACGGTAATTTCCGGTAAGACCGGTAAGAGTTAAAAGCAAACGGTGTGACAAAGATAAACGACCGACTGATGTCACTGACACCTGTACCATAATTACCAGCTAATACCAATCGTCTACCAACGGTAATGCGACCACGAGGTGTACCTTTTGCGCCTAATATCTGCACCTAATTAGATAACCTACTTACTTCAGTCCTCTCACAACTATCTAAAATTCATCCTCATCCAAACAAAATCTCAGTTCATTGCTTCAGGGTGAGTACACAAGACCCTTAAGTGTAATCAAAGCCCTCCCTGTACAGTTACGCTATGTAATATGAGCTTCGGCACTCTGCATTTCCTAACGTGCTGTCAATTAAAGATCTGCGCCAATTGTAAATTTCTGGGTGATACTACAAAAATTGTTGTTTGGGGTTTATATTGGAGAAATTTCAGAATTAAATGATAGAAAATGTGTGTATTGGTACGGTGAAACTGAAGAAAATTTGAGAGGAACAGGCCTTTACAAGCATTCGCAACCAATAAAAATATTCCCTTTCGTAAGCGTGTATGGTTGCTTCCTTCAAAATCAGATTGACTACAGCCAAATCTGCCACGTGAAAGTGTTATTCTGAGCTTTGCACATTCAGTTGGTATGTACTGAAAATCAGCACTCGAAGTGCTGAAATTAGCACCATATCGTCAATTAACCTAAAACGAAATGTAAGATGTGGAATTTAAAATACCTCCATAGAGAGTTGTTTCCTTCTGTACGTTGGTGGGTTGGCTTTCAATGTATGGTAGATCCCTGATCAAAGTGATGCGGAATTCGTAGGTAGTTCCCAAGTTAAGCCCATCAAAATGATACTGTAGAGTGTATGCGTCTAACAAAATGTCATTAAATACAGCCCCTTCTTCCCTGTATTGAACTTTGTACTGAGTAACAGGGCCGACACCCAAATCGGTTGTTTCGTTCCATGCAGGCCAAGACACCGTCAGGCTAGTTTCAGTAATATTCGAGAACTCTAGTGGTTCCGACTGAGTGAAAGTAGGTGGCGCTGATGATTTTGTTCGAGTGAGATAAAATAAGCAAAACGTTATGAATCAAATTTATATGTAGGGCTTATGATACAAAGGGAGATTTACTTTGGTTGCGATACATATAATTATATTGATAAAAACGTGCGGGTGACTGTTGCTACCTTTTAAATTACTTATTTCAGGTGGGGCTTGCAGAATATAAACTAATGGACAAAGGAAAGGTCCATAGACCATTGAGTGTACTGCACATTTTTGTCTATGGAACTATTGAAACTATAAGGAGCCTCCGTAAAACAAACATTACCTGAGAAACATGGTGCAGTGGTACCAAGGCAAGGAAGACTTTTATCCACAGGACAGTTATTCTGTGACTGAGGACTTTGTCCTAGACAATTTCTTTTCCCTATCCATATCTGGCCACTACCATATCCAAACGGTAATTTCCGGTAAGACCGGTAAGAGTTAAAAGCAAACGGTGTGACAAAGATAAACGACCGACTGATGTCACTGACACCTGTACCATAATTACCAGCTAATACCAATCGTCTACCAACGGTAATGCGACCACGAGGTGTACCTTTTGCGCCTAATATCTGCACCTAATTAGATAACCTACTTACTTGAGTCCTCTCACAACTATCTAAAATTCATCCTCATCCAAACAAAATCTCAGTTCATTGCTTCAGGGTGAGTACACAAGACCCTTAAGTGTAATCAAAGCCCTCCCAGTACAGTTACGCTATGTAATATGAGCTTCGGCACTCTGCATTTCCCAACGTGCTGTCAATCAAAGATCTGCGCCAATTGAAAATTTCTGGGTGATACTACAGAAATTGTTGTTTGGGGTTTATTTTGGAGAAATTTCAGAATTAAATGATAGAAAATGTGTGTATTGGTACGGTGAAATTGAAGAAAACTTGAGAGGAACAGGCCTTTACAAGCATTCGCAACCAATACGAATATTCCCTTTTGTAAGCGTGTATGGTTGCTTCCTTCAAAATCAGATTGACTACAGCCAAATCTGCCACGTGAAAGTGTTATTCTGAGCTTTGCACATTCAGTTGCTATGTACTGAAAATCAGCACTCGAAGTGCTGAAATTAGCACCATATCGTCAATTAACCTAAAACGAAATGTAAGATGTGGAATTTAAAATACCTCCATAGAGAGTTGTTTCCTTCTGTACGTTGGTGGGTTGGCTTTCAATGTATGGTAGATCCCTGATCAAAGTGATGCGGAATTCGTAGGTAGTTCCCAAGTTAAGCCCATCAAAATGATACTGTAGAGTGTATGCGTCTAACAAAATGTCATTAAATACAGCCCCTTCTTCCCTGTATTGAAGTTTGTACTGAGTAACAGGGCCGACACCCAAATCGGTTGTTTCGTTCCATGCAGGCCAAGACACCGTCAGACTAGTTTCAGTAATATTCGAGAACTCTAGTGGTTCCGACTGAGTGAAAGTAGGTGGCGCTGATGATTTTGTTCGAGTGAGATAAAATAAGCAAAACGTTATGAATCAAATTTATATGTAGGGCTTATGATACAAAGGGAGATTTACTTTGGTTGCGATACATATAATTATATTGATAAAAAAATGCGGCTGACTTTTACTACCTGTAAGATTACTCATTTCGAGAGGGGGTTACAGAATATAAATTCATGGACAAAGGATAGGACCATAAACCATTGAGTGCACTGTACGTTTGTCTATGGAATTACTGTAGTAAAACTATAAGGAGCCACCGTAAAACAAACATTACCTGAGAAACATGGTGCAGTGGTACCAAGACAAGGACCATTTTCATCCACAGGACAGTTGTTCTGTGACTGAGGACTTTGTTCTAGACAATTTCTTTTTCCTATCCATATCTGGCCTCTACCATATCCAAACGGTAATTTGCGGTAACAGTTAAAAGCAAACGGTGTGACAAAGATAAACGACCGACTGATGTCACTGACACCTGTACCATAATTACCAGCTAATACCAATCGTCTACCAACGGTAATGCGACCACGAGGTGTACCTTTTGCGCCTAATATCTGCACCTAATTAGATAACCTACTTACTTGAGTCCTCTCACAACTATCTAAAATTCATCCTCATCCAAACAAAATCTCAGTTCATTGCTTCAGGGTGAGTACACAAGACCCTTAAGTGTAATCAAAGCCCTCCCAGTACAGTTACGCTATGTAATATGAGCTTCGGCACTCTGCATTTCCTAACGTGCTGTCAATTAAAGATCTGCGCCAATTGTAAATTTCTGGGTGATACTACAAAAATTGTTGTTTGGGGTTTATATTGGAGAAATTTCAGAATTAAATGATAGAAAATGTGTGTATTGGTACGGTGAAACTGAAGAAAATTTCAGAGGAACAGGCCTTTACAAGCATTCGCAACCAATAAAAATATTCCCTTTCGTAAGCGTGTATGGTTGCTTCCTTCAAAATCAGATTGACTACAGCCAAATCTGCCACGTGAAAGTGTTATTCTGAGCTTTGCACATTCAGTTGGTATGTACTGAAAATCAGCCCTCGAAGTGCTGAAATTAGCACCATATCGTCAATTAACCTAAAACGAAATGTAAGATGTGGAATTTAAAATACCTCCATAGAGAGTTGTTTCCTTCTGTACGTTGGTGGGTTGGCTTTCAATGTATGGTAGATCCCTGATCAAAGTGATGCGGAATTCGTAGGTAGTTCCCAAGTTAAGCCCATCAAAATGATACTGTAGAGTGTATGCGTCTAACAAAATGTCATTAAATACAGCCCCTTCTTCCCTGTATTGAAGTTTGTACTGAGTAACAGGGCCGACACCCAAATCGGTTGTTTCGTTCCATGCAGGCCAAGACACCGTCAGACTAGTTTCAGTAATATTCGAGAACTCTAGTGGTTCCGACTGAGTGAAGGTAGGTGGCGCTGATGATTTTGTTCGAGTGAGATAAAATAAGCAAAACGTTATGAATCAAGTTTATATGTAGGGCTTATGATACAAAGGGAGATTTACTTTGGTTGCGATACATATAATTATATTGATAAAAAGAATGCGGCTGACTTTTACTACCTGTAAGGTTACTCATTTCGAGAGGGGGTTACAGAATATAAATTCATGGACAAAGGATAGGACCATAAACCATTGAGTGCACTGTACGTTTGTCTATGGAATTACTGTAGTGAAACTATAAGGAGCCACCGTAAAACATACATTACCTGAGAAACATGGTGCAGTGGTACCAAGACAAGGACCATTTTCATCCACAGGACAGTTGTTCTGTGACTGAGGACTTTGTCCTAGACAATTTCTTTTTCCTATCCATATCTGGCCTCTACCATATCCAAACGGTAATTTGCGGTAACAGTTAAAAGCAAACAGTGTGACAAAGATAAACGACCAACTTATGTCACTGACACCTGCGCCACAGCTACCAGCTAATACCAATCGTCTACGTACCAAATGTAATGCGACCACGTGGTGTGCCTTTTGCGCCTAATATCTGCACCTGATTAGATAACCTACCTACTTAAGCCCCTCTCACAACTATCTAAAATTCATCCTCATCCAGACGCAATCTCAGTTCATTGCTTTAGGATGAGTACACAAGTCCCTAAAGTGTAATCAAAGCACTTCCAGTACAGAAACGATATGTAATATGAGCTTCGGCACTCTGCATTTCTTAACATGCTTTGAATTAAAGATCTCGACCAACTGAAAATTTCTGGGGACTACTACAGAAATTGTTGTTTGGGGTTTATATTGGAGAAATTTCAGAAATTAATGACAGATAATGTGTGTATTGGTACGGTGAAATTGAAGAAAATCTGAGAGGAACAGGCCTTTACAAGCATTCGCAACCAATAAAAATATTCCCGAGTTTAGCCCATCAAAGTGATACTGTAAAGTGTATGCGTCTAACAAAATATCATTAAAAACAGCCCCTTCTTTCCTGTATTGAAGTTTGTACTGAGTAGCAGGGCCGACACCCAAATCGGTTGTTTCGTTCCATGCAGGCCAAGACACCGTCAGACTAGTTTCAGTAATATTCGAGAACTCTAGTGGTTCCGACTGAGTGAAAGTAGGTGGCGCTGATGATTTTGTTCGAGTGAAATAAAATAAGCAAAACGTTATGAATCAAATTTATATGTAGGGCTTATGATACAAAGGGAGATTTACTTTGGTTGCGATACATATAATTATATTGATAAAAACATGCGGCTGACCGTTGCTACCTTTAAAATTACTTATTTCGGGTAGGGCTTGCAGAATATAAACTAATGGACAAAGGAAAGGTCCATAGACCATTGAGTGTACTGCACATTTTTGTCTATGGAACTATTGAAACTATAAGGAGCCTCCGTAAAAAAAAAAATTACCTGAGAAACATGGTGCAGTGGTACCAAGGCAAGGAAGACTTTTATCCACAGGACAGTTATTCTGTGACTGAGGACTTTGTCCTAGACAATTTCTTTTCCCTATCCATATCTGGCCACTACCATATCCAAACGGTAATTTGCGGTAACAGTTAAAAGCAAACGGTGTGACAAAGATAAATGACCGACTGATGTCACTGACACCTGTACCATAATTACCAGCTAATACCAATCGTCTACCACCTGTAATGCGACCACGAGGTGTACCTTTTGCGCCTAATATCTGCACCTAATTAGATAACCTACTTACTTGAGTCCTCTCACAACTATCTAAAATTCATCCTCATCCAAACAAAATCTCAGTTCATTGCTTCAGGGTGAGTACACAAGACCCTTAAGTGTAATCAAAGCCCTCCCAGTACAGTTACGCTATGTAATATGAGCTTCGGCACTCTGCATTTCCTAACGTGCTGTCAATTAAAGATCTGCGCCAATTGTAAATTTCTGGGTGATACTACAAAAATTGTTGTTTGGGGTTTATATTGGAGAAATTTCAGAATTAAATGATAGAAAATGTGTGTATTGGTACGGTGAAACTGAAGAAAATTTCAGAGGAACAGGCCTTTACAAGCATTCGCAACCAATAAAAATATTCCCTTTCGTAAGCGTGTATGGTTGCTTCCTTCAAAATCAGATTGACTACAGCCAAATCTGCCACGTGAAAGTGTTATTCTGAGCTTTGCACATTCAGTTGGTATGTACTGAAAATCAGCCCTCGAAGTGCTGAAATTAGCACCATATCGTCAATTAACCTAAAACGAAATGTAAGATGTGGAATTTAAAATACCTCCATAGAGAGTTGTTTCCTTCTGTACGTTGGTGGGTTGGCTTTCAATGTATGGTAGATCCCTGATCAAAGTGATGCGGAATTCGTAGGTAGTTCCCAAGTTAAGCCCATCAAAATGATACTGTAGAGTGTATGCGTCTAACAAAATGTCATTAAATACAGCCCCTTCTTCCCTGTATTGAAGTTTGTACTGAGTAACAGGGCCGACACCCAAATCGGTTGTTTCGTTCCATGCAGGCCAAGACACCGTCAGACTAGTTTCAGTAATATTCGAGAACTCTAGTGGTTCCGACTGAGTGAAGGTAGGTGGCGCTGATGATTTTGTTCGAGTGAGATAAAATAAGCAAAACGTTATGAATCAAGTTTATATGTAGGGCTTATGATACAAAGGGAGATTTACTTTGGTTGCGATACATATAATTATATTGATAAAAAGAATGCGGCTGACTTTTACTACCTGTAAGGTTACTCATTTCGAGAGGGGGTTACAGAATATAAATTCATGGACAAAGGATAGGACCATAAACCATTGAGTGCACTGTACGTTTGTCTATGGAATTACTGTAGTGAAACTATAAGGAGCCACCGTAAAACATACATTACCTGAGAAACATGGTGCAGTGGTACCAAGACAAGGACCATTTTCATCCACAGGACAGTTGTTCTGTGACTGAGGACTTTGTCCTAGACAATTTCTTTTTCCTATCCATATCTGGCCTCTACCATATCCAAACGGTAATTTGCGGTAACAGTTAAAAGCAAACAGTGTGACAAAGATAAACGACCAACTTATGTCACTGACACCTGCGCCACAGCTACCAGCTAATACCAATCGTCTACGTACCAAATGTAATGCGACCACGTGGTGTGCCTTTTGCGCCTAATATCTGCACCTGATTAGATAACCTACCTACTTAAGCCCCTCTCACAACTATCTAAAATTCATCCTCATCCAGACGCAATCTCAGTTCATTGCTTTAGGATGAGTACACAAGTCCCTAAAGTGTAATCAAAGCACTTCCAGTACAGAAACGATATGTAATATGAGCTTCGGCACTCTGCATTTCTTAACATGCTTTGAATTAAAGATCTCGACCAACTGAAAATTTCTGGGGACTACTACAGAAATTGTTGTTTGGGGTTTATATTGGAGAAATTTCAGAAATTAATGACAGATAATGTGTGTATTGGTACGGTGAAATTGAAGAAAATCTGAGAGGAACAGGCCTTTACAAGCATTCGCAACCAATAAAAATATTCCCGAGTTTAGCCCATCAAAGTGATACTGTAAAGTGTATGCGTCTAACAAAATATCATTAAAAACAGCCCCTTCTTTCCTGTATTGAAGTTTGTACTGAGTAGCAGGGCCGACACCCAAATCGGTTGTTTCGTTCCATGCAGGCCAAGACACCGTCAGACTAGTTTCAGTAATATTCGAGAACTCTAGTGGTTCCGACTGAGTGAAAGTAGGTGGCGCTGATGATTTTGTTCGAGTGAAATAAAATAAGCAAAACGTTATGAATCAAATTTATATGTAGGGCTTATGATACAAAGGGAGATTTACTTTGGTTGCGATACATATAATTATATTGATAAAAACATGCGGCTGACCGTTGCTACCTTTAAAATTACTTATTTCGGGTAGGGCTTGCAGAATATAAACTAATGGACAAAGGAAAGGTCCATAGACCATTGAGTGTACTGCACATTTTTGTCTATGGAACTATTGAAACTATAAGGAGCCTCCGTAAAAAAAAAAATTACCTGAGAAACATGGTGCAGTGGTACCAAGGCAAGGAAGACTTTTATCCACAGGACAGTTATTCTGTGACTGAGGACTTTGTCCTAGACAATTTCTTTTCCCTATCCATATCTGGCCACTACCATATCCAAACGGTAATTTGCGGTAACAGTTAAAAGCAAACGGTGTGACAAAGATAAATGACCGACTGATGTCACTGACACCTGTACCATAATTACCAGCTAATACCAATCGTCTACCACCTGTAATGCGACCACGAGGTGTACCTTTTGCGCCTAATATCTGCACCTAATTAGATAACCTACTTACTTCAGTCCTCTCACAACTATCTAAAATTCATCCTCATCCAAACAAAATCTCAGTTCATTGCTTCAGGGTGAGTACACAAGACGTTTAAGTGTAATCAAAGCCCTCCCAGTACAGTTACGCTATGTAATATGAGCTTCGGCACTCTGCATTTCCTAACGTGCTGTCAATCAAAGATCTTCGCCAATTGTAAATTTCTGGGTGATACTACAAAAATTGTTGTTTGGGGTTTATATTGGAGAAATTTCAGAATTAAATGATAGAAAATGTGTGTATTGGTACGGTGAAACTGAAGAAATTTGAGAGGAACAGGCCTTTACAAGCATTCGCAACCAATACGAATATTCCCTTTCGTAAGCGTGTATGGTTGCTTCCTTCAAAATCAGTTTGACTACAGCCAAATCTGCCACGTGAAAGTGTTATTCTGAGCTTTGCACATTCAGTTGGTATGTACTGAAAATCAGCACTCGAAGTGCTGAAATTAGCACCATATCGTCAATTAACCTAAAACGAAATGTAAGATGTGGAATTTAAAATACCTCCATAGAGAGTTGTTTCCTTCTGTACGTTGGTGGGTTGGCTTTCAATGTATGGTAGATCCCTGATCAAAGTGATGCGGAATTCGTAGGTAGTTCCCAAGTTAAGCCCATCAAAATGATACTGTAGAGTGTATGCGTCTAACAAAATGTCATTAAATACAGCCCCTTCTTCCCTGTATTGAAGTTTGTACTGAGTAACAGGGCCGACACCCAAATCGGTTGTTTCGTTCCATGCAGGCCAAGACACCGTCAGACTAGTTTCAGTAATATTCGAGAACTCTAGTGGTTCCGACTGAGTGAAAGTAGGTGGCGCTGATGATTTTGTTCGAGTGAGATAAAATAAGCAAAACGTTATGAATCAAGTTTATATGTAGGGCTTATGATACAAAGGGAGATTTACTTTGGTTGCGATACATATAATTGTATTGATAAAAAAATGCGGCTGACTTTTACTACCTGTAAGATTACTCATTTCGAGAGGGGGTTACAGAATATAAATTCATGGACAAAGGATAGGACCATAAACCATTGAGTGCACTGTACGTTTGTCTATCTAATTACTGTAGTAAAACTATAAGGAGCCACCGTAAAACAAACATTACCTGAGAAACATGGTGCAGTGGTACCAAGACAAGGACCATTTTCATCCACAGGACAGTTGTTCTGTGACTGAGGACTTTGTTCTAGACAATTTCTTTTTCCTATCCATATCTGGCCTCTACCATATCCAAACGGTAATTTGCGGTAACAGTTAAAAGCAAACCGTGTGACAAAGATAAACGACCAACTTATGTCACTGACACCTGCGCCATAACTACCAGCTAATACCAATCGTCTACGTACCAAATGTAATGCGACCACGTGGTGTGCCTTTTGCGCCTAATATCTGCACCTGATTAGATAACCTACTTACTTAAGCCCCTCTCACAACTATCTAAAATTCATCCTCATCCAGACACAATCTCAGTTCATTGCTTTAGGATGAGTACACAAGTCCCTAAAGTGTAATCAAAGCACTTCCAGTACATAAACGATATGTAATATGAGCTTCGGCACTCTGCATTTCTTAACATGCTTTCAATTAAAGATCTCGACCAACTGAAAATTTCTGGGGACTACTACAGAAATTGTTGTTTGGGGTTTATATTGGAGAAATTTCAGAAATTAATGACAGAAAATGTGTGTATTGGTACGGTGAAATTGAAGAAAATTTGAGAGGAACAGGCCTTTACAAGCATTAACAACCGATTAAAATATTCCCGAGTTTAGCCCTTCAAAGTGATACTGTAAAGTGTATGCGTCTAACAAAATATCATTAAAAACAGCCCCTTCTTTCCTGTATTGAAGTTTGTACTGACTAACAGGGCCGACACCCAAATCGGTTGTTTCGTTCCAGGCAGGCCAAGACACCGTCAGACTAGTTTCAGTAATATTTGAGAACTCTAGTGGTTCCGACTGAGTGAAAGTTGGTGGCGCTGATGATTTTGTTCGAGTGAAATAAAATAAGCGAAAAGTTATGAAGCAAATTTATATGTAGGGCTTATGATACAAAGGGAGATTGACTTTGGTTGCGATACATATAATTATATTGATAAAAAAAAAAAAAATGCGGCTGACTTTTACTACCTGCAAGATTACTCATTTCGAGTTGGGCTTACAGAATATAAATTCATGGACAAAGGATAGGTCCATAAACCATTGAGTGCACTGTACGTTTGTCTATGGAACTAGTGAAACTATAAGGAGCCTCCGTAAAACAAACATTACCTGAGAAACATGGTGCAGTGGTACTAAGACAAGGAGGACTTTCATCCACAGGACAGTTGTTCTGTGACTGAGAACCTTGTCCTAGACAATTTTTTTTGCCTGTCCATATCTGGCCTCTACCATATCCAAACGTTAATTTGCGGTAAGAGTTAAAAGCAAACGGTGTGACAAAGATAAATGGCCGACTGATGTTACCGACACCTGCGCCATCATTACCAGCCAATACCAATCGTCCTCCAAAGGTTATGCGACCACGAGCGCATCCTGCAAAGTACGGAGAAAGTAGGTGTATATGTTAGTCACGTGCATGAGATAAAGAGTGTTTCCATTGACGTCACAAGTCCTCCCCTTTCTCTGGCTACCGGATAAAAACCGAAGGATAGTATTTAAAGAGGTTATGTACTGCCTTTCCTGCGTTGCGCGTCTCTCTCTTTTGCCATCCAGGCGTCCATTGTACGACAACTGTTACTAACTGGCTAAGGTGTTGTCGTGCGCAAGCGTATCGGTAACACATCTACTTCTCATGATCATTTTCATCCAGTATGTCAAATTGAAACGCGCTGACGTCACTTGCATGACCATTTAGCTAACTGAGCACTAGAAGCAGTTGACCTGATGACTATTGATATTTTACCCGGCAGTAGGCGTGGTAACCCAATTGTGACCTTACTTGAAACACAACTTCAATTAAACTTTTATCAAAACCCTTGCTAAACTCCACAAACTACAGCTCACAGACATCAAGCGACGACATTTGTAGGTTAGCCTGCGTAGCGCCTCTGTGGCTGCAGCTCCGTTAGTTGTTTTTTTTTTTTCGTAGCGATGAGCTGAGCGAAAAGACTTTAGCTGAGGTCACACTACAGCGATACCGATACCGATTTCCGGACCGGTTTTTGGACAAAAAATCGCCCGGTATTCATTTTGTATAATAGCGGTCACACTGGAACTATATCCAGAACGATTTGTTCACCGGTGAAAAAAATCCGTTCCGATTGTTTATTTTAATCGCTCAGCAAAGCGAATATTTTGGGGAAACTGGCCGATTTTTTTAGTTTCGTCCAATCATTGTCGGTGTTTGTAGTGACGATACGTATCATTTCAGCCCTAGCGACGATCAGCTGTTCACTCGACCAAAATGAAGGCCTCATCGGTGAATGCAAACAGAACGTTATGACAAATTTCAGTTTACAAATGACACTGAGAAAACCTGTACATGAACAAAGAAGTTTTGATGATTCATGTAGACTGAAAATGTCGATGCGAATGGTGAGTTTGTGCTTGTTTCTTGATCAAAATGGTGCACACGGGTATTCTCTTATGCGCAGAGTGGGCTATGTGAACGTAATTACTGTACACAGTAATTGCGCAGTTTTGTACGACGGTATTTAGGCTAGGCTAGCCTATGGTAAACGTAGTGAGCTGGTGTAACCTAGGCTAGGCCTCGTTATGCCATGGTTATGCCTACATTTGGCTAAACAAGGGACTGCGGTCACCGTGACATTATCCACAACTTCACTAACATGTAGGTTGGACAAGGTCAATAGGGGACTAACTACGGAATATTAGCCTTTAAGGAGATCTGTCATGGCTACCACAGTTTTTAGGGAAAAACTGTGGTTCCCAATTATAGTAACCGACCACTGGTTTATTACCCCAATTAGCTGCTTCAATGAGCAGCAGATTTGATTACCATTCTGGTTCAATAGAAGTCCAACAACTTTGGGGTTCAAATAACAACTTAAAACAAATCCTGAAATTAGTGCTGGCAAAAAGGGAATCACATTACTTAAAGTGCATTGGATGGCCACATCCCCTTTCAGCTTATTCTGAGATAAACTGCTATCAAATGTCAACCTTCATGGTCATTTTCAAGTGCTTAAATGAGCGTGTAATTAGTACTGAGAACAGTTCCTGACGAGATTGTGCTAAGGGCATTTTATCTGAAATCGGAACTTACTTACGCCTTGTTGGGACTAGAAAAAGTTTAGTATCAACAGCTGTAAGGCCTAGTAGGCCTAGCCTAGGCCTAGTAAGACTGACTGGAGGTGGTCGAGCAGTACTAGCCTAACTTAACAGTGGCCTATAGTGAATACATCTTGAGTCGGTCACTGCATACACTAGCACGTACACGATGTAGGCCTTAACACTAGTTTTAATTGACCAATGATACTAAATTAGGCAGTCAAATTGCAACTGCTCGAAAAGAGCTTCCTTCACTTACATTTTATGCATGACGTTTGGTGACGTCATAAGGATTTGAATACTAATTAGCAAAAAGTCGTGACTTTTAAAGTCAATTATCTCAGAAACTGGGAACCAAAAAATCGTCAAAACCGTGAAAATCAATGAATAAGATGTAAAAAATACTTTCGGTGCCTGGTTCTGTGTGAACTTACGGGTAAAAGTGAGGATTTTAGTCCATTTTATGAAACGTCTAAAATGGTTTTCAAATGCTCTGCAAAATCGTTCAGCATTTATTCGATGTTGTTTTAAACTACTCAGTTCTTACTTCAATAGAAAGAAAATTTTGTTTTCTATCTAGTGGTACCATTTTTGCACTATAAAATATTCTCAATGAGTCAGGTACTCGGTATATTCCACGACGAGTCGATTGTAGCGCCCAGAGTATATAAACAGTATAGTAGGCCTACTTTCGCGAAATTAACGTTAATGGTCGTCCTATATCATAACGTTACAACAGCAGCCTAATTCATCCTCACCAGTATTGTTCCCATTTCGGAGAAAATGGTGTGATACTTGCTCCTTCGACATTTTTGCAACAAATTGTTTGTTTTAATTTAACAAATTGTTTACAAAATGTTTACAAATTAAACTCATCAGTATAGTTGCACTGGTATTGAATGTGATATGCCTGTTTACACAGTACAATATGTCACAGTCATCATAGTAACTACACTACTATAAGCTCTGTACATACAGCACTAAAACAGTGGAAATCACCTCACTTTAAAAAAAAGTTGTGCTGACTAAAAAGCTGGTTTAAAAATCTTTATACTGGGAAACTGTATCAACTTCAATTCAATGTCCATTCTTTGAAAATAAAAAAATAATAAATTCTATGCATCATGTAGTACATACACTCATGCAGTCAGCATATATTGAGCAAGAAACTGAATGAGGGACCTTGCTAAAAGGGCCTGCTTAGACAGGAAGGACCTTGCAGGAAATATCATCAGTACAATGTTTAACAAGTGCTTTTGATTTTTCTCATTAACTCTGGGTAAAATTGAAAAAAATGCTGAAGGCAATTAAAGGCAAATACCAATAAGGTTGCAATGGAATGAATATGTCCAGCTGAGGTTTGGCAAATGTGATTTCTTACTTTGAATTCCTTGTGAATTTCTTTTCACATGAATACTGGTCCTAAAAAAATACATGATGATGGCTCGACTGCTAGGATAACAATTCATCACTATCCTGTCCTCAGTTAGGAGAGGAAGGAATGTTCCAGTCATTTCTACTACCTAGGCCAGTTTGATATGCCTAGTAGCTCAAACACTGAGTTAGTAATGTAACAATACAGCCTGTTTTTGTGCAGGAAACTATACCTAAATGTTGCCCAATATGATTCTCCTTTATGTGACCTCCTTAATGCTCAAAAATAAATAAAATTATTGTAACAAATCTAGGAATGAATTAACAGTTTTCACTTCACTGAGTGCCACATTGATGAGAACCCATTTTAAAACAAAGTTGGGTATACTAGAGTGCCAGTGACAAAACTAGCTGCCAGTGAACATATCATGGATGTCATAATCAATGTCTGTTAATTAGTAATAGGCTTACTGTAATGCAGTTTAGCATCACATTGAGGTGAGCTTTTGGGAATTCAAGTCAGCCAGTGTAAGATTGAGTTTGAGGGGTGGGAACTTGTTACTGAATAAAAGTGATAGATATGCTTTTTATATGTTTTTGAATAATGTAAACTTATGAAGGATTAGAAATTGTATAAATTGCAAAGCTGGCTCTACAGCCTATGCAATACTTTATTGAAATAGATAACTTTGAACTTAATTACAGTACAGTATACCACTATACTGTAGGTCTGTTATGGAAAATGTTGGAAAGGAGTGAGTTTTTCTGTTTGCGGCACAGAAACTATCAGGTAAGAAAGAATAATAACCCGTGAATATGTCCAGACTGAAGCTGAGCCCTCTAAATTTAGGGTGTTTAATCCAGGCTGACTTGGTCATGGTTCATACACCCCTGCAGTCCCACTCCCAGGTTTACTTTACAACTAGGCTAAGTTACATGCAAGCTCCCCACTTTGCACTGAATGTTATTGAATATGCCATGAAAACTGAAGCTTCATACTTTATAGACTGCAAGTCTGCAAACAACACTGGAATTTTTTTTTAAGATTGTAAATGCAATGGGTACCTGTCCAGCAAATCCCACAGTATAATAGTCATTTTGTTATGGTCGACGTTTTGTGAGCCGTATTGGAATAGTACTAACAGTAACGTTATAGGATATATAACGTCGTAAGCTGTGTACCAATAGCATATGTATATAGTACATACTACATACATATTGTACGGTAAATGCCCCTTCAGGTTTAGCAGTTGTTTACAAAACAATTTATAAATTAAACTACGTAATTTTGGTATCAACAGAAAGCCACTATAATCTTCAAACGTCGATACAAAAATATCGTTTTACATCCCGTAATGAGTCAGGTACTCGCAAAGTTTGAGGTCCTAATTTGAGACATAAGAATCGACTGCCTCTTTTGGGGGACGTATTTTTGCAGTATATGTTTGAAAAAATCTAAAAAATCTTTGATTTCGAAGAGAAGGAAAGGTCAAAATGTCCACTTACCGTGTCGTTGTATCCATTTATACGCCTACTTATACATAATTCAACATGTAGGGGGAGACCCCTTGTCAGTCACAGTTCCGCGAAATCTCATTTGTGCAGACTTTCAAGAAGGCGGGAATGCTAGAGAACTGGTCACGTGACTTCATTAACTGTGCAGCTGCGTGTATACTGTAGGGGCTAGTCTTAAGCCTGGAGGAACTGGTTTTAACGTATGGCCTTGGCCAAGGCCTACCTAACGAGCCTAGGCCTACTACTACACAAACGTTAAGTTGAGCCTAGACCTACTTTCTTTTCGAGAATGAAGTTCTTTGTAGATGATGAAGTGCCAGATATATAGTGATTGATCTTGAGTCGGTCAGAACCTTGAGTCGGTCACTACGTACAAAACGTATGGCACGTATACACGGTATACAACACATAATAATTGGCCGGCTCATCCCAACACAATAATACAGCAGTTTTTCACATCTTGCTGCCATTTATACGCCTACTTATACATAATTCAACATGTAGGGGGAGACCCCTTGTCAGTCACAGTTCCGCGAAATCTCATTTGCGCAGACTTTCAAGAAGGCGGGAATGCTAGAGAACTGGTCACGTGACTTCATTAACTGTGCAGCTGCGTGTATACTGTAGGGGCTAGTCTTAAGCCTGGAGGAACTGGTTTTAACGTATGGCCTTGGCCAAGGCCTACCTAACGAGCCTAGGCCTACTACTACACAAACGTTAAGTTGAGCCTAGACCTACTTTCTTCTCGAGAATGAAGTTCGTTGTAGATGATGAACTGCCAGATATATAGTGATTGATCTTGAGTCGGTCAGAACCTTGAGTCGGTCACTACGTACAAAACGTATGGCACGTATACACGATATACAACACATAATAATTGGCCGGCTCATCCCAACACAATAATACAGCAGTTTTTCACATCTTGCTGCCCAACATGTGCAATTTCTGTGGTCGGACCAGCTAGTTAGTAATTGAAGGCTAATAAGTTAGGCCTATGTAGGCCCTGTGGATAATTCATGGGATATACTAGACGATGACCTTCATCCAAATAAAAACCTCCAATTACACCTTAAACCAATCAATAATTAAAGACGCCACATACACTTCAGCAGGGATGTACTTAGTTGCACATTGAGTAGCGGTCTATACGCACGCTGTAATCACAATTTCATTGTCCACAGTCTGTCTTGTGTGTAGCCGAATGTTACTTTTTATGGAACGTACAAGGTGCAGCACTCTAGAGATCCTAGACATTCGTAGTTAAACAGCTTTGCAATAAATTTGTTTAGCTCTAGAGACATAATAGGCTTTACCCTTTGGTAAAAAAAAACCCCATTGAAGTCATTCAAGGATGTGTTTACTGTTGAACTGGTCATAGTATGCTACTGTATTCCTTTGGGCCAAGCATATATAGCTCACAAAGCCTATGACATTGTCATATATAGCCAAACGTACATTATATATTTGAACTGCATCTAGGCTGTGGTGTTATAATCACAGGCCCCTTTCTTAAAAAACTGTGATGTAAATTTGAGCAGGGTCGGTGCATTTACTCCAATGCATTCCTGGTTAAGTTTCCTAGTTAAACTAACTCAAATTATCCTAGTTACTGTAACAAGGATTGGTGTTAGTGTAACCAGGATTTGTATTTAAATTTAACCAGGATTCTGTTTGAGTAAATAGAACCGATCCTGGTTTAATTGAACCTCGTTGTTTCAAGAGTAGCTAAAAGTGTGTCTTATCTCAAGGGTGTCATGGACTCATACGCCTAACTTAGTTTTTTTTTCTTTTTTTTTAACAGGTGGAGCGTAAACAGCTTTGGCTGCAAATCCCTCTAGTCTAGGTTACATGGAATTTAGGACTAACCGATTTTTAAGGCAGGTCTTTGACAAAAAAGGAAAAAACCAAACTTCCTAACTTCCTGGTCACCGTACTTCTTTCGTTATTACTGTATGTCACAGACCTCACCTGATGGAAAAATATGCCATACATTTAACTAGTGCTAAGCTGGTGCAGCACAACTTGTTCAATGCTCATGATTTCTTTGTCCATTAAAAAGTTCCCCTGCAGGGTAAATTTGAACAAGTTTATCTGCTTTACAAACTCCCCTTACCTAGACCTATGATCCAGATTTATCATGTTGATGACGGTAGACACAGGAATTATGCGCAAACACTTTTTCTCAGTAGTCTTGGCCAATGTGGATATTAACTGGTCACACGCACTATGGTCTAGAAGTCAAGTGTTTCAATAAGTGTGCATAACCCCTTTTGGAGCTAAGTTGTAAAGATACTGAAAGAAGCCAAATAAAGAGTTTCCTCAACATAGATATAATATCTTCACCTATTTTCTTGCTGACTTAATTCTGAGTTATTGAAAATTACTGAGTGAACTGAAATCACTTTTTAATGCAGTGGTCAAAGTAAATTGAAAATAAGTGTTCATCAGATCTGGAATCAGTTACTTACAGAAAGAGTTGTCATCAAGCAACTAATCAAACAAGGGTGGATATAAGGAAATTTGTTTGAGAGGGCAAACTCAACTTGCGACCAAGACGTCTCACAAAGTATCAGGGGATGCCGTGCAAAAATATTTTTTGGGGGAGGGGCATGAGAAGTGGTGACTGACGTCCCGAAAGACTATCTAGGCGGAGCGCCACCATCAGTTGGCGAGGAGCGTACAGAAAATTTGGAAAAAATCGCGACCTCTCAGATAGCTGGAAATTGCATTTGTCAGACTTGTAGGTAGAATTTCAGCAGTCGTTATTTTGAGCTTTCCTTTGCAATAAAATCTTCATTTGAATAAAAAGAAAATGATCAAATTGCAAAATGATCAGAAAATTACCAGATGAAATGTGCTGGCTCCTTTACAGGATGATGTGACATTTATCATTTTCTTTGTCGCAAAGTAGAATCTCCATTAAAAAGAATAGACCGGAACCAAATTTTTGTTTAATATGTTAAAGACGAACATATTCTAAGCACTCTGATGAAGTTTTCATTCATTTCACATGTTCGGTTCTCGAGATATTAGCAATTGAAGTTGACAATTTTTTTACAAAAAGAAACTTGAAACAAGCAGGTGCGATGTCATACATATTGATGGTCAATGTTTTGCTTTGTTTTTTATTTATTTTTTGATTCTGCTGTTTGACCTTGAATTGATTAGGGATGCTATCTTGCCCCTTAGGCAAATTAAGTTTTTAAACTTCCATTGCTCGGGATACACTAATGGTAACAACATATCACAGTTACGTTGCATAAATAAGGTGTTAAATTTTAGAGAAAAACACATGATATCACTCCTGCTTGTTGCAACTTCACTCTTTGTAGAAACTATATGTCAACTTCAATTCTAATACCTCGAGAACCAAACATGGGAAATGAGTAAAAAATTTACCAGTAAGCTACAGTATGCCTAGAATATGTTCATCTTCAAAAAATCAAACATAAATTTGGTTCTGGACTCTTCTGCACACCCGCCTGAAAATAAATTGAAATGACTTTTCGAATCATATTAATTCATATGACCCAGTGGTCGAATGAGCCTGAAAACCTGAGCCGGCCGAACAGAAGCGTTGATAGCGCTACCAGTACCAATAACAGTACTGATTCAGTACTGCTATTGGTGCTGGTAGCGCTATCAACGCTTCTGTGCGGCCGGTACTGGGCTTAAATTTTGATGCAATCACGAACTGTATCCTTAACAATTACGCATTAGTTTATACTTTATAAATAATATATGACATTTGTATCAGATAGAAGGCTTAGATAGTTTCCCCAGATTAAGAAAAAGGCTACTTTTTATTCATGTCGTACCATCGAATAACGTTATTTTTGGAAAATTGAAGACCATGCTTTGGAAACGTTTTTTTTTTGGGGGGGGGGGGGCAAGTGCCCCCCGTGCCCCTTTAGCGAGCCGCTAATGTAATCAAATCATTCTTACTTATAATCAACTTTCATCACAGAACTTATAAATCGAATTTATTGTTGCTTGAAATTTTCAGCCGTTGTTCACATGCAGGCTTTAAAGCACCATATTTAACGTCCTTTACATCTGTGTATAGATGTAGGATTTTATGATATAGAACAAAGAGAAAGAAAAAACACAGTCATAGTTTGTAATCATTTGCTCTTTGTCTTATAAATTTTTCAGAGCAAAAGATATTGCTCCAGACACTGGCAGACTAGCACGCCGGGCGGACGAACTTTTTTGTCCAGTTCATCGCTACAAAAAAATCACCGTCCGCCGGCGTTAGTTGGAGACCAAGTCTGTTCAACTGAGCAGAAAACTTACGGAAAATTCATTGACATACTCGGAGAACAATTGGATGTTTTCTACTATAATATGGATATTCACATTCATTCAATTTCTCTCCCAATTTGAAGAATATCCACTTGCGAACAAGGTATCGAGGCATACTCGACAGTTTCTTCTCAAAATTTTATCGAATATACTTTCAAGTTTCGGGCAAACTATTTAAATATCTGTTTCTAGCAAGGGATGTAGCAAACGGACGACTCCCCGTTAGTTACAAGCTGAAACCTCTTAAATTTGACTCGCATCCGACAGCTTCCAACCGTTAAAACCGTTCACAACGAGTAAGTTAGGTATTGCATAGTCCTAAAGTACTGTTCACAGTGTGTTGGGTTGTAAAGCTCACTGTTCTAACGTTATTGCTCAACGCTACACCAGACACAGGTTACAGCACGGTATTTTCGTAGCTTTATATAGGCTTATGAATATTCAATACAATTTCCTTTTAAGAATCGTAATAACCACATTCATATTAAGATTTAGGCCAATTGTCGTTGTCCAATATGAGGTTTATTAATATTAATGAAATTCTTGATTTGTGGTCTGGACGGAATTTTTGACTATCGCCGGCAGGCTCTGAGAGGAGGCAGCCTAAAGGGGCGGCCGACACAGAGGCGCTCTGTAGGCCGATGGCAGACAGGATTTCACATTCCGGATGAATAAATGAATGCAACAATTGTGGCAGATAGTCATTGATATCATAAAATGAAGTCAGGATTGAAGAAGTGAAGGTAAGCATCTCTCCTCATAAGGTATAAGTTGTTTAGGACACCTAACAATATTAAATTATGGGCTCCAGGTTAGTTTTGTAAAAAAAAAGTTTATTTGGCATCAGAAGATTAATAAACGTACAACACTAGCTTTCTGTAATGCATCAGTTAAGTGACAACAGGCATGACAACTCTGTCGCGTATCTGGGGTGACTTGTCGGGGGGAGGTCAAGGGTTATTGTTTTTTTTTTTAATAAGAAACCCAGTTTTTTTTTTTATGAGAAACCTACGCGAAACTAGGCCATAGGCGTATGGGAGCATTCCAGTTTAAAGGCAGGAGATTTTTCTTCCTAAAGTATATAATTTTAGGAAGCGTACAGGAAATTTTGAAAAATTGCGACCCCTCAGACGGACAGCAGTCGTTACTTTAAGTTATCGTTTGCAATAACATGTTCAATTTAATAAAAAGTGAGCAAATTAGCCTTCAAAACGATTAGAAAATCGCCACGTAAAATGTACCATTACCATTTTGGGGGGCAACATTTTTAGCTCATGTATACACCTGTTCACTTCCCTCTTCCCGTGTAATCTTGCAATTGAAATCATCACAAAACAAATTGCAAGTTTCACCTGAATCTTCTACCATTTCGAACAAAGTATTGACCAAGACCGTGAAGTGAGGCTGAGGAATGACTGTTTTATAGGGTTCTCGAATGAGTGGCAATTTTTGTAACCTTTTTGATTTTTCATGAAAATTTTACTTTGACCATAATGCTTTGTTTTGTTCAGACAAATTTCGAAAGGTTTAGGGCACTAGTTGGAGTTTTCAGTGTAATTAAAAATATGCCAGAATTTTTAAGACTCAAAAATGGCTACCTGATTTTTCCGGTTCTTGCCCAAAATTCAGGTCCTACGAAAAGTGGGCGACTACAACCAGGGAGCTGTTATTTGGATAACAGCTCCCTGCTATAACTACTGATTCCTTGGAGTATGATATCAGTGCTACAAATACGGCATTGTTGGTATGGTATGTTGCAGATAAAAACATCCCACACCCAACTGCCTGGGACAAGTAAGAAGTTATTCGGGCAAGTACACTGCTCAATGTTGTAAAGCCCACAGGGCAAGTATCCTAGGAAAGTTTCCATGAAGGCATTTTAAAACTGGACAAATAGATATGATTGCTGACAAGGAGACTAAAAAACAGCTAGCCCGATCGATAAGTAACAAAAAAGCATTTGTGGAAGCCTGTCTAAAGCTAAATATTCTCTTTCCTTTTCATTCTCCTTCTTTTCCCTTCTCTCAGTTTCTCCTTCTTCTTCTCTTAATTTTCTTTTCCCACCTGGTTGATTGAGCTGAATTTCCGCTATCGGGGGTGGGGGCTTTGCCCCCTACTCTACCCTCCTTTCCTCCGGCGGGTACGATACTGTAAAAAACTCCATTTAATTTATTAAGCTAGAAAATGTTGTAACATCTGACATGAAAGATCTTTTATCTTTCTGCTCATGTTTCTTCTTGTGTTTCTTCCAGGGAAGAAGGAAACTCATAATTAATCGAAGCCCACGGCTTCGATTGTGGGATTCCAAGACTTGCTCGGGTGTTTTTACGCCCACTAATGTGGCTCGTCCCCGAATACATTTTCTTATCTGCCGTATACATTGGCACGCGATCATTGCAGACGTGTCCACGCCATTGGACAACTACGCAAGGTGATTTCGCCACGTTGTTTTCCAGTGTTTCCATGAACACAGGGAATTTTCAATATCATGGTCTCATATTGCCCAGATTTTCATATTTATTGCCTTGATTAAATGCAAATAACCTTTCCGTAGCTACTTTTGTTCTTATAGTGGACTATAACAGTGGACATCCAGATCATATTTGCCAAATAATTCTTTCCTGAAAATTCACAGGTCAGTGTTGTGGAATTACTGGAATTACCCTCCTCGGGTGAAAAGGCCTGGTGAAAAGGCCTAGTCAAAGGGGTTTCTGTTTTTTCTCCAGTGTTTCCATATTTAAAAACAATATCCCAAGATTATGGTCTCAATTACCTTAATTTCCATATTCAATGCTTGGATTATACAAAATTCATCTTATTCTAGCTAGTTTTGTTCTTCAGCAGGGCTTAAACACATGTAAAGAATGACAAAACATCCAGTTTACTTTCTACAAATTATTTTTTTCTCCTTTGGTGTAAAGACATATTTGTTCAATACTTGTACTGTTAGTGTGAAACAGTATGCGTACCGTACGAACGTGCGTATCGGTGATAATTGTATAAAGGGGTGAGGCGTGTACATGTAGGCTTCGTATAATTCCCCATGGAAGTCCGAGGTAGTACTTCCATGAATTCTCAAACGAACATGCAATGCACAATTGGAATTTGTTCAGTGAAATCGGTTAGTCGTTCGTTAGATGCAGTTTTACGGCTCAGTTGCTATACAATTGGTTTAGTCGGGCTTGTTTTCCCTACTTCGTTACTTATCCTGAACCCCAATTCAAGCGTAAATGCTGTATTCGGAGATTAAAACTGTAGGTCTACCGTACGTGGCAGTGATCGAGCAGGGGTCCGGAGCTGCAGATCGAGTACTAGCCTATACACTGTGCATTTAAAAGGCATACTGTGTGTAATGTAAATTGAGGCAAATTTTACCAAGAGAGCAGTGAGGACACGCAGCTAGAGGCTATCTCCTGCTCCTATGTCACTTCCTGACATTGACATGGAATGTAGAGTTTCCTTCGGTTTTTCCAGCCAGTTGTTTTGGGATCAGTGTGGGGGGTTGGTGTTAGTAGCATTAGGGAAAGTCGTTATAAGGTTAAGTTAGGGATAAGGGTTATTGTTTCCTAACATTCTGCGGCACCCTTCACCTATGATGCGCAGCCGAATTCAGGTGGTGGGGGGGGGGGGGGCAAATTGTGAATTCCACAAACTGAAATGGGCAGGGGCCGGTACCGGGACACCTACAATTTTCCCCATCAAACTGACTCACTGAAAAACAATGTCTCGTAATGCCACCAATGGGAAGTTACTAGATGTTGTAACTGAGTTAGGGGTAGGCTTATGTCAGGAATTCAATTGCAGGTTATTTGCAGTTGGGCCTTCAAGTTGAAGAAAAAATATTGAAGTTAGTAACATATAACGTTGGCAATGGCTCGGCTAATTTGCTATCCTGAATGAGGCCCCTTTGGAAAATTTTAGCTTTTTGCTTTGTAGGAGGGATGAGATGTAAAATGGTGCTATTTGAAAACATGTGGAAGCATGTTGAAACAAGCATAACAGCCGTCAGTTGTGAAATTTAGCTCCTATTGCTCGGAAAAACTCGGTCAGACTACTGACTTCCAACTGGGATTTCCCCTGAATTGCTGATTTTCCCCGACATCCGGAAGTGCATGGGGGCATGCGGCCCATGATGCCCTAACCAACGGACTAGGCCTACTTCTATACAGCGTCTTAATGATGATGACCTCGATCTTTATGGGGAAAGTGAAGTTTATATAGTTGACCTACCTCTTGTGCAATCACATGGGTCTGCTCTATATAGCCAACAATATATATATATATATATATATATATATATATATATATAAATATATATATATATATATATATATATATATATATATATATATATATATATATATATATATATATATATATATATATATATATATATATATATATATATATATATATATATATATATATATATATATATATATATATATATATATATATATATATATATATATATATATATATATATATATATATATATATATATATATATATATATATATATATATATATATATATATATATATATATATATATATATATATATATATATATATATATATATATATATATATATATATATATATATCATATTGACGGTCTTCCTAGCAACTCATCGGGATTTAGGATAAGGTTGTTGGTAGTAGGTTATGATAGGGTCAAGTCTATAAGTTCGGCTTAGCAAGGGGGCAGAATCACGTGAAAACCTAATGTGGGACCAATATCAGATGCAACAAAAGATTACTTACTCGCATCTGGCACACATCGGATTTCAATGTACATTTCACATTTCAAGATCTTGGAATAATAATTAAGTACCCTTCAACCATTTCAGAACTTATTTTTTCGATATGTACTTGCCTGCAAGTACAGCCTGTCTAGTTATGCTGCGACACAAAGTATCTGGAAGGGAACCCATCTATTTTAGTTAAAATGTAATATGCATTTATGAGCTACTGAATTTCACGCAAACTTGACGGGTGACTGGAAAATCTTTCTTGTACCATCTTTTAGCCTGGACAGAAGAGCTACATTGGACAAAAAGTTGGTTTTCTAATCGTCGAAAAAGTAGATTCAGGTTGCTTAACTGGAGATGTCAAACCATTGTAACAAAAATGGGCCAACTGCACCATTCTAAAACTTCCACTCATCTAAACAATAGAAGTCATTAGTAACTACTTAAATAAGTTTAGAGGGACAAGATGAAGCTCTCTGCGAGGATCCTGCATGAAAGAGTGAGACAAAACGCATAATTTAAAATTTCACAATTCATACAAACAGTGAATTGTAGGTGAGGTTTTAGTGTTTAATACAGACCACTTTTGCAGTTAAGGATACATAGAGAAGTTGCCTAGTTGAAGACTCAAACTGATGTTGTGTTTAACCTGCCGTTATATGAGGTAGTGTGTTCTGATGTCAGCAGAATCAAGATGCCCAAGTAGTAAACCTACTCTAGTCTTTGTTTTCAGAATGTCGGTAAAACTTTGTACACAATACGTAGGTTGAATGGGGGGGGGGGTTGATTTAAATCTGAATTTACCTTTAAAGTGCTTGTGATATGGTGAAATAATTGTTTTTACTAACATAACTACCACATTAGCGTAGTCAGCGGTTCCATTGTACCATGCTCCCGTCTCTCTTATGCCAGTATTTTTTAGTTACTAAAAACACCTAAAATATTTTAACACAAATGTTACTTCTAAAGGTAGTATATGTTGTACTGGTAACAGATTGCTTAAAATTGCCGCTATTAACTCTTCAAAATTTCCAAAGGGGTGGGGGCACCTCCTCCCCTTAGAGCGGCCAAGCCGGCGATATCAAAGCATAATCTTCATGGCCCACTACATGTCCCCTTTCGATGATGCAAGGTTGTATGCAGGCAAATGAAGGCAATGTATTATTTTGATATTTTGAAGTTTTGATATGCTAAAAGGGTACTTGTTCTAGACATCCCCATGAAATTTACATTGAATTCAAATGTGTGGTTGGCGAGATATGAAAAGATAAAGTTATAATATTTTCAACAAAAAGTGAACTTGAAGCAAGCACATATGACATCATATCCTCACATTAATGGACATTCTTTTGTTTTTCTTTCAACTTTACAACGAATTTTCTCCTCAACAACCTATATCAGAATGTGATTGCATGGCATGAAAACTTAACAAACTATGCTTCACCCACAAGGAGGCCATATCTCTATCATCTTCAAGATCAAAACTTCAAAACTATTAACTTTAAGGTCTGAAAAGCAAAGGGGAAACAAAACATTTCTTGTCAATGTGAGGAAGTGATATAACCTATATGCTACCTTCACAATAACTTTCGTATTCAATTCTAGTAGCTCCATTCACTGATATCTAAAGAAATACATGTTCGATCTGAATGTAAGTTGCACCAACTTGTGTAGATTTAGTTCCGCTTTTACATATGAACATTATTTTTTTACTTAAATTCCTACTTTAAGAAGAATCCTAAAAGCCATAAAAGAGAGTCGGTACTCTAAATGGGACCATAGAGATTACCTAAGTGGTCTATAGAGCTTTGGACTTCCCTTGCCAGGGGCTAAGTCATAAGTTGGAACTTCGGTAAATCCAAAGCTTCTCCGCTATTTTGTTAGAAAAGGCGGACGTTACCATTTTGGACCCTGGGCACACATAATTTGGAGTCCCAGATTATAATGAAACAGCTGCCAGAGTAACATAAGAAAGATACAGCTCATAATGTGGTCATTTTCCACCTGCCCGACACATTCAAAATGAATATCGTATAGAGTGAAGAATTTACGGGAAGACTCTTTAAGCAGAGGGACATCATTTAATTGGCACATAGCGTACTGAAATTTTATGGACCGAAGACGCCTCCCAGATCACCAAAAATGCAATTTCAGAGCGAGCCTTTTTGAATTGCCTTCTGTATACTCACTCCACCTCATCATATAAATTTCCCTTAAATGTGTTTCAAGTATAATTTTCACACAAAATATGATTAGGGGGTGGGCTCACATGACGGCCATTCACCTCTTAGGTAGGCACTACCAAAGTGCCACTGATTGTTGTTGTTATTATTATACAGGTACTGTACGGTATTTTATCATCGTAAATTGATATCGAAATAAAATTGATAATGACATTTGAAGTCGAGAATTAAGTGTGTTCGATATTTTACGCTTTCGCCCCTTATTCATCACAGTGTAAGTTTTCCTTATTTTTGTAGAAGCTGAGAGGGGAAATTTCAGGAGGCGATGTCCCTCTTCTTTCAAAATATGAAATAATCATCCGGGGTGACTTGATATTAAGTATCACGGCCCCCCGGAAAAAGAATAAAGTACGGTATTTAACATATCTATTTGTCAGGGGCGTGCCCCACCCGCCCCTCCCCCCATTATTCAATTATTAAGGAAGATTTAAACCCCCAATTATTCAGGCAGATTAAAAAAAAACAACTGGCAGAATTGACAAAGTATAACATTGTGCTATGCAGATGACTTTAGTGCTTCGAGAAAACGTCAATTTAAAAGTAACAATACTGCATTTATAATGCGCCTTCTATCCATGTCTTGTGTATATGCCTGTCAATGTAAGATTGTATGCATGTTTCTTTGTGTGTGCGCTCGCGTTCGTGTGAGTGGACTGCTTTCTTGACGAGTTTGGTAACGGACACGACATGAGGTTCTAGCTTTGGAAAATTTACGCCTAATCCGTTAAACAAAATCTACACTCCTGCTATTTCTTGGAATCATTTTGGTTAAACCAAAGCTGACGAATGGATATTTGATGATTAGCTTAGTTGTCATTTTTAAAATGTGGCCTGTCTTTTTGTTTCACGAATCTAAGGTCCAATACCCCATCCTCCAGAAAGGCACCAGACTGCATACTTATCTCATAAACCTGCAGCCCATGAAGTCATGCAATTGCTATGTCAGTCGAACTCGGTACCTTTTTGTGAAATTTTGGGCAAACGTACTACAACCTACTCTGCCAGGATATTTTTGCCCGACCACTACGGGACGTATTTATAAGCAATCTGGTCCATTTCTTGCAAAAGCTGCTGGAACAGTAGCAACTAAAAGTTGAGGAACTCGAACTAGAAAATCCATTGCAACAAATATTCAGCCGTTTTTCTTCGATATACTATGCATTAACGGATGCACGTTTGCTAAACTTACCAGTAAAAGAAATTATTTAGAAGAAAATGCCAATAATATTTTATGCCCTTCTTTAAAAATTGGCCTAGAGAGATCAATATAAGCATACTCCCGCCATATCGATGTCGGAGATTACGTCACAATCAAGCCCTAAGCGCGATGCTATTTCATCGTTTCCAGATCGTGCTAGTGTGACCTACAGACTGATAACGATTTGTAGCCCGGCTAAGTATCGGTCCGGAAATTGGTATCGGTATGGCTGTAGTGTGACCTCAGCTTTTGTCCGCTCCGCGGGCTATTTGTAGGTTAAACAACGACCCACACTGAACGCACTCAACTTGTCACGCACATCGCAGCTTTGTTCTGTTCTTTTTGGGGGCGTTTCTGCTACATTCCAAAGTGAACAAGGTTACATCGAAAAGTCACTGAAAATAAACTGTGCATACATGCAGATCAACGTATAGAGGTCATTCACGTGAGTTCAGCGCTTTTTAATTTGGCATACTTTAGGTAACTGATCATGCGCAGATGTTGCGTTACCAATAGACGAGCCCGAATAGTCAAGTGATGGTCTGAATCAGAGATTCATTAGTGGTAATCTTTCCAATTTTTTTGCGTTACTGTATCGTAGATGATTGTACACTAAATAAAATATTACTTGATTTCCTCAATTTCACTGAATACGATGGTTAAGAATTGTTTTTGACAATAAAATTAAGACGACGTATGGCTGAAGAACCCCAATAATGGCCGTCTTGAGTATAACTGCTCGGATTCGTCTATTCGAGTGCATGACAACACCTCAGTAACAATTGTTGTACAATGGACGTCAGGATGGCAAAATAGAGAGACGCTTAACTCTCTAACGTCGGTGCATGGCCTCTGTTCGAACGGTCGGTGGTTTGCAACAGGCAAATATTTTTCCACGAGGTACGAAAATCTAAACTGATTTTACAAAAAAATACAAATTTGTTTCCAAACCATGGATGTATATTTAAGGTTGTGGTGAAGTCATCGGAGGCTATTCGACCTGTTGTTTCATAACTCGGTGTCAAGACGAAAAAAAAAAATAAAAAAACAACAACTTTGTACCGGTTTTCATGTAGCCCATCCCCTACGCTACATGGCCAATAAGAGACCAAACTCAACTTTCACATGAGCTGAAGATGAACCAATCAGACATTTATCTCTCATTGGTAGAAAGATGAAGTTGCAAGTTGTTGTACAGACAGGGCTTTTTCGTGAATTTGATCGACAATATTTAAATAAGGTGTAAAATTTATACATTACCAGGTAGTTCTAAAAACAGTAAAAATGACAAGTGACGATGCTGTCCTCTTTGTTTATTTTATCAAAGACATTATTAAAGGGCTTATCCTCTCACCCCAAACAGTTCCAAATCAACTCCTTAAAAAATAAAAATGTAAACAAACCAAATAAAACAGCAACACAGAGTTCAGCAGGTGTTTTTGAACAAGCATTTAAACGAAAACACTTTCCAAAACTTCAAAACACTTCACTACCACTTGAATCTAATGCGTCCGGGGTCCTAATTTAAACTGAAACTTTGAGTAACCCTTTTCTTGATCGCATCTAAGGTAACACTGATCTATTTGTCTTTTATATGGATCACCACTCTGAAGTCAGGCTTTCTAAAGTTAACATGCATCAAACTGAAATGAAGGCAATATCCATTCATGGATATGACATTTTCGGCAAGATCATTCCAACTCTTTAACGAATAAATAATGGAGAAAGAGCAAATGCTCACAAAAGCTAAGAGACACATTTTATTTTCTATTATTGACAGCTTTATGATATAAACCTTGTGCATGTGACGTTAAAAAACAGAAAACAATTCTTCGACGAGGTAAACCTCAGTAGTGTTAGAACGTGCCCCCCCCCCCCAAAAAAAAGCAGCCAATTTGTTAAGCAGGCACTCCCGTTGTGTCTACTTCGCCCCTCTTCGCGTCATTGTTTGCCTTCGAGAATGACGTTGCGTGACTACAATGTATAGAGTCTCTAGAGAGGCTTTTCATATGACGTCATAATACTTCCCCGGCGGCCATGTTGGAGTAAAATTAGACTAACTACGTAGTAGACCACACTTAATGCGCTTGTTCGATGAATGTGTACACACCGCGCATACCAAAGTGCAGACTGTGCAGTGCCTTCACAACAAAGCCACGTGAATTTGGCATGATTGTCCTCCAGCATGGCGGATCCATAACGTATCGCAAAGCCTCTATAGATCTTTTGCATTTACGACACACTGACGTCATCTTTTGGGCGAAACAATGGAACACGTTGTCGCAAGCATAGTAATTCGCCCTGCACATGTAGCGTATTCGACTGATTGACAAATCAGCTGTCTCATCGAAATACTAAGCTTCAGCTGGAAGGATCACGCCAACGGAAACGCGCGAGTGAAAACGAACGCAACTGAAAGGTAACGTGCCGCGGGAATGTAGTTTTATGGGATGCATAATGTTTTTATGCATCCGAATCGAACGCAACCGTACTATGCGCTGTGTTTTACAAGGGGGCGTTCCACCATTACCTAAAATTGCATTTGGCCAAAAGGTGAACCCTCTGGCCGTAGTCCCTAAAAATTTTGTTTGGGTTAGTTTTTCAACGTGTTAAAAGAAAGCTGTGAATGGTTTGTTGCATGTTTTTGGTAGTGATTGAGTTGGAGATTATTCTGTGAGAAAATGGTTGAAATTGGTTACACCTGAGCTGTCTGAGAGGCTTTGGAATGTCAGCGGACCTATCTCATATGCTGGGTGGTGACAAGGGGGGGGGGGGGGCGAATCACTACTTTTTTATTCATACGGCTGTAGCTCAAAAAGTCAATGATCATGCTATGGGAATTCTTATGTGCCATTAATAAACAACTCGTCAGCTTCGCTTTGATGGTATAATTACTGGCATTGAAAACTTTGACAAGGAATTAGAGGCAGAATAACAAAGCATGTTTAGTGTGTAAGGCAATGGCAACAATTAATGGTGGTGCGCCACCACAATCGTATGATGACGCTGGGTATGATGTCTTTTTTTGGTGGGGGGGGGGGGGGGCTTTTTTGTTTCTCTTAGGGAGTGACACTTCCCGATAAGCCGAAAAGGGTTTCTAAGTGTACTCCCTGTCACACCTTTTGTTATTTAACAGCTAATGTAACTTGTAAATTTTTGTGTTGTGATAGAAAAAAAAAATGAATGAATGAATGGATGAATGAATAAGCGGGTCAAGCAGCTTACTACAAAGAGCCGCCGGGCAAGTTTGGCCTTTACTTTGGCACAACCTAATAACAGTTTGTGACGGCTGCGTACGCTAAATGCATCGAAAATTATAGTTGTATGTTGTAGACCTTAGTAAATTGCAATTACCTTTAGCCCAAATTTTTATTTTTGTTTGTAGAAATATGGGTTGAATGACCGGCCACTGCTAATGACTGCTGAACATTATCTAACCGTACGTTACATTTCAAAACCCGCACTGGGCTTGAAGAGGGTGAAGGTACCGCAGAGTATCAGGAACACTAACTTAACTTAACCCTAATCCCTAGACTTAATCCCTAACCCTAATCTAAGCCTAACCAGCACTCTGGTCCATAAACGAAACCCAGACACTGACTCCCATCAGTTTCGTGTAGCTACCTACTTCCGCGCGACACCGTCGTAGTGTGAAACCAGTGTGCCATCAGAGTGCGTGTAGTAGGCTGCATACTAGGTGGCGCACCACCATTAATTGTTGGAATTGACTTACACACTAAACAGGCTGTGTTATTCGGCCTCTAATTCCTTGTCAAAGTTTTCAGTGCCAGTAAGGGTACTATAAATGCGAAGCTCGCGAGTTGTTTATTAATGGCACATAAGAATTCCCAAACCATGATCATTGACTTTTTGAGCTACAGGCGTATGAATAAAAAAGTAGTAATTCACCCCCCCCCTCCCCCGTCACTATCCAGCATATGAGATAGATCCGCTAACCTTTCAAAGCCTCTCAGTCAGCTCAGATATAACCAGTTTCAACCATTTTTTCATTGAATTATCTCCAACTCAACCACTACCAAAAACATGTGACAAACCATTCACGGCTTTCTTTAACACCTTCAAAAATTAACCCAAACAAAATGTTTAGGGACTACGGCCAAAGTGCAATTTTAGGTAATGGTGGAACGCCCCCTTCTACATTCGAAACTTCGCAATACTTTCTTGATCCGCGTTTATTTGGAGCAACAATTCACCACACGCTTAAAAACAGCGCTCCATGCGATTGCGTTCAAAAAACACACAGTCCGCTACGTACGCAGCAAGAAAGGTGCACAAGACTGAAACTGCAACCACGCAATTACATTCCCGCGGCACGTGGCCCTTGTGCGTCGTCCAGTTTGTTATTGTGGGACGCTCCTTCCAGTTAAAGCTTAGGATTTCTATGAGCTGTCTGCATTTGTCGGTGTTGGGTTTTCCCCTCCATAGAAGGGCGTTCTTTTTGCCCTGTGACTAAGAGTATTTATTGACTATTAGAGTCCAAGGTCAAAATGGCGGAACGTCCGACCATGGAGGCCAAAGAAGGTACGAATTTGCAGTGTCTCGACCAACAAGTCGTTTCTTCCTTGTGTGCACTTTCTCTGACAATTTGCTACTTTTTAGGACTTGCCTGCGTATGGGGTGCACAGAATTTGCCCCAACGTACGCTATAACGTACGTAACGTACGCGTTTTAAAAAACGCGCGCTTTTTAAATACACCACAAGTACCTTTATTGCGCGAACTTACGAAATCGGGTTACGTACAGCGGATAGACGCGCTGCCACAACCAGATAATGATTGGATACCGTTTGTGCGTGCACGCATGCTCGTCCTTAACAAAACAAAAATACGCGTGTTTATGAAAGCCTGAGCACATGCTCAGGAGAGCGTTCTTTTTTGTCAAAGCCTACATACAAGTTACGTGCTGCTGTTGTTTTCTCGTTTAAATATTAATATGCGCTGCGTATATTTTGATCTTGTAAGCAGCTGTGTACGTCTTCTCATTCAGTGTGAAATACAGTACACTTGGCGTTTTGGATATTTAGCCTGGGATTTGTAGTTGAAGAACTCTTACGTGAAGGTAAGTGCCTATTATCTATTCCAGACCACCAGTCTATATTATCTAAGGTAGACTACTAAAGCCTCCATTCGTAATCGACAACCACGGTTTCATAGTGAATCCTGTTGCTAAGGTAACGTTTTGTTAACTTGCCTTACATTCACGCTATATGCGTTGTATCAAGTCAAACGAAGACAGTCGTTAACAGTGTCTATGCTTCAGCGAGGCGGCTCAGTGGGCAACTTGGTATCGTTTACCATCGCTTTATGACTCTGAAAGTTGAAAATAAATCTCATATATAGGCGACATGCCACTTAATTTTTTACGCCAACTTTTGCATACCTGACCTCAGTGTAAAACGACGTTCCTACAGCAACAAAAGTATTGCTGGGGTTTCGAAAATCGACAAAATGTTGTCGTCACAGTGCAAAGGTTGACCTTCGGAGACTAAACCATTGTGTACCTTGCTCATGCTTTCAAATTGGCCAACATTTTGTACAGGGCATGTATTAGACCTTGGTCTCTAGTTAATAAATACTCATAGCCATGTGACATCATTTGCATTAGGTGCCTGTAACGTCAGGGGAAGCACTATATACTTATACATTCTTACCACAACCGCGTTTTAATAATTGTGCAATGTGTCCATTACACCTAACATCTATTTCACAAAATAATCACACAACTCCGTCAATATGAGTTACATGTAATAATGTGCTTGTGGTTATTTTACATTTATTATTGTATCTTTCAAGTTGAGTGATACCGTGGAATGAGAAGTACAGAGTTCAAGGCGCCTATGGACAAAGGAAATAAAAAGGTCCTGTAAGTGAAAAAATTCCTTTGAAATAAGTGTTCTTGTCCTGTTTTTGCAGCCATTACACCGAACATTTAAAATAAAATAAGTCAATAACCAGCTTTAACGCAATCTGGAAAGTACACTTTCAGAGAAAGAAGAACAGGGACCGTGGAGACGGGGGGCTTTAGCTGTGCACCAATGTGTTTCACATATGCATGGGTCCGTATCCCGCTCGATGTGAGTTGGTTTTTCCGTCGGTACTCCGGCTTTCCTCCCACTTGGCATAGGCTTGCCAATAAAACCGGTGGCCCAGCCGACGAAGTCGATTGCGCGCAGGATAGAAGCACCTTCGGGTGGACTAGTTAACTAGCCGACTTTGCCTTTTTAGAACATAGCGTTTTTACGTTGTGATATCGCTTATTGGCCTTTTGATCATGTGTAGTATCTGCTCTTTCAACCAGTCTAGAATAGAGCCATACATGACAGACCAATGATGTAAATGGTCTGAGGGCCGTGAGGCTGGTCAAGTGTTGTCCATAAGTAGACGTATAGCTTTTTGGGAATCAGTTTAAAGTTTGGTTTCGCCAAACGGCTCTTTGCTAGAGGGTCGGGAGGAATGTAGAAACAGTTTTTTTTTTAGAGTGTAGGCCTGCTTCCTTTAAAAACAGATTGATTTACGGCCAAATCCTACACGTGAAGGTGCTGTTCTGAGCTTTGCACTTTCAGTTGGTAAGTACTAAAAATCAGCAATCGAAGTGCTGAAATTAGCACCATGTTGTCAATTAACCTAAAACGAAAATGTAAGATGTGGAATTTAAAATACCTCCATAGAGAGTTGTTTCCTTCTGTACGTTGCTGGGTTGGCTTTCAATGTATGGTAGATCCCTGATCAAAATGATGCGGAATTCATAAGTTCTTCCCGAGTTTAGCCCATCAAGGTGATACTGTAGAGTGTATGCGTCTAACAAAATGTCATTAAATACAGCCCCTTCTTCCCTGTATTGAAGTTTGTACTGGGTAACAGGGCCGACACCCAAATCGGTTGTTTCGTCCCATGCAGGCCAAGACACCGTCAGACAAGTTTCAGAGATATCCGAGAACTCTAGTGGTTCCGACTGAGTGAAAGTAGGTGGCGCTGATGATTTTGTTCGAGTGAGATAAAGTAAGCAAAACGTTATGAAGCAAATTTATATGTAGGGCTTATGATACAAAGACAGATTCACTTTGGTTGCGATACATAGAATTATATTGATAAAAACATGCGGCTGACTGTTACTAGCTCTAAGATTATTCATTTCGGGTATGGCTAGCAGAACTTAAATTCATGGATAAAGGATAGCTCCATAGACCATTGAGTGTACTGTTGTACGTTTGTCTATGGAACTAGTGAAACTAGAAGGAGCCTCCGTAAAACAAACATTACCTGAGAAACATGATGCAGTGGTACCAAGGCAAGGAAGACTTTCATCCACAGGACAGTTATTCTGTGACTGAGGACTTTGTCCTAGACAATTTCTTTTCCCTATCCATATCTGGCCTCTACCATATCCAAACGGTAATTTGCGGTAAGAGTTAAAAGCAAACGGTGTGACAAAGATATATGGCCGACTGATGTTACCGACACCTGCGCCATCATTACCAGCTAATACCAACCGTCCTCCAAAGGTAATGCGATCAAGAGGGCACCCTGCAAAGTAAGGAGAAAGTAGGTGTATATGTTAGTCACGTGCATGAGATATAGAGTGTTTCTACTGGCGTAACAAGTCCGTCCCTTTCTCTGGCCTTCTGGCAAATATTGTAGGATTTATAGAGGTTATGTACCGACTTACCTGCATTGCGCGTCTCTCTTTTTTGCCATCCAGGCGTCCATTGTTCGACAATTGTTACTAACCGGCTATCGTGCTGTCGTGCACAAGCGTATCGGTAACACATCTACTGCTCATGATCAGTTCAATCCAGTATGTCAAATCGAAACCCGCTGACGTCACTTGCATGACCATCTAACTAGCTGAGCACTAGAAGCATTTGACGTGGTGACTATTGATATTTTGCCCGGCAGTAGGCGTGGTTACCCAATCATGATTTTACTTGAAACACTCTGTATTCAACTGCAATTAAACTTTTATAAAAACCCTTGCTAAACTCTACAAACTACAGCTCACAGACATCAAGCGACGACATTTGTAGGGTAGTCTGCGTAGCGCCTTTGTTGCTGCAGCCCCTATAGTTGGTTGGTTTTTCGTAGCAATGAGCTGACCGAAAAGACTTTGTCCGCTCGGCGGGCTATTTGTAGGTTTAACAACGACGCACACTGAACGCACTACGTCAACCTGTCAAGCGCATCGCAGCGCTGTTCTGCTCTTTTTGGCCGTGTTTCTGCTACATTCCAACTTGAACAAGGTTATGTAGCACTTGCACGTCAAATAATTGCATTCGAGTGCAAAATAATACATATTCATAGGTTGTCCCAGTGCAACTTGTTATTTGCATAAGCTACGTGTGCAGTGGACCAGACTGACCAATCACGCGTACGACTCTCGTGGTGAGCAGGCATGTAACGGTCAGGAGGTCCTCACTAGCATCAAGTCAGCGACGCAGGAAAGACGTGGACACCAACTCCGCCGAATTTCCGAATTGACCGTCCTCGACTTTGACAATACAGTACTTACTGCACTTGGAATTACCTACCAAAATCTCGGAGATATCTACAAGAAATTATTCGTCTCACCAACACATCAGTCCTGTGTAGTCGGGCAGCAGCTGGCAGCTCGACAATTTTTGCTTGGGACTGAGGTGTTGAGTGCGGCGGTAATATCAGTTCCACTACATCGCCGAGCACGAGGTCCTTGCAGTGACGCCATTTTGTTGCGGCCCTGGTATTCGTTAATGTTTTTCGTTAATGGAGGTGAGACCATTTCACTTTACATCTCTAAATTGGTGACCCCGACGTTCTAATACCTTTTACCGACCTCGCCGGCAGGAACTGCAGATTTCTTCGAGAATTGTATCAGGTAATTCTGTAGCTAGTCATTCATTATCGATAACGTTATTTACACATTATCGTATTATTATTATAGGCACTAGGCCTTCATGCATTAGCGTTATATCGCATTACTTTTACAAGCCAAACTTCACTACGAGGCTTGTCTCACAACTATTGTGAATATTCCAAAATTTATGCTACTGCCTATTCACGTAATTCCAATCCCTTCGCTGCTTTTCAGCGCTCGTACACTGTATTGTCTATTGTTTTAGACAGAGCTGTAACTGTTTTTAGGCCTAAAGTTGGTGCATTGTCTGTTCCTTCTATTCATAGCAGACTTTATTAGGGTCACGTAATTCCAACTATTTCAAAGGCCTGCCAAGTATTTTACTTAGTGTCGGTAGCCTGCGTACCGACTCTAAATTCATTGAGCTACTATATTTAGCCCACCCTTGCTATATACACGAAGTCAATTATTTCAGTCGATCTTCGCCCTAAATACCGGTACATTGTTTATGCAGTAACCTTGCAGCCGTAACTTCAAATTTGTACTTTGTAGGTCACTAATTATTTACCAGCTTAAGGGACACGTGAATTTAGGAGAAGTCAAGTCAAACTTCATCTAGATTGCTTGACTGATTATTTGCCACCTTTTTAAAATTTAAAGGGGTGGTCATTGCTATATTATCATCCTGTTAAGGGATAGTAGGATAGTACAGCAACAATCGCTACAGTAGCATCCACCTATTCAGTATTCATTGTATATATCACCACCTGTATATATTACTAGGTTATCACTGTACAGTATTAGTACTTGTATTTAATTTTCTTTGTCCAATTCATACAAATTATTCATTATGTCTGCTGTAGGCTCACAACCTGTGGTCAATACCCCACAAAACTCCAAATTGGATACATTGGATGCTCAAATAGTGCAACTCACCAAGCAGGTTGAAGCATTAGCACTTGAATTAAGTCAGCCTACAGCAAAGATTTCAGTTGGGAATAGCCCACCTAAAACAAGAAACCACTTTCCTGTGGACAAAGGCCATAGCCCCTATCCACGATTAAGAGTCGTCATTTTTATGTTCGTGATAGAATTACTGGCACCAAATATTTAATTGATACTGGTGCTGACATTAGTGTATTGCCTGCGTCTAAGTTTGGTAAACGCGGGCCACCTACCTTTTCTTTGCAGGCTGCAAACAAAACACTTATTAAAACATACGGACAGAAGTCATTTACTGTCGACTTAGGCTTAAGGCGGACTTTTAACTGGATCTTCACTATAGCTGATGTACCATGTGCCATTTTGGGTGCAGATTTCCTTGGGCATTACAATTTAGTAGTTGATGTAGGTCGACGCAGATTAATCGACATCACTACCTCCCTTCAAATTTCAGGGGCACCATCTAAACGGCCATCACCAACCTACTCCCTAGTATCAGAGGACACGCAGTACCATAGGCTTTTAAACCAGTTCCCTCAGTTAACACGACCTAATTATCGGGAAACGGGTGTTAAACATTCGGTGACTCACCATATCGTCACCAAGGGCCCCCCATGTACTGCTAGGCCAAGGAGATTAGCGCCAGATAAATTGAAAATTGCCAAACAGGAGTTCGAGCACATGCTCCAGCTCGGCATTATTAGACCAGCACAGGGAAATTGGGCCTCACCTTTGCACATGGTCCCTAAGAAGACTGGTGATTGGCGCCCATGTGGCGATAATAGGGCTCTCAATAGATTAACAGTACCAGATACGTACCCTATACCCCATATACATGATTTTACTGCAAATTTAAGCGGAACTTCGATTTTTAGTAAAATCGATTTGGTTAGGGCCTATCACCAGATACCGGTAGAACCTAACGACATTCCCAAAACCGCCATTACCACGCCGTTTGGTAGTTTTGAATTTTTAAGTATGCCGTTTGGCCTCAGATCGGTCGCTCAAACGTTTCAAAGGTTCATAGACGAAGTTTTGAGAGGTTTACCGTTCGCCTACGCCTATATCGACGATTTATTAGTGGCTAGCAACTCCCCCGAGGAACACATGTCCCATCTTAGGCAACTTTTTGAAAGATTGGACAAGTATGGTATTGTAATCAACCCTGCGAAATGTACGTTTGGCGTTCCTTCGCTAGATTTCCTTGGTCACAGGGTTGATAGTTCCGGCGAAAGACCACTTCCGCATAAGGTACAGGCCATCCAAAATTTTGCGGAACCAAAGTCCCTAACCCAGTTACGTAGATTTTTAGGCCTAGTTCATTTTTACAGGCGTTTTATACCCATGTGCGCCTCTATTGTACAGCCATTAACAGATTTGCTTGCAGGAAAAAGCAAGGATAAGTCCATTACGTTGCAAGGAGATGCACTTACTGCTTTCGAAGAAATTAAGTCTGCTTTGGCAAGTGCCACACTTTTAGTACATCCCATTCATAGGTTGTCCCAGTGCAACTTGTTATTTGCATAAGCTACGTGTGCAGTGGACCAGACTGACCAATCACGCGTACGACTCTCGTGGTGAGCAGGCATGTAACGGTCAGGAGGTCCTCACTAGCATCAAGTCAGCGACGCAGGAAAGACGTGGACACCAACTCCGCCGAAGTTCCGAATTGACCGTCCTCGACTTTGACAATACAGTACTTACTGCACTTGGAATTACCTACCAAAATCTCGGAGATATCTACAAGAAATTATTCGTCTCACCAACACATCAGTCCTGTGTAGTCGGGCAGCAGCTGGCAGCTCGACAATTTTTGCTTGGGACTGAGGTATTGAGTGCGGCGGTAATATCAGTTCCACTACATCGCCGAGCACGAGGTCCTTACAGTGACGCCATTTTGTTGCTGCCCTGGTATTAGAGTTTTTCGTTAATGGAGGTGAGGCCATTTCACTTTACATCTCTAAAGTTACATCGAAAAGTCACTGACAACATATTGTGCATATATGCAGATCAACGTATAGAGGTCATGCACGTGACTTCAGTGCTTTTCAATTTTTGCACACTTTATGTCACTGATCTCGCGCAGATGGTGCGTTACCAATTGACGAGCCCGAATATGCAAGTGATGGTCTGAATTAGGGATAACTGTGGTCCATCAGCTGCAATCTTTCAAATTATTTGCGTCACTGTTTCTTAGATGATTGTACACTAAATAAAATATTACTTGATTTCCTCAACTTCACTGAATATAATGGTTAAGAATTGTATAAGACAATAAAATTAAGACGACTTAAGGCTGAAGAACCCCACTAATGACCGTCTTGAGTATAGCTGCTCGGATTCGTCTATACGAGTGCATGACAATACCTTAGTAACAATTGTTGTACAATGGACGTCAGGATGGCAAAATAGAGAGGCGCTTAACGCACTGACGTCGGTTCATGGCCTCTGTTCGACCGGTCGGTGGTTTGCAACAGGCAAATATTTTTCCACGAGGTACGAAAATCTAAACTGACTTTTCAAAAACATACGAATTTGTTACCAAACCATGAGTATATATTTAAGGTTGTGGTGAAGTCAGCGAAAGCTATTGGACTTGTTCTTTCATAACTCGGTGTCAAGATGGAAAAAAAAAACTTTGTACCGGTTTTCATGTAGCCCATCCCTTACGCTACATGGCGAATAAGGGACCAAACTCAACTTTCACATGAGCTGAAGAATGAACCAATCAGACATTAATCTCTCATTGGTAGAAAGATGAAGTTGCAAGTTGTTGTACAGACAGGGCTTTTTTGTGAATTTGATCGATAATACTTAAATAAAGTGTTAAATTCATACATTATCAGGTAGTTCTAAAAACAGTAAAAATGACAAGTGACGATGCTGTGTTCTTTGTTTATTTTATCAAAGACATATTAAAGGGCTGATCCGTTCACCCCAAACAGTTCCAAATCAACTACTTAAACCCCTCCCACAACTAGCTAAACTTACTCATCCTCATTTAGACACAATCTCACTTTATTGTTTCAGGGTGAGTAAAGCGGCCCCGATGTGTAATCACATGTAAATAAGTTTATGTATTTCAATTGAAAAAATAAACGAAAACGAAACAAAAACACCCTCAGTACAATACATGTTGTACAATATGAGCTTTGCAACTCTGCATTTTTGAACTAACTGTCAATCATATAGCTGTACCTATTGAGAATTTCTGTGGGATGTTGGTGTTTCGTGTGAGGATTAGCCCTTTAATGCTTTGATGTGAAAGTTTACGTTTTGGAAGACACAATCAAAATGATCACTTTCGATTCCCGAAATTCACTGTTAAGTACACGGATCAGTCTTTTATAAGTTTTTACAGTTCTAAATAAACAATGAAAGAATTTATTTATAAAAAATAAAAAAAAAATGTAAACAAATCAAATAAAACAGCAACACAGAGTTCAACAAGTGTTTTTGAACAAGCATTTAAACGAAAACACTTTCCAAAACTTCAAAACACTTCACTACCACTTGAGTTTAATGCGTCCGGGGTCCTAATATAAACTGAAACTTTGAGTAACCCTTTTCTTGATCGCATCTGAGGTAATACTGATCTATGTGTCTTTTATATGGATGACCACTCTAAGGTCAGACTTTCTCAAATTAACATGCATCAAATTGAAATGAAGGCATTATCCATTCATGGATATGACATTTTCGGCAAGATCATTCCAACTCTTTAACGAATAAATAATGGAGAAAGAGCAAATGCTCACAAAAGCTAAGAGACACATTTTATTTTCTATTATTGACAGCTTTATGATATAAACCTTGTGCATGTGACGTTAAAAAACAGAAAACAATTCTTCAACGAGGTAAACCTCAGTAGTGTTAGAACGTGCCCCCCCCCCCAAAAAAAAACAGCCAATTTGTTAAGCAGGCACTCCCGTTTTGTCTATTTCGCCCTCTTGGAAGTCTACCTAGGGGGAACAGCGTGCGTCATTGTTTGCCTTCGAGAATGATGTTGGGTTGTGTGACGACAATGTATAGAGTCTCTATAGAGGCTTTTCATATGACGTCATAATACTTCCCCGGCGGCCATGTTGGAGTAAAATTAGGCCAACTACGTAGTAGACCACACTTAATGCGCTTGTTCGATGAATGTGTACACACCGCGCATACCAAAGTGCAGACTGTGCAGTGCCTTCACAACAAAGCCACGTGAATTTGGCATGATTGTCCTCCAGCATGGCGGATCCATAACGTATCGCAAAGCCTCTATAGACGAATCCGATTAGCGCTTGTTTCTAGTGACTGTAGGCCGCCATTAGTTGGGTCCATCAGCCTAAAATCGGTTTTATTTATTGTTTACAAGAATTTCAAACCCTCATATTTAGTGAAATTGGAGAATTCAAGATACAAATTAGTGTACAGCCGTCCATGATAAAGGTAAGCAAGGAAATTGAAAGATTTAAAGGTGACGGACCCCAGTTATGGCCGACTGAAATCATACCATCACTTGCTGTCCGGATTCGTGTATAGATCTATTGCATTTACAACACACTGACGTCATCTTTTGGGCGAAACAATGGAACGCGTGGTTGCAAGCATAATAATTTGCCCTGCACATGTAGCAGACTATGCTCGTATTCGACTGATTGACAAATCAGCTGTCTGCATTTGTCGGTGTTGGTTTGTTTTCCCTCCATAGCAGGGCGTCTTTTTTGACCTTTGACATCATATGCATTAGGTGCCTGTAACGTCAGTGGAAGCACTATATACTTATACATGCTACCACAACCGCGTTTCAATAATTGTGTAATGTATCCATTATTCTTTACATCTATTTCACAAAATAATCACACAACTCTTTCAATATGAGTTATATGTAATCATGTGCTTGTGGTTATTTTACATTGTTATTGTATCTTTCAAGTTGAGTGATACCGTGGAATGAGAAGTATAGAGTTCAAGGGGCCTATGACCAAAGAAAATAAAAAGGTCCTGTAAGTGAAAAAAATTCCTTTGAAATAAGTGTTCTTGTCCTGTTTTTGCAGCCATTACACCGAACATTTAAATAAAATAAGTCAATAACCAGCTTTAACGCAATCTGGAAAGTACACTTTCAGAGAAAGAAGAACAGGGACCGTGGAGACGGAGGACTAGGGGGCTTTCGCCCCCCTCCCCGGTACATTTTTTTTTTCATCTTTATTTTATCAACGTGAGCAAACAGTAACAACTATGTTCATTACAAACAGTGCATATTGAAATAGTACCAGAACTCTTGTAAACATGAATATTCCATAAAAAACAAGCCAACGTAAAATCATTACCGTACGCTTTTCTAGATAGATCAAGGTACAATTGAATATGGGTCTTAACAGTTGAAACTTAAACTTGGATTTAATAACATCCTTTTCACTCAAAAAGGCACATGTAAGCAGACTGTATTTTTGGAAAATGAATGAAACTTTTTGTTGTTGATCTTCCCTGTATAAGCTTTTCCACTTGCAATTTAAATTTAAAGTTGTAAAGAAATTTAGTCAAATCTGGCGCTTCATTGCTTAACTTTGCCTAAAAAATGCTTTGAGTGGTAGATTGAAAAATTATAAGGGTTGGTCTGCCGCAGTCCATAACCAAACAAAATATCTTCTTTTGAGAAAACAAATTGCTTCCCGAGCAGTGTGAGTTCCACATCCAGTATAAAACTAGAAATAACATTGCAGTGCCAAAATAAATTTTCAATTGTTTCATTCTCTGTGCCACAAAAGGTACAGAGTGCATTGTTTATTTTTCTCATTGTAAAAAGTAAGTTGTTTGTTCCGAGAATTCGATGGAAAAAAACGGAACCGGAAAAACTGCAGCTTGTGTAACAACTAGTTTTGTCACAAATACCACTTTTGTCTCACCAACCACTTTTGTCAAAATTTTTGCCCACTTTTGTCACAAATACCACTTTTTTCACAATCATCGCCCACTTTTGTCACAACGGAGGTCACGACTTTTGTCACGAAAATCGCCCATATTTGTCACAATTTGACAGGACACGACTTTTGTCACACACATTTTGCCCACTTTTGTCACACACATCGGCTTAGTTAAAGTAAGAAGTATTGTTCTTCGTGAGATACCAGCTTAAAGCTGGTATCTCACGAAGAACAATTCGCACGTCTATTTTTGCGTCTATTGCGAATTTCAAAACGCGGTAGTTTCAAAATATTTTTCGCGTCGAAAAAGTTGTCAAGAAAGCCGCGAAACATTCGTGCGAAGTCAGTGTGACATTAGTGCGACATTAGTGCGAATTTTGAGCGCATTTGTGGAAATCGAGGCTAAACTTTCGCCAAAAGTTCGTGAGACATTAGTGCAACAGTAGTGCGACTGACGTGCTAACATCGCGAACGACGTCTAAATCACCTTCCAGTCTCGCGTCAGTCGCGCGAATGTTGCACTAACGCCTCACAAACTTTGCGACCAAAATACGAACGTTTTGCGAATATTTCAGTTGGACGCCACTTATAAAACCCACAGATTGAAACAATTGAAAATTAGTCTGAATTTAACTACCATCAGTATAGGCCTATATATAGCGACCTACACGTTTATAAATATGGACTCTGAACCTATGGAAGATGATATCCAAGCTGCAGCTACTGCTGAAGAGGAATTGTACCTGCTTGCAGCAGCTGCTGTTGTTGCCATTCACCAGGAGCAGGGTGACGATTCCAAAAGAACAAAGAGAAGAAGACCCAAGAGTGCCTGGATGCACCAGTGGTTCCAAGACAGACCAAGGTATGGCTGGTACGAAAAGTTGTTAGGATACCTCGCTGATGGTAACATGACAAGGTACAAAAACTTTTTAAGTATCACACTAATGAAGTTATTCACAGGATATAATATTACATTATATACCTGAGGTGGAGCAACTGGGGATGGACTTGGTGCGGTGAACCTATATATGACATCTTGCACTGCACTGGTGAACCTCATCCAGGAATCAGGGGGGAAGTGAACCATCTGTGCCATCAGGTAGTTGTTGTATGCTTTCACAGTGGCGTCATGGCTCGACATTTGGTAGGCGGGATCTTTCGCCTTCCTAAAATCCGATGCTTCCTGGGCTCGAACAAGAAGCTGCAACGCAAAATGAAATACAAATAGAAAGTGTTGGTGTTTGCTGATCCTTTCGGGTTCTTCCCCACTCCCTTGTTCCTTGGGCCAGGAGGCGTGACTGACCGTGAAGACGGAGTGGCCATCCCCAACTCCGAGTCAGAGCCTGTGTCCTGGCTGGTATTATCCTCCCCAAGGTCAGCAAACTGTGAAGTGTAGGTTTCAAAATATGAAAGATATACAATAGCCAATATACAATCTGTATAAAGAAAACTTAAATAATGGGGCAATTTTACCAGTGTAGAGTTGACAATTGACAAATTTACCAGTTACTAATAATTGCAAATGAGATACTTACAACATGTGTTGAAACAGACTGCGTTTGTCTTATGTATTTTGCCAGGAACTGAAAGTTGTTAATTATCCACGTGTCCCGTGCTGTCAGAAACTTGGTTGCTTGGCCCGATTTGTTCTTCCTAATCCTTTGATATCGATCTCGATAATTCTTTAGAACGTCCTTCACTTGTTTAACTGCAATGAATGATAGATATTATTAATGCATTAGTGCATGTGTAGGCCCACTACAAGTACAATAGTACAGCATGCAAGCTATGGCATAGGCCTAAGAGAAATTGAAAAGAAATTGAGTGGAGTAAAGAATATTTGTGATCTACACAGCCGCCATGAAATCAGAATACCACAAAAAGTATCAAACAGTATAGAACTATGGAACTAGATTACTTACATGATGGTGGGTTGCCATTGAAGACCTCCCTCTGCCATAGTTCCTCCACTAGCTGCTTCTTGAGTAGAGTGTTCTTAAACTCCTTATCGCTTTTGTTATAAAAAAAAACATCATGTTCTTGAAGGAATTCCACCATAGTCTCCTTCTGGGTCTCAGTCCAGCTGTAGCTGGATGTGGTACCGACAGACTCATCATCACCCTGAGCACCATCAGCAACAGGAACACCATCATCTCCTCCTTCGCCCGAACCGGCAGACACTAATTCAGCCGCAGCAGTTACCCTCCTCTGTTTCTTCTTGGCAGGCATGATGGCTGACTAACCGTAGCACGCACAATGGACATAGACGATAGCTGTAATATTACCAGTTTAATATAGGTCTCTCCAAACAGACAGCACTACTTGGCCGGTCGTATTGTGACCCCGTAACGTGGGTATTCAGCTGTGTACGTGCGACATATGCACGTCATACGCGAGTATGTTTCACGTCCAAACATGACCTTCAAACAGTCGCGAAATATTAGCACTAACTTCGTACTAAAATCGCGCTAATTTCGCTATAACTTCACACTAATGTCGTGCGAAAAGAAGAGCAAATCCGACCCAGTTAGGATTCACAAAACGGGCGACGTTAGTGCGATGTTAGTACGACATTAATGATAACGCTTTGCGAACACTTTGCTAACATCTCGCGTTTGATCTTTCGCAAATTAGTCGCAGAAAATTTTGAACATGTTCAAAACTGCCTGCGAAGCTTTTGCTACCTCTGCGAATTGGGCGACAGATGTGCGACAGTTTCGCTAACATTTTGCGAATTACGCGAATTTTAGTGGCAAACCGGTCGCAAACCATACGCGTTCTTCGTGAGATACCAGCTTTTACACAGGTAAACCTATGCTTACTAAATAGGGGCTGAGTATTCACTTTTGTAAATCAGAGGGGCACGTAGCAAGAAAAATGATTTTAGATAATTACACCCACAACTCATAATCATGTCGTGCGGTTCATAGAGGGGGGTGGTTCAGAGTAAACTTTTGTGGCTGAAATAAGAAACCTTTAATAAAGATATATTGTGGCACGGAATAAAGTGTAATATTGAAGATCTTTAGCCTACGTATACGTAGGTGTATTCAGGCTTTTATCATGTGGGAGGAAGAGGATTTATTAGTACAATATTGTCGGTCACGTTAAAGCGCGCAGTAGACGGGTACATCTGAAGATAACATGAGTTGTTACATGCGATTTCACAGGTCCTTAGAGCCTTAAAATCGTCACCAGGACAGTGATTTTTTAGCATGTATGTATTTCGCTAAAGTAGAGGAACTATTGGGGAAATTTGCACCCCTTCCCACTATTGCCCCCCATGGGGGGGGGGGGGAGAACGAGTAGAGCAATAAACCGAAGCACGCATTTTGGGGTGAAATTTCTAAGGCTGCGGAGCTAGAAACGAGTAGTTTTTACCAATGGTAAGAACTGTCAATGTAGAATAGCACTATCTCTTCCCCCTTATGATCATCAAGCTAATTCAAGATTCTGCTGAGGGCATATCATCAAACCCACATTGCATACACAGTACAGAAAGTCGAATGTCTCAGCCAGTCAGAGTCGGTGCCAGCTAGACCTCATTCCATCCAGTAAAGTGTGGTGCGGGGGGGGGGGGGTATGCATCCGCCTCTCTTCATTTCGTGGACAAAACCCCCTTTTCAATACATTTACTTTAAAATACACAGAAAATTAAGCTTCCGAATTGCGTGACCCTCAAATAACCAAAACAGATTTCAAAGGGGAGGGATCCGTGCCGATGGCGGCGGTCTGAAATATCCACCCATCTCCTCTCCCCTCCTCCCCGGCCCCTCTTATTCCTCCCTCGAGCTGATAAAAGCTCCCACGCCTACTGGTGGCACTTTACAGACCCAAACCCGTAAAACCAAAGAACCGTGCCGAAACGGAGATACATGGTACTTAGCTCGAGGTGATTTTGCGTACTAAAATGGCGGAAATAACACACCTTGACGTACTACACATTTTATTTTTGTACGTGTTTGGGTGTAAATGATCTTTCTTGTGCCCTAGCTCGGCGCTTTAGAATTTTCAATGCATATATAGAAGCCCGCACAACCAGTTGAAGCACCTGCGCAGCCTTACACTTCCATTTAACGAGGCCTGTAAGCAGTGGCGTATATAACATCAATTTGCAGTGGTGGTGGTGGAGGGAGGGGGGGGGGGGGGTATGAATTATTTGGGACAACTACATTTGTTGAAGACCCAAACACTTTGACATAGTTGTACGATCCGAAATTCATGGATAAATGCAATTTACAGGACCATAGTAATAATAAATTCAGGTCCATTGTATATGCATTCAAACAGTGGCGTACCTAGGATTTCTCTCAGGAAGGGAGGGGGTGGGGGATCATGCGGCGTGTTGCGTGATCTCCGGCTTTTGGGACGGAGTGTCCCCTCCCAATTTGAATTCTTGTCAAAAATTAGGTATCCTAATATGCAATCTGGTGCCACATATGCTACCTTTTGAACTAAAATTTTGTGTTTAAATATTTTAGGCTTTCCATAATGCAAGGACAAGGACAAGCAAGGAACTAGGAGTCTTTAGATTTCAGACCGACTTTTCGGCGCTCCCCTCCCCCCGTATTAACACCCCTGCCTGTAAGAAAACATTGTGTACAAAAGCGTGTAGTTAAAATTGTTGTTTGCTGACGGCTTCCATAAAACGAAATCGCGTAAGAAGGAAAATGGGAATTAACGCAAGAAAAAAGATTATGCGAAAAGCAGTTAAGGGTGTGTAAAAAATTGTTAACGTAGGAACAAGTGTTTAATTAGCTGCTATATATTCAACTGTCATTAGAAGGTACCAAACTGCCCTGGGGGCAACGAAGTTGATTACTGTAAGAGCAGTGGCGGAGCTAGGGATTTCGGTCAGAGGGGGCAAAAATGGTCTGCAGGGGCGCTTCGAAGGAGTAAATACCCTGAACCTCAACACGATCGAAGCCATGGTTTTTCAAACTTTCATTTGATTTTCCGCACCTGGTAGAAGACTACTTTGCCATTTCTCCTCAGCAAGTTTTTCCATTAAAACATGTTTAAATTTTCTATCCATGGACCTCCGCTGAAGAAAATTTGGGGGTGGGGGGTAAATTCTTTTAGGGGGAAAAGCTCCGCGCCACCATGATTTGGCGCGGAGCGCAAGAAAATTTTGGCCCAAAATGCCTCTCAGCTCGCTGGAAATGACATTTCTAAAGCCTATTTACCGCATATAAAACACTGAGTGAACCGTTAAGAAATATTGATTTTAATTTTTTCTCATCTTTTTCTTTATGTTTTCTCCTTTTTTTCAGGTTTTTTTATTTTCCACTGGAGGGCAAGTTCCCCCCTTGTCCCTATCTGCGGACGCCCATGTTTCTATCCCTTTCTTTCACATTCTAGTATGAAGGCAGTCATTATATAGTTTATGTGTTATTGTCAGGTCCCGATTTAAGATTTAATGTAATAATGGGCTACTTTGTGAAGATAAAGATTAAACCTGCAAGAGCTAAATAGCAAGCAATCTTACAGAAGGAAAAAGTTATGGAAATTAATCACCGTTAGGTGTACATTTTTGGCACCTGGAAATCAAGATAAGTACACGAAGAAACATTAGGCTAATGGACGTAATTTACATCATGTGACCACTCTGAAATAGCCATTAATTAAGTACGGTACATTGAAAGAAATAACCAAGACAAGAGGTCTGCTTGGCTCTCTAGATACCGAATTCATAATAAATAAAAATAGCCTAAACTTAAGCTTATTTGATGTAATTTTCTGGCTTTTGAGACCAAGGAGGTACAGAAATAAGCATTTTCATGGGATTATCGTGCAGTGTCAGACATAGCCATTTATCATGAAAATGGTCACTTAAAGAAAAGCAAAATGAAAACTGCTCATTAAAACTCTTAAACCAATACCACTATGATAACAGTTTTATTTTATTTTAACCTGAATGTTCTCTTCAAATGATTTTGAAAAACGTTGTGGAAGCTATTTTGGTATCTTTATAAACTCTTTTTATTGTCTATTTTGACAATTATCCCCGACAACAAGAGGGCTATTTGCGCTACAATTATTCTTGCGCCCTTTACAACATATTTTATTGGCCGGGAGGGTTAATTTAATATCAGTCTGTGTATTTTGTAAGCTTATAATCACGCTTGGTGTGGAAGCAATAAACTTAGCACAGCGACAACATCCATTAGTGCGTTTAAAGCATGAAGATAAGTTTCGGCAAAACTTATCCCTATATTACAGAAGATGAGTCCTTTCATTAGAACAAAGTGCAGATAATACATGTTACTGGTGGCTGTTTGAGCATTTTGTTATCTGGGCCTTAAAACAACGCTATTAAATTATGTCTTTTGCCAAAAATGGTGCAAGAGTAAAGTATGTTAAAAACCTAAAAGGGCGCCGACAGGCGATTTTGGTCAGTCATCGGGGGGGGGGGGGGGCTCCGCCACTGTGTAAGAGAGGCGGGGTGGGCTTACGATACCTCCATAGGCCTATCAGAAGACCGTAGATACGACAACGGAAGGGGATCCTCGGGCCTCACCCGAGTCCCTCTCTTAAATATGAAAGGTGAGTCCGGGAATATGGGAGAATCTTGGAAGGATCAAATAGTGAAGTCATGCATCTGGTGGTTGCATAGGGAAGAAAGGAAGACTGGAACAAGTGCATGGACAGCATAGCAAACCAGCATAATAAAGTTATTGGACCATTTTCATGATCGCAGAATGGGCATTCCAGCCCTGCAACTACATTTGTTATTGGATTCAAGTCATGCATGGGTAACCAGGGAAAAATTCCTGTTGAGACCTGTTGAACAGGTATCAACAGGTACCTGTTGAACAGGTAATTGGAACAGGCACAACAGGTATGAACAGGTGTTAACAGGTATGAACAGGTCTCAACAAGTGTGAACAGGTCTCAACAGGGAGTGAACAGGTCTAAACAGGGAGTGAACAGGTATGAACAGGTGCAACTGGTCTTCAACAGGTATAGCCCTAACTGGTCTTCAACAGGTGCAACTGGTCTTCAACAGGTACAAATGGTCTCTAACAGGTACAACTGGTCTTCAACAGGTGCAAAATGTTTTAACAGGAAATACTATATAGTGATGAATTTTTACAACAGGGAGGTTAGGGGTTCAATTCTGGCAGGGTCAGAGCAAGATTTGTGAATGGTTTGTTGTGTGAAACAGAGAGATCTAATTTACCTGTACAAGTACAACAAAAATTTGCACAAGACAAAATTTATTTGGCTATGATATACATACTGCATGTTTAGTCAAACCCTAGTAGCATTCCATTGTAGCAAAGCTATGATAGATAGCACACATCATGTAGATAATAAGCCAGTTAAATGCTAAAAATTGAAAAATTCATTAATCCACAGGTTTGATAAATATCACTAACCCATATGAAAAAGAAGAAGTTAAATATAGCAATACTGTATTTCATTTGAGACTTTAAAATACACAATCGGGGTTCTAGCCAGACCATTCAAACTGGGTGCTGCAGCCAGTTTGAATTTACTTTTTTTAAGCCAGCACCCAGTTTGAAATTTCACCACCCAGTTTGAATTTCATCATATGCGTACTCTAAACATACTGTAGGCTACACTGCACAGTATCAGACACATAAACATTCAGTTGATTGAATGATTGTGCTGATATTGGAAATAACCAAAAAATCAGGCAACTGACCACAGACAAATGTCATTTAGATCTTGAGATATGGCCAACATCACGTGAGAATGATGCAATGTTGATTAACTCTCATGATCCACTTTGACATTTTTTCCTGGCTAGAATCCATAAGCTACATGGAAAGGTATTAGATTGGCAGGCTTGCTAGCCAGGCTGTGTGACACTTGTGGCTAAGGAAGAAAAGGCCCAAAAACATTGATTCGATTTTGGTTGAACTAAAGAGTGAAAATGGAATTTTTCCAATTTAAATCAAAGTTTGATCAAAGTAAAAACTGTAGTCCCAGTACTGTACTACAAACATGTATCAAGTAGTCATTTCACAATTTCCAATACAAAACAAGTGTTTTTCATGGTTAAAAGAATTGAAAGAAAAAGTCATATGAATCAGTCCTTTCACATATTTGCTAAATTAAAAAAAAAACAAAGATTTGTCCATGATAAAACATTTTCTTAAGTTTTTTCCAAGGCAAAAAATATGGAGGGCCTTCAACCATAAGGGGCTAAAGGGATAGTCTTCAGCTATTACAAGTTCCATGAACAATTACATCAAAGTGTAAAATGTTGCATTGAGTTCTTCTGTCATCAAATGCGCCCACAAAAGATATGAAATGATCACATTTACCGAATGTTTCAAATTTCTCAATTAGCCATCCTCCTACAGTATTGGCCAGGTACTCATCTCAGTGTATCATACAGTAACCAATGACGAACTTTCAAGTATAAGCAGGAATGTTCAAATTTTCTGACACTGTAAAAGAAATGCAGAGCTATGAACATCTGTCTTTTTGCAAATAGTCCTATATAGCCATACGTAGCTAACATAATGAAATGCACTAGTGAGTTGTAATTCATTTGGACGGTTTTCTGCTAGTAACTGCTTCACATTAGTTACATTATCCATTTTCTCTAAAGTACAGCAGAGTACAGTACAGTACTGTAGGTCTCCAATCTATTAACTCATTCACTCCACAGTAAACATTTGAAAGGTACTGTAGAACTTGATAACATCTGTCCTGGATATGATTCAAGAATTTGATGGCCAACACAGATCAAAAAGTAAAAAAATATTGATGGCAGGCTCAGAAGATATTCCCAGGCAAACCATTTTTTACTGGAAGTACGAATACATATTTTGATCAGTTCGAAGAACACAGTGCATTGCTAAATAACATTTTAAAGTTTCACAGATAAGGCGTATTAACTCCGTCAGTTAAGGCTCTTTTAATGCCAATTGTACCCTGATTCCAATCCACTACAGGCTGATTTTGCTAAATGACAGAACTTATGAACATAGCTGTAAACGGGTTAGCTATTGAAGAAACAATGGCAAATACTGTAGCTCCCTCATCTGTGTAGTGTTTCACCATCAAACACACGCTGTTAATGGAATAAAAAATAAATAAATTTTAAACACAATGCAAATCAATGCAGATCGAAGAAAAATAGTGATTACACTTTCATACTAAATATGAACAGTATTGGAGAGTCCCCTTCCCCCACAACACCAACCCACCAGGACCTTTAAGTACAGATCGAATAAGCTTTTTTCAGTACAACTGGCAGTGTTTGTTTGGGACTTTATATACAGTACCTAACTTGGAGTCAATTTTTTTGAGATGCCATGGGGATACTTAGGATAAAACTATGATACTACTTAAGTACAAGCATTACAATATGCATAGGCCTACAGTAACCCTAGGTCTTAATTAAGCTCATGATCTACACTTTAAGCAACTGACAATACTGAAATGGACAGAGGTTGTGCAGTGAGAAATTTGGTATTGAGTATTAAGAATCATGAGTAACATTGTTCAGCATTGATTTAATCCAAGTCTTCATAAAAATAATCAGTTTGACCTACAGTAATCTCCCATCCCCTAACCTTAAAGGGAAATTTTGCGGTTGAAATGTCAAATGTTTCAACATAACATTCCTAGAAAAAAGCTCAAGGCATAGTCAAACTTTTCATTGTCAAACATACTGTACACCCCAGCAATAGCTTCATCTCAAAACATTATGAATGAGAAGGGCTCTGAAAGTAGCACAATCTGAAATTTTGAAAGTTTAGGTACCCTAAACAAATTTTTCTAGAGCAAAAAATGTCAAGCTTAGGGAAACTTATCTTGAACAGAAGACCACCATACTGCATTAATTTAATCATTTATCCACCAGGGGCCAGTGCCAATAAAATTGGTTTAAAAAGGATGAAATTTTCTGTTAAGCAAATGCAATATTTCCCTTTAACCCAACCCTCAATTTAACCATGATTAAGGCTAGGTATAGTAGCCTGTAGAACAGCCTTTGGACAGGGCTGTGCATTATTTTCAATTTGTTCAAAGGCCTTATACTGTATGGCAAATTCCACACCATTGTGTTGCCTAATGGAACGAGCCTACAGTAATTACATAAGCCATCATGTGACGGAACATAGATGGTTAGTTCAAAGTTCAAATATGTTCTAAATCTGAAACCTCATTAAAATCATTCTTTTCTTCAATTAATTAAAATATCATTAAGAATTAATTCTGGCTTCATATTGTGTGGTAAAACTGACAATTTTGCATCGATCAGTGAATAAATAAGCATGTAAATGAGGTGTTCGAATTTACAACCTGTTTAAACTTTGAACCAACCACTGTACATACATACATGATACACTACAGCACCATACAAGGTTATGGCTGGGCCTATAGGCTTAAGTTATGCTTATGGTATGAAAACACCTTTATATCCACTTGAATCCCCAGCTTTCATTGCCCAAATTTGACTGATTTTCCCATGCAGCATATGGAGGAAATTATACTTGAAACTTGGATGTGTGCACTATATTTACAGTTTAGGCATAGCCTGTATACTGTAACTGTAATGTAAGTGTAATGTATACTGCAATAGTAACGTTACAACACAAGTAACGTTAGACCTAACGTTAGGCCCAGTCTAGGCTAATGTTTATGGTTAAGCCAAACAGAACAGTGACAATTAAATACTATTTGCCCAGCCACCATGACCCTCAAATTGCACTGCATTTTGGTGTAAAACTGGACCAACAAATGGATCATAAAACATAAATGACTTACTCTGCTTCAGAGTATTTTTTGTAAAGAAATCTTCCTCTGCTGCCTTCACTTTCATTGCACCTTTTTGAATTTGTGAATGTGACGCATGCTCAGACAACTCAGCTCTGGCTCTGTACTGTACAGTGTATGCATGCAATGGTAATAGTAATAGTACATGCAGTATGTGCACAATATACACAGGCAGCTGTTATCTAGCAACCTCACTCAACACTGTGTGTGCAGAGAACTGTGTCACTGCAAAGGGGCCATGAAGGTAATCCTTTGTTCAAGCAAACTATTGCTTTGTTATGTGCATTGCTTCACAAGAGATAAGAAGCTTGTATACAGCAAAGGTATTTATACTGTTTTGCTACTATGTGGTATTAGAAGAAGAGAAGATAAAATAAAAATGAAGCACTTGGGTAAATGAATTTTAGAAGGAGACCAGGATTATAAGCACAAGAAAAAAAATTGGAGGCAAGTTCTATTGGGAGTTTAGTATTTGCCTATGTACCGGGGAATCTGTGTCAAAAACAAGATGTTGGAGGCATGCATGCAGCTAGGAGTCCTGGGTATAACAGCAGTAGGGGTGGGGGGGGGGGGTGGTGGCAATGACAGGAGAGAAGGGGATATACTTCTCTGTGCAACAATAAATATCTTGGAACTTGTGTGAGCTACTAGTATTCGGGGAGATGATTGTAATTGTACCCCACTCTGTTTCCGACCCCATATGGTACATGCACGTTTATCTGGCAAGTGGTCGAAGACAATTTTGTATGGAAATAACCTGTTCAAATAGCACCGTCGCTGCTGGAACCTATTACAGAAGATTCACATGTCCAATTGAATTACCTGTTAATTCCCTGTTGACATTAACAGGTACCTGTTGTATCCCTGTTCATACCAGTTGGATACCTGTTAGTACCTGTTACATATTAACAGGTACCTGTTGAATCCCTGTTCATACTGGTTGGAAACCTGTTCATACCTGTTAGTACCCGTTAATACCTGTTAATTACCTGTTAATACCTGTTAATACCTGTTCATACCTGTTCATACCTGTTAGAATTTCAACAGGTCTCAACAGGAATTTTCTCCTGGGTACGGGCTATAATCTACAGTTATAGTTGGGCCCAAATGGCAGCATTACGTTTGGGCACATGGTCTTGGATAAATCGAATCGAGTAGTGTAGTTTGAATAGCCAACTTGCTTGATTCTCCCGTACGTGTGACTCGCTTAGAGTGCATCGTTCTGTGGAAAAATCATAATTGATTTTTAATTCTTGTAGCGTTTCATAAGTTTTGAATGCTTTTTAAGTTTCACACAGAGAAACATAACTCCCATCCAAGAAAACAATGGTATCGTCTGCATACTGCAGTAATTTGATTTCACAATCTCCAATACTTATACCCCTGATCAATGGGTTGTTCTGCAACATTAATTGCAGCACCTCTGCACATATTATAAAGAGGTAGGGGCTTAACGGACAGCCCTGCCTCACTCCCCTATAAATATTAAAAAAACGTTGAAGAGTGGCCATTATTGTAAACACAAGCAGATGCATTTGAATATGTAGTACGCACTCATTGAATGAAACCAGAATTAAAGTGAAAGAAGTTCAGACAGTGGTAAATAATATCCCAGCTTAACATGTCAAAGGCCTTCTCAAAATCTACAAATATCAACAGACCTGACACTGATTTGTAATTACAATATTGTATAGTGTCTAAAATACAACGAATATTTTCCCCAATGAAACGATTTTTTTTATAAAACCTGTTTGGTTGTTGCTAATTAAAGTGAGTATCACTTGCTTTAATCTTGTGGCAAGAACGTTGACACATAACTTATAGTCTGTATTTAGCAACGAAATGGGGCGGTAGTTCTAAATAAGATCGCTTCTCGGCCTTTTGGCTAAGATCATGTGTAGTAGCTGTTCTTTTCATCCAGTCAAGAATGGAGCCATGCATGGCAGACCACTAATGTAAATGGTCTAAAGGCCTTGAGGTTGGTCAAGTGTTGTCCTTAAGTAGACGTATAGCTTCTTCGGGAAGCAGTATCAAGTTTGGTTTCGCCGATCGGCCCTTTGCCAGAGGGTCGGGAGGACTTTGGAAAATGTAGTTCTAAATAAGAGTATGATCTTTGTCTGGCTTTGGATTATTAAAGCAATATACCCCCAGACCTGTTCTTGAGATAAAATACAATCAAAAGCATAATTCAACGACTCGGTGACACACCGGCCTATAATAGGCCAAAAATGTTTCAAGAATTCAACAGGTAGACCGTCACACCCTGGAGTTTTGCCATTGTTAACACACCCAAGACTAGTCTGACACTCATTAATGGTGAGGTAACCATCACATGACTCAGCTTCCTCCTTATTGAAATGACGATCACAGGGCAGATAGTTCAAACTATTGAAGTTGCAATGCACTTTAGAATAAAGTGTCTCAAAGTAATTCCTAGCTTCAATATGAATACCAGGACCATCGGGCACTTCTACACCTTTTCCATTAATTAACTTACGAATTGCATTTGTAGCATTATTGCGTTTCTCGAGGTTCAAGAAATAGCGAGTGCTTTTTATCTCCTCTGGCGTCATTCCGTTTTTTCAAGATATCAGGAGACTGGTTGTCATAAGCAGCATATTCAAGTTGGCTAATATTCTTTAACTAATTAAGCTCCTCCCTCCTGCAGTCTCTTGCCTTAGTTTTACTATAATCAAGGGTAGTCACTCGCACTTTATACTTAAGAAGTTCCCATCTTAAGGATGGGTTAACATGTTGGCTACTATCAATCTCTCTAGTGAGCAAGCTTAGTATAGGTTAAATCATGGAGTAAGGAGTTGTTGAACTTCCAGAACCCTGGTCCCCTTTCTTGATTTGTAATAATGTCAATATTAATAGTACGATGATCTGAGTGAGGGCTAGGAGAAATGAAACTTGCACTGACCAATTTGACTAATAAATGCGAGATAAGAAAAAAATCATGTTTACAGTGAATTGGAGAAGTAGGGTTGATAGAACTCCATGTGTAATCTCTTTGGTGGGGATTACGTTCCCGCCAAATATGTACTAACTGGTAAGTATCCAGTAAATCCAGGCATTTTTCCCTTGAATTAAAACTGGTTCGTGCATTTTCACCTTTTTTGTCTAAATCTAAATTAAATACAAAATTAAAATCCCCTCCAAGAATTAGTAAATCAGATTGGAAGTTTTTTAGTTCAGAGGTAATTGTACTGAAAAAAAATAGGCTGATCGATATTTGGTCCATAAATACAGGCCAAAGTGAAGACTTGATCTTTATCCTTACCTCAAGTATAATAAGTCTTCCGTTATTGGAAATAAAAGATTTCAGTAAAGTAAATTCTAAAGTAGGATTGAGCAAAGTACGAACACCCCGTCTTGCTGTAGAGCCATGTTTAAAGACTACTCTACCTCCCCATTCCCTTCTCCAGTATATCTCATTGCTTGGGTGCCATATGTCTCTTGCACAAAGTACACTTCACGCTTAAGATTATGAAAGAAGATAAATATTTTTCTCCTCTTTGTGTATTGCCTCAAAGCTCTTAAACGGATATTGTTCATTCGTTAAGGAAAAAAAATACAAAAAGGAAAAAGCTATTCTTAGACATTTTGAACATGTGATCATACGTATACGTTAAGATTGTAGTGCATAACGGCAATAGACCTATTTGCACTTTTTTCTGCTACAGGCTTTTTGAGCTGCCTAAAATTACTATTATATTGTTAAACATATTCGGCCACCTCGGTGATTAGCCCCCTCCCTCACTTCAAAATTCGCTCCGCGGCCCCTGAAGAAGGGTAAATTACGAATCGAATATCAACGGGAGATTTATTATTTGACTGGAATTCGTGTATAGTCCCCACTTTAATTAGTACAATAAACACAAATCGTACTAACAAACAACTACACCAATTTTCAATAATTTGCTTGATCGTTGATTTTGGGTTTGGGCTTTAGGGTTTAGGGTTGGGAGATACGAAACAGATCGAATAACCAACCTTTTCGGGTGGGTCGAAAGGATCGGTCTTATGTGGTTTTTAAGGGCAAGAGCAGTCACCCCAACTTGAAGAAGTGTAGTAGACTCTTCATGATTGGCTGTTGAGAATCAAATGACATCGGTTTTCTCTTCAAAATGTGAAATTTTCTAGAAGTAACTGCTTGTTTTACATTGAATATGCAATGATGACCATAACATGTGATGAAACATACTTTGAAGAGAAATAAGAGGAAAATTGCGGTACCTAGCTGTTGCTCTTAAAGAAGTTTGAGGGATTGCTCTTGACCTTTAAACAAAGGGAAGAGGGAACAAAGAAAGATTCTTACTGCGTATTGCTTCATGGAAATGAACAAAAACTGAGGTGATACTTGTAAAACCAATTAAAATTACCGTAAATTTCGGTAAGAATAGAGAAAAAGATAGAGACAAACTAACGAAGACCTTTCTTTCAACTCTTGAGGGGAAGAAACGTCCAAAAAAGAAAAAAAAAAACCTTAAAAAAAAAAAAAAACCTTAAAAAAAAAAAAAAAACATGTCTCAGTCTTAATAAACGGTGGGTCCGCGAATTCATGGACAGTTGGGCAGGAGAGGCATTTGATATTTTCTAGAGAGAGTCATGCCGTACGGTATATGGCGAGTGATATACTTTCTTTTTGCAATCTTCATTTCAAAGAAAATTTTAAATTTTAGTATGTCCTAAGGGTTTCATTTTGAAATTTAAAGTTGCGTCTTTGAAAATCATCAATTACCAAACCATAAATTATGTGATGAGTTATGAAAAGAATTAATATCTGGTCAACAAAAGAAATGTCGACACGAACTGTGCAACACGCCACATCATTATTGTAGCATAAGCAATAAGTTACTTTAGAAATATTCAAACATTGTAGACTGGTATAACCTGTGAGAACCATAAAAGATATTGACATAATTCCCAATGATTTTCCATTGGGAAAGCTTACTCCTTAACTGCCAAGTAAAGTTAGGGACTTTCGCTGTGTAACACTACCTTTAACTCATCAATAAAATCACAAGTATTCTTTTTTCAGTGAGACGTTTAGAGCAATATTTTGTTAATTTTTTTAGTGAATAAAATGCGGATGAATCGTGCTGAGTGTCTCCGAGAGGGTTTCGCAGGGTTTTCAAATCTGTATTTTCTATCAAGAGGGGCGTTTAACCAGATTTCTTTCCAGGAGGGGGAGTGGTAAAGCACCAGATTTTGTAAGACTACCATAGGAACGTAATTTGCGGGGAAACGTTTGCCTTTCTTAAACAAATATTCGATAAACGGGGATTTTATTGCAGAAAATTTTGGATTCTGGGTTCCTATAAGGAAATTTGAAAACGTTCGTTCGTGCTACACACAAAGTTCGGATCCGGAGGCTCTCCTATGACATTTAGAAAGTTTCCGGAACTTTTCGTCCTTTTCTAGGCAAACAATTCAAAGAAAAGAGCTTACATTAGAGAAAATTTGGAATTTTATGAAAGAAAATGTAGGAAAGCAACACTACCGGTGTCATTCGACGATCCGGTATCATATATGACAAATTTCCAAGTTTTCCATTTGTGGGAACCTTGGAATAGGCGATTTTCCCTACCCCTATAGTTACCCCATAGTTACCCCGCGGTCCCTAGCCCTATAGTTACCTCATTGCTTTCAGACTAAGTTTTAATCCAGTTTACTAAGGGATTATTCTTTGTGTAGGGTTTTGGATTTTTCATGCTTCTTATGATAGTTTTCTTTTGTTATGGTTTTCTTTATGTTAAGGGGATCTGCACAAGTTTTGTTTCCTCAAACCTCCTTCACCCCCTTGTGTAAATGATTTGAATTGAATAAAATCGTTTATTAAGCTGTGGGAATAAACTTTTCAAAATCAATTGTCACTTAAAACTGAAACACCTTTTTTGTTTTATCTTGTCTCAATGGTTGGCAGGAAAAAGTGTCCCCAAGTGTTGTATTACTCTGAAAAGTATGGTAGAGTCGATTTAAAAAGATTGAGATTATGTCATTCTTTAAATATGGAACCTACTTCCATTGTGCTTGGTGTTCAGCGTAAGCAATGGAGTGCCAGTGAGGGGGGAGGGGGAGCAAACCAGTGAGCCACAACTGGGAAAAAACAATGGCCGACCAGATTTTGATTGGTTAGAATCTAATCTGTTAAACTCCATCTAACTTACTCGTTTGCTTCTTTTAGAATACAATGAAATGAATTAATGGTTAATTCCTAAATGATTCTATATACAAGTCGATGTTGGGGAAGTAATTTTCATCGGAGGATGTATCCTGTGAAGTTGTGGACTGCGAATAATTTAACCGCAACCGCTGAAGTGCTGGATACTAAAGGGTCCAACCCGAATATTTCTTCACTTTAAAGGTTTTTGCAGTTATGTTGGATCATATCTAGCAAACATTCCTACTCTTCTCAGGTTTAATTTCAAATTCGAATGAAGTAATTCTCTTGATCATCAATTAAAAAAGACCGTCGTTCAAATAACCTGGTAAGGTGTTAAGTGGTAGACAAGGTCACCACACAGAAACCACAAAGTAAGTCACTATCCTAAAACTGAGTTTACTTTCCCCATATGACTCACTCTATATTACGTGAGCAAATATGGGGAAGATTAACTCAGTTTTAGGATAGCAACTCACTTTATTTTCTGTGCAGTGGGGGTTTGAGTAAGTAATGAGCACTTTCAACTCTCAGCAGTATACAAGACGTATACTCCAATTTTCCCGAAAAAAAAACTCTCCGTAGGATTTTATGGTAATGTTAGACTACAGCAATATTAGATTTTCCCTGCATTTTACTTTCGCAAAATAAAATTTTTAATACGTTTTGAAATTCATTTATAACTATCGCTTTACTCCCTTTTAGAGCATTTTCTTTTCATTTTTAGTTTTTCTTAAAGGGCAAGAATATTCACCCAAACTTGTGTTAAAACATCAAGTAATTCTTACTGATTTCTCTTTTTACTATCTAAAATCTTTTTGTTCTATTTTAGAACTTAAATATTGCATATTCAACATAGAGCAAGGAATTGTCTCAATAAATTTCCCGATTCAGGTACAAAAGTATTGCTACACGCTTGTAAAGAGCTATTCAGGAAACGGGATGGACTGTAAGACTAATTCAAATTGGCATGACTGCATTCTCCCTGTTGGGTTTTAAAGAAAGCTGAAATGGTGACAAGCCCCCTCCGTGTCCATCTTGGCATTCGTTACCTTGCCTATGCCCTATACACACGTAGAAAATCAGAAACAGAACTTGTGCCTTTTTCACAAGAAAACGTATATATATATAAATATATATATATATATATATATATATATATATATATATATATATATATATATATATATATATATATATATATACATACGTATATATATATATATATATATGCGTAAGAAATAAGTTCAAAGGTGGGAGATAGGACGTCGCTTTCAGTCTGTTACTTTTATTTACAAGCTTTCGGCCATTTGGCCTTCATCAGGTTCTGAAATCATGAAAAAATGAATTTTTTAGTGCTAGGCCTATTTTAATATAGGTATAAAGAAATTAAAAATGTGTCAGAAATTTTGGAAAAGAAAAAATGTAAGTCATATATATTGTAAATGACTTAAAAATGTGTCGGAAATTTTCAGTTGGAAGAGAAAAAATGTATATGACTTACATTTTTTCTTTTCCAAAATTTCCGACACATTTTTCGTTTCTTTATACCTATATTAAAATAGGCCTAGCACTAAAAAATTCATTTTTTCATGATTTCAGAAACTAATGAAGGCCAAATGGCCGAAAGCTTGTAAATAAAAGTAACAGACTGAAAGCGACGTCTTATCTCCCGTCTTTGAACTTACTTCTTACGCATATATAGTATGGAGGAGAACCGATTACGTTTTGGACATATGGGGACATTTCTTTCATTTATATATATATATATATATATATATATATATATATATATATATATATATATATATATATATATATATATATATATATATATATATTTATATATATTTATATATATATATATATATATATATATATATATATATATATATATATATATATATATATATATATATATATATATATATATATATATATATATATATATAAATGTTTTAAGACACATTTAGTTCGGTGTGTCACTTGTGCTTCTGTCAAAGAAACCAAATGTATTCGGAGCTTCTCTACGGGTCAAAACTTTAATTTGTTTCATTCAATTACTTATTGTACTAAAGGCGTGCTGTATTTGGTGAACTGTCTTGATTGTAAAAAGCAATACGTAGGAGAGACAAGAGGGGAGCTTAGGATTTGACATCGTGGTCACAGGCAGGAATTTCGAAAAGCGACAACCCCCTTGGGAAAACATTTCAAAGCTGTAAAAATTTTGAGCTAATAGGGATAGAAAAGATCCACAACAATAGTAAGGCAATTAGAGAAGAAGTAGAATTAAAATGGATTTATCGTCTTAACACGCTCATGATCAGTCGGTTTTCAGCACTAAGGCGGTCACGATCGGAGCTTCGGAGCATTATGTTTAAATATATATATATATATATGTATATATATATATATATATATATATATATATATATATATATATATATATATATATATATATATATATATAACACGTTATTATGTGTTATATACATTGTCCCCCACACTTGGGGGACAATGAGGATTATCCTACCATTAGGGATACAAAAAGTTAGTTTGTTTACTATATTTCCATATATGGGCATACAAAAAATTTAACAAAAATACCAGTAACTATTGATGATGCCTCTTACCTCTGATAGTGTATATTTTAATATATCTTCATCACACAAGTTGTAATAAAATAAACAAAAAAATTAAATACAATAAAGTATATGTGAGTCCGCCAAATATGCATATAAATACAACACACCATAGACACCTGTATTTCAATGGTAAATAACATCGCCACTGGTGTATACTTGCAGACTACATAGTGGCTGAGTAAAGAGAAAGCCAAAACGCTACCATAGAGATAGGAAATTGTTAGGTAGAATGTAGAAAAGAAGCTTAAAAAATGGTGAGGAACTTAGGGGACATCGAAATGTCTCCTTAGACCGAATACGTCTCCCAAACATACGGATTATAACGACGATTGTCTCCCAAATGCACAATTTAGGTATATATATATATATATATATATATATATATATATATATATATATATATATATATATATATATATATATATATATATATATATATATATATATATATATATATATATATATATATATATATATATATAAACCGATTTTTTCTTTGAAGTGTGAACACTACTAGCAGTCTGACTGTTTTAGGGACAAAATTTGCGCCGGGCGAAGCGCTCCAAAATCTCAGCCCTTTAGGAACAAATATTTGAAGATAAAATTTATGGAGCTTGTATTGCAGAAAGTTTTGGATTCTCGGTTTCCTGTAAGGAAACTTGAAAAGTTGGGGGATTACTTAAGAACCTACTATTATATTAGCGAATCTCAGACTGATTGCAAGACGACTGAATACCGATGTTTGCCACGTGATGTTATTTAACGTCTACAAACTGAGGGAGTCTCCGATGACATATAAAAGTTTCCGAAACGTTTTTGTTTTTTAGACAAAATATTTCAAAACAAAGAGCTTAAATAGGAGAAAATTGGAATTTTATGACAGACCATTTATAAAAAGAGCACTGTAATTGCCGGTGTCACTTGATAATTTGGTGTCAAATACGGCAAATATTCGATTTTGTCATTTCCATAGTTTCGAAAAGATTATGAAGCTGATTAATGAGCGAACACTACGGTACTGCACCACGAATTGCACTTTGCGGGAAAATTTTGCTATTTTGAGACAATTTATTTCAAATATGGAGCTTTTGCTGGAGAGAATTCGGAATATCATGAAAGAAGAGTTGGGAAAATGACACTGTAAATGACTGGTGTCACAAGTGGAAATCTTCCGAATTTTTCTTTTTTCAGATGGGGGGAGGGGATCACCACTGCCCCTTGTAGCAACGCAACTGCTAAGCAGTCCCTATTTTCAGCTTCGTTTGAAATCAAATTTTCATTTAAATAAAAATGAGCAAATTGCAAAATGATCAGAAAATTGACAAATGAAAAGTGCAGTACTACTACCATTTTATAACTAATCATGTGCATTCTACAACTTTTTCGATTTTTTATGAAAATTTGACAGTGACTATCATTAATATGCTTTTTATATTTTGGGCTATTCAATTACGTTACAGTTCATGTTTTCAACTTTCAAAACCGTCTAGCAGTTCGAATCTCGATTGAATTTTTTGATGTTGGAAACACGGGAGTCACACTCGGATGAGCTATTCGAACGGTGTGCGATACAACACACTCTGTGGAAGTCGGCCTGTCGTGCCCCCTGTGCCTACGGAACTACTTGGGGTAATGCTCTTGGATAAAAGTGATATGTCGCAGCTCCTACATTAGATAAAATCTCAGGGTCACGATTGCAGGATATGCAAATGGAGGACACGGAAAACAGGAATGATCATTTGTATTGATTCATTGAGATTTGGAGAAATAAATGAGTTTTCTGACCCGGGAAGTGGGGGCGGAAACAAAATTCCGCCCCACATTTATCACAGGGACTATCGCCCCAGCCCACCGCTTCCTTACCTTGACAAGATCAGAGAAATTTAAAGAAAACATACGAATAAAAATATTCATTAATTGGTGGTTGCAAACTGGAATGAAAGTTGCAATCTAAGTTCCTTTATATCTAGCCTCTACTCCTACAAAAGTATTTGTGATCGGTCTTCGGTAAGGTTAGGTCAGATTTAATTTTAAGGCCCAGTTTCCACCAATTGTTTCAAGACGAGCCAGCCATGGTCTTTTATCCAGTTGTTGCTCACTTGCTTGTTTTACCTATTCCATTGCTTATTCTGAGCCCCAAGCACAATGGCAGAAGGTTCCGTTTTTTTTTTTTTTTTCTTTTAAAGTTTTCGGTATGACCCGGCCAGGACTTGAACTCCCTACCTCCCGACTGCAAGTCGGATGCTCTAACCATCGGTCTTGGGATAATGTGAATACACTTCATACATGTTGAGTAGAATTAATACTATTTTCTAAGCAAATAAATTTTGAATAAGCAGGGAGTGTACTATAAAATCGGACAAAATCATCAGTATTAGTTGCATCAATATCTCATGACTGATTGATGGTAGGAAATGAGCTGATAAATGTGCTTAAAAATTTGGTCGTGGGCTTATTTAAGTTTTCACGGTATTTGGAGAATTCACTCAAAAGAATAATACTAACGGTTATCAGGGAAGTGTAAGTAAAAAAAGGCAATCATTGTCTGGAATTACATCAACATTTCAGAGTCAAATATTTCAAACCATTGTAAAACAGTGTTCGTTATTCCAATCAATAAACTCAAGTTATAACTTTACCTCTTGAAAATATTTTGCATTGCAAGAGTAAAATTCAAGTGATTCTATCATTCTGCTTCAAAGGGAATTTTTATTCGACCATTTCTGTAAAGATGACGAAATAAGGTACTGTGATGACTGGACATAGGTCCATGTTTTACTTTCCAAAGGTGTAATAATTGATTTTGGAATAGTTGTCGAAAATAATTTGAAAAAAGTTATTTACACTTACCACCTGTGCCCAATGAAATACAGCCTTTGGAACACACAATAAAAGAAGACACGAAAAGATGCACAATTATGCAGAGGAACTGCGTCATGTTTGATTTCGACTCGGATCCACAGAAAATGTACGATAGGGTTAGAATCTGTCAACCAACTGACGAGGACTGATGAAACTAAATGGTGGAAGGTGAATCCCAACACCAACGAAAGAGATACGTCTGACTTGTGACGTCATGGTATATAAACATTCGCACTTCGGTGTTTTAATTTTTCGAGTGAGAATCATGTTTTCACACTTATTGCGAAATGTTTCTATCTTGAACTTCTAATGTAAAAGAAGATATTTGATTGTGTCTGCATGATTAATTTTTCGTTTCAAAAACATTAAACTTGTCTGGAAGGTAATAATTGACGCTAACCTTGCCTGGCATCTACATGAACAATACAAAGGACCGGGGGACAGAATGTCAAAATTGAGGGAGGCAAAAAAGAGGCAAAGGAAAAAGTTAGGGGAAAAGGTATTTAGCGCGCAGAGGGAAACAGATCGTACAACTCGCCGTCCTGCGGATCTGCTTTAGGCCAGGTCACACTACAGCGATATCGGATCGGATTTCGATCTGATTTTTGTGAGTTTTAATGAATATCTCCTCCCTCTGTGTTAGAAAAGAAACAAACAATTTCCAACCTGTGTAGATATATGAACTGTATCGCAGGACTACGAAATTCTATATATACCAATTATTCCGTGACGTCACATCCGAAGACAGCTTTTATCGGATACGCGATAAGCTATTTGTCAATGTGACGTTACGAAATAAGTAACTTACATTTCATTTCCGTGGTCCTCATCATATATTAACACAGGATGGCAGTTTTAAGGTTCTTTCTGACAATGATTGGAGGAGATTTTAACTAAAACTCACAAAAAATGGATAGTAATCCGATCCGATATCGCTGTGGTAGTGTGACCTGGGCTTTAGAGAAAAAGCCCCGCTGGGGTCCAGAGGGCGAAGCGCCACCCGGAAGCTCTGAGGTTTTAACATATCTCTGCGTGAAAATTGCATTTAGAGAGGTATGTTTATTTTTTCGTTTGACCTAGTCACCTACCTCCTAACTGACCTTAGTTTGGGGGATGAGACTGGGGGCAAGGATAAAATCTTGGGGGGATGCCTCCCTTTTACCGCCAGTATGCCATGTAAAACAATAATTCTCGAGGCATTTTTAACCTAACCTCATATCTTTAACCCTAACCTAACCTTGAGATTAGATTCCAGGCATAATATACATGTATCGAGATATTGTGAGCATTTAGTGTTCCATTCAGTCCACTTGTTCATTCGGGAGGTTAACTCATTCGGGGTTTGGCATCCATTCGCCGTAAAATTGAAAGAATGTTTGAGGAAATATTAGTATACAGGTATACTTGTTCCACTACTTAACATATTTCGGTCGTGCCCTATATCTTGACGTAAAACCTGCTTAATTAAGGTAGTCAACTCTCACCCCAAAGTGCAATTTTTGTAGTGGCCCTAAAAATAATAGTAATATGACAGGGAGTCCTTTAAGCTCTAACAGGTCTTTAAAGTGACATTTTAGATAGGTTATATTCATTTCATTTCACTTCATTTGTTTCTTTCTCCCCCAGTCCACAGCAAAATTAAAAAATGATAAACACTATTAGTTTGAATATATTAATAAACAATAAAACGATCGGTGTGGAAGCAAGTGTTCGTAAAATCCATCCCATATTCTTAAAGACAAGAAGACTACCCGAGAATGAAACTACAAAGAAACAAGTAGTAGAAAAACAAAAACCCTCCCAAACCACCGACTATCCACCCACCTGCATCTACTTACGACACTTAGAACTTAGATAAATGTAAAAGACAAGCTTGCTCTTTGGGATTATGACCGAAATCTTGGGCAGCATATTCCAAATAAAAGTTGGCCTATCTTTGAGGCTTCTTTTACATAAGATCGAATAAGACAGAGTAGGCATGGTTTAACCAATCGGCTGACGGCTTCTTGCACTGGAAATCTACTTAATTGTAAGAGTAAAACCTTTTAAATAAAACTTTAACAAGCACAAATTTGGAAGCAAAAGCACACGAAGGTTTACGGTGCATGAGAATTACCAGATATAAGGTAATCATGATTAAGTAACAATTTCCAAGAAATCACGAAAAACGTAATACGTGTGCTAGGTATAACGTCGGTCTGCTTTACCACATTCATATTAATTACTAGCGCATTGGAATTAGTTTGCACAAAGAAAATAAAAAGCTTGGGTCTCTATGCTAAAACTGAGTTGTTTTGTCCTCACCGTGGCGGCTCACCTTATGTAAAGTTGGGAAACAAAAAAAAAGCTAAGGTCCCCCCGTGGAAAGGGTATTGTAGAGTAAGCCCAAGGTGTTCCTCACCTGTCATAGAAGACTTCGAGAGTCGACGATATGGGAAGATCTTGAACCATATTAACAACGGCTTTGAAATCAAACTTGAAACGTACTTTACCTCTTTTTATATCTCACACTGTGTACGTGTTCGTGTTTATGTGTTGTTAAATCCTGACTGATTGGCTGACTGGCTGACTGACTGACTGACTAACTGACTCATTGACTGATTGATATACTGTTTGATGGACTGACTGACTAAACGGATGACTGACTGACTGGCTGGCTGGTTAACTGACTGGCTGACTAACTGACTGAATAAATGAATGATTGAAAGAGTGACTGACTGACTGACTGGCGCAATTGTGTCGATGTGTTGTTAAATTACATCTCACTTATTAACTGACTGACTGACTGACTGACTGACTGACTGACTGACTGACTGACTGACTGACTGACTGACTGACTGACTGACTGACTGAGTGACTGACTGACTGACTGACTGACTAACTGACTGACGCATTTGTGTCGATGTGTATATAATCACATCTGACTGATTGACTTACTGACTGACTGAATGAATGAGTGACTGATAGATTTATTTTACTCAATTGATAGATCTATTTCACTCAATTGCAGAAAGGCTACCTTATGAAAAATCGATTATAAGACATTTAACGAGCTTGAGGAAATATGTAGTAGAATTATCACAAGTGTTTTAATGTCCAGTTATCTTTGAAAATATATGAGTAACTTACGATTTGACATTCATTCTTTCATTTCTCAAAGATGAACACATTTCTTGGACTGATAATTCCATCAGGCAATTTGCTGATCAATGATCATTCCAGGTGTTCCAAAGACTGCTCCAAATGTCTCTTCGAAGATTGTTTTTGCGGTTTCTTTTACAACGATGTTTTCTCCTAAACGAAAAATTTAACGTCACCTTATACTTTACTTCTCTGTTCTTGCATTTGTCTTTTCTCCTGGTAGAAAGCTCAGCTATTATCCTATAGACGAATCCGATCAGCGCTTGTTTTTAGTGACTGTGGGCAGCCATGTTATTGGGGTCCATCAGCCTTAAATCGTCTCTATTTATTGTCCACATGAATTAAAAACCCTCATATTCGGTGAAATTGAGGAAATCAAGATACAATTCAGTTTACAACTATCCATGGTACAGGTAAGCCAGGATATCGAAAGATTAATAGATAATTGACACCAGTTAAAGTCGACTACAATCAGACCATCACTTGCTGTCCGGATTCGTCTATACACACATGTTCCAAATTCCTATCACTTCGGTATGAGAAAGAACTGATGAATACGGTGTTAAATACGGCTTTGATTATGATTCCGATTTGCAATCTTCAAGGTTTGTTCGCCTGACATCAGTAAATTAATTTAGTGAAGTGATGAATTTCAATGAGAGAATAAAATGTTCTTTTCAATCAATATCAGACGAAAGTATGACAGCAGAATGGAAGTTTTTCTTAACCCGTTTTATGTAACTCTGTTTTCAGAATTTCAGCAAAACAGGGAAATCGACGTTTGGCTGTAGAGTCTTTTCTTTACTTGTGATGTTTAGGGATTATTGTTCCATCTTCTTGTTTTTAATAAACAGCTCGGAGGTTTTTATGTTTGTTAATGAGTGGCACAGTTTTGATAATTCATTAAGGATGGTGTCTTTGTTTAATGGAGATAGCTTATTGTGTATGAATGGAACAATTCATATTTCGTCAGAAAACAATTATTTCTTTGTTCTGGATGAGTTGCACATGTGCATAAAAGTGTTTTCCAAGAAAGAATTATTGTTCTATAGTCCAAGCCTAAACGATCGCACATTCGTTTGTTTTAATTTCATTTTTTAGAATTATGTTTATGAATTAATGTATGATCGAATGGATCGTGCGCATCGGAGTCTCCCAACAAAACTGAACAACCACCGGCAATTGTGACGACGGGTTCAAACTTTAGCTGCATGATTCATTTATCTTTCAAACAAATTTTCAAAAGATTTGGAAACGTTTGTCTAGTCCTCGTCATTTACATATTCATGTAGACCTGGTAAGGATAATCATTTCCAAATGCACCATTATTTGATGACTAACTGAGAACAATATTTATGAAAAATCAACATTTTAGTACATTAAATAGGAGACGTTTGGAACTTTATTATATGGCGCATAATTATTAAGAAAATGGTATAATAAAAGTTGCTGCAGAATCCAAGAGCGAATCTGTTTAGTAATGCCATATGTTTGCATGAATTTGCATATTCATGGACAAATGTATGACTGTGTAGGCTTAAAGATCACGACCTAAGGATTTTATCCCTTTCTCACGTCGTCAACATAAGTTTCATTGATACCGGTATGTTGCCAATTTCAAAAGGGTCAGAATATTGTATTATCTAAGCTGCTGCTACAGTATGAGAAAATTACGTTAGAGCAAATTAAGTAAGTAATATGTGGCTAGCTGTCCCTGACAGTGACAACTATCCGAAAACTCAGTAAAACAGTCATCGGCAAGTTTGTATGCTACTGAGTTAAATTTGGTTGGTTGGTGTTGTTTCCCGGCCTTTTGGCTAAATTATGTGAAGACCTGTTTTTTTCGTCCAGTCTAGAATGGAGCCATTGATGTAAATGGTCTGAAGGCCGTGAAGTTGGTCAAGTGTTGTCCTTCAGTGGATGTACAGCTTCCTCGGGAAGCAGATTAAAGTTAGGTTTCACCGAACGGCTCTTTGCCAGAGAGTCGGAAGGACTTTAAAAAAAGTAAATTTGGTTGGTTGGTTGGTGTCTGGTATAGGATAGGATTTGCTATTATGTTTGTCATCCGACTGGTTTTGTTGTGGAAGTTGGTTTGTTTTTTGATCGTGTTCATTTCGAAGCACGTTAAAGATAAATTTGGTTGGTGTCTGAAACAGGTTACCATTAGGCATGTTGTCTTGTAAGAAGTCAACAATGACATCCTGAAAAACAACAATCTGCCGTTTCTGCGTTATACGTGTTAGGATACTTTAAGAAAGACTATGGAATGTAAGGAATTTACCGACAAATGGTCGAAAAAGTTTCACATAAAGATCATATATGTGCACAGGATATCACAGAGCAAAAGTAAGTCCTCATTTGGACTAAGGAATAACAAACGGACACCAACAAGTACAGACAGCGGATTAGTCAGCCAATTGGATACGCGCAAGTTCGTGCACTTGTGGGACGACTTCTGCTGCGTGCTACCCACCTTTCTAAATATACCGTATGTCTTACACATAGATCAGGGACGAATGCAGGTACACATTGTTGTGCCTCCCAAATGACGTCATTGTTGACGTCAATGCAAAAGACCTACATGTATTCCGGATCGAATTTCGAAGCAGAATAAAGGAACCATGTTTGTGGTTTTCTTACGTATGTTGCTTCACGTTCCCTGGAGAGATCGTTGGAGAGTTTGTATGTAGGAGCCGTAATTTATAGGCGGGAAGAAGCTGATTTAGTCAGAACTTACTAATATAACCCAGCAGAACATTTCTTGTGAGACCTTTTGCCCAAATTCCAATAACTGAAGGATTCCAAATGGTTTGCAAAAGGAAATTTTTAAACAAATGATAATTTTGCAAGCCCCTTTGTGATTTATTCTGTTTCTGTCAACAACTTACAAGATATAACCCTTTGAAAACAAAGGGTTTTCCACAGGGTATGGCTTGAAACTTTAAAGTTCAAAGATATTTAACCTAAAGGGTTTCGAAGGGAACTTTGAGCTGGGATACTTACAAAATATTCAAAACACGTCTCCCCTAAACGTGTGTGAGGTACTGCGGGAAATACAGGTAAAATTGCTGCTGGCGGGTGATGTGACTAAGTTGAACAATTAAAGGGTTTGTCATTTTTATAAAAATTAAAGAACAGTGTAAACGCACAGACAGCTAGTCATCAAAATGTTTTGCATTGTACATACAATAGAGGTGATTGATTAGGAGGAGAAACATTTCTTACAGCTGTGTTGCACGACCTGATCAGCACTAAAGGTTTTGCTAAAGGGATAATTGGGCTGTGCCTAACATCTACCGAATGCTTCATTTTAAACATGCACGTTTACACGTCACGCCATCACATTATTCAATTGGGGTATTCCATGTTGATATTGCCACAACACCGGCATTAAGCCAGTGAGCAACGGCTGTTAAAATCCGTGGTCGGTGCGTCTTAAGTTAATTATAAATCGTTGCCGCATTATTGTGGGGCACATCTTTGGATACACAAATTGAGTCCAGCACATATCGTACGACGTTCCCTTTCTTTCATCAGTACGTGCATACAACACTGTCTAGCCAATTAGAACAAAAATAAGTGTTTCGGTACTACTTTACGGCAGATTAAAATGCAAATTTTTACACCAAAAAGACAATTTAGACACAATTCACTGCTGTAAACAACGCCTCGGGATCCCTCCTTGTATTGTGGATAGATTAAGAAAGAATGATTTGACCAAATTTTCATGTTTACTCAAATTTTGGAAAACGTGTTGTATGTGCGAGATCGGTTTGTTTATCCCGATGATTCGGAGGGTTTGTACATGTGTATAGCCACCGAAACGTAATACCGAACTGGCTATTTGGTTCAAAACTGAACCTTAAAACCACATCTAACTAACTAACTTATTTGGCCGTTGTTTGTGGAAGAAGAGTCGTAAAGCGTGACTTCAGTTTCTTTTGGACGTTTTCATTTTTGGCAATTGACGATTATTGACGATTTTAAATTGTACACTGCAGAGTTTACACAGAAGAATGTCCGATGTGTTACTGAAAATGCGTTTAGGGATTTATGAAATGTTTTGGAAACATGTTGCAACGCTAAAGACACATGTTTGATACCTGATTTTTACGTGTCTTATTCGAAAACATTATGCTAGTTCCTGAACGAGTAGGAACGTGTTTGTAAGGTTGGAGCAAAAAGTGTTTAGCAAAGTGATTAATAAGCACTGTTTTAAAGTTATATCATACACTGTAGAACTCACATGTGGGAAATGCTTGTCATCTACGATCAAATTATCAAGCTTCTCACTGTTTTCAATTAAATATCCAATTGTGGTTAAAACTATGACGTACTGGAAGAAGCTATTTGTCCTCGATAATCATAGGATATTCTTTTTCTTAAGTCCTCCCTACCCTCTGACAAAAGGCGGTTCGGCGAAACCAAAACTTTCACTGCTTTCCGAAGAAGCTATTACGTCCACTGACGGACAAAAAAGGATATTGTTGCCAAGTATGCAATGTAAGATGATATTTCAAAAACAAGATAATGTAAAACAAGGGCCGTTACTTGTGCTTAACTACTTCAAAAAGTTAAACAAGGACATGGAAAAATATTTTTATTGATTACATATTATTTTGCATGCTGGAACTTTTCAGTTTATTGCAAATAAAAGACTTCTAGCCAGGCATGGCTTAGCTTGATGAATTTCGCTTCTAAGAACTCTGACGTATAAATAAACAGATGACAAAGTACAATCTAATATTGTACAATGTGTTATTAAATAATAATATGATTGGTTTGATTGGCCGATAAACTACTTGCAGAATAATGAAATTTTCTTTAGAGTTTATACACAAGAGAAGATGACAATATTTTTGATAAAACTGATTATCAGTTACTGGCTTATTGTTGCCATTAAGTCAGGGCGGGATTCATACTGTGACGTTTCTTCTTCAAAAAGCAACATAGACACCCCAGTAGATCAAAGGCGGTATGGGGTGTAACTAATATCTGAGTTTGTCACATAATCTATGACCTCAAATGAAATAAGCTTTCATCTTGTTCACACTATGTGAAAAGCAATTAACACATGCTTGATTGACCTGTTAGCTAACCTCAAATGCTATGTAACTTTTTGTGTATTTTAATATATCTGTTATTGTCAATCAATTAATCAGACGTGAAATGTGATTATATCAAGTGTGGGTGTAGTGAGCTTCGTTTCCTCCCTGAAGCGAAAAAAGGTAATCAGGCAGAGAAGGAGAGTGCAACGAAAAGTAAGAAGGAACGTTTCATCATGTTGATCTCTGAAAGTGGGGGGCAAATTCGGGCAGAATACCAAATCGGCGCCGAAGGCGAAGCGCTCCCCTTAACGGCGTGGGGTGCAGGGGCCCGCCGTAGGGCCCCTGGTGGGGTCCAGGGGCAAAGCCCCTGTGGGAGTCCAGTGGCGAAGCCCCCGAAAGCTCCTGGGTTTTAACGAAATTGTAGGCATTAAAATGATGCAGTTTATCTTCAACTGTAAATAACATAAGATGGGCACTTAACAGACCACAAATATCACAATTTGACTGCTTCCAATTATATCCTTATTCCGTAAGATTTAAGTCCGCCGGAATCGATAACGCAGAGGGTGCGGGGAGGGAGAATGGATTACTTAAAATTGAGGTTCGTCACGGGTTCCCTCCTTGGTGCCCCAGATCTTCTTTTCAGAAAGCTAGGGGGCTTTTCATGTGATGTGAATTCAGCCCTTTTCTATGATGGGGCGCGCGAAGCGCGCCGAAAAAAATTAACGTTTAAGACATCTCAGTAATGAAATTGAATTAAAATTAGAGAAAGGATGGGCCACTTTTAACTTTAGCTGAATAACGGTGGCCCCCTAAAGACATTCTTACTGAAACACAAACATACTCTGGTTTCCTATATAGTTTTTTTTTTCAGGTGACTTTCATAGAGCCGTTACCTGTAAAAGGGCGCGCGGAGCGCGCCGAAAAAATGAATTGTTACTTCATCTCAGTGGTTAAATTGAAATGAAATTAGACAAAGAGTGGTCCCTTTTCACAGTCCCTTTTCAGCCGAAAAAGAGTAGAGCCCCAGATTAGGCCGGGATCAAATAAGATCATCGTCCTTTCAGAGAGCTTGGGGTCACTTGGTCAGAGAAGGGGACCAGAAGACGACCGCCTCCCTGCCTCCCCCTTTCACTAGTTACGCTAGAGCTTCAGCTGTGTACGTCCCGGGAACTGGTGATAAGTTTCAGTGAAAATGGAAGCAATGTTTCACAAGAAGTAACCCCGAATCCTGACGGGTGCGCGCGAAGCGTGTCCGAAAAAAAAGAAAATAGCTTTGAGACATTTATCGGAAGAATATTGTTTTTATTTAGTTTTCAATGCAGAATATGACCTGTTTAAACATCATACAACTTAATTAAGTATCACACGCGTAGCTCTGTCAGTTCCAGTTTGTATTTCTGTAGCAAAAGCAACCAGACTTAGACGTAAAAAAACTAAGTTCTGGAAAAAAGTGGGGGGGAAAGTGCCCCCGTCCCCCCCCCCCCTCCGTAATCCCGCCTATGCATTAAGTCATGCGAAGAAATTCATCATCAAAATGCAAACACGGAGAAATGGTATTAAAAGTATATAATGCTTACAGAACAAAACGTACTACATTTTGTATTATTTGTTTTGCATTATAGATAGTTCTCACTGACGTCACAAATATGCATTAGCAAACCGTCATGTTTTAGGGCAAGCCTGCACATACATACCGGGGTTGCCCTCAAACATGGCTGAAGTACTCCAAGTGGGAAGCGTTAATGACGTCACGTGAGAACTATATATACCGTAAAATACAAGACTATGTGGAATATCTGTATGATGGAGAGCTAAATAAAGAAATACAATACACAAAAAAGCTTTGTTCGATGAATTTCAGATATTGTCACCACAACATCTAGTATGTTTTCAAGATATTAGCGATTGAATTTAACACATTTTTGTACAAAGAGTGAACTTGAAGCAAGCGAGCGGGATGTCATGGTTTCACATTAATGACCAATGTTTTGTTTTTCTATATAAATGTACCACTACGTTTATTCAACTATAACTATGATAATCAAATATTAATTCCATAAGTGCATTCTGAACAAAGAATTTTTGAAAAACTCTATTTTCTGATGGGGCAAGACTTCATCCCTTATTGTTCATATGTCAAGACAATATAATGAAAAGAAATGTCCATCAATGTAAATAGATGACATATCACACCGGCTTCCTTCAAGTTTACTTTTGATAAAGATTATTTCAATTTCGCGGAATTACTGTCAAGATCTCAAGAACAGAAAATGGGAAATGAATGCAATTTTCACCAAGATCTTTAACCATGTTCCTCTTTACGTCAAACACATCTCTGGTTCCAGATTATTATGTAACATTTCGCCGAAAAATTCAAAGGTCTACTGGAATTATGTTTGAGAAAGGTCCATTACCTTTGCTATTGTATGCGCAAACTCTAAAGTTGTAACGGCCGTTGAGCATGTTCTTATGATACACTGCGAAAAGGTTGTGTGTATGATAGGGAACACGAGATTCATTACTTTTCCAAATTTGGAATCCATATTTGGTGATTTCGCCATGATGAGTTCCGCAAGGTGGTGCTTTCCATCGAAATATGCAGAACTGCCCCGTAGTAGTCATTGTAACATTGGATGGTGCCGCTGTTGGATCTGTCAGAATATAGTCAAAAGTACACATTGAGTAAAATTATGCATTATACTTCACCCTAACTTCAAATGGATTTTTCTTACAATACCGTATTTATAATTTTATAATAGCACCAATAGGACCCATGCGGAGAACGCGACTGTCACCCATCTATGCTGTTTCACGCGGAGCTCGAAACTGTGAGTAGCTACCCGAAAATTCGGCCACAACAACGAGAGAGACAATAGTTTAGGGTCACGGGGTCAATAGCCTACGGAAGCTGATGCGGAGCGTGCTACGTCCGCTTTTCCGCCCACTCCCGAGGCGGGCAAATATGCCCCGATTGGGGCACAACGGTAAAGGGTTAACTGAAGCGTTCATGGGAGGGGGCGATCGTTCACATTTGACCTCCAGAGATGATCTGTGGGTGCCTCTTCTGGTCTTGCCAGAACATCGTGTGCACTGTGAAAACTACACTATAGATATTTCGAATAATCCATTGAACCCAGTAAAGAAACGTAAGGTTTTCAAGTACAAATTTTACCACTTTAGCAACATTCGTATGAGGTGGCTAAATATGAAGCTGTTTTTACTCGTGTCGTAAAATTTATTTCCAAATTTTACTTTCCTATTCATATTGTAATATCTAGGACCAACATCATACTGGACTACAGAACTCTGTATTTTCTGGTACCTCAACGAGCAAATCACTCTGTTTCCCACTAATATGATTTTTGTGCTTATGAAGGAGCTGAAGAAACACCATATGATCATACAAAACTTCAAGTAATTTTTTTAGACTTTTATGTTTCTGTATTAAGAAGGGGGGGGGGAGTATTCAGTAGAGAAGGAAACTGCTTCGTGTGCTTTTGTGTAAACGCACGCACAACACAACCTACACTGTAAAATTAGCTGTGTCAGCTATCTTTAAGGACGAGAGCAGTCGTACCAAATTTTGGTATAACTTCATCTTATTCTCCCATCTCCTAATTTCTCTTCCCAGTTCATTTCTTTGTATCAGTGCGGGACTTTTTTGTATTGTTCTGCCCTATTCATTTCATAATTCAGTGAGAAAGATATTTCCACATGATTCCCAAGAGCTGTTAATCGAATATGATAGGCTACTTAAAGCGGCTCAATGAGTTGGTTCATGAAATTCCACAAATTTTTCCAAACCCGTGCAGTTCTCTCCACCTATCAATGAAAATGGTCAGTGTTAGACAGTCCCCATATCCTACAAATTAATAACTGCTTTATGTTTGAGTACGTAAAGGTTCAATTCGATTCTCAAAAATTCGTCACCAGACACTTTTTCAAATTGTGCACAAAACCGTTACAGGCAGAACGTAACAAAATTCAAAATTTTGGCTTTTCCGGTAACTATTGGATATGAAACATGACTTATTATGCTATCTATAAGCATTGTGATGTGGTAGCGACCCTTAATCACTCTATTGAAGTTATCGATATCAACATGATGAGCCCCTTTAACTGTTGTAACAATATAGGAGACTCAGTGTTCTTTCCCTTTCAGATTTAGGGTCTTTCCCTTCAAGGCATTATCACAATGTATCACTTTTGATTGCAAAATCCTTCTTTTTCCTTACTTTCCCTTAAAGAGAATGCATGACTACGGGTCTGACCGCATACGTATTTTTAAGTGACATTAATCTGACCTTTTATTCGTGCACTATGAAAATATTTTTCTTTCGGACGATTTGACCTCCCTCCAGTATTGTGGCGTTGTAGAGCCCTATAGTTTCATGGACTTCGAATGTATGGCGATAGTACACAAGATCTGGTGTGAATGGAAGGGGTATCATGGCCTCAAAGGGTGGAGAGTGACTTGTTTATTGTAACCCTTTTACACAAAACTGGGCAGACAAACTTTATTATCGACACATTTACTCTTTCCATCCCTGTCCCTTTCCACTTCTGTCATATCTATTACACCAGAGAGCTGTTACGGAAGGAGATAAAGCACTTTATCCAATTTCATCCAATCAAACCATTTGTAATCAGACTGCTTCAATCCTTTTATGAGAAGAGGCTTTGATTGACAGGTCATTTAGTACTTCTTGTAAGTTTGTTTGACTTAGCCCTCCTAATGATAAAGCAAGCCTTTCATACTTGCCTGATCTTCAAACAAAGAACGCATATTGACAGAGGTTGGAAGCTATCATCATTGACAACAAGTGTTATACCTGCATTAACCTAGTATTAGACAAAACGACTTAGCTCCTATCGTTTGCTAGATCTCATATGCTTGTGACGTGATTTCAACCACTGCCATAATACCGCCAGTCTTCAAAAAATAAAAAAAATATTCTGTTTCTGTACGCCTGTGTTCACTTTTTTATGGGTTCAGTTGAGCTTCAATTAAGTTTTAGAACGTCATCACATTTTTTGCTGTTTCAGGAGCGATCCGGAATCATTTCAAAATTCCGAGCCATATACAAATGTCAGACCCTGCATTCATTGGTGAAAAGCGATGTCAGTGACCAATAGAGAAAAATTAGAATCTGATCACTTAAAAGTGCAGCTAAGTCGTTTTGTCTAATACTAGGTTAATGCTAGGTTAATTAGTTTCGATTAAGTTTTTATGGTGACTTACTAATCCCTTTTGTATGTGGTCTTTAATTTTCGAGAATACAACAATTAGGTCTAATTGTCGGCGATTCTGATAGCTTTAAAGGAAAGGTAAGTGCTTTATCTCCTTCCGCAACAGCTCCCTGATTATAGACTACCGTGACTGTTAAGCTAGTAACAAAGGCCGAGAATCAGGATACAGCACCCCCACAAATTTTCTTTTCTCACCATCCCATCAAAGTAAAATCCTTTTTGCCATTTTAGAGCATCATCACGTCCTGAATCGCTCCTCGGAACTCAATGGTCCCCTGGCAGAACCAGGTATTTGGGGTTAGGTCATTTATAGTATTTATGGAAAAGTACAGCAGTCGAAAATTTTTGAGAAGACTTCAGTGTCCCCAGCCAAAAAAAGGAGTCCTCACGCCCCCAAAAGGTCGTATCAGCCCCTTAGTTTCGATTAAGTTTTCAAATTTAGATTTGGCAATTACCATAATGGCTGTACTTAATTGAAAGTTGTAGAGAAATGGAGAAGTATACAAATTCTTACGTGTCTCTACTGTTTTCACAGTCTTCGTTGTAATGTACACTCCAGATAAACTTGTAACACGGAGCGAAACTTTAAACGTAGAGTAAGCAGGTAAGTTTAACATTGATTTATTTTTCTGACCATTCTCCATATAGAATGTTCTGGGTTTGCTCATTGATGCAGTGGTGTCACAACCACCGTCCCAGTCTATCTGTTCGAGTGTAATAGACTGCTGAGGAAAATCACATGTCTCGGGCAAGTTGGACCAAACAGCTATCAGGCGGGCACGGCCTCTGAGTCTCGATTCCGTTTCTATTTTGAGGTCCACCTTACATGCGTCTATAAGAAACATAAATACAGTAGATATTTAATAGTATTCACCATCGTCATTAGACCTACATTACCCCCCACGAATAAGTAGTGTAGAAACTACTTTTATCATACTCCACTCAGTTCCCAACAGAGCTGTGTTGGAAGGTGACGCAACCGGAAAGACCCGGAATTTGTTCTTAAAATGTACCTCAAGTCAAAAGATTCAAAACTATATATTATACCACATGAAAAATGAGTTCTAACAGTCCAAATCACATCTTCATAGGTCATTTTTGAGCCAAGATACAAAATGTTGAAGTTTATTCTCCCAAGTTAAAATGGTTCATTGCGCAATAATTGGTGATGTTATTGTTGTACTACTCAAATAAAAGTACACTGTTTACATTCCTCATTTTTATGAAAGAATACTGCACCTTGAACCAAGGTGTGATCATAGCACTCTTACTCTTATGGGGTGATGTAATTACTTAAACCCTCTCTGTAGCGTGCTGTGCATGTGAACGGGAAATGTTCCAGGTTATAAAAACATTTTCATGCTTAAAGAGAAACAAGGCAGGTAATGTGGGTTGTACAACAAGGAAATCACAAATTATTGCGCAATTGACTAATGTGTTTTAAGTGAATACAATTCACCTTTTTTTTTATCTCGGCTCAAGAATATCCTATGAAGATAGTAGCTGGATTGTTAGAATGTACATTTTCATGCTTTTCAAAATATTGTTTTTGAATTTTTTGACTTGAGGTACACTTTAACATGAAGGAAGAGGTCGCATTACTTCATTTCCATAAAAAATATAATGTAAAGGATCGAATTCAATGGGCGGTTTCTCAAATATGGGGGGGGGGGGGCATGTTCCCCAGTCTCCTGGATTACCATGCTAACCTAGGTTTGTCAATCGAAGCCTAAAGCTTCGATTATTGGATTTGCTCAGTTTGTTAAATGTACTCGTGCCTTCTTTCTTGGCTCGGCGTATGAATATATTCAGTATGGTTCCTCTCCATTTACACGCGAACAATACAAACGTTATACAGCATTTCATCTGCCACGCAGTTATTTTGACTATTTCATGAAGTGGAAATTTCGACTTCTTCCCCGATTTCACCGACTTGACGGTGTTCCAATAGAATAAGCAGCCTATTTGAAGCAAGTAGGAAATCTTCTTTTTGAAGGACGATTAGTCGTTACCCAGTTCTATTGACTTTATATACCTGATTTCATCACTCATAAAATAGTCCCAGACTTGAACGCCGCTACGCAGACTAACGCTAGTACTCCACGACTACACCATCGAAAATCCCCGCTTGTTTAACACACTTGTCAACCGCTATAAGTCCGTTGGCACGTCTCCGCTTAATCCGCGTATGTGCAGATGCCCGAATTTGAGGTATAAACACTTTACAGCCATATGCTGCCTGCGTGAAAGGTACGTTCCTGACACAGCGGTTAAACTTGTGTTCGCGGCAGAACATTTTTCCCTGAGATGGTGAGCATGGTAGGCCGTTTGCTCATTTTGTACAGCACTTAATATTTATTCGATCGAGGCTTGGAATCAAGTGACGCAATATTGGGCTTTTTCGTTTTGTTTCACACCATTTTCAGTTGTTTCGATCAGTACTTGCCTGCAAGTACAAACCGTCTAGTTTAAGAGCTGGGTCGGGTTCTATCAGCGTGTCGAAGAGAGCAATGCCACGTGAAACTTTCATCTTAACTTGTGAATGAATCAATATTTCCAAAACTTTAGTTCTGGAAACACATTTTAGGTTGGTTTTTCAGTAACACCGTTTGCAACAATGTTTGCATCAAAGGTTTCTCATGATTTGCACTTCGATATGTTCATAAAATGACCATTATTAATTATAAATTTGAAAGTGTTCCACACTTTAACTGAGACAGCAGGTCAAAGACTTCACGGTGTATACCACCTGTTGAATATTTTTCCAAGTTTTTTCCTTCTTTCATTTTGCATTTTCCCATTTTCAGTCGGCTATAAGGAACGAGTACTCCACGATATTCCATCAAGACAGAATGCGTCATATGTCCAAATTTCGACTCTGCAAACCTTTGTACTTAAAGCAAATTACAAAATTTCATCTGTAAAGTATTTTCCCTATCCCATTTAGTTATAATTGGCAGAATGTTTCATAAGTTGAATTTTCAAAAGTTAAAATAATTCCATGTACAGAAGAACGATACATGGGCATACGTAATTGGTCTACTTAAAATCTGCAGGATAAAGATCCACTTTTACCTTCCTATATGTTTGCATGTGAGTATTAAGTATATTACCTAGAAACTTAAGCTCCAAACCACAATCAGGCAATTTTTCCACTCTGGCAACTTTCAAAGAATTTATTTCAACGTTCCTTGCTATCTATGATGGCATTCAGCGGTAGAGGTAGCGGTACCGCTTACTGTTCTAAATGATATGTACACGATGTCATCACAACTTTTTAGCATCTGGATTCCGGAGTTATAAAGCGATATCATCTGAAAAGCTTAAGGGTAACTCTGCTCAAAACTTTTACTCCAATCAGTTTTCACTTGACTATTAAGCCGTGTTGATATATATATATATATATATATATATTTTTTTGGTATTTTATACTTTTAAAAATGATTAAAACTGCAAATATTCTAAGGTAGGCTAATTAAGTCGGGTGTAATGAATTATGAAAAAAATATTTCACAACCTGTGTTGGTTTTTTTTTATCAGCTGAAGCAATGGTGATTGACTACTTCATGTGATCTTAACCTGATTTTGCTAGGTCATAACGTTACAAAACTCGCGGTAAGCTATTTTTAACATTTAAGTCGGTAAAAAGCGTCTTCACTTCCTCGTGTGTTCTAATATACTTAATAGACTGAGTGAATATGACGTTCTGTGTTCAAAATATATACATAGGAAGGCTGGCATCATGAAAAGGATGTGATAACCTTTACAATAATAGATCCTGTTGCCACTGTAGCTCATTGATGTTAATGACGGCGTATAGATTACAATTCAAGAGCTTAATTCGGAGTTGAAGGGGGAGAAGGGGTGACGGCTTCTTTGAGCACATGGTTTCGTAAAATTTTGTTTTACGATATCGTTTGTAAGTCTCCTATTTATGATAAATAGTCCCGGGAAGTATTATTCCCACCAACATAGGAAGCACTTTTAGACAAAATATTCTCTTCGCTATTGGCCAACTCACTGCTGCCCTGTGTTTAGAAAGTCTGTCAGGAAGCTTCGCTTTAACAACTTCCTGGCTACGTGCCGCCAGTCATAAAAGGCTGAAGAATATCTCACCTGGCTCACAGGGCAAGGTGGTTTCCAGACAGGGGTAATTTTCCGTTTGCGTTTTTGGACAGAAATCGGATTCAGCATCAGAGCTTGAACATTTAATGCGTTTGCCCATCCAGACCTTGCCTCTGCCGTGTCCAAAAATAGAGTTGTGTAATGATCGTCGGACAGATTGTAGTCCACGAGGTGTTTGGAAAATGATTTTACTTTTGGGACCAATCCAGCTAGGGCGGGATCCACTTCCGACTCCATTTCTGCTGGTAAACAAAAGTCGCCCTCCAAAGAATGTTCGAGAAAGGAAACATCCTAAAAAAGAATAGGAAATGAGAGTATCTTCAATTTTGTGTTGTGGTTTCTTTGAAATTTCAAACAAAAAACTTTGTAATATAGTACAAAATGAATAAAAAGTTGCCGCTCACAAAACACCCAGTTTACACTTGGTAAAAATTGAGTTATTAGCTAGTCATTATTGTGTATTCCACCAGGTAGTCTAAGAGGTGATAAGTCGTTGCGATCTCTTATTTATGCCTCTTCGTTCTAATATAACATTGTGGAGGCTTGAACTTGACAAAACATGATAAAAGGTGTAAATTTACCATAGAAATCGCATACTTAATTCCTTTGTGCGGTTTCTTTGAAATCTCAAATAGAGGAAGTTGTATTAAAGAACAATCTTTAAAAGTTGACGTCGCAGAACACCTAGTTTTACACTCCTATAAAAAATGACCCATTATTTTTACTTTGCTCAATCCTATATTTTCTATTAGCTAGTCATCATTGTTTATAGTCCAGCACAGTCTAAGAGGTGTTAAGTTGTTGTAATCTTTTGTTTATACGGTAATGTTTCCGTTCATATGACGTTCGGGGGGGGGGGAGGTTGAACGAGACTAAATGTACGTCATAGGTGTAAATTGAACATAGATTCTGAATGTTTCAACTAAGAAGTGGCGAAATATGTTGTTGTCAAGACATTCTTGTCATAACACACCCAGCACCAGGCAACTTTGAGAAGGCATTCTTAAGTTCAATGTCAACTCAAACAACCGTCAGTCTGTGACATCATTTTCACACGGTTTTTCTGTTAGGGTGGAGTTGGGGTTCATATCTGAGAATGTTCCATTTTGGCTTCATCAGGCATATGACCAGCAGATGAAAATTATGTATCGACTCTGTTTGCTTCGAAGTTGTCACGTAAAAGCCATACGTCTCATTTTCCGAATTTTAAACTTGACTTTAAATACATATTTTTTCACAGTGAATTTTACAAGTGTTGAGGTGTTACTGTTGGAGGAAAGTGTCACTTCTTATAATTTCATCAGCTGCAGTCCGGCAAAGGAACAATTCAATTGAAAAGGGAGAAGTGCGAATAATAAATGAGATGTAAAATAAACCAACGGTTGTTTTCCCGTTAAAATATAAAACACGATATATTATGAAACAAAACTATTCTCAATCGCTCTCTTTTTGTAACCCTGAAGATTGCCGCTAAATACACACATATGATTCACGTCAGTTTACACAACATTAAGGAAAAGGGACTTTGGTGTCTATCATATAACAAATTGTGCAAATAAACTTCATACCAAGAAATACAGACGGAACTGACCAATTTTGCTTAAGATAATATTGCAGAAATAACATTTATATACTTTAAAAACACAAACAGCTATTCAAAGTAGCATTGGTCACATCCAACTTCTCAGGGAACGGTTATTTCAGGAGAGTCATATTATCTCCGTTAGCCCTAGGCAATTTATTTATTCAATAGAATGGAACAGGACACGATCATTTCTTGCAGTACAGTGTATTCATTAGCCTGCGTAGCAAGCTAATCCCCATGGACTCCACTTCACCATGAAACTATCTTAAAAGAAGGGTTAAAGTTCACAACTGGATTTTGCAAGTTTAAGTGGTACTTATTCTTAGCATTTTGGTAAAATTTGCATTGAAATCCGATGTGTAGTTATCAAGATATGAACACATAAATTTTTCACATTTTCAACAAAAAGTGAACTTGAAGCTGGTACATATGACATCATATCCCCATATAAGTGCAAAGAAAGTCTTTTGTTTTTCTTTAAAATTTAGAGTTGATTTTCTCCTCAACAATCACATGTTATTAAAATATGAATACATAAGTGGCGTGAAAACTTTACAACTTTTGCATCCCCTACAGGGAGGTCCTATTCCTATTAACTCCAAGGTCAACACAGCAGTTTAATTAAACAAAGGCAAACAAAGCATTCCTTGTCGATGTGAAGAAATGATGTAAGCTCTGCTGCCCTGAAACTAACTTTGAAACACAAATGTAATGACTTTATTTATTGATATCTCAAGAAAAACATGCCCAATTTCAGTGAAACTTTTACCACACTGTGTAGATTTGGTCTTCTTTTACACATGAAAATTAAATTTTTGCTTCAACTTCCCCTTTAAAGTGTACCTCATGTCAAAAATTCAAAAATATATTTTTAAGAACATGAAAATGAATTTTAACAGTCTGACTCCCATCTTCATATGACATTCATGTGCTGAGATATAAAATGTTGAAATTTATTCACTTAAACCAAATTGGTCGATTGCGCAAAAATTTCATGGTCTTTAATATAAATTTTTAAAGTTTTTGACTCGAGGTACGTTTTAAGTGTTTGTGTTTACTATTTTTATTATTTTTTTACACACACTCATTCTGCACCGCATTTGTACATTTACCTATAACAAACAAAAACTATTCTTGATCACGGTCAAACGTCGGGATTGTTTCAGTGTAGTGGAGCTGCTCATTTAATCTTGCATCCGTGTGAAATTTTTTATACCCTACAAACATTAAGACATTTACATTCTACAGCAGGTAACACAGAATTGATTTTCTTCTAACCTAAAAGACCTTAATGTTTTCATATTCTGGGAAATAATCAGTTCTGAAAGGAAAAACGAGGGTGCCTGAACATAATGTCCTTTTTTAAACTCAAATTGCCTATCTAAAAGTCCTTCTGCAGCATTTTATGAAATAGTAAAACCGAGGGCGCCATGCTCCTTTTGATTGCCTGTCTCTGAGAATGGCACTCTTTAATCAGTTAATGGTTATAAAAACATCTTCAGAAATATCAAACTTCCGAAGAGAAGTGTGTCTGTGTGTGCCTGTTATCTTTATGTAACTATTCAATCTTTTTTCTGTAAATTTACAGAAATTTTTCTGTAAGCTATACCTTTTTGTGAAAATTCTTGTGATAGCTCTTCGACTTTGCAAAATACATAATCAGCTTTAAAAGGACCAATCCTCTCATCCCAAACTTCAATTCTTATAGGAGTTTATCGAAATTCTCAATCGGTTTAGCTCTTTGATTGACAGCTAATTCAAACAATGCACTGTTTGAAAATTCAAATATTACACTGTATGAACTGTAATGAAAGTGTTTTGATTATAAATATTGAGATATTTTATACTCACCCTGAAGCAATAAACTGAGATTGTGTCTGGATGAGGATGAATGTCATACAATTGTGGGATGGGCTTAACAGTCAAAGGACGAAGTTTAGGAGATTTGGTACTCTTTGGGGTGAGAGAATTGTGCCTCTAAGGGGTAGTATGGGTTTTACATGTTACATTTTAAACTGAATTTGGAAACACGTTTGCACTTAGAACATGTTTAGGAATTGAATGAATAATTTTTAAGAATTAAATGTGTGTGTTTAGCATTGTAAGAAATGTTATATGTTTTCAACGGGGAGGCAAGTAAACACCTCTCTAAATTGCGTTCTCCTGCTTCTTCTATATAGTACATATCTAGATTTTTTTACATTAATTTTCACATACAGAAACGACTAGCAAATATGTCACGCAGTTAGACTGCGTTTCCTAGTTGGAATCAGTTCCTTTTTAGTTATATTTATCATGAACGAAACTTTTCCAAAATATTTTCATTGGATCGTACAATAATATTTCCTAACCTACTTTACGTGATTCATGGGTTTTCTATTTACACTTCAAAGTGAAAGTAAATTAACTGTTGTACTGTACTTAATTCTACTTTTACATGGGGGACGACTTGGCATCTCATACTTACCCTTTAGAAACGGTTGGGCAAAATAATAACCAACACTGGTCACGCAGGTGACATTTCTTAAGTTGGGTAAAACTTGACAAAAATTGTACAGTTCAAGGGGAAATTATCTGGTAAAATACCACTTTATTTAGTAACCACAACTTGGCTGGCCAATTATTGGAAAAATACCCAATTTCAGTATTGTCACATAGCCTATATAAGCAGAGGTTGGTGAACATTTTACCCAATCTTTTTCAAAATTGACATTTTTTTAAAGAAGATTCGACCAGCATTTTTCCCTTTCGGTCCTGTCAAAATCAAATTCAGATAGTTGAATTGCGTCGCTTAAAGGGTCGGGAGGTAATGATATCGTTTTACAAAAGTTTCCTTCAAAAATCTCCTGTATGATTTGTTTGTAAATCTTAACATATACCAGAATTCAATTTTCATATTTTAATACAGTTGTGCGAAATTACATGTGGACATATGGGAAAAAAGGAGTAAAACAATTTAGGCGCTTTTCGAAATAGCTATTGCAAAGGATTGTGTGACAATGTTGGTGAGTATCATTTTTTGCTGCAATAAAAGGCCTGGCAAAAAGGTGCACACTAAAACCCTATTCCTCAATCATTTGTACAGTATTTTCTGTTTGGGAAAGAATCTACGGGATGGCATGGTATAAAGCAAACAAACCCACACTTACCCTTCATTTCCTTACTATTGAAAGTGAGCTTCGAACACGATTATTTTCTTGACCCCTGACGCAATTTCTACCAACCGCAATCGTCTTAAATAAGCGGTAGCGTACAGAATTAGGGAGAACAGGGGCTGATCCATGGTTTTTTAAAGGTGGGACCCAAAATCCGAAGTGTGATCGCCGTCCTGGGGTGGGGTTTAAAGGGAGGGGGTCCTCCTCTTGAAAATGTCTGCAATATTTAACTAGGTCCTGGAATGCAATCTGGTGCAACCTAGCATAATTATATGAAATAGTAAAAATTTCTGCAATGAAAATGGATGGGTATTAAGCAAAATGAAGCCATGATGTACTTTTTTCACCTCAGTAGAGCTGGAGGTAAACGACGCTCCCGTCCAATAATTTGCACTTGAGCAAGAGGCGCAACAGTCCTGCATGACAAAATTGGCAACAGTTGGTCCTCAACTAAATTCGTCGGCAGGTCTAACATCAATTGGGAAGAAAACCGGAGATAAAGAGTCGAACATAAAACTGAATTGCAACCCGTGTACAAGCGCAATCTGGAGGAAATGCTCTTGTAACCAGTGACGACTAAATGGCCTCATACGCCTATGCAGCTTTTGAATTAAAATATTCGGTCGTATGGATAATTTGGAGGGGGCAATTCTCAAGCTATACAATATAATTGTGTATTCACCGGAATTCAGATTTAAAAGCCATGCTTTTTAGACACTTTTGAGATCGCGTGTACGTAATAAATTGTTTAGCTGGACGGAAAACACATTAGAAAGTATTACTGTGCTTCTGACGTACTTGTCGTTTTAAACTTTTGGTAGCATTGAGCCCCTTGGATCCCTGGAATTGCGCCAGTGGAAAGCAAGGCCAAGGCCAGTGGCACGAAGCTAAGAAAAATTCCTAAAAATTTGTCGCAACGTGACACATTGCTTTCAATCCTTTACAAGGGGCTTGGATCCAAGCTGCCAAGTGAAAAATTGCATGATTTTATATGACCCTGGCACCGAACTAAAAGGTAATACAGAACTTCATGGGAATTCAGTTTTGACATTTTTAGGGATAAACACTGATCACTTATGACCTGGAACGTTCTACGGCAGTGCATTGTGCAATTCATGGAATAAAATTACATCCGCGCTACAAATTATATTGAGTCGGACACCGCAGACACCTAGAAGGTACCAACTCCCTGAAGGGACACTCCCTGCAGGACAGAGCTTCCCAACACTCAATAAAGGAAGTATAATGTTGGCTGCACTCCTCATTTTTACTATTTTTACACACACTATCTTTGACATAGTTCTCGGTTAAAATAACATGTTAAAAGTGACATTCGATGCTACTAGAAAAGCTTCATCAGCAAACGTTTTACTTTTTGCACGTGAGTGGGTTACAATGACAAAGAGTAACACGTTTTTACAAAGATTTTCTGCATGCTACGTGGCACGTGGCAACATAAAATGGCGATTCTCTCAGATAAAAACATTTCAACATGATAGATGGATTACGTGATCTTCAAGTTAAGTTGATAAACCTTGAAGCTAATCTGCTGATTGAAGAAAAAGATGGGATGGGATGGGATGGGATGGGATGGAGTAGATAATAATGGCATATTGATCAATCATTTTGAAAAATAATAACAGGTTCCAATTTCAAAATGGATTTCCAAAATCCACGTCTTTTCAGCATTTTCATCAAATATGTATGTTTCCTTTGGGATCCATGTCGAAAATACCCAGAAAGAGTGCCGCTTTGGCAGAAATTCGTGACTCTTTGTCACATGTGCGACAAGTAGTTAGTCCGTTCATCCCAACTACTTGTGGCACCTGCGACAAGGAGTCTGTCTTCGTGTGAGAAAACGTCATTTTTGAAATACTTCCAGACTCCTTGTCTCATGTGTGACAAGGAGTTGGTTCTTTTCCCATGAAATAGCGTATGGGGACATCGTTTTGGGCTAAAATTTTGTCAAAATATGCAAAAAGTTCTGCAAAAGGAGCTGTCCAGATTGAAGTAGAAAATCCATTTTGAAAATAGAACTTGTTTAATGGTACGCGTTCACATAGGCCTAATAATTAGAAAATAGTTTTTAAATACTACATAAAAAATTAGAAATGACACAAGCGTCTTCCATAACTAGTATTTATCTTGATTTTTCCATGCTAAGGAATTACATTGGACAAAATAAAAATTCACTGTCAAACATTTTGTGAAGGATTCTCTCTTGGCTATTTTGTCACTATGGAGGGAGGAGAGGGTGAAGAAAGTTACGTGACGTCCAGGCGTGGAAAATGTCGAGACCCGAGTGCCGACAGACTATCAAAGTGGAGAGTCACCATCAGTTGACGCGGGGCGAAGGAGCAAATTTTTGATTTTCCACCCCCCCCCCCCACCTCAGATGGCCGGAACGGCACTGCCCGAGGTTTCTAAGCTGTATGTATACCCAAACCTAAAATATGAATCTCATGTTTGCAATGTCTCATCAGCACCCACCTCAATATTCTCCCCGCGGTCGCCACTTTTTGAAGTTACACTTTGGAAATATTAGGGGGGGGGAGCATGCCTGTAGCCCAATACTCATTTATTGGGAGCTGAGGGCCCCAAGCCCCCTTTCCTCCGCCCACCTCCACTGGTGACGTCGCAACGTCGCAACCGCCATTTCTGAGGGCAGCCTGTGCGTTCATACCGGGGTTGTCCTCAGACATGACTGAAATACTTCTCATGGACAGCGCGTTTTACGTCACGTACAGAACTATCCATATGATCATTATAACTAAAATGTAATAATGACTTACCTAATAATGACTTCTCTTAAATTAAATTTTAGAGATTTGCATCCTTATAAAGAGCCGAAGGCGACGCGGGAGGGCGAAGCGCTCCCCTTCTGGCGTAGGGTGCAGGGGCCCGCCTCAGGGCCCCTAGCGGGCTCCAGGGGGCGAAGCCCCCGGAAGCTCCTGGGTTTTACGAAATTGTAGGCCTTAAAATGTTGCATTTTATCTCCAACTTTAAATTACATAACATGGGAACTTAACAGAACACAAATACTGAAACTTCACTTCCTTCAATTATATCCTTACTCCGTATGATTAAAGTCGGCCGGAATCGATAATGCAGAGAGTGCGGGGAGGAAGAATGGGTTACTTGAAATTGAGGTTCTTCAGGGGCTCCCTCCTTGGTTCCCCAGATCTTCTTTTCAGAAAGGTGGGGAGCTTTTCATGTGATGTGATGGGGCGCGCGAAGCGCGCCGAAAAAAATTAACGTTTAAGACATCTCAGTAATGAAACTGAAAGAAAATTAGATAAAGGATCGGCCACTTTTAACCGTAGCTGAATAACGGTGGCCCCCTAAAAACATTCTTACTGAAGCACAGACATACTCTGGTTTCCTATATAGTCTTTTTCAGGTGAATCCAACAGAGCCGTTTCCTGTAAATGGCGCGCGGAGCGCGCCGAAAAAATGAATTTTACTTCATCTCAATAGTGAAATTGAAAAAAATAGACAAAGAGTGTTCCCTTTTCACTACAGCTGAATAAGCGTGACCCCTGAGGATATTTCTACCTAGCAAAAACGTACCGTTGGTTTTCTATAAAGTCCTTTTCATGAGATATTTTTAGAGTCCTTGTGGTGGGACGCGCAGAACACGCCGAAAAATTGATTTTCGAGACATCTCAATAGAGAAATAAATGGAAATTAGAGAAAGGGTGGTCCCTTTTCACTTCAGCCGAAAAAGAGTGGAGCTCCAGATTAGGGTAAAATAAGATCATCGTCCTTTCAGAAAGCTTGGGGCACTTGGTCAGAGAAGGGCACCAGAAGACGACCACCTACCTGCCTCCCCCTTTCACTAGTAACGGTAGACCTGTGTACGGCCCGGACACTGGTGATAAGTTTCAGTGACAACGGGAGCGGTGTTCAACAAGAAGTTACCCTGAATCCTGACATATTTAAAACGGTTGCACGCGAAGCGTGTCGAAAAAAAACCCAACGTTGAGACATTTATTGGAAGAATATTGTTTTTATCTAGTTTTCAATGCAGTATATGACCTGTTTAAACATTAAACAACATGATTAAGTATCACTCGCGTAGCTCTGTCAGTTCCAGTTTGTATTTTTGTAGCAAAAGCAACCAGACTAAGGCGTGAAAAAGTAAGTTCTGGAAAAAAGTGTGTGGGGGGGGGGGGATTGCTCCCGTCATGCCCCCCCCCCCCGTAATCTCGCTTATACTATTGGCTCAAGTCAAGCCGGCCACGGCCTTTTTTCCACTTGTGGCTCACTGGCTTGCTTTCCCTAATCCATTTCTTTCGAGGAGTTTCACGCACAACTGCAGTATGCTCCATTTTTAGAGTCTTTGGTATGACTCGACCTTGGAATCGAACCCGGGTCTTCCGCGTGAGAGGCGGATGCTCTACCGTTAGACCAAATACGCGGTCTGTCGTTTCTTAGGGAGAGGATGCATAACATTCAATATCCTGATTCGCGTCTTCAGTAGTACTTACCGTCGAAACTTGTTGCAATCCTCCTTTTCAGATGTAGTTTGGGTGAGGATGTCTTCCTGGTTTACCTCTACCGTTCTTGCAAAATTGTTTTAACTATCATTTTAGGCCACATTATCGCTTTATAATAATACAAAACATGTGTTTGACAGTATTTCTTCGCCCCCTAAGTAAAATTTTCTCTTAGGAGATTCTATCCAAGCGACATGGACTTCCTAAACATACCTTTCCCAGAACTTCGCGCATGTCATCAATATTCCAAAGTCCACATATTATCCAATTTGAATATTTCTAGCTGTATTGTTGCATCACGACTTTCCAAACTTTCCTTTGTTCGGCCTAAGCAGATCTAATATCTTTTCTTAATTCTTCTTAATTGAAACCTGACAATTAAACAACATCAGTAATTAGCGGATGTGCACTGGTTAAAAAGAGATTTTTGATTGGCTGTTGACATTGTCTTATATCAATTGTATTCTTTGTTATGATTAGGTATTAGCTTAGATGTTAGCACTATCGTTATAATGTTTGCTTAGGAAATTTCTTTTTAAATAGCGTGCAAAGCCCTAAATCTTGGGAGAAACACAACGGTTCCTTGTATACTTTGGCGTAAAGAATAAGAAGAAGAGGTGTTGAAGAAATCGACGTTTGGTATGTTTTCATAAATATAATATTGGATAGGAGAAGCCGGGAGACAAGAAAGACCTGCTAAATAGAGCGATAGGTGCTAAAGATCGTGCCACTGTGTATATATACATTGTACTGAGCACCCATTTCGTGCTACAGCACAGAAGATAAAGTGAGTCATCATCCTAAAACTAGTCAATTTGTCGCTGAAGTGACTCACTTAATATGAAGTAAGTCACTATATGGGGACAAATTGACCCAGTTTTAAGAAAAAGTGTTCTGAATATTTAGTTATATTCATCTTTGATATAAAAAAATAAGTTAAAACCCGAAGCAACCCTACAAAAGGTTACAGAGGAGTATAATTTTAGTTACATTTTTAGCATTACGATTGTCAATCATGTGAAATGGTTCATGTCAGCTTTGTTCCCGAGAGGTCGGACGCTTCTTCTGCTTAACGCAAAATTGAAATAAATAGGTATTAATTCCTCCTCTTACCGTACTGCATTCACTTGACCTGCATCTCTTGTGGAAAAGGGCTAACATTTTAACAATTCAGTTTTCTTAAAGTGTTTAAGTATTGGGGGGTATTACTACTCACCTAAACCCACAGACTTCCTATACATGGACAGAGCATACTATCCGTAGATTGTAGCCACCGCCCGTGTGAGTAAAGGCATAGCAAGATGGTTGTCAGCTATTGTTTTATATGTGAAAGTTTGGACTTTTTAAGTAGTTCAACACAACAGATTTTGCATGAAACTTAAAATATTTTCAAAGTAATACAAGGTAAGGTCAAAATCAATACACGTTTGCAGGAATATGGTATTGTTTCTCACTGAAGTTAAACTTTTGTTTAAAATATTACAGTGTCGTAGTCAAAACAGACAAATTATAGTTTTACAGCGGCCATCCTGGTGAGCCTTTTTTGCCTCAGTCGGTGGCGACAACTTACAGATGAGACCTACGCCTCACATGCTCTGCCCATGTATACGGGAAGTGCGTGCCTAAACCCGATTCTTGCTTCTACAGAAGGCTGCAATGCTCATTTATTATCTTTTCCTTTACATAACTTGATATTCTGTTGTAATGGAGACTTGCGTAGTACAAACATTATGATTTTTAAGGTTTCCACCACCTTTTTCTATGTAGTTTTAATGCAAATCTGTTTTAACAATGATGTGGAAAAAATGTTTAACACCATGTTGGATGCTAACTTAGTGTACTCGTGATTGATTGAACGAGTAAGAAATATGTATTTTACAGCTTTTATAGCGGCTAAATTTTGATTGAAAACGTACGTAGACCACCCTTCAATCGATTATTAAGACTGGACCTTTTTAATGAACTAAGACATGTGATTTTAACTCTCGAATTAAATAAGCCTTTGAAATCTGGATGTAGGATTTACTTAAAAATTTTTGAGACAGGAGCATTTTTTCAATCATAACAAACAAGATCATGATCCCGTTAAAGGTATGTGTTACATGTCAGAGAAAAAGCATGTCCCTACTTCTTGTTACTTGCGTAGCAGGCTGCACAGCATATTCTTTGTTACGTCATGAAGCTGAGGAGCTGAGAAAACAGAATTCGCTCCGCGGGGTAGCTTTCCCGAGGAAAACTCATTTGAAATTAGGCTATGTCAGTATCTTTTACGATTATACCTTTTTAACGTTTGCATGTTTCTAGAGTAAGAGGCTTTAATTAACTCTTAACTACTCGCCAGGTATACTTACCAAAAGATTTGCATATTGAGCTCGTGCTTATGCATGATTAAGTGCAAATCAGAAATAACCCGATAAATTGGTTTATTTGTGACGGATTTTGCGGATGGGAATTGCGACTCTCAAAACACTGGGGCTAAGTTTAACCAAGATGGGTGTTCTATTCACTTCAATGCAATCCTGGCCAAGTGTCCTATCGAAACTATCGTAAATTCCGTTCCGTAACCAGCACTGGGCAGAGGGACAGACTGCCCCCTCCCCCGGACACAAAAAAACCGGGAAGGGAAGAAAATAACGGAAAGGGAGAAAAGGGAAGAAAAGAAAGGAAAAAGAAAAAGGAGGGGAAAGAAAGGATAGAAAGACAGAAGGAAAAAGAAAACGAAAAAGAGGGGAAAAGGAAACGAAAGGGGAAAGAAAAAAAGAGAAAAATGAGAGAAGAAAAAAAGTAGGCCAACTATAACATCAAAAACAAGATTGATCTGCATTCATGGAACCTGGTTCAACCCCCCGTTTAGTGAAAGTGTTACAACCAACATTGGCAAGAAATTCTTAAACCTCTTGGACAGTTGCTTCCCACCTGGGCACAAACTACATACTCTACTCAACAGAAACACGGTGAAACTGAGTTACAGCTGCATGGCAAACATAGACCAAATTATATCAGCGCACAACAAATACATACTGGCGAAACAGGAAGTACAAACAGCAACGCAAAGCAACTGCAATTGCAGAGAGCAAAGCGAGTGCCCAGTGGAAGGCAACTGCCTCACGAACAACATTGTGTACCAAGCAACTGTAACACGTCACGACAACCACAACGAAGAAACATACATTGGTCTAACAGAGAACACATTCAAAACAAGATACACCGCCCACAAGTGTAGCTTTAAACACAAAGACAAAAGAAACGCAACTGCACTCAGTGAATACATCTGGAAACTAAAGGATTCAAATGTAGAACATTCCGTAAAATGGAAACTCATGAACAAAGCTCGAGCATACTCCACATCATCTAAAACTTGTAATCTCTGTCTGGAAGAAAAGTTCTTCATTATACTCAAACCTTCCTTAGCAACTCCAAATAAAATAAACGAACTGATAAGCTCTTGTAGACACAGGAACAAACATCTACTGTGTAATTATTCTAATAGGTAATGTATCTTGGCTCGCTGTACACCATTCTTGCCTGTTCACAACGAACACGGAACGAACACGTGCTTCAAAACGAACACGTTCAAAAGCAGCGAACACATACGTACACGTATTCAACGTTATTGACATCATTCTACTTCAGGCTTCTGAGGAGTGAGGACCTACATTATTGGCCCTTACGAAACAGTTCTGTAAAGCAAAGCAACCTTTTCAATATATATAAATATGTATATATATATATATATATATATATATATATATATATATATATATATATATATATATATATATATATATATATATATATATATATATATATATATATATATATATATATATATATATATATATATAAGTGTGTGTGTGTGTGTGTGTGTGTGTGTTTCACTTATTCGGCACTTAGGGGGAAAGTTGTTGTTGAAAAGTCGACCTCAAGGGGAAAAATTTGGGGGGGGGGCGAAATATAAGTTTCGCCATAACGTTTCTACACACTTTTTCTATAGGAATACGTCAACGGACAAGGGCACCCTCCTAGATTTACAAAGTAGATACAATTACTTCAAAATTGTCAAATTTACGGACACCTAGCTGTTAACACGGAACTGATGGCTGGCCATTGAAATAACGTTGTTTATATTTTCAGACGTTAGGGCGAATACTTTTTCTTATGTATTTTATTGTTATTTTTTCGCCCTACGTACGCGTAGTGTCCTTTCTTGTTACTGAGGCTGGGTAGATTACACCTGATGCTAGGCAATTACCTTCTAAGGGGCATAAGTTATCTCTTCGACAGTTGCAGGTTTGATTACTTTGATCACTTTCTGCTGTCTTCTCAGCTCTTAAGATCGATTTGTTGTGAGAGGAGATGATTTGGTGCACGTTTGGCATACAGCTGTAACTAGTTTTAACGGTGTTACGGTTCAGTATTTGGTGTAACTGATGGCCAGGGGGAAAAGATTTCTCGAGCAAATTTAAGAATTTCCTACCGACGTTGGTAGCAACGTTTGCACTGTATAGCGGGTTAAACCAAGTCTCAGTAACAAGACGGGACAACCTAAAGGTGGAAACATACGTCGGATTAACTGAAAACCCCTTCAAAACTAGATTCAACGGCCACAACAGTAGTTTTAGAAATGAAACCCAGAGGAATGCCACCACCCTCAGCCAATATATATGGACATTAAAGGACAATAACGCACCATACTCAATCAAATGGAAAATCCTAGCACACGGAAATTCTCATTCCACATCAAGCAAGAGGTGCAATCTTTGTGTAACTGAGAAATATTTCATCATCCACAAACCTTATATGTCTTCCTTGAATAATAGGAATGAACTTGTTAGTAGCTGTAGGCACCGTAAAAAGAAGCTGTTATCTCATAATAACCTTTTATAATGGAGCATAGAGTGCTTACCTTACTGATCTGTAAAACACTTAGATTTTGTGCGTATTTTAATAACCCCGCGCACTCTTAAGCTATTTTGCGCGTTCTAGTTCTGCAGATAATACTTTCTTCTGTAGACGTCATAATGGGCGCTTAACCTCTATGACGTGTCTATAACACGCGCGTCTCATTTTCATTTTGTTATTTTATAACCGTTATGCTTCGTATTTGTAGACTGAGGAGTGTAGGCTACAAACGTAAGCCTATACGAAACAAGCTTGTATCTTGAAATGCAATAGTGTTTACTTTCTTATTTATTTATATTTATATATATATATATATATATATATATTTATTTATATATATGAACATTAATAACATTAATTTAGTCGCCTAAGGTTAACAACATAATATCTGAGGTCCACTTTATCGGAGGAAAGACTTTCCTCTCCTGCTCTTTGCCAGACAGTTGGAAGGGCTTTAGAAAAGCAATCAGATTTCTCAGATTTACCACCAATATTTGAAGGAAGTGCAGATTCTTCAGTAATCCCCCAACTCTTTTAACTTCCGCACAGGAAGCCCAGAATCCAACGCTTTCTGCAATATAAGCTTCATATCAACAAATATAAGGTCCATATTCAAAAGGGCAGAGACGTCGGCGCGTATCCGTATCTGGTGTTCACATTTGCAAGAAAAATCGGAAAACTTTGCTACTACTTACAAGCCCGAGACATTAAGCTGTAAGTGATCGCTTATAAAGCAGTCAGTTGGTAATTTGTCCTACCCGTAACAGTGCCGTTTCCCTAAAATTTCCTTCAACAAAGGCTTTTTTTTCTAAAAAAAAACGAAAGTTTCGACAGTTTTTAATGTCATCGAGAAGCCTTAAACGGCGCTCTCTAGATAACACGATCTTCAGTCGACATGCCATCTCAAATATAGGTTAATAGGAAACGCAGATTCTTCGATAGTCTCCCAAATATTCAAATTTCCTTACCGGAAACCCTGAATCTAATCTATTTTCTGCAATACAACATATGTATGCAATACATATTTGCAAATGTGTAAAAAGGACCCCAATTTTCGGTACGTACCTTATACAGTAGTGTTCGCACTTAAGAAACAAAAAATCAAATTTATTTTTAAAATTTGTTCTTGATCGTAGAAAAAGCCAACAAATTTAGCATAAAAATATACCTTTTGGCCAATGCATGGTCCAAAATTACCCCCCAGCACTTTCCTTAAGGCCCTAAGACACCCACATATTAACACAGCTCAACTAGTACAAAATCGGGAAACCTCTATGCTTTTGCCCCCCTCCCCCGCCGACAGTCAGGTGTGGTTACGCCACTGCTTAAATCCTGATTACTTTAACCAGAACCTGTGTTAGTTTAACCAGGACTTGCATTCAAATTTAACCAGGATTCATTTGAAGTAAATAGAACACCGATCCTGGTTAAATTTAACGAGCGTAAATAGAGTAAAAACGCCATTATGCATGAGTGCTGAAATTGTAAGAAGGCTACTATTGCCACCATACGACACCGACTGTGTCTGCAATTTTTACAGGCAAATGAAAATATTTTTAGAACTCAAAAATCACCACTGAGAAGTGTATCGCGTGCACACTTCTTTTAACTCAATAACGAACATTAATACTTGATTACAAAATTTTGTCTTTGCAATGAATTTTTTTCTAGAGACTAAGCTTTTATTTTGAAGTGCGGGAAATCCCTTTACTATTAAAATTGAACGAACAATGCATATAACATCATTTTTGGTACAAAATACCTCACTACTTCTAATAAAGCTTTTGCAATCTCATCAAATGTCGCTGCGAATCTTGTTCAACCTGACCTTTAAAATTACACAATTGTTGAATACAGTAAGTTATTCAAATACATCCACCTACTTTGTTTTTCTGTTCTTGCTCTTAACTTGTAGTCGGTCATTCACATTCCATTGTAGTTGTCTTATAGAAACAAGAACAAAAACTTAGCGCATTTCCTCGTGTGCCCTTTCTTTCACTTCAACCTGCCATTAGGCTTTACTAATGTCATTTAATATCACAGAAAGGAAATATGACGGAAATATGATGTTACTTGTGTTACTTTGCATTGATCTAAAGTGGCGTGCGCAGGAATTGTAAGGTGGGCAACCGGTGAATGTTTCCTACAAGCAAAGTAGGGTTTCCAAATGACAAATTACGAAGAAAAATAGCGCATTGGGGATTCAAGGAACTGTCGTTTGTTTGTTAGTTTACATTTGAAGATATCCTGCATGTTTCAAAAAAAGATTCGCAAAGTTCGATGTTTTAATATGCAATGGGAGAGGTATAAGGAGGAAGGGTGTCCCCTTATCCTGTGAAAATGTTTGCTTTGCTAGAAGGTCTCAGATGCAAAATGGTACTACTTTGAAAAATTTTGAAGCATATGTTAACTCATGACGACTGCTCGAGTAGATCCAGATGGAGTACTTCAGGTTGATTTCCTGTGACTACTCGAAAGAGTCGGATCGTAACTTCTCCAATTGTACACGCGTCCACTATCGCCTCATCGTAAAGAAAAAAAGATAAAATAAAAAGAACCAAGACAACTGCCAACTAAATTTGGACAGTCTGTGCGATTGATTACACAATATGAAAAGAAAACCCTTCACAGGAAAGCACCGACACCACAGACAGTTTACAAAGAACATTCAAATAGTGTTCATATCAATTTGAATGAAATGTTTATTATCACTAAAAATTTTAGGAGTCATCTAAATAACTGAGAGATGTTTATAAAAATGCTTCCTTCTTGTTTTAAATCCTTAAGACTTAAAACTAAGAAACCTAACAAGTGGATGACGTTCGTTCCATTCAGGTATTCCACCTGGACTGTACACTCTAAAAATACCCTGATCAAAATTGACCAGAATGCGGTCACCGGTTATCCAAGCCGGATTCCTGCTTAAGCAGTGACATATTCCTGTTTAAATTTGACCAGGAATATGTTGCTGCTTAACCTGGAATCCAGGTTGGATGCTCTTGCCAGATTTCTTCTTTTTAAGTCTTAAGGGTTTAAAACAAGGAGGGGGCATTTTTATAAACATCTCTCAATTATTTAGATGACTCGTAAAATTTGACCGCATCCTGGTCAGTTTTGACCAGGTTTTTTTTTCACAGTGTATATTTTGAAACTAAAACACTATTTAAATTCCCCACGTTGCCAAAATATTGCTGAAGCCCGCAGAGTTTGATGCCCCAGTAGGGCATAGATTTACCAGTGGCAGTGCCCTGGGGTGGGGTCTAGAATCGGGCAAAAGTCACCGCCCCTGCGATAAATAGTCCCGTACGGCCACGACTATCAATATGGAAGACTTTTTGAATTCTTCTTTAAAACATCAGTCGACTCATTCGGGTTAAATATTCACAAATTATTCTTGGCTGCATCTGCAATGGTCTGCTAACACCCTAAGCAACGGGAAGTTTCATATTTGACCAATAGAAGAGGGGGTGAAGCAAACATTTCATCTGATCCACGCCAATGGATGGTACTACTTAGGCCGTCGTACTGGCACACAGTCCAGTCCCCCACTCATCCAGAAAAATCCGCTCTGTCGCTTTTGACTTCCATTCGACACCTCAACGAAGGGACACTGTCATTGAAAGTAAAAAAATCCTCCAAGTTTTTTTTTTTTTTTTTTTTTGGTGCTACCTCCACCGTCTCGTGGTGGGTAGATGGAATCTCTTGTCTCGTTGAATTTGCAAACTGATATGTACAATTTCAGTTAACGATCCCCAGAGAATCTTTTGCATTTAAGCAAATTCTATATACTGTAGCCGCGATACAAAGTGTCAGGGTCACGTTAATAGATGGGACCTATTGTTACTTTTATTGCCCCTTTTCTCAAAAGGACTGTGTGTAGTTCCTGTAATAATATCAACTACTTTTCACAAGATTGACCATCACATGCTTAGAGTTCGCCTATTTTCTAACAGTTAAGACAGTGAGAAATGAAAGCCTCGCTTCAAAAGTATACCCCTTGTTTGTCATGCTCTGCCGAAAATGCGTAATTTTTGACAATCGTAGGTAAATTCTTCAATCTTTTCACAGAATCAAATTAAAGGACAGACAGTTGACAATCTGGAAAGACATGGTCTGGGGTAAGTAAAGGGCTACCAGAATATGATTTCAAAAAGGGATGGAAATAAGCATTTGATCTACAAATGTTTGATATGAATTCTATTTTTTTTAAGCGGCTCACCGTGAGTTGGCTCATGAAATTCAATAAAGTATTCCAAATTTGTCAATGTTTTTTGCACATAGGCCTACCACTCACAAATGGTCAAACTTAGACATTCCCCTTGTTTTACATAAACATTACTGTTTTGTGAGTAAGCTCCCGTTTTGTGAGTGAGTGTTTTTATCTTCAGTTTTGATTTCAAAAACTCAAGAACCGGACAACTTTTCAAATTATGCACAAACTGTTTCAAGTTAAAGCTCCACAGAGTAAAAAGAAAATCAATTTTTTTACTCAACTATTAGATATGAAACTTGAATATACGCTAACTGTCAGCATTTTTAATGTGGTAGTTACCCTAACACTCTCATTAAGTTATCGATATCAACTCAAAGAGCCCCTTTACAACTTATAACAAATGGTTCTTCGTTCTTCATATCATACCAGCATTTATAGTACTGTTTTATCATTGCGAGGATTTTTCATTTACAATGCTTTGAAAAGACAATAATAACCCGTCATAAAAGTTGGTATTTATAAGAATAGAACTGCACACTCAGTATGAAATATAAAGTTCTGGTTCCTCAATCAGTTCACGGAAAACCTGGTGTATATGATGACGTATTCAAAAAAAATAATAAAAATGATAAATTGTATTTTAAAACATAAGGGTGAAACAGAACAGAAAAAGAATCTAACTACTCAAATTTAGTAATTACGGGCGGACAGATAATGAAGTCCAACAGTCTTATATCGTTAATTTGTTTTGTCTGCATGCAATTTTAAACCTTCACGTTCAATGAAATTTAGGAAATAAAGAGGAATTATAGTGTCCAATCATCCATGAAACAGGTAGACAAAGAATTTGAAAGATCATCACTGATGGACCCCAGTTATGGACGACAAATCCTGCTTTTATTTGACTGTTCGGTCTCGTTTTTACGTATGGGTAATAACTAAGTATACGTTCAGTGAGTGACACTTTTATCAGAGTAAGGAACAAAATTCCAGGTAACACATTAACACCAAACCAGCCTTTATAATTTAACGAACATGTTTATTTTTCGCTGACTTGCAAATTTAGACTGGAGGTAGTGCTTGGACGAGCAATTTGGGCTTTGTGAAGAATTGAAGTAATGCAATATAACGTAGAAGGTGGAATTATGTACTTACCACCGCGGCACGACATAACGGAACAGTAGCTATATTGTGTAATGGTAGCGAGGAGGAGAAGTACCGCTGAAAAAAATCGAGCCATCTCGTAATCGGGCAAGCTTTTCTTGATGAAAGAAAAATAGTTTAGCTACTAGTTTCACATCAGAAAGGATCTCCACTTTAAGTTGAAAAGAAGGAAAATTTTTTGCCTTTCGATGGTCGCCGGTCTTGATCACAAGACTTAAAGTGTTAAGTCTAATATCTGGAGATGAATTGTAACCTTTTAAGGGGGAGCTCAATCATCTTTTCCTGGGTATAAGCCGAAGTTTCAGGTGAGTCACCGGTTAAGAAAATATAAAACCGTGACAAGGAGGTGTGGATTACATCATATTTCCATTAATGGGACGGTTTCACTGTGACCGAGGGTAGTCATCTTGACAGATTAAGGTATTTACTCACGAGGGAACATTTTAATCAGTCATGTATTTTTTTACACCCTATTTTCTTTCAAAACGTTTACACAATAACGTAAAATGATACACGGATTTGCATAACACGCAAGAAATCCTGTTCTTTCTTAAACTTGAACATTGTTCTCATAAAACTTTAACATTTAACTTTTATATCCTTTTCTGTAATTATTTACCCAAAGGATTACTTTCATCAAATGTTGCTATTATATTTCTAATATTTCAGTTAATATGGTATCACACAGTTAAATTGTCATCGTCCGTATTCAAGTTGTGCAAATTGAAAAGTCCATACGACGGATGAAATCTACTTTTTTAAGTAATATATTTGAAATGATATGGCCAAGGTAATCGAACAGCAGGTCAATAACCCTCGGGAGGCTGTTCCGGTAATAATTCTCTTTTACTGTGTCGGTAGAAAATGTGATTAAAAATTTATTTTTGTGCACGATTTAATTACGGAAAATATTTGTCTAAGGGATTTCACTTTCATTTTTCAATGCATTCAACATGCAGTGAGTTACCCTGCTCGCCAGAGAAGTCGAAAAACGAAAGATTTGTTGGCTTGCGTCTTTTACTCTTCTGCAGAAGTTAAAATTGGTTCATAACTATGAGTCTGATATGAATCCAGGGCGCATGCATGTTCTCAACAATTAAAGCTTACCTCCACTGAATGGATAAATCGAGAAGAGAGGGCGCCAAATACGTCTCCACTCCTCGAGATCAACTTGAGCACTGAAGCTTGATAAGTTGTGCAATCTCATGCAATTCTGGAGTGTATTGTGATGGAAAGATAGGACCTGGAATATTTCCATAATGAACGAGTGTTTTCCTAATTAGATTTGGTTCAAAACGGATAATTAATCTTTTCATTACTGAGTTAGATCAGTGGTATGTTTGAAAGGGCATCGATTTACTGCATGAGAAAATACATGCCTCTTGCGGACTTTTATTGTAACGTTTGTACAAAACTCTTTTCACGTGTAGCTATCACAGACTTCTATTGACGTAAGATTACGTGAACAACAGTATCATCATTGCTCGACCAGTTTACGAAAATAACTCCTAAACTAATTTAATTTGCGTATTTTGAAAATAAATATACATTACTTCAGACAAAATGCAAAATGACCTGAATGAATTGTCAAATTCCTATTTCATTTCAAATAAAGGTGAATGTTTACACGTTTTCGCATAGTCTATCAATGCTTAAGTTGCATAAAACGAACAGACACTTTGAACCGAAGGCATGGGAGCAGCCACATTAGTAAGATTAAAGTGATGTGACTTGTTGCGTAGCCAGGATCGAATTTTTAGGGGAGCCTAGGTCACAAGTAGGAGAGCCTGGTACCTCCGATTGTCATGCGCGGCAAGATTATCTAAGCCGATGGCCAACATCAGTTGGCGCGGAGCGTGCAAGAAAATTGTGGGTCTTACAAACCTACAGATGGCGGGAAACGGCACTTTCCACGTGTTTTAAGCTGGATGTACCCAGCCTTGAAATACGAATCTCATGTCTGCCAGACTGCCACTTCTCAAATAGTGAGACTAAAAAATCAATCTTTGAAAAATGATACTACATATTCTTCTTAGGGAATCAATATCCGGGAATCTCTGATCTGTGGCCTGGGGGATGAGACTAAAGGGAACCGGTACATCCCTTTCCCTTGGGAAAAATTGTGAACTTCAGGATAACGTAGATCGCAAATGCGGCAGTATTTGAATGGATTTCAGCTTTAATAGGAAAACCAAAATTAATTGTGACCCCCTCTGAGAAATTTTCTATGCGTTATATTTGCTAGATGCAAAATGGAGCTATGTTTGGCAAAACTTTGAACTGTTAAGGGGCATAAGTTTAAGAATTTTCCAGTGGCGTAGCCACCGGGGGGGGGGAGGGGAAAAGTGCCCCCCCCCCACAGAAATTTTGGGAACGTGATGGATGGTGCTGAAAAAATAGAGGTGAGCAACAAAAGAAACGACGAGAGGAGAGAGGTATGATAAGTTGACGGAGTTAGGGATGGGGGGGGGGGGGTTGTAACAGGGAAAAATGGCTTCACTAGTGTGATCCTTTCATGACATTGAAAACTAATACGTTTCAGGTTGATGTTCTTGTACTTTACCTTACGTCTTCTCACTTTCCAATCTACTGCATGCTATTTGTTCAATTCAATTACGTAGTGGCTTTGCAAAACACTTAGTGTGATGATGCAACATAATTGTACAAATGGGTTTTCCTCACAAAGTTTTCCAAGTCCGATACAATTCAAAATACTGCACCCTCTGCTCTTGTCTCCTGCGGCATTTGCTGATTGGGACATGCGAGGTTTAAAATATTCAGGAAACGATATTTTGATGATGTTTGTGAATTATATACTTGTATTTAAAAAGCCATATGAAAGGAACGAAAATCAGTTTCTATTTTGTGATAGGCCATCATCGTTTGTACACTTACTGATATTCTTTAGAAATACTCATGGTCGATACTGTTTTGTTTTACTTCCAGTTCTTCATTTCATGTGCTAATCCAGGGGCGTCGATTTGGCGGGGGGGGGGGAGGGGGCAGGGGGACATGCCCCCACTTTTTTGAGTGGAGGAGACACTAACGTAAAAGTTTCCCTCCCCCCCCCACTTTTTGTGACGTCAAACTTAAAAATTAGGTTCTACCAAAAAGACTTTACATGTAGGTTACGAAAGGTGTCCTCTCCCGATTACGATCGACTAGCTCTCTGTATAAATAATTTCATATGTTTACTTTGCAAATCCCTTAGATTTTCCCTCGCTCCGCCCGCTTGCAATCTCATTGATGTTCTTTTTTAACTTGCATATCAAACATACATTATTCATCGGTCTCTATGATTATGTCGATTGTCTGTGTGAATAGGGCAGCAGGTGTGGTTATGAAAGAGCACAAAATTTAGGAATAGGAAGAAATAAATCGTCCCCTGCTATGTTTTAATGAAATCTGTGGTCTTTAGTGATTGACCAGCCTGGCAGGTTGAAATTGGCAAACACATTTTAGGGAAACTGAAATGTCTTGGTGCACAGTCTGCATGCAACTTTTTAGAAAAATGTATGATTTCTATTGAAAAATTTTGACACGCTCACATCATTCTTTTGTATAGCGATGCGATCATTTCATATTTAGAACATTATCAGAGAAGTAAATTTACACTGACGTTTGCTACACACTAAAAGACTTCAATCAGGAATTAGAAGTACACCTCCATCCTCTGTCTGCAAATAATGTATGATGAGGTGTCGTTCGAAAAATCATAATTTAATGTTTTTTGTATCAACAATCTTTCACCAGTAGGCCTATGCAACAGTGTCTCAGTGGCACCGTGGGTACCATCCCCCCCCCCCCCCCCACCATCGCACTCAAGTCCTCGATCTGTGATTTTCCGTAGTAGATTGAAGTGCGATTTTGATAAAGTCTTTCGCAAACAATGACAATTTTCGTTGTGATTCTGATTACTTCTAAAGAACACTTCGTATCTAAATTGACCGAATAGTCCGTTGAAGTAATAACCAACACTTTCAAGATAATGTTTTGAAAACTTTGGAGCTTTCTAGTAAACTCAAAATATTGAAACGTTTTTGCACCATTTTGCATCTGGACTTCCTTTTCTCAGACACCCTGTGGAGTAGCTAGGGGAAGGCGGCTCTAAAAATGAAGAATTCGGAAATTTGATATTTGTGAAACTAGTCTACAATCTGGTTTTGACAACTCATTAAATTCCGGAATCTCCCATTAAAAGCTCCCTATTCGTCGTTATTTGAAGCAAAGGAGCAAAATTTTCCGCGCCTTCTCGCGTCGCAAACTATGGCCCTAGCACAATGATCTTCACAATCGTAAAATCATACAATCTGGATGCATGCCCGACCCCCCCCCTTCCCGCACAAAATGTCTAACAACGCGGTTTTTCACACCTTTCCAGGACAGGAGAAAAAAATTTTGCCAGATGTCCCCTCACTTTGAAAACCAAATCGACGCCCCTGTGCTAATCTATGCTATTCATAGTTCCATTCAATTTACCTGTATTCATGGTGTTTACAATAGTAGAAACACGGATCATTGTACAGTAAGAGATCAAGGAGATACCTCAAGTCCTATTTAATTTTAGAGTCATTGGTGATTTCTTGTGAAAACTTGCCAAATAGTCAGAGAATATCTTCTGAGGTGGCTTTGAAAAAGCTGAGTGACCAGCCGCAACCTAATTGTAAAAATTGGCTTCCCTCACTAATTTGTATTCCACGTCGATACCATTCAGTCCATTTTCGAAGCGACAGTCATTCTTTTGTGTTTGATTGAAATTAAAATATACATGAATCAGTATTTTCGATGAGGTCTGTAAAATCCCTGTATTCAAAAAGCAGTATGAAAGACAGGAAATATTTTTTTTAAGTTCTGATAACTCATCTTGCACACTTTAATATACCTTGCTTTTATTCATTACAAATGTTTTCTATCGATGCTGTTATGATTTACATTCTAATCAGTCCATATTTGTTACTATTTCAATGTTATACACAGGCCATTGAAAAGTGAGTTTCATGAGGTGGCTGTAAGGCTTAGGTATTTAGTGCTTCGGTAATGCAAAAATTTGTACAATCTCCGAAATATGATTGCATGGAATCAGGACATTTTCAGCACATATTGATCTAGTATTAGAAAAGCAAAATATTGCACCATTTTGCATCTAAGCCCTTTGAAGCAGCAAGACAATTTCCAAAAGGGGAGGGGGACACCCCAGGATGGCGGTCAAGAATAGGAACGATAGGTCGATTTTGCCCCTCACAAAAAAACCTGGTTACGCCCCTGGGATTTTCCTATTTGGGGAGCATGAAAAATTTCAAAACACTCATTTTTAGTCTTTGAAGAGATTTTACAAGTGACATACTTCCAAAGAAAAAATGTTTTCCGGTTTTCAATTGTGTCTTTATTCAAAATGGTGCAGTATTTGTTCAGTCATCGGTACATTACGTAGTCAAAATTAAAATACTACGAGTAAATCTCTCAAAATATTTAAACCGCAAAGCAGAAGTATGGATGATGCGGACTTGTGGACATTTTACAAATCCGCCCGGACGCCAGTGCCACTTAGTAAAAAGAAGACTTGTCGATGAAATCTATCTACAGTGGCACTTTAAGTTATGAATTGACTTCATACGTTTTTTTCATTGTTTGCACACAAAATGTGTTTTACACACACTCATGCGTGTTTTCTTTATAGTAATACATTTTATTTATATACTGTTTTAGAAGGAAATACTTCAAAGTTCATTTCCGTTCAAACATTTTCTGGGGGTGGGGGGCTGGAGAAAATCTGGGGATCTAGGCCCCCAGCCCCCCCCCCCCATCCCGTGGCTAGGCCACTGGATGTGACATCATATTATACAATACGGACAAGGACATTACAAAGTACATCCACTTCAACAAGATGTATCAATTTGAATACCACATATGACCTTGAACACTTCCCGTTTGTTTCCATGGCATGTTTCACAGAGAGAGCATAATATCACACCTTGGTGCAAGGTGCAGTAACTTTCAGAAAAACAAAGAAATGCAAAGATTGTAACCTGAGTAGTACAACAATGACATCACAAATTATTGCGCAATGTACCATTTTAATTTGAGTGAATAAACTTCAACATTTTATACCTTGGCTCAAGAATGTCCTATGAAGATGGGAGTTGGACTGTTGGAATTCATTTTACATGCCCTGTAATATATATTTTTGAATTTTTTGTCTTGAGGCACACTTTAAAGGAGGTTTGAGACGCCTTTAAGTAAGTTTAAATTTGTTCGACCTGTATTCACGTATATTCTTAATACAATGAATATTTGCCCATGTTCAGAATTTACGCCATAAGTCTTTCGTGATGATGAAATGAAAATGCTGGAATAAAACAATGAAAAAGTAAATAAAAGGAATTTTTAAAGTGTAAGAGAACTTTTCAATTCGAAGAATCTCTGAAAACCAGTGTATACGGAAATGTGCTAAAGCTGTAAAGTGAAAAGTAAATATGACGGAATCGGGAGATTACAAAAAGTCTCAGAATGGATAGGCCTACTTAAAGCTGAATCGTTTATTTTATGTAACACTGCAGCTTTAAAATGTGTGGGAACAAGGAAGTTGCTGTTTTCTTCTAAGGAAAAGAAATGATTCTTTTCGAACCCATATTAAAGTTGTTTCCCGTTCGAAGTGTTCTGCATGTCTCCCCTTCTCTCCGTGTAAGATTAGACTTAGATTATTACCACCCCACAGAGTGTCAAATATTATACACATAGCAATATGTCTACGTTCCCGGAAGGATCATACGCAAAATACATGAACGGGTTGCATGATGATTTTTTTGGCTCTAAAAGTGGTTCATTCAAGTGTTCCGTTATTTCATCCACCCAAATATCAATCGTTCAATTTGATAAAAAGTATTTTTAAAGTGCAAACCCAGTGAGGTCACCTTATAGGCATTCTAAAATTTAATATGATATGATGTAACAAAGAGGAAAGTACGCCCTCCTTTGAGGCGTATACAGACAGCTGATTTGTCAATTAGTCGAATTCGCGCAAAGTCTGCTACACGTGCAGGGCGAATTCTTATGCGTGTGGCCACGTATTTCTTGTTCTGTGAAAGGATGACGTCAGTATGTCGTCAATGCAGAAGGTCTATAACGCAAAATCACGTCAAACTGTCTGACTCTGAAGTGAAACCAAGGTTCGAATTATTGAGTTTCACACGGCTGCCAGAATGTTTGGCCAAGATTCATTTTGTCATTTTAGATTAGTTAGAGTTCTACTGCTCAGTTTCCAACCTATTGGTTGAAGTCGAGCCGGCCACGGCCCTTCCTTACAGTTGTGGCTCACTGGCCTGTTTTCCCTACACCATTGCTTTTGCGGAGCATCACGCACAACGGCAGAAGTTTCCATTTTTACAGTCTTTGGTATGACTCGACCTGGGAATAGAACCCGAAATGATACACTGACTATGATGCTCTCTTACTTGCCGAGCAAATTCTGGAAAGAATTCAGACAAGCTTAAGAGTTTCGGATTAAACACATGCCAAATTATTTAAGACTTTCACGACTGCCAGATGTTTTGAAACCTCTGCCAGAAATTTAGATCATGCGAAAATTTGGGAGATAGTCTTCCTGCCTCATGGACCAGTTGACCTAAATTGTAAAAAAGTCTGTAAAATTACAGAACAAGAAATTAAGAAATACAAAGATATTACAGAAAAAGTTGCTGGCAACTTTCGAAACTTGGTTGCCCGCACTTTTTCTGTAATGTTTTTGTATCACTTTATTTCTTGTTTTGTAAATTTACAGACATTTTTTTACAGTGTTCGGTTTACGGGAAGGGGTTATCATCCTCCCCGTTGATTTGTTTGTCTTTATATAAATTTTCACCATATAAGCGTAAACCTTGAAGTTAAAATTCGTGTTTAATATATAACACATTTTGGGAACTAAAAAATTGTGAAGGGTGGCATGTTGCAGCAGTGCCTCCCTCCGGCTACGCTGGTGCTTGAGAACGTGTACTTCATTTACCCAAACACATAGACCTACGGGTGTCGATTTGATTTTCAGAAAGAGGGACATCTGGCCTACAGTTTTTCTACTGCCCTGGTAAGATATTTAAGAGGAGGTGCCCAGTTGCAAAATGGTGCTAAATACTTCAATATTTGGAGTAACTAGGAAAATTCCAACACTTACAAAACATGGTCTTGAAAGTGTGACTAATTGCTTCGACGGACTACGGTCAATCTGAATTTAAATTATACTTGGTTCACTCATAAGTGATCAGAATCACTGAAGAAAATTCTGGTAGCTTGCATAGGATTTAAGCAAAAGTCTGATAGCTTGGGCAGCCTTTGTAATGAAAATGGTTCAGATAAATCAGTTAATTAATTGCAAAACACGCTTCAATCTAAACTTGGAAAATCTCAAATCGAAAGGGGAAGGGTACCCACTGGTGCTATTGAGACACCGTTGCCGGTGCAACAGAGTAGTCTCGCCGGTTGAGTAAAACAGGGCGGCGATTTTGCTCTGCGACCCTTGCCCCGAGTAGGCTATCCGGGCAAATGCATTCTATGACATTATATCTCTATGGTAGTTTTACAAAATAATGCGATCGCGCGCCCGTCCACATGATATTGGCTAGCTAGCTGTATATTATGCATGTGTCCCTCCAACATTGAAAGGTAGTGGCTGCCGAAAAGAGGGAGAGTTTGCAGAAGAGCCGAAAGCTCTGCGGTTGTTCATGTTGACGGGGAACTACCCGCAAACATTTCAAAGTGACAGCCGTAAGACACACCTCCGGCTTTTGAGGGAAAGATATAAAATAATTAGTGGCATTCTGTATACTACTGAAGGGAAGTTGACAGTTGCAGCCGAAGCAGAACAACGGGCCATCGTGAAAGAGCTGCACAGGCTTTATGTTAGGTGTAGGCCAAAGTTCGTATGATAAGTTAGGCCATAGAAGTCATGGCCTTACTCGTAGGCAGTAACAGTTGAAGCCTAGCCTAGGCTTCTCCTAGGTCACTTTGAGTATGTTCCAGTATGATGACATTTCAATGCATACAGCCTGGCTCTAGGCTACAGGACAGTGGGGAAAACAGCACTGTGTCCAAAATTGTTCAGAGATAGCCTAGGCCTATGCACAGGTGCAATTATTATCGTAATTTAGGCTACGATCAGATCTAGATATCGTAGCTTTTACCTATCGAAGATTGTATGAGCACATAAACCGGGACCCGCTCCTACATGCAATATAATAATATACACACTGCCTTCAGCTAGCTACTCCGCGTGTATCATTAGTAGGACACTCAGAGAATGGGTGTACTTCAATTGACAATAGCATTCCACCCTCCCTCAATAATTACGATAGAAGCGGGGAATCCCCAAACTTTTAAAGGCCCAATTTTCTCATCCCAAATAGAACCAATTCTCCCAACCTTCTTAATTAAGCCCCTCCCACAATTGTCTGAAATTCACCCTCATTCAGACACAGTCTCATTTTATTGTTTCAGGGTGAATATAGAAAGCTCAAGGTGTATTATCAAAACACTCTCAGAACAGTTCATGCTGTGAAATATAGGCTTTGATACTCTGCATTGTTTGAATTAGCAGCCAATCAAAAAGCTGAGTCAATTGACAGTTTCTGTTACCCTATACTAGAAGTGTAGTTTGGGGTGAGAGGATTGTCCCTTTAAAGAAGCTGCTTCATTCATAAATGCAAGTAGCCAATCAGTGAGCATGATTTGCATCTTGCCGGTTTAATTACTTCTGCTTTACTAACTTTCACTCATGGTGCACACTGATTGTGTATCTCCCTTAGTACAACGGTATTATTGTAAAAATTGTATAGTATGCATTTGGTCATTTTTGAGCACAAATGCATCAGGAATTAACAATAGATGGATAATCTTTTAATATAGAACACCAAAGGATTACTGTATTTACATCAAATATCATCAGGAACAATATGGAGACTTTGTCTCCTCAACGTCCACAAAGTATTGAGATTCTGCAAGCATAGCTGCGCTAGTTCTAACATACTGATATACTTATGGCAATCCCAGCACTGCTAAAAGCCATTTCCATCCATGAAACGCTATCTGTTTGTTTATTCGGGGTAAATACAATACACCAGTTTTGAATAAAAACACTCTCAATAAAATGCATGCGATGTAATATGTGCCTCAGTACTCTGCAGTTTTACTTTGCTTTCAATCAAAGAGATGGGCCAATTGATAACTTATGTGGTTTACTACAAAAATTATAGTTTGGGGCGAGAGGATTATATCCCTTGAAGAGTTTAGTCATTGTGCTCGATGCCATGAATATGAAATTATGGCAAAGAGATTTTGTGTGAACATCCATCGAAACAAGCATTTTGCCATCCCACTCACTTAAGTCTGAGCAGCCCTAGCCCCCTTTGTTGCTCGCTAGTTGTCACTTTTCCATTGCCTATGGTGTACATCAAGCACAAAATGAAAGTATTATAAGTCGCATGCATGTTATAGAAGTGACTCTTGTGAGGTGGGCGCTGTAGGTAGGCACTTAGGCAAATGGGTATTGTTACAATAACAGTTTAGCCTCTCAATGTCTTAATGAGTTGAAATGGTTTTATTGCAAAAGACAAAATGTGGGTGAAAAAAAAGGTTGAAGCAGAGTTGCTGACAAAGGATGAAAGTTTTATAATACATAGAAACCTCATTCAAGGAAAACAAATTTATGGAAAAATAGGATGTTAAATTACTGTAAGTCCCCTCCATCAGTTAAAGACATGGAGTTACCTGCAAAAGATGAAAGTTTCATTATACATATTAACTTCCATTGAGAGAGAATTAATTTATGGAAAAAAAAGGGAAAGATGTATCCGAAGATTGGAAACATGGTTGAAGCCAACATTGATCGCCGTCATTGCAACTTGAAAGGTTATTTTAGGGTCGCATGAGTGATAGGCTATTTGCACCCAATTAGACAGATATATTTTGTCTTTATGCTACTAGAGTAATGGATCAGTTCAATACATTTATGAAGGAACCACACTGTTCATTGGGGTCTTGTTCCAATATGTTTATTGACCATTCAATGAATGTTAATGTTTCTGTATCTACACCCATGTAGGTTGGGGTTGACTTAATTGGTCCATTGAAGGAGACCAAAGGAGGAATCAAATACATTATTACATTATGCAACTTCTTCTCCAAATGGCCGGAGGCAGGTGCCGTCTCAGACAAGTTCGCAGCTTCAGTTGGTTAATTTTTGAAGAGTGTTATGACAAGGTAAGGAAAATGTTGAGTTCTTATTACTTGAAATGCATTTATTAATAATTTGAACAATTGTGAAGGCATGTGTATATGTGTGTATTTGTGTGTCTTTATCTCACTTCTCTCGTGTACTCAATTTGTATATGAGGAAGCTTTCAAGAATCATTGAATCTGGTATGTAGATTCACAATCCTATGGACACATCTCTTGTTTTAAAGCAATGTGGATTACAAGCAATCTTCCCTAATTATATGCCATAGTTTGGTTTTAGACTGGGGGGGGGGGGAGATAAAACATTGGTTCTTGCTTTGTGTAACTGTGTATGTTTAATATTTTCTTCAGCCAGTGATGGATCGATTTTATGCAGCAGAGCTGCAAAAGTGTTGTTGGATTGCTTGGTACCTATAAGTGTTACCCCCAGGCCTGGAGTTTTAGATTTTCAAGGTGTGTTACAAATCACATCTCAGAAAATTATGGAGTGTGGTAGGTGTGCTGTTTAACTGGACTTAAATAGGTTTACTGTACAGTATGTGGGCTCCCAGCGTCATGCGGGTGTGCAAACCATGCACCCCTTACAGGAATTTGAGGCGAGGGATGACTCAAAATTCATTGCCTGGACCCCTTAATTTTGTAGATGTACAAAATTGACCTAAACAGGAACAAAAATGTTCATGTACAGAACCATTCCATTCTTAACATCTATTTAGATAACTGTTCCAAATAAGTATCAACTCACTGAAGAATTTAAAAGAAATGTTAAGTCCCCTGTTAAATGTAATTATTTGAAGTGAAATGGGCTTAACCTCACTGGTTTTTGAAAGTGTTAGCACTCATGCACCATTACAAATATCTTTTGATCTAACTGTATACATTAACCATTAAAAGTATATCTGATTTAAAAATTTGCCTTTGCCAGTCCAATGGGTTTTTTTCTACCCCATGGGCTTTTTTATCATGTTTACCCAACAAATTATTGGTTGCAAAATAATAGTAATGCTGAGGAAGAATAGTTTATCTCAAACATGGAGAGCTTTCCTCATGTTGATTTACAAAAGACACAGGATGCTTCATGTTTATGCTCAAATTGTCTGTGTGAAGCCTTTAATGTGGATATGGAAAACTCATTCATTGCAAAAGGTTATTTCAAAGTAATCCTTTTTACCTTTTATTTTCCAAAAGAATGGGTTATGTCGACATTGCCAAAACAGACCAAGAAAAAGAATTTGTCAATTCTCTAAACTCTCAGTTGTTCCAAAAGTGGGGAGTGGAACATCGAGTTGCTTCCTGCTACCACCCTCAAACAAATGGACTCGGGAAACGATTCAATCGTACATTCCAGACTGCCTTGAAGAAAGTTATAAGTGGTAGAGGAGATCATTGGGATGAGCACCTGGAGGATATTGTATTTGGATACAGGACATTAGCTCACACCTGATGGATATTGTGTTAGGATACAGGACATTGGTCCATTCATCAACAGGGTTTTCACCATTTTATGTAATGTTTGACAGGTATGTCAATCATGGATCTTTTATTGTGTGTTTGTGTGGTATTTTTTTTTCGTTTTGTTTTATTTTATTCATTCATTTATTCATTCATTCATCCATCCATTCATTCATTCATTCTTTAGGTCTTCTCGTTGTTGTATTTAAGTTAAGATTACAGGCATATAAATGCCCAGATATTGCTCGACTGTTTACAAGTAAAGTTCCATAAGGACATAAGGATTATGTCTTGTCACTATATTTTACCATCCTTGAGATACATATTCCGCGATTGAATTTTGACGTTCCTGGTGCAACTTGATGTACAGTCGTAAATGATGATGTAGAGTTGTCTCAATTGTTGTTCTCTCACTTGTTAACCATGTATCATTTGTATTCTTAATTACTCATCAGATAGTGTACTGTTGATTGATAGTGATAATTTGAAGGACACAATTAAAACTTGCCAAGGAATACACACAGAACATACTAAGGTTGTAACTGTCCTTGAAATTTAGTTGTACATAAATGAGGGATAACATACCGTATGACATTAATGGTTTCTCTCTTGATTGCCATTACACAATTTGCTCATTGGTTTATGCATGGTCATATTGCAACTCATAAAATCTTGAAGAATTGCTGATTTTATGTAGATGTTGGTGATTTGAGGTCACCAAAGAAATGTGCCCAATGCTTAATACTGTGTAGGCAAAATTGCTCATGAACACTGTACTATGAGAGTGGCAAATTTAGGGAAATGAATATTATTGTGACGTATGAAACTCAACCTATATGGGGTGCACTTTCGCTTTTGTATATCAACTGTCATGTGGGTAAGTGGACTAATATAGTTGAATGAGGGTCAGTGACACCAACAGAGGGGATAAGAGGTTCGACGTTTGCGAAAATTCTGTCCCACAAAGGAGAAATGCTCAAGTAAAATGGTACCCCTTTCAGCAAAACAGCTGAAAAATGTAAAAGATGGAAAAGTGCATTGAACCAAGAATGACATCATCACAGGGACCCAACTTCACAGTGTGTGTATTATAATGCTCTTGCATGTTTGTGAAATTGCAGCATTAGCACATGCATCCAAAACAAGACAGAACTTTCTGGTAGTATCACAGCCACTGTGCAGAATGGTACACAATATTGCATATGGACCTGTGTAATGAGAGAATCACTGCTTCCTCCCCAATAGAAATAGCAGTTTCATAACACTTGGGGACAAATGGATGCAGTTACATCACATAGGAGCCTGAGGTATTTTTTCTGTGTGTAGAACATCTTTCCAGGGAACTTCCAAACGCTTGTATGATTTATACCAAACCATTTTCCCTGCTAGTTGGCTCAAGGAATATTGAGAAGTCAGAAAACTGCATATGTTGAACAGGGGTATTCCTAGGTGTTTAAACCTCTCTTTTCACTAGTTTTGTGAAGCAACCTTAGGTTTAGGTTTTGTAATGATAATTTATTGATTATATCAATCATTTTAAAAGGCCATCTATTGATGCAAGATTCTTTAACATCAACAGAGCAGGGTATACTGCAACTTTACTATAGTACACACACTGTGAAGTTGGGTTCCTTAGATCATGTCATTCTTGGTGCAACGAACTCTTTCATTTTCAGCTGTTGTGCTGGAAGGGATACCATTTCACTTGAGCATTTCTCTTTCGTGGGGTAGGATTCTAAAATAAATGCTATTTTTGTCGATAGATAGTGTCAGAGAATGACCCCAAATCATTGTTACTAAGTCACGTCATGGGCTCTTTAAGTGAGAACCAAGTATACACTTGAAATATGCCGAAAAAGTGCAGCATAAAACACCCTGTCAGTGCCATTTGCAATCATTGGAATTTGAGAGTGGGGTTTGAAGAATCACAACTTTTGAACATGTTGCCCTTCATTTGGGTTCACACAGCACCCAATGTTGAATATTTCCTATTCTGGAAATTCTCAACATTTCCATCAACTGGATGATTTCATTTTTACATGTGTCCAAATTTCCTCATCCTAATAGAACACCAGGAAAGGCATTTTCCAGCCACGAGGGGGTTTGTGATGCCAAAATATGTGGTGTGGCATCAAGGCATGGCCCCCCTATTGACAACCACTTGAAAAACACTTTCCATGTTCCTCTGTGTATAATGTTACAATATAGACTAGTGCCACTCTTCAAAACACATTAATACTGTGTTGGCAAACTCTCCGTCAATACTGTTATGGCAAACTCTCGGTGAATGCAAAATGACACTACCAACAGCAGCAAAAGGTAAGAAAGTAATACATATAGTTTAATTTTCAGCATGGGCAGTCAGATTTGCTCAGTGTGTAATTGTTGCAGTGTGTTCAATAGCTACTTTTTAATCATTGATTTCTCTTATTGATCATAATAACGAGTCCTAAACACTATTCTAAGGAAGATTCAAGCAAAGTTAATCATGTCATTGGTCATTGTCAAGTACAAACTAGTACTGTATTTAAATATTTTGGGAATTTTGGTCTGTGTGTCTTTCACAAAATGAGAGTATAGCACATAATACTTTTTTTCTCTCATAGACTGCTGTCATCAATCTGTCCAATCTGTCCAGTGCCAGCCTTGGTACGAGAGATTTCCATGGACCACCAGATGGCATTTGCTAATGCTTTTGCTTAAGAATGTGCGATAAGATATCATTCTTGGCAGGCATAAGGATGCATATTTGTTGGTTCATGGACTAAACAACAGCAGTGAACATCTAAGTTCAGCTACAGTATGAGCGCAGATTGAACAACTTAATCTGACATATTACCAGTCTGTCAAGTGCAGTGGAAGAATAGATTTCCGTGTACTACCAGCTGACATTGGCTTACATGCTTTTGCCTGAGATTGTGCAATAAGTCAGGATGCAAATATCAGACCACAAACTTCATTGTTTCACACGGGAAGCGAACCCTCCCCTCTTCAGTCCCACGATGCCCTCTTGTGAGGATATTTCTGCACCCTGCCCCTTTCTCCCTTTCCCTGCCCCTTTTTTACCTTCTCCTGCTGGATATAGTCAAAATGAACCACAAAGTGGACAGACCCTACCATTGAGTGCACTGCTAACACTTGCATGGACTCTAGTGCAGCCATTTGGGTGTGACGTGGGAGGCTAACATGCCAGTATAAGTAAAGAAAGCATACAGTTAAAACCTATGTGGGGCTTTAGGGAGTTGGCAGGTGGTAAAAAGCCCTTTGCATGTTCAGTATGTCCTACAGCTATATTTCGAGCTGCTACTCTTTCACTGAGTTTTGGAGTCTGCATACATGTATTTGTTGGTTCTTCGACTAAACAACAGTAGTGAAACTGAAACATCTGATTTTAGCTATGAAGGAGTGTGCATCAGAAACCTTAAAGGGCTTGAGCAGTCATCCCAAATTGAAGAAGTGTAGTAGACGGTCCAGTTTCATGACTGGCTGTTGGGAGTCATGTTGCCATGTTTCATCTTTTCAAATGTGAAATTTGCCAGAAATAATGACTTGGTTTACCTATATGCAATAGCAAAGTCATTAAATGTAATTAAAGATACTTTGAAGAGAAATAAGTTTAGAGGGATGGGGGTTGCTCTTTACCTTTAAATAGCCTCATTGGCCCTATTAACAATAACAGCATATCCTAGTGTTACCCCTTGTTTGTATTGTCAGTGTTATTTAATTAAATTTATTTCCTTAAGATTTAGTTCTAGTTGTATATGTATTGTTATAGTCACAAAAAAACAGAGTCGCTGCTAGTTGGGATAAAGCGCCCTCATTCCAATCAGCCCTTAATTAACACTTGACAGTGTTTCTGTATTAAAATATTAAGCAAGCTTTTCCAAGTCTTGCTATATTCCAACGCTTACCAAGAAACGTCTTAATTGTTTCATAGGCGAGCACCTTGCAAAAATTTCATTTGCGGTTTGTTATGGCTCACCTGCGCTATTTTCGACTATTATGTCAGCGCGAAGATTTATTACCTGATAAAAGTCACTTAGAAAGTCACTTAGATAGGCGCTGTCCCGACCTTCCAATCAGCTGCAATGTGACTTTTGCTTCTCGCACCTACCATTCATCGCAATTGTACCATATCCCGTCTTTATCTATGGCAGGCCGAACATCAAACACCTGTTATTTTAAGCTGGCCATAGGAGGGCGTTGTCCCAAGGATCCAATCGGATGCGACGTAATAAAAGTTTTTTTTTACTGACCAATCGGTATGATTGTGTTATACCATGCTATCCTCAATTTGGATTCGACAGGTAGAAGATTAATACCCCACCTAGCGTGACTATGGGTGGCTGTGTGTGCGATGTCCTTAATGACCAATCAGACAAATTTTAACCATTTGCCTGTCCTCTTTGACCAACTCGCGATCTTTGGCCATTTCGGCTGCAGAAGTTTCAACTGTTTGCATTACTTGTCAACCTTAGAAGTAGAACCCATAAATCTGGAAAAAGCTTAGGATGCAATCGAATGATAAAGGAATACGTAACCACATTCCTAGAGTTGGCATAGGGATACTTCTAAGGCCTGACAGGGCACAAACTACGAGATTTGACGATGTGTTAAGTAATATAAGAAATAGTAAAGAATTCTTACGTTCTTCTTACACTCTTAAAACGTTGGGTAAAATATCCGTTGGTTAAAGAAGTTTATGAAATGTGTTGGTAAAACTTTGCCCAACTTTGGGGCTACACTGTTAAAAATTTCTGTAAATTTACAGACTTTTTTTAACTTAAACTTTTTGTATTTTACTTTTAATGGAGATTTTCTGTATCTTTACAGACACTTTGTATTGCTACAATAAAACAAGGTTGTTTAACATGTATTTTCTGTTTATTTGAAAAACCATTTCTGTCTGCTTTTTTAACCAAATTTTACTGCTTTGTAAAACTTTTTCTGTAAATTTACAGAAATTTTAACAGTATTTTGTATTTTTCTGATTTCACATAAATATACTGTCATTTAACAAACATTCATTTTGTTTTTAAGCTGAAAAAGAAACAAAAATAAGCCCAAACAAACAAACAAATAAGAAAAAGCCAGAAAATTTTCAATATATAACATGCATCGTTCTGCGAAGTTTCAGTTAAAAAAGAAAACATTTTTGGCAAATTTATGGCCCTATTTGAAAATTAACTTACATTTATTATACTGACAATTGGTATACTGATGTCAACTCATCGCCACAGGCGCTCATGCACTTGATCGAATTAAGAACGTTTCACAAATTTACTTGAAAGAGTCTGTAAATTTACCACTTTATGACGTGTATCTCATTTTGCATAAATGGGTGGAGCTTATTTTGTAGGCATTTTCCTAACAAAAGGATTGCTGTTGCTTTGAATAATATCTTTTTTGGCTTTTTTTAATCAGGAAGTGATAAACTTATTGTTTACCTTGCCTTGAAATGTTTGCTACCAATGTATCTGCATTCTTTGTCATATTTATTTTAAAAACAATTATTATATTGTACAAAAAATGTGACTTTCCAATTACAAAGTTCCTAGAGATAGCAGTCTACTGGACAACAATGTGATAACAAAGTATCCTCATTGTGTTTTGATTGAAAATAACTTCGTAACGACACATTACGATGATAAGCAAATACCTGATCTACGTAATGGTGAAGTGTATGTTACGTAATAACGTATGAAAGGAAAAAAACGATATTATAATAAATATTGAACCGCCGAGAATGAAAACAGTAGGCTGTAAATTCACATAAAATTAAGGTAAAAAAAAAACAGAACAATTCTGTAATTCGATTTTACAGTAGACATTTGTAAACTAGTTTACATGCAAAAACTGTAAAGAAAAAACAAACACTTAATGTTTTTTCATGATTACAGTCTGGCTGTAAAAAAAACATTATTTGGTTGGAAAAAAAACTTGCCATAAAAATTATGTAAATTTTACAGAGAAATTTTTAACAGTGTAATTGGTGCACTGTTTAAACGCTGGGCAAAGTTTTTGTTGAGTAAAAGTAATTGCCTAAGTGTTGGTCAATCTTTGCTCACATAATGGCTATATATCCCCCTTCCATGCACGCGTATACCCAACTGACTGGTCAAAATGACGATAAGATTTTATTCTACAGTTGAGCATATTTTCGCTTTACCCACTTGTTGGGTAATTTTTTGCCAATTTGTTGGGTATATTGTTGGTTGCAGTGTTTTCACCAAACAACAGTACACTTGACCCGATTTGTTTCACAATTCTTCTCATAATCAGACATGGTACCATAATCTGAAAATTCTCTTTGGCACCTTTTATATTGGCCAAACAGCTAAACTCGTACATATATTTTAGACCATGAAATTGATCTCTATTTCCATAAAATTCTTTAAATAGTACTATGAACTAGAACACATTTGTATGAGATTCCATGATTCGTATTTGGCGCAAAACTGCTATCCAATGAGAGGTCAGGACCTGGGATATTCTCTTTCACGTCCGAATGAGCATTTATATATTATTATTTGAAACATTTCGGCATAACAAGTAACCTGTCCCATAACCATGATCACAGTGTATGCATATGGGAGCTACGGACCAGCTAATTCTCATGCTGCCCTTGTGTTCATAATTATGCATTGATGAAACTACATGACTTCATCACATCATTTACGCACATCATTTTACAGTGCCTTTTAAAAATACGGTGCCTTTTAAAAATGATAGTTTTGGACGTACTTATACGGAACTCAGGGACAAACCAAATAGGTTATTAAGCCAGGGTTTTATTAACTGGGACCGATGGGTTGCCATAACCGGGGAGCTGCAGTGGCAGCTCCCTGCCATAACCTACAACCTAACATGTAAAGAAAGCACCAACTTTTAAGGAAAAGATGATTAACATATAATCAACATTTGGTTAATGCATTTGCCCAACAGGTTAATAAAAGAAGTGCCCAACAAGTGGGTATGTTTTTAAATGCTAATTTACCAAGTAGTTGGGTAATCTCCTGCCCAACAGTTGGGTTCAAACTTTACCAAATTTGGTTGGTTAAAGTTTTGCCCAACTGTTTGGGTTGTTGAATAGATGCCCAGTGTTAGTCAAAAAGTTGGGCAAAATTTGCCCACTTTTTTTTTAAGAGTGTAGCAAGTTACAAGGCCCAAAATTCTATGAAAGGGAGGGATAGCATATAGTTAGCTAGCCAAACTTTCGTAACTCTTTCAGAAATCGTATACTGCATCATTTTATTTTCTCTTCATGATTCTAATCAAGCCGTTTGAGTCCGTAGTTACTTGTAAATAAACTTGGAACTTTTAACCTTTCGTCGTGCGTCTTGATTTGCTTCTATCGCCTCTCAAAGAGTTGGAGCGCGACAAAATATATATAAATATATGACGCTATTATTATTAATGAACGAGTAAATGAAATAAACAGTTTTCTCTATCATGTCGGTCTTTTTGCTTCTTGTTTTCTTCACGAGGCTTTCTTTTCCTAATTATGACCTGCTGTAAACGTTTAAATCATGTTAATATGGAAGTTATCATGGATTACTAAAATGATAAGTTCGGTCAACGTAACCCCCCCCCCCCCTCACCCATCCCAACAAAGTGTTGTATTGGTAACTATTCGTTAAGACTGTAAGGGGGTAACCTCAAACATCTAGGTGCCTATTGTTCTCGTGGCATGCATTGCTGATTTGTAGCAAAGGCACTGGTTCTTTTAAACTTGACCAAGTCTTCCTTTTTCTACTTATAGCCGTCTCGGTGTAATATACGCCATCATCCTACCAAAATATTATCAAGAGGGAACATTAGGACAACTTTTTTCTACTAGCAAAACTTCTTTGTGACATGGTTGTAATAAATCGAATTGGTATCAAAGGATAACCTGTCAGCGTTGTTCGCAATGATAACGTAGACCTTGTTAAACTTCGACGAGTGTTTGAGAGGTCATTTTAATCGTTCAAATTAGAGTGTAAGTCATTGAAGATTTTATTGCAAGTTCGCTACCTTAAATACGCGGGAAAATCTTTCGAAAGAAGTATAGACATTTTAAATTTTAGGTATACCATAAACCAGTCATTAGCCCTTCATTAATCTGTTAATTGACGTTCTTGGATTTATGATCGCAACACTTACTATGTTTCTCTTGGACTTACCCACTAAATCAGGCCCCTTCCCGGCCCTTAGTTTCTTGTACAAGTTTTCAAACCTGGAAATACCAAAAGCTCAAAATGTGGGCCTCGATTTCTATTTCATGACCATTGAAATTTTAAGCTCAGTAGAGAACCTGGAATTATCGGTAGGCTACGTGGTTTACCATCCTTGTCGAATGCTCAAAGGTACATCATTACACAGCGCAGTTATACGATCGATAAATGACACTGAATTTCGTCAAATTTAGGGTGTCGAAATTTTATCCAAAGCGACATTTAATAAAGGGGAAACTTTATATTTAGTCGAATTATTTCAAATTTAGCAGACCATGAGAAATCCGCAAACGGTCGTCATCTCTGCTACGTGTCACTATGGTCAGGTTTTCTCCACGTTTTGCCTTTTTATTGGTTTCAAACTAGAGAACAAATAGTCAAATACGGACACAATACAAATATAAACGCTCTTGTTGCGCGGTTGTAGGCTACATTCGTACTTTGAGAAGCTTGACACCTTGTCGCGCAAATCTTCGCGCTTCCCCGGTGTCGAGGTTATGTACTTTAGGTAGCGGGCCACTACCTTTAATACTCATGCCTTGGAAAATGTTTACTAACAGAAAAAGCGCCATAAAAATTTTATGGGATGTTGTTTCTCACTGTGTTACTTGCAAAATATGATCATTTTTGCATTTGGATTTTGTAGAAAATGAGTTGAAATACAGACTGTGCAATACTGAAGGCAATCTGAACAATTTCAGTGCCACTTTTATGGTATTAATACGCTCTGTGAAATACCGTTTTTGAGTAGCTTTTATGGCGGGAAACACGTCCCTATCATTCAAGGCTCTCTAGCTCAAAATTTCAATTGTCATGGTGTGGAAATTTGAAAATGCCATAAAAGCCGAGACTGTGAGCTTCGATCAGAGGGGTGGCATGTCCTGGTTTAAAATTTCTACTGGGAGCTAGGGGGCACGGAAGTAGCCAAATTTAGTGTGTAAGTCAATGGGACTTACAATTATTGGGCCGCTACCTTAAGTCAGGACAGACAAAATCTCGTATCTTACTGGATCCATTTGCTGGCGAAACAAATCAAGTAAGAAGCTATCCCTCGAGTTGAAATCTCATTTCTATTGAATTTCTCTTGATAACAAATTTACTTCAAATTAAAAAAAAAAAATAAACATGTTAAAAAACGAAACATAATCTTAAAGTTTTTCGCCTTTAGCCGGAGTCGACATAGTACATTGATCTTTACTCTAAATCTTTAACATGTCTGTAACATTTTTAAGAATGTAGAAGTGTCACCATGGCCAAGGGGAAGAGACTATGGCCAAAGTTGATAGATATGTTATATAGGACACATAGACGGGTACTCTCGGGGTTTACTGTCTGCACTCACCATTTATGGCAATGCCCCAAACATTGACTAGTCTAGCGGCTGACACAACATAACGGTAAGGGCTCAACATTTGAATATATGGCGAAATACTTATTTTGTAGTTTCTTGTTTTTTCTGCAAAAATACTCCGCCGTCTTTGCTCGATCTTTCCAAATAGATTGCCGTAGCACAGTTATCAGTATTTTGGTAAATTAGTGCAATGTTTTAGCTATCGGAAGACACCTCATTTAGGACTATAACCCCCATACAGCCAAAGTTATGAAAATGGATTTTTCCATCCTATACATGGCGAGATTTTCTCTTCTTTTTCCTTTTCTTAACCGGACTGTTGGTGTTCTTTATTGCAAAATAAATATCGTGAACACAAAACGAGATTAATGATTCGTTTTAAGGGAAATAACACACGCCAAATCCAAAAATTACACTGCCGTCTTCGTCGGATGCCTTCCTGGTCCTGGACAACAAATTGAGGAAATGGGTAACATGCATTGTATCAACGAAGCGGGTGACGGATCATTTTTGAAAAGCTCGAAAATCCAAAGGACACCTACCCGGAGGGAAAGGGGGATGGTTGCAACCATCGCTTACGCCGTTAAACTTTTACCCTTTAAAAGTTTACCCTTTAACCCGGATTCCAGGTCAATTTAATCTTATAATACGCCGAATCGAAAAATTAAATTCTCGTCCGTCGTAGGTCGAGCCCATTTCCCGTATTTCAACTGGGGGAGGAGGCTCTTGCGTGGTTTACGTGCTTCGTAAGAACTCGGTGTGCTCAAATTCGAACTGGGCGTATCCCTAACTCAGCATATGGATCGTTTTGTAACGTTTCACATATGGGAAGACCAAACCACACTCTCAAGCCCCCGGTGGCAGGAAGGATAAGGCGGGTACCGTACCGACTGTCTCCAAATTCGACGAAAATAACCAAGAAGATGTATTCAGCCTTATGATTCCAAATTTGAAGTCCGTTATCCCGTGTAAGTCCCTATTAGAAGATGTGGCCCTTCAAAAAGGCCCACAGGGGGGTAAAGCTGATGTTTTGCTCCATAATTCCTGAACAACAGATTATATAAAATCAGACTTCAGATTTAGAATCCGCACCTTGGAATGCGTATGTGGGATTATTTTGGTCAAATCTGGGGAACATCGATTTCACATCCAAATTCAACCCCACAGCGTTGGTGTAAAATGGCAACCCCCTCAGATTTGACCAAAAGTCATTGAATGGGAGTATTCCAGAACGCTGTTTCTAAATGAAATGTTTTCAGCGCCCTCATTCTTACAGCTTGGTCTTTATTTGGCTTTCTAAATCAAACATTGGCCCATTTCTATTTCATTTCTGGAATAAAAACACCCGCCAGTTTTATAAAAACAGATAACAGTTGCGCTATCTTCGGTATTTTTCCCAGAATAGAGCAACGTTTTATCCTTTAAGTAACACCATTTCAACCAAGTAGGAGGCGGGGAATTGTCCCCCTGCCACGAGTTACAGTAAGGGCCAAAAGGTTGAAAGGCTGGTTTTCCCATATTCCGTACCACTAATTTTGAGGTTCGCTTGCCTTCCACCGTGGTCTAGAGGAAGAAGAAATATCAAAAGATTCTTCTCTTTTTATTAGACAACACATGCGGGGAGACCCCCACGTACGTGCCGAAGATCGGGCCCTTTCCAGCAGCAACTTACAAAGGACGGGGGAATTAGATTTATCATCCCCGGATTAAACTTTTTATGGACCTGTGTTAAGTTTCTGGTGTTATAGCACACGTCGAATTTAAAAAATGGTGCTGCCATCTTCTTCAGACCATTGGCTGGGGTTCAAACTAAGGCGGAGGGGAGGAGACTATCACGTTTGTGACGTATGTTCAATGCATCTACTCAGAATGATCATGTCTGAACCCAGAGTGGCTGAAAATCCTCGTGAAAATACCTTTTTGGTCTAATTCTAAGCTACGTCATATGACAGACCCCATCCTACTGCTGAGGATGAGAAGCGCAATGATCACATCCTCTATGAACACTCCGTGACCCCATTATTGTGATTTTGGGGTAATTTCAAGCACCGAATCCAAAAGTTGCACTAGAGACTTTGTCAGATCATTGCGAAGGTTTTACATGGGGGTAATGGGTGTAAAGAAACTGTTACCAGTGGCGTAACCAGGGGGGGGGGACTTGGGGGTTCCAGCCTTGTCTTTCCCTCGTCTTTCCCCTTCCAGTCCCCCCCCCCCCATCTTTTGGAAATTTGGTCCAAAAATTATATTCATGCCGGCCGGTGATAATCTTCAATCCGGGCTACCCGACTACCATGACGAAGCTACGCTTGCGTTAGATCAATTTGCGATAAATTTAGGTATGCTGTGGCACGCTTCCTATGTTCAGGAATCTCTTGACTTTTTACTAGTCTGGTTTCTGAATGGATAATTTTTAGTATATTTGGAGTGGCTGAAATTGGCTTCCTTGGTTTGGATTACAGTCGTGCAAAAGCCTGCCCCTTGCCAGTTCATATACCATCTGGCTGGTTTCTATCTCCTGTAGGAATTTTTTCAGTTCCTGGGAATGTATAGATTTGTTCCATAATCAAACTTGGTGTAATGGGTAAAATATTTTAGTCAGAGAGGTTTGAAGAAATTTACACTTTTGCGGCTTGTGCTGCCAGCCATTGTGCAACAACCAACCCCATGTGGGTTCAGTGCAGTCCCAACAGTCGCAACGTTACCACTATTACCTCACATGACCTCACTTATCTCTTGGGTGGAGTGGACATACCCAGTGGAGTACGAGACGGGAGCAGAGGCAGATTGGCCCCAAATTTCTGCAAAATCTAAATTCTGGCAGGAATTAGGGGAAAATTCGGACAAGAATTTGGAGAATATTATGACAGCCCTTTCATTTTGGAAAAAAAACGTTTCAATTTAAATCAACGGACAGCCAGAAGGGTCTCCAGGTGCACTGCCCAATGGTTTGCCATCTTTGCTGTCATAGGGCCAAATACGAGCAAAGGTTGTGAAAGTCGGGTTATTTCTTTTTAGATACTTCAATGATGCTGAGTGAGAATGTCTTTCCATGAGTCTGCTAGAAAATCCATTCAAATATATGTTGTAATGTTGTTGTTTTTTTTTTTCAAAAGTAAAATTATATATATATAGTTGAAAGTTCTGGCAGGCAAACAATTTCATCAATATACATTTGACTTAGTCAAGAGTCGCATTCGAGTAAAATTTATTAGCATGTTTTCAATTCCGTGTTATAGTTTTTCCACAGAAATATGCAAGACCCTTTCATCCATTGGTAGTGATACATTTAATCTGCTAATTTTCCGATCGAATAGCAACTGCTTACATCCCCTTATAAGCCTGAGCAATGTCATTTTACACTGTCTGAGGGGTCCCGATTTTTCAAAAGTTCTATCCTGGCAAAGTTTTAGTTTGAAGTGAATATTTCTATCTAAAGGGTCCTCCCAAATGGCGACTGATTAGATCATCAATAAGCGTAATAAATGCAATTTTTGACTGCCTCAGGTGTACGAGTTTTCAAATTTTCTGGACTCTCCTCGCAAACCAATGGTGCACTCTGCTTAGATTGTTTTCCAGACAGAATTACATTTTTCGGGCCCCAAAAATGAAGTTCCAATACGGCTGCGGAAATAACTTACTCAGGCTTGCGCTGTAACAGCTACTTGCAACATAGAGCATGATTTCGGATTTGCAATCCTAGGATCCATAGTCCAGTGGAATGAATTGAGGTAATCAGTATTTTAAAAATGTGTTTGAATCTGAGGAAAATCACAAATATTTCGCACCACATTAAAGACAGTTAAACCTAGGAAATGCCATTTCCAGCCATCTGGGAGGTGTTAAAATCCAAACTTTTCTTTGTACGCTCCGCAGCAACCGATTGTGGCGCTACGCTTTGGTAGTAAACTCAAGCCTTCCACAAAAGTATCCCCCATGCCCAAAAGAAAAAAATCACAATGGCTGTTTTGTGACGAACGTACATCGTATCAAATTCGCGTGTCATTAATGGACTCATCGTGCCCCGAACATAATGTGAAGCATCATAATGCATATTCGGAAACCGTTTTTCACCCCTTTTAATCCCATAACCTTCCATTACTGGTAAGGGTAACTTTCCAGTTAGTCGGAGATAACACTTTTATCGAATCAACCCCGAAACCCGTAGACGCCTGATTTTCAGTCGCATCGTATAAATGTTTGGGAACACGGCGGATCCCCCCTCCCCAGGTGAAAATCGAATGTGACGAAAATGCTACAAAATAACTTTCTAGGTAGTATTTATTCTAAAAGATGAGACATTCGCGGATACCGTGACCCCTGAAACTGGACTCCCTCACTCCCTCTTTCAACAGTTACAATAAGGACCCGGAAGTTGAAACGTGGGTTGTCCCATCCCCACACCGTTACACTAATGTGGAAGTTTATTCTAGATTTGTCTCATCAAACGGCCACCCTTGGCCAAGGAGGGGGGGTCGTTGAAAAAGTTTGTGTTACTTTGGGAAAAACTATCCCTGTGATACGCCAATACAAAGCTAGTCTAAGACACACACATTTCTTTCGTTTTCGGGTTCAAATCTGTGATGCTTTTCTTCATTCCCAACACCCGATAAGAACCTAATTACATGTACTTTAGTTGAGAAAAAACGTATGTTAGTTCGTTAGATCAGTCTTTTAACGACACACAAACACCAATATGTTTTATAGTGCCAGGGAGTCAACTTGTTTAAAAGTTCAAATTGTAAATTTATTTCCCTAAAACAAAGACCGAAGACCTAAGACCTATAAAACGAAGACCCAACTAGCTATAAAACGAAGACCTATAAAACGAAGACCCAACTAGCTATAAAACGAAGACCCAACTAGCTATAAAACGAAGACCCAACTAGCTATAAAACGAAGACCTACACTGTTAAAAATTTCTCTGTAAATTTACATAATTTTTATGGCAAATTTTTTCCAACCAAATAATGTTTTTTTTACAGCCAGACTGTAATCATGAAAAAACATTAAGGGTTTGTTTTTTCTTTACAGTTTTTGCATGTAAATTAGTTTACAAAAGTCTACTGTAAAATCGAATTACAGAATTGTTCTGTTTTGTTTACCTCAATTTTATGTGAATTTACAGCCTACTGTTTTCTTTCCCGACGTTTTAATATTTATTATAATATCGCTTTTTTACCTTTCATATGTTATTACGTAACATACACTTCACCATTACGTAGATCAGGTATTTGCTTATCAACGTAATGTGTCGTTACGAAGTTGCTTTCAATCAAAACACATTGAGGATGCTTTGTTGTCATATTGTTGACAAGTAGACTGCTATCTCTAGGAACTTTGTAATTGGAAAGTCACATTTTTTGTACAATATAATAATTGTTTTTAAAATAAATACGACAAAGAATGCAAATACATTGGTTGCAAACATTTCCAGACGAGGTAAACAATAAGTTTATCACTTCCTGATTAAAAAACGCCAAAGAAGATACTATTCAAAGCAACAGCAATCCTTTTGTTAGGAAAATGCCTACAAAATAAGCGCCCCCCATTTATGCAAAATGAGATTTACGTCATAAAGTGGTAAATTTACAGACTCTTTCAAGTGAATTTGTGAAACGTTTTTAATTTGCTCCGATCAAGTGCATGAGCGCCTGTGGCGATGAATTGACATCAGTATACCAATTGTCAGTGCTCTGAAATTAGGGCCTTACAATTTCTTTTTACTTAAAAATATGTGACAAAACACCAGTTGTATGATATTTATAACTAAGAACGTAATAACTAAGTATGCTTTTATACTAAATGTAAGTTAATTTTCAGATAGGGCCATAAATTTGCCAGAAATGTTTTTTTTTTACACTGAAACTTCGCAGAACGATGCATGTTATATATTGAAAATTTTCTGGCTATTTCTTATTTGTTTGTTTGTTTGGGCTTATGTTTGTTTCTTTTTCAGCTTAAAAACAAAATGAATGTTTGTTAAATGACAGTATATTTATTTGAAATCAGAAAAATACAAAATACTGTTAAAATTTCTGTACATTTACAGAAAAAGTTTTACAAAGCAGTAAAATTTGGTTAAAAAAGCAGACAGGAATGGTTTTTCAAATAAACAGAAAATACATGTTAAACAACCTTTTTTTATTGTAGCAATATAAAGTGTCTGTAAAGATACAGAAAATGTCTATTAAAAATAAAATACAAAAAGTTTAAGTTAACAAAAGTCTGTAAATTTACAGAAATTTTTAACAGTGTATAAAACGAAGACCCAACTAGCTATAAAACGAAGACCTATAAAACGAAGACCCAACTAGCTATAAAACGAAGACCTATAAAACGAAGACCCAACTAGCTATAAAACGAAGACCTATAAAACGAAGACCCAACTAGCTGTAAAACGAAGACCTATAAAACGAAGACACAACTAGCTATAAAACGAAGACCGAAGACCTAGGTGGGACAACTTTAATTGTAAGAATTGCTTGCGACGAGTGCCGACATTTTGAAGAAAATTTATTTGTAACGGTAAAAAATGCAAGGCGACTCAGCATGGGGTTGTGAACGGATATGCCGGAGAGGAACAACTACGTAACGGTAGCTCCCGTTAATGGATACAACAACCCGAATCACTGCCAGAAGCGAAGGTTTGCCGAAAGGATGCCGAACAAAAGTTTCGACGAGCGCCGGAAAATTCGTGGTTTCGTTGAACAAAATTTGGAAATCTTTTGTTCTTTAACACTGAGAAATAGGACATTTGGTTTGTGGAAGACCATTCAACTCCTCATTCCAGACAGTTTCAATTTTCTCAACAAAGTTACTCCTATAGCCCAACCACCGAAAAACCCTATTTCATTATTCTCAGGCCCGTAGCCAGTCCGTGTGGAGGGGTGGGTCTTTTTTCCAAGATGTGGACCTTTTTCCAAATACGGAGGCGACTGGCGCGTGCCGTAAACATGCAGTTGCTAGGGGTCCGGGATGCTTCCCCGGAAAAGTTTGAAATCGGCAGATCTCCTGCAATCTGGAGCATTTTAGAGGACTTTTGAGCACAACAGAAGTCCCTTTTCCCCAGGAATTCCATAAAGTACACCACTTTATAAGAAGTGAACGGAAATTCGTCCTCAATATGTCAAGATAAAAAATATTTAAAAGGCTGACCCTCCAATACCTGGTGTATGTATAGTTTTGAATTACTCTGCACCTTTTGATTTTGATGTCAATGGAAGATCATTCAACAAATGAGAATTTGGCTTTCTATCAACCAAAATGTACTTAGGTGATCAGTCTCTGTCATTAGGACAAAACAGAGACACTGGGTAACTGGTCGCGGGGTTAAATCATTCCCACTACCATGCATGGACTTAGCATTGAAATGCTTAGGAATAGCTATTTTTCTTTATTTTGATGTTGCGCCTGAGTAAAGAATCTGACAAACAGTAACAAGAGAGAACAGAATTACTTCTTATCGATTCAGTATTGTGTTACTTAAGAATTAGTCACACACAGAAGAACAACAGCTTTCACCGTTATAGACCTACTCCAATAAATCGTAAATGGGTGTTTTACAGTTTACTGAAAATGAACTAAAGCGCGCGTTCTGAAAGAGACAAAATATATGCATTATTACTGGCTTCACAGTTTACATGATGTAATTTTTTTTTTTTTGTTTATTGATTTTCCTCATTGGTGGGTGGAGGGGGGGGGGGTACAGCCAGTGGAAGAGGAAGGGAATTCAGTCAGAGAGAGCAAGACTGGCCTGAAGGGGCGTTTAAAAGTTTGTAGGGCAAAAATATTTGGTCAGAGGGGGCGAGGAATAGGATGAAGGGGCGCTTTTGTGTTGGTAGATACATATGTCTCAATACGGTAAAAAGAGTAAAAAGGGCGCTGACAGGCAATTTGAATCCGTCTAGGGGGCGACTGCCCCCTCTGACTATATGGAGTCTCCGCCACATGGGCACAGCGGCCCGCACGGGTGGGGTCACGGCCGCGTTCCCCCGCATGGCTACCGGCCTGCCATGACGGTTCTCTAAAACAAAGTTCAGCCCCAATTCTCGAACATCTGAGGGTACTCCAATGGGAACGGGTCACACGAAGCACACCGTCCCTTTGTCGATACCTAATTAGTTACCTCCTAAACCGACGTTTACGCACCGATTGCGTAGCTGTCTTCATGGTCGCGCTAATTTGACCACGTGTCAGATCATAACAGTCGATACATTCACTCATGCAGCATTATCAACCGGTTGTTTTTTGCTTGTCTAATAATAAAGCATATATACTTCCTTCCCGAATAGCGATACATACAAACATTAGTTTGTTGCCAAATTACATTTTCATTCTCTTAATAAATGTAGATGTTCATCATATGCACCGTTTGTGTGTGTTTAGTTACATATGTTTATCTTCTTTTCTGACTTTAAGCTTCATGAATTCAGTTTTGAAACTTTTCATATGCAGTCCGTTAAAAGGGCAGCGAAAATCATTTCAAGGCTTTTTTTTTTTTTTTTTTTTTTTGAGCTTTTAAGTTCTCGTCTGCCAAGTGAATAGATGAACCTTTTAAGTGTACACATTTCTGTTTTTTCATCTCCTGGTGCTCCTTATTTTGTGTCTTCACCAACAAAGCAGTTTATTTCTTTAGCTAGCGAAAAATGGTGGCTAACAAAGGAAGCATCACATGATGTAAGATGTAGCCAAACTTTTTTGTTCACCAATGATACTTTTGGTAGGGCAGAACACATTCATGAATAAGAATATAAGATTGATCAATAAATTGCTCTACCTTAGAAGGGGATGGTGGAGGAGCTACCCGTTGTGTAGCAATAAACTGTATTGGACACACATATTATAATTTCTTTATTTACTAAAGCCCCTGGGCCCAGGGGGGGGGGGCTTTGGCTCCGACCCGGCCAAACTGTGGACTGGTGAAAGTATGCTTCTGCCCCCATCCAAGAATAAAAACTTATTTGTTACTTCGGCGTGTAGTATCTTTAAACTTTCCAATAATATTTCGTACTATTGTTTGCATCAAATTGCATACACCTTCATTTTCCTCAAGATTTTTACAAAAGAGAGTTTGGACATCCCCTCCACTTAAGCCCCCAGGGCGTCACACACTAGAACAGCTTCCTGCGACTATAGTTTTGCCCTATTTTAGAATGCACTCTGGTCCGTACGTACGATAGTCCGTCAGTGGTAATAGTTAAAAGCCATTCCCTATTGATCTTGGTAGCCAACGACCTTTCAGAGTCTACGGCATAAGAAAAAGCTAGTAGTCAGTATTAAAATGCGGCTTCCTGACGGTAGGTTTATTGCAAGGTTTCAGCGCTAGGGTTCTGTCAAATGCCAAGTTTTTATATTATCATATGTATTGGTCATATGAATTAATCCTATAGTCCTATAGTTCAGTAATTGTGCCCCCTCCTAGGAAAGTTTTTTGACCATCGATACCCCCTCCCCTGCTCAAAAACCCTTGCTATGCCACTGATCTGTATGGACGTTTCTTTAATCATGGCGCCTCTCTTTTCGTGTATGCGTTCAAATTCATTGCAAATAATTTGCAAAGGTGTACGGTAAGATATAAGAATATCTGACTTAACGGCTCACCAACACTAATGTGTTACATAGACGTAGGAAGCGGGGGCTGGGGTTTTAAACCCCCAGTAAAAAATGTGGGGTCTGAAGTATGCTTCCGCTCCCCAAGATCCAACACCCAAAAACCCGTTTTTGTCTCTTCTTCAAAAAATGTCTAAAATTTGCAGTAATTTTCCTTAAAATTTGTCCAAGATGTTGCACCAAATTGCATCTGAAGTCTCTTAAATACCCCAAAAAATGCCAAATGAGAGGGATATACCCCCTCCCCTTAGACCCCTCCTTAAGGCCGGCGATCCGAAACGAGGTAGAGCATCCCCAGTCTGGAAAAGCTTCCTACGCCTATGATGTGTTATATCGTGTAAACCATGCAAAGACGAGAGTGTAAACACGGTTTCAGACACGGTTAAAGTTCGGCTTTGTTCTGGCCCGTGACGAGTTTTACCATATGATTCTTGTACATTTAAATGGAAGTTCTACCCTCATGCATGGAGCGAGCCATACTTAACATGCCTAACGTGCGAGCCAATCAGAAAGCCAACGTTACAAAATTTGCGTCAAAGGGTTTAAGGTTACACAAAGTTTAGATATGTTGGAGATGTACTTTTTCTAAGCATTCTGGTGATATTTGCATTAAAAGATGATGTGTGGTTGTCATGATACGAGCAAGTAAACTAATCACATTATCAACAAAGAGTGAACTGGAAGCAAGCACATCTTCTATCTGTATTTTGTTTACCTTTAAATTTTACATCCATACTTTTTTCTGAACATTGTTTTCTTTAAACTTTACGGACATATTTTCTCCTCAACAACCATTTCTTTTCAAAATGTGATTGCATAAGTGACATGAGAATTTTACAAAGTTTGATTAGCCACAGGGAGGTCATGTTCCTATTATCTTCATCTCTGCTGTCATGCTAAGCTCACTTTGGGACACAAATCTAGTAAATTCATTCGGATATATTTTGAGAAATAATATGTCCAATTTGGAATGAAAATTTCATCACACTGCCTACATTTGGTTCCTCTTTTACTTATGAAAATTGAACTTTTTCTTAAACTTCCCCTTTAACATAGTTCCATGCAAGTGCTGTGTTCCAAACATCTGGTATTTACATCCTAAACATTGTGCTGACCTTGACGGTAATACATACATTTTTGCAACAGTCTGACTGTTTGTCATATTGTCATAGCGACCTCATTTCACTCTCTCCGATACACTCATTCTCTTCGCTTTACTTCTATCGCTTTTCGTCGCGGCGAGTATTGGATTTGTCCTTTCTCCTATAGCATGTCACACTTTTCTTCGAAATTTATGTCTGCAGTGTAGACTATCAATTACCGGGGTTATTTCGCCGGCCGATCGTATTACTACGGCATTACTTTAACCGGGCGGTTGCCTCACTACGGGGTAGCTTCGCCGCCCAGCGAGACTACTCTGCTACACCGGCATGGCGGTTACCCGTGTTTCAAAGTGGGGATAAAGTTGGTGTCACTATCAAAGCGGAGGGCCACGGTCGGTTGGCAAGGAGAGTAGAAAGAAAATTTTGGCCAAAATTCTGCCTGAGATCACCGAAAATGTCCCTTTCCGGGTTATCTAACGTGTAATCAAAGCAACAGTCAGAAGTGTATTTCATGAACAAATGGAAAGGTGAAAAGGCCTTTCGTAAACATTGTATAAAAGCAAGGAGGTGTTAGGACCTCCCTGATAAAAGTAAAAGTTGTCTGATTGCCTTAAAGGGGGGGGGATACGTTTCTGAATAGAGTGGAAAGAAAATCATTGAGCAGTGTCGTAGCTAGAGTTAGTACCGGGGTGGGGGACAGGCACCCAAAATTTCCGAATTTATTTTTGATTGTAATTGTCATTTCTCTGGTGATGTGCTTCGCGCGACACGCCGCCCGAAGCAAAAGTTTTGAAAATGTAGAGCTTGTATTGGAGAAAATTTTGGATTCTGGGTTGCCTGTAGAATGAAATGTGAAAAAGTCGGGAAAACTGAAGGATCTGTATTTCTTATTTGCAAGTCTGAGATTGCACAGCTACCAAAGATCGTTGTTGCTACACAGTGTTATCTGAGACCTACATTTAGGCTGTACGACGACATTTGAAGAGTCAAGAGCTTACATTAGATAAAATTTTGGAATTTATTGATAGGAAATTCATGAAAATAGCCCTGTACTACTGAATGATCTGGTGAATTTTGTCATTTTCATAGTTCGGAAAAGTTAACCAAACTGATATATGCAGGAACACGACTGCACGTAGTAACTGAAAATTTCTGCGCGCGAAGCGGGTGAAAAACTTGTAGAAAACTTGTGCATATTTCAAACAAATAATTGCAAAAATGGAGATTTCATTGGAGAAAATGAAGAATTTCATGAAACATGAGTTGGGAAAACCACGCTGTAGTTAACTAATGTCACAAATGGCAAATTTCCGATAAATTGTCCCTTTTAAGAGCCAGGAGGGCAATCATCCCCTGCCCCTTGTAGCTGCGCCACTGTTATTCAGGGTCATTTATTTCTTTATATTATATATCTTCCATTCCCATAGTACTTTTTAGTTTTTCAGTTCAAGGCGTGTCGGTGCATATCAGAGCATTTAAACTTTCTTGTCGACACTCCTCGGTCTCTTATAGTTGTTTAATAAATAGATATTTTGTGGGCACTGTTCATAATCACGTCTCTATTAGTATTCTTAATATAGGCCTGAATATTAAGTACTTGTTTATAATCACCTTTTCCTGAATTAAAGTATTCTCAATGATGGGCTAACTATTTAGTAATTGTTTATGGTCATCAGTCATTTTCTGAATTAAATAACTCTTATATTTTTAAATGAGTCTGAGAGAAAGTCGATAAAACTGAACGGAAGTAACAAATAAAAAGTAAAAATCGCTGTATGAAGCGCGGGAGCTAAAACTGCGGTATAATAAAGCTCATCTGGAGTAGCAGAAACAAAATAAAATATTTCATAAAAAACGTTACGGTGCGTCGGGCAATTAATAAATAGTCTTTTACAATTCTGATGGTATTTAAACATTATATATTCTTTCACTGCATGTTAAAATCAGCTTATCAGAAAGTGTATGTAAGGAAAGGATACCTTATTTACCTTCTATTTCAAGCAGCGAAATAAACTTATGGATGATCCTTTCAAAGGTGATAGGCGATTGAGGATACTGGTGCATAGCTGTAACATGTTCATGTTTTAGTTACTCCATGGGAGGGTGTACAGAACTCTCAAGCCACAGTTAAACGTTTCCTTCTTTTTTTAGAGAAATGGTTTTATGTTACATTTTAAAGAGTGGATTTTGGTAATTTTTTTTGTTTTCCGTTTTATTAAAAAATATCATTTAGCATACTTAACTTTTTAACGTAGTTTCCAAACCTAAGGTTTGTTTTCATGGGAGGATATAGTGTACAGCATGTCCCATCAAATTTTATGGGGGATATATCGCAGGATTGCCGCCCTTGGTTGCCGGTTTTAAGATTAATGACACAAAAAATTTAATGTACATTAATTATCTAATTTAGAACGATACCTCATCATACACTTTTTGCAGGCATAAGATTAAGTTGTGCCTGGTGGTGTAGCTAGTCATATTTTTCCAGGGGGGATTTTTCGATTTTTAAAGAGTGAATATCTCTGTACTTGGGACTTATTTGTGGCGAATTTGATGGAATGTTTTAGTATGTAAGACCATCAATCTAGGCGCGAGCCATCGCACCAATAGCAGAAAGTTGCCAGTTTCAGAATCTTCATTGAGACAGTTGAATTCCACAACAAAACCCATCTTCAAATTTCATTTCATTTCATTCATTTCGTTACTTTGGTTTTGCACCAAATTTGATAGTTATTGGTACAATACACAGAAATAAAAGTAGAATATTACATGAAATCAAAATATTGTGAAAGGGAGCACTCTAAAATAGCCATAGGTTTGCCGAGTAAAGTGCTCCCAAGAAAAAGGAAAGAAACAAAAATGAACTTAGATAGTACAAACTAAAAAAATACATGAAGGCAGGAGATAACAAGACAAAGAGAAAACACATTGAGGTGACGAGGCGTTCCGTCGTCCGAATTTGTAAAATACTGTAGAGTTTTGCTGCCATCTGTCTACATGTAAAAGTCGACATAGGTCTACTTGGAAAAACGTGACAATCCTAGTACGAGAAATTATTCCAGCTGGAATTTAGATGTTCCAACTATCTTTGGGCCCTTTTACTCATTTTTAAATATGGAGCTTGTATAGCAAGAAATAGTTTAGATCCAGGGTTTCCTGTTAGGAAATTTGAATATTTGGGGATTATCTTTTCCTATTAGCATATATCTGAGATAGCATGTCGACTGAAGACCGTTGTTGTTACATAATTTTTTCTAAGGAGCGCGGACTGAGGCTTATCGGTGACATTCAAAAAAGCTCCCCCTTGTATGCCTTCTGTAGCTACGTCACTGCTCTGGAACGTTGAATATTGATAACATTTTGACACTTCATTAACTAAAGAATCCATCTACACAGACTATCCAGCTGACAGGGTTGAAAGCTATCTGAAAAGTGGTAGGTGTGTATGAGAGCATTTGAGAATGGTAGGCTAATGGTTCCCTACCTTGAATATGAAGTCTTGCTGGAAAGACTATCTTCAGTTGGCGTGGAGCGTACAGAAAGTTTTGAAAAATCTAGACCACTTAGTCAGTCGAAAATGGCATGTTTATTAATAGCTTTTAAGTAATAGCTAAGTTTTCCGATTTTTCTTTCAAGTGTGAACACCACTGTATCACTCGCGCCCCGAAATTTTTGTCCCTTTTAAACAAATATACGTAGATATGGAGCTTGTGTTGCAGAAAGCTTCGGATTCTGGGTTTCCTTGTAAGGAAATTTAAAGAATTTACTCTTACTGAAGAATCTGCACTTCCTTAATATTTTGGTGGCCAATGATGCCCACGAACTGACATTCTCCGATGACATTTCAAAATTTTCCTCAACTTTGGTGCCCTTTTAGACAATTTTTTTCAAAACGAAGAGCTTTCGTTGTAGAAAATTTTGGAATTCTATGAAAAACATTGTAGAAACTAGCAATATAGCAACCGATGTCTTTTGACGATGTGGTGTCACATATGGTAAATATCCAATTTTTTTTTATCATTTCCAGAGCTCAGAAAAGTTGACCAAACTATTTATGAGCGAGAACTAATGCATCCCATATTGAATTTTGCTGCGCGCGCGGGATTTTTTTTTTTTTTTTTTTTTTTTTTTGAGATTTGGGAAATAGAGGGGCTGAAGGCATGTTTTCGCCCCTCTTCCTTTTTTCACCAGGGGCTGTCACCCTTTCAGCCCCCCCCCCCGCCTCCTACGCCTATGCAATTTTAACGTTAAGCCTTGCGAGTAGATCCGCAACAGCCTTCTAAAACGATGGCGCTTCATCAAAAATCAGTAAAGACCCCTTAATGCTATTCATATTGTGTTCGGCTCGCTCGTATCATAGAAGACAAAGCTTAAAGGTATTGTGACACCAAAATGACAAAGTGAGGTATTTGATGTAAAAGGCATTAAAATCCAAGAAAATTGCCGAAATTCCCATCATAATCGGTTAAAAATCTGCCATTTTACAGGTTTATTTCTGATTTGCACTTAATCATGCATAAATATGAGCTCAATGTGTTAATCTTGCGATGTCATGGGATGGACATCCCATATATGGCTAACGTTATTCTTTGTTTTTGTAATCTTCATTTCAAGGGCAGTTGTAACATTAGTGTTTCCTAAAGGTTTATTTTGAAAGTTATTGTGTCCTTGAAAATCATCAGTATCAATCAACAAACTATAAGCTCTCTGATGAGTAATTAAGAGATAATTAATGTAGGATTAAAAATACTACTGTGCAACACTCAACAACACTATCTTTGCTTAACCGACAAGTTGCTTCAGAAACATTCAAATTTTGAAGGGATGTATCTTGAGAACGGTAACAGATATTGACATAATTTCAACGGATTCTTCTTTAGGAGACCTTGGTCCTTAACTTCCAAGTAAATTCAGTGTTTTTTGCTGACATGTCACACTACCTTTAATACAGGGCTAATGCATTATGCTTTCTTATTCAAGTTATTTAATAAGTTAGATTGTGATTCACGATCCAGTTTTCAAATCACTGGCTTAAGTCAGACAGATCACGGCCTTATTTCCAGTTGTGGCTCACTTGCATGTTTACCCAACGCCATTACCTATGCTAAACACTAAACACAATGACAGTTTCAATTTTTAAAGTCTTCGGTATGATCCAAACAGAACTTGAAATCAAGACCTCGCGGCTGCAAGTTGGATGCACTAACCACCTGACCATGCAGTAGGTTCCATACGACGAGGGTGCTTCACTGGAGGTGCGGGAAGGGGGTGGGGCTCAGGGGTTCAGTGCCAACAAGTCTATCTAAATGAATCGCCACCATCAGTTGGCGCGGATCGTACAAGAAAATTTTGACTTCACACTTCACTCCTGGTTGGTCAAAAAAGGGATTTCCAGAGTGTTTTAAGCTAAATAGCCTTGAAGAATGTGCTCAGCACCAACCTCGAAATCCCCCATCCCTTGGTTGCAACTCCTTGAAGTCGCACGTTGAAAATATTGAGGGGGGGGGGTTCTTTAGTTCCAACTTTAGCCTCCCTCCACTGAGTTCCCTAAGACCCCATGTTTTGCCGCCACTGGAATGCTTTCCAAGAAGTCGTATACTTTTTTGTTCGTTTGTCGAATTGAGATTGGAAGAAGAGTAGGGGCGCTTGATAGAATACTGCTCAAAGTAATTACAAACAAACACATAGCCTGTCAAACTCCTTTTCATGACCAATTGCATGGCCATAACAGCATCAGTCCTTGCCGGGTTACATCGAAAGACTTTTGACTGAGATCATGTGTAGTATATGTTCATCTCATCCAGTCTAGAAAGGAGCCATACATGACAGACCTGTGATGTAAATGGTCTGAGGGCCGAGAATGGCTGGACACGTATTGTCCTTTAGTGGACGTAATAGCTTCTTTGGGAAGCAGTTTAAAGTTTGGTTTCGCCGAAAGGCACTTTGCCAGAGGGTCGGGAGGACTTTAGAAAAAGTGCACCTAAAGACTTAAAAAGGGAACCTACTGCCATTGGTACTCAGCATAAGCAATATGGAGTAGGGAAGACAAGCCAGTGAGTTACAACGGGAACAAAGGCGGCGGTCTGCTTGACTTCAATAAATTGGAAGAATATGAGGCGTAAAATCTAATCAATTCTTACCAATGTATGAATTGTTAGGCGCACTGGCTCTTAAGAAGTTCTTCAATGCATCTGCAAAACATCCCTTCTATATTCTTTTCGGATGTAGAGAAGACTTTTCACTTACAGTTGCTAGGTATAATGTTTACTACTTTCAATTTCCTACAAGTAACATGAGGAAAAATACATTTGCTGAAAACAGCCATAGCTAACACGGTTTTTAGGGAAAACCCGAGGTGTTAAAGTATCCGACCACTGGTTTATTATGCAAATTAGCTGTTTCCCTCAGAAGCAGCTATGTAGATCTTAGTGAAGATAGAATCCCAAAAAATAACAACCAAGAACGAAGTCCGAAATAGGTGTCGATATAAAGGCAACTTATACATGGTGCATAATTTGAAATTCTAGTATTACCCTCCATTTAAATCTGAAAACAACTAACACCAACTTAATGCCAGTCTTTATGACTCTAGCATACGATTGAATAAATGAGAATTATTTAATTTGTTCAGTTCTTGACAAGCTTTGCCATAGAATTTGCTAAGAAGGGCGCTTGTCAGCTAAAGTGTTATGTGCCATTTGTTCGTCGTCCAATATCGAACTGAGATTTGAAGGTGAGAAAAGGGCGTCTGGCAGTATAATACTCTAAAGTGGGAGTGACGTCAGGATTTGACTGACAGACGGTCCAACCTCCCCCACGAAGGGGGGGGGTGTCAGCATTTCGAAGCCCCGACAAAGGTGATTAGTTTATCCCGGGGGAACGTCACTTTGCAGAATTTGTAGGGCGCCGAAATAACTAGCTTTAATCTTAGAAAATATTTAAAAATTCGGAACTTGTTTTGAAAGGAATTTGAAAATTTTACAAGAAATTGAGCTTTTTGTAGGAACCAGTGGTGTTTAGTAAAAAATCTTTTCCATATATGCAAAATCAAAACAACTTATATGTGCGACAGCTCTAAAAAGTTTGGCGTTTACGCATTTTGTTGTACGCATACGCACTTTCAGGGGCGTCGATTTGATTCTCAAAGTGTGCGTGTGGGGGGTGGGGGGCATTCGGCCCAATTTTTTTCTTCTGTCCTGGTGAGGGGTGTACAGCGGCTTAAAAAGACATTTTTGTGGGGGGGCTGGGCTAGCATATAAATTTACGAGTGTACTAGGGTCGTAATTTACCGCGCGCTAGGCGCGGCTGAAATTTTGCCCTTTATTGGCAAATATTTGGAAATACGGAGCTTGTATTGAAAAAATGTGAGATTCTAAGTTTCCTGCAACGAAATTTGAAAAGTTGTTGCATTTCCTAATGGCAAATATGAGAGTGAGCGGCGACCAAAGATCGTTGTTCCTACATAATATTATCCAACCCTTACGAAATGAGGCTCTCCGACGAAATTTTTTGAGTCAAGAGCTCATATTGGATAAAATTAGGAATTTAATTAATGGAGATTTATAAAAATGACACTGTAGCTACTAGTGTCACTTGATGAGCTGGTGTCACATATAGCAAATTTCCGATTTTTTTTTACTTACGAAGTCCAGAGCTCGAAAATTTTACTTAAGGTATGAACCAGCAATTCTGCTTAGGAACTGCAATTGGTGGCACGCAAAGCAAAACGCGCGGAAAATTTCGCTTTTTTTGAAACAAAAAATGGCCAATGTGGAGCTCTTATTGGAGAAATTTCGGAATTTCATGAGTTGTCAAAACCACACAGAAGACCAGTTTCACCTCACAGAGGACTAGTTTCACATGTTCAGAGCCGACTGCCCCGCTGAAGCTATCCCCACTGTGTGTCTAAGAGAAGTAACTCAGATGCAAAATGGTGCTAAATGTTTCAATTTATTGATTTACTAAGGAACTTCAAAGTTTATAAAACATGATCTTGAAAGTGTGGGTAATTACTTCAACGGACTATGCGTTCAATGTGAATTTAAATATCGGGTGTGCTATACAGGTAATAAGAATCACAACGAAAATTTTCATAGTTTGCGACGGATTTGTGCAAAAGTTCTAATAGTAAGGAACCATTTAAAACGGAAAGAAGGTAATATAAATTCATGAATTTATCAAAAGCACATTTCAATCTACTACGATCCTGAGGGGGGGGGGGGTACCTCTAGTGCTACTGAGACACCGTTGCAGATGCCTACCGGTGTAAGATTAATCATAAAAAACATTATATTATGTTTTTTCGAACGACACCCCATCATATATATACACTATCTGCAGACAGAGGATGGAGGTGTACCTCTTATTTCTGATTAAGGTCTTTTATCCAGCATGCGTCAGTTTGATTTTACTTATGTGTTGATGGTCCAAATACGAAATGATCAAATCACTGTACAAATGTGTGATGTCCGCGTGTCTAATTTTGCATTAGAAATCATATATTTTTCCATAAAAGTTGCATGCAGACTGTGCACCGAGACATTTTCAGTTTACTTAAAATGTGCTACCAATTTCAGCCTGCCAGGCTGGTAATTTACTAAAGACTACAGATTTCATTAAAGCATAGCAGGGGACGATTGCGTCTACAAATTTCTAAATATTGTGCTCCTTCATTACCACATTTGCTGCCCTACGCACACGAACAATCGACGTAATCATAGAGACCGATTAATAATGTATGTTTGATATGCAAATGAAAAAAGAACATCAATGAGACTGCGAGCTCGTGAAGCGCGAGAAAATTTTGGGGATTTGCAAAATAAACACGTGGAATTATTGATACAGAAGGTCGATCGTAATCGGTAGAGGACACCTTTCATAACCTATATAGTCTTTTTGGTAGTACCTAACTTTTAGGTTTCAGGTCACAAAAAGTGTGGGGGACTTTTACGATAGTGTCCCCTCAACTCGAAAAGGGGGGGGGGGGCATGTCCCCCTGTTCCCCTAAACCGACGCCCATGTGCACTTTCCTTCCCTTCACAAATTTTATGTACATTCACATACACTTTTTTATGTATTTACATGATTTGATGTTTTGACCTCTGATGACCCCAAATGATCTTTGCCCTCCATCCAAAATAAACCTCAGTTTTTAATGTTAGAAAAATATGAACACTTGTACTGTATAAGAAAATGGGTTCCAAATAGAGCGGAATAAAGAATCGTTTGAAAACGTAATTAATCTGAGACAATGATTTGCGATACAAATGCCAAAATAAACGAAAATAAGTAACACCTTTAGGATCCTTCTCATGGATTTTCTGATCCAATCACGTTGTACTCTCAAGTTCTTTGACAGCAGACAGCCATGGATCATTTTTTCTCCGTACTGTACATATCTGGTTAAAATGGCTGTTACAGCTTTATCCAGTTGTTGATATTTGACCCCCAAATGTAAAAAATAAGACTATGTCCAGTATGTATGTACCAGCATAAGTCGTATATCGGTTACTGTACAGTATCCTTATTTCTTCTTATTTTTAAAAGAGATTTAAAAATGAATTTCATTCATCCAATTAACCCTTTCCCATCTTGCTCTGTTGCTGTGATAGAAAATGCTAAAAATTTTTATCTGAAGTTGAATTGATTGAGCAAATACCTATGAAATTCTCTTCTCATACAACTCAATAGTTACCTGCGACAATTACGACTGGACAAAGAAGGAACAAGTATCAAAATAGAAAATAAAAGGTACATGTTTGTTCAGCCAAAAGTTTCTCTTCAAAGGGGGATAAGAAACAAATGTTGCATGCACAGGCTAAGTTCTACGTGCACAGACCCAGTTGTTACCTGCATTTGCGCATGTAACATAACATGACAGGTTAAAGTGCAAAGGAGGGCTAAGGCCCCATAAGATGCCCTGCAGTCCAAACCCTAACCAAAGAGAGACAACCAAACCAACAGCAAGCAAGACCAGTAAAATTAGATTCTACCACAGGCATGGAAAAACTTGTCAATATTAACCTTAAAGCGGTGAATAGAGTAGAACTGTGCACATGTCAGATCAACACTTCCGCCCCTCCGTTTGACCCTACGTGAGGAGTCAGCGCGTCTGAAAGTGTAGAGATAGGAGTTTGGAATCTAGGTTTACAATGTCTTTGGTTAGTAAGTGGAAGGACGCCATCACTTCTAAAGCTCGCACGACAGATAAAGCAGCGATTGACTCAGTTCGTGTGGTCGCTTTAAAGTGGCAGTTACCGCAAAACATACGCCGCTATATAAAAAGCTGCAGCGAGTTGTCACGTTACTTGGTGTTGTCACCTGCATGTTATAGCCATTGATCGGTTTGCATCATCGCAACCTATTAAATGGTCACCACCCCTTCAAAAGTAGCCGTTACTACCTCAAAAGTCGTTGTTATCATCTTTCAAGCGCCATTATCTACGTTGAAACATTGGTAAAAAGTGGTAGCTGTTGATTGATTTTTCGTTGTCACGTCGAAGACGTCGACTCCACTGCCATAAAGGTTGCAGCTACGACTTGAAAAAGGGGCCGTTACCACTTCAGAAGCTACTGTTAAGACTTGAAAAGTGGCCGTTCCCACTTCCAAAGTTGCGGTTATTAATAATGTTTGCAGATTTTGCGTTCCATACCTACACTCTTATTCTTAAGAATGCTTCACCAACACTGGTCTCGTATGTAAAATTACTGAAATTGGTTAAATTTTCCGCAATAATTGTTTATACATGGGTAGACCAACTGGTCAGTTAACACTTGGTAGGGTAATCAGTCTTTACGGCACGGTTACCAAATAAACAAGAAATATTAGGGAAAACTCTACCCAATTTTACTAATTTGACGTACGTGACCAGTGTTGGTGACTTTTTACCTAACGTTTTTATAGTGTGCAAAAACATCATTGTGATTAGTCTTTCATTGCTTCTACTAGGCCTTATGCAGTGACGTCACACCGACAACATATTCAGAAAAAAAAAAAAAAAACAATAAGCACATGGCCTTAACGCAGTAGAACTCTAACGCGGCTGAAGTTGGCTTATGCGTACATTGTTTAACATGTCAGTGTCTGCATCTGATTCATCTGATCGTATGTCCTTCAAAGCAAGGGCGGGTTCAGCAATTGCTGTAAGCGCGATTTTGACCACGTGGGGTCCAGAGGTCTGCGATAGGACCCATGGAGGGGACTATGACCGGCGTGCCGGTGAGTTTCCACGTCCCCGGATGCTCTCGCTATATAGGACGATTTACTTTAAAGTGTCTCAATACTCGAGGAGATAACCCGTGATCCCTCCAAATTAACCAATTAAATGATTACAGGGGCTCTTTGCAAGGCAATTAAAGGTGCTATCCAGTACGTGTTCAGAAATTTATTATTTTTGGCAAGGATAAGGATGTTGCTGGAAATCATTCAAAAGATTTTTACAGAATTAAATCCAATTTGTATCATTGAAAACTTCAGCAGCGCTAAAGACTTATAAAAATGATAACGCCAACACTATAAAAGAAGTTATGACTCTCTTCTTTGGAACTGACCTCTAATGTAGGCAAGATTGACCTACACTTGGACCTGTCTTCAGCAGTTTACCTTAAAATAAATTTTTCGCTCGAAGAAAATCCAGCAAGGCGTATCTGCATGGCATGCCAGTCAGGTGTGATATTGCCGGGGTTTTGTACAGTGACAGGCTGGTAGAGGAATGACCAACTACTTGTATAACTTTCGCATAGGGGACAACACGTTAGATTATTTTGTATTTAGTGAGGAGTTACACCATAATAAGGGATTGTGACAACCACCACAGGGTATGATGCCTCAGTTCTACTTCATATGCTTAAAGCGGGATCGCAATTGGTGTGAAATATTTTGGCGGCAATTCCTCTACTGCCTGTGAAGTCACCACAAGTGAAAGAAACACTTGCTATTGCTTCATAAGATCTGCATAAAGAACGGAAAAGCTGGGTGCTTTCCAAACAGAAAAGGAAGTCCTAGTGGCAGACTTGATGCAGGAAATATAAGAAAGTGATGGGAGCACAGCCACGGAACTTTCAGCAAGAGTTCAAATGGCAGAGCACACCGAGCCCCTCACAGTTGAAAATTTACCTGGTCACGATTGTGTTTTTACTTCAAACGAATCTTTGTATGAAGAGGAAAAGGTAGATATTATAGTACTCTATTCAGCGTCAAACCATGCACTGATCACGTTATGATGTGATATGTAATGTAACAGATTGCCACGTAAACACTCTTCGATGCCGGCATGTAACTATACCTGTCAGCCCTTTACCTACACTTTTAGTTAGAATACTCCACTGAAATTATAAGGCTTAGAAATGGCCATTGGTCAGTTGGTAATAAACTTCGATTGGAAAAACTGAACCAGCCGCAAAGCTCTAGAATATTTCAGGGACATTATTTACAATAGTCATACCTGCATGCAGACTCAACAACAAAAAATATATTCCCCAAGTTATTGCCACCCCAAATCCTCACCAGATGAACAGTTTTCCAAAGAATGCCAAAATTAAGGATCAAGTTGGCACTCGAAGCGAGCCGAAAAACTTGGGGTTTTGGCTGAAGAGAAATGTAATTTGATGTAGTTAACTAGAGATTAACGGCCCAGTTTCCAACCTATCGGTTCTAGAGCCGGCCACGACCTTTATGCCAGTTGTTACTCACTGGCTTGTTTCCCTACTCCATTGATTATTTGTAGCACCAAGCACAACGGCAGTAGGTTCCATTTTTAGAGTCATAGGTATGACTCGACCAGGAAATCGAACCCCGGACCTCCTGCGTGGGAGGGGGGGGGGGGGTAATGCCCTTACCGTATTTGATGTAAGTAAAAAATGGTTTGTATATAAGAATCTGCTAAGCTCCAGGCCTGTCAATGGTTTTACTAGGAGGGAGGGACTTTGGGGACTCGCCCCTATAAAATAAGGATGTGTATCCCTCAATACTTTACCTGCGTATGATAAAAACTGCGATTACATATATGCTGCTTCGTAGTCCTCCCATCTCTAATTTTCCGCGGGTAGCAGGTGCACTGTGTACAAAAACAGTACAGTTGTACAGTGAAAGTAGTGGCAGCGAGAATTTCGGGTGGCGAACGCTGTTTTACATTTTTGCATTAGAAAGTTGAATATCTTATGGTGATTGCATGTATGTAACCATTTCCGCCTGAACACAATAATTGAACAACATTTTGGTATAAAATAAAGTTGGCTCCATAGGTACCGTTAGTATTGGATTCACTCAAAACGTAAAAAAACCAGGTCGAGCACCGGAATCTCAGATGCCAGTATTAGACTTACTTTAAAATTACGATTTTTTTAACAGTGTGGTTGAGTCTTATCTGCGAAAATCACTGGTATGCCCACTCTTCAATCAACTAAGACAGAGCTAAAAGCCTCATCCAAGAGAGTAATGTGATCTCGTTAGTTCATCGCCACGGCAGTGACGCCACGTACGTGGGCTACATTTTGATTGACTGCATGAAAACTGTAAAAATCGACAAACCGTTCTGTTCCCAGTACGGAAACACAGTGCAGAAAAGTCGCATACACAGCTGTATCTTGAAGTTCAACGCCATATATAAATAAAAGTGTATATTCGAAAGCGCAGCAATCATTCGTAGCTGCAGATTGGGCTGGGACGGGTGAGCGATTGCCCCCTTACTCTTAATAATGAAAGATGCGGAAATTTACTAGCCTATTTGTGACATCAGATCATTGTCAGTAACATCGAACAACTCCATTTCGGCTTTCCAAACGTTTCTTTCAAAAAATTCCCCAATTCTATTTTTTTAATAATATTTTAAGGAAAGCAAAATTTTCAGCTCGCTTCGCGGGTCCCATTTTGCAACCTCAAGTACAAAAATGTTCACACTTTAAAACTGGTCATTTGGAAACTTTCCCGGCAGATTCTTGAAATGATAAAAAATATCGAAAATATGGCAAATGTGACAACTACTTATCAATGAAACCTGTCAACAGCAGTGCTGCTCCTAAGTTTTCTTTAATAAATTCCAAATTTTCTCTAATATGCGCCATTGATTGTGTAATATTTCCGCAGGGGTAAGATCACAATATGTAATTTACAAACAATGACCTTAAGTCACCTTTTAAAGGAGGATTATCCAAAAATCACCAAACGTTTCGAAGTTTCTTGCAGATAACCCAGAATCTAAAATTTTCTGCAATGCAAGCCCCACGTTTTCAAATATGTGTTAAAGAAAGAAACAAATTTCGTCACGCTTCTCGCGCCACAAACAAAAAATTACATTCTGATGTACTCTTTCAACGCCTGATTGCCTACTGAATTGAAAACTGTTAAGAGCATAATCTGTTTAAGCTTTCGTATAAGAAACCCAGAACCAAATATTTTCTGCTGTACAAACTCTATATTTTGAAATAATTGTTTAAAATGGTAAAACTTTCGGGCGCGCCTAGAGTTGCGTATACCTACTTTTCACAGAAATGTACATAGGTTTAAAAAATTGGGAAATATGAGAGCTTGCTTACCGCTGGAAAAAAGTGTAGCTACGCCACTACGAATAATATTTAGTGTTTCACTATTCGCACGTTGTGGTTTACTTCTGTTGCATCTCACTGTTCTTATGAATGAATCAGGGCAGGGAGCTGCTCTGTTGCAGCCCCCTACTTAGGGAAACTATCGTATATTCGTCTTAAAATCACATACTAGGTTCATATTGTTACAGTATATGGAACTGTGGGACGGATGCCGTAAGTGACATTCATGGTCAGCGTAAATGACATCGAGATGACGGATAAATCATGTGTTGGAAATTAAAAACAAACGTTTTCATTAGCAGTCCCTTTTTTCAGGTTTACATCCCTGCAGGCGGTTCTCCCATAATATAAATGTCGGTGAACATGACCTGCTGGTAGTCTCCCGGTAACTTCAGATACATTCTTTGTAGTAAAAATATGTGCATGACATGAATATAGGCATATAGGGGGTCAATTGTAACAATGGTCAATTGTAACAGAAGGCTTAACTCAGTGTCACGTATACGTACACCCTCCATACAACTTCAGTTTATGAGGATACCACTTCAGCAATTACACACCAATTCCTGTAGGGAACGACGCAGCCTGAAGATAAATAGTCAGAAAAACCGTTTCCAACCACGTGAATGAAAAAAAAAAAAACGGTGGACAAATTTTGGTCTGCTAACCAGACGGGACTCCAAACTGGTTGACTTCAAATGGGTCTCACATAGAGGTTCTGTCGGCCACCATGAACCTCTCACCAAGCCTACTTTTCAATATAATACAGAAGTGCACTTCCTTTACTATGTGGGGACAATTGTAACGGATGAAACATTTTGACCCCTTATGGGGCCTTCACTATACAGTAGGCTACAGCTTGTTAACAGTTAGAAAGTTTTAAGTACAGTGTTAGAATCCGTTCCATTACTACCTTACGTTGCTTCTACCGTTTCATCACCAAAGGGTATTGCTTGTTTTTTAGGAGTTTGAAGACCATGCATATAGACAATACAAAACAGATTCATAACTTTCTGTTTTATTTTTTATGTTTTAAGCTTTGTTTACGTGACATTTTGCATCGTTACAATAGACCCATATCTATGTTACATTTGACCCTGGTACCGGGGTTAAACGTTTTTAGCTTCACTTATTTCCTTATCCATGAAAGGAAATGTCAAGAGTAAACATCAAGAGGGTGAAGCACAAATGTGACAGACTGAACAATGTTAAGATGATAAAAAATATATCAAGTTTGGCAGAAATTTAAACAAAGATTTTTGTTACAATTGACCCCATCCCCCCCCCCCCCCTCCCACGTTGAATTTATTAAGAATGGTATGCTACTGCACTTATTATCATGGTCACCAGCTTGCCAGTGCCGACTCTCATATTTAGAAATAAATACATCCTGCTGCTTCAATAGAACCGTGACTGCTCAGCTTCATATCCAAGTTTGTTTTAAATTCGCCAATAAAGCTCCTCCTAGCACATCCTGAGCATGGGAGGTGTCATCTTGTCAGAATACCCCCTCCCGGGGTGAACATATAAGGTTATAATGCATGCTTTGCATAATGCATATTTGGTGAATGATGTATATTGTGAGTTGTTGGGCATCTTTCTAATTTGATTTCATGATTGAAAAACATCCTTAGCTTTATAAATAACATATCGGAAAATATGATGTAAATATAGACGAGTGTCCAGTGCTCGAAGCGCTGGAAGTGTTTCATTTTAGATGAAACGTAAATAAGAAATAAATCAGCTTTACCATTTGTGACGCATTTTGGGAATATTTTCGGTAGAGCATTGCCTTAATTTGGTCGTTTTTTTTTTCTTTATAAATGGGTGCACAGAAGTTCGTACGGAGACAAGATAAAACATCTCGTAAAAATGGCAAAATTCGGAAAATTGAAATTTTGCCGACCAAACAACATTTCGCTAAAATGAAGAAATTCCGAAAATTGTTATTTTGCCTTAATAGATGATTTCGTCAGAAAGGCAAAATTCAGAAGATTGTAATTTAGCCGAGTAACAAAAACATGTTGTCGAAATGGCAAAATTCGGAAAATTGCCATTTTGCTGAGTAAAAATATCTCGTCAACATGGCAAAATTTGGAATTTGTCATTTTGCTGAGTTAGAACATATCGTCAAAAAGGCAAAATTTGGAAAATATGACATTTTGCCTAGGTAAAACACTTGTCAAAACGGCAAAATTTGGAAAATCGCCATTTCGCCTAGTCAGAACTTTCAGGGCGAAATTCTAAGGAAACGTTAAGGTGCCATCAAATTACGGACGCATTACATCGCATTATCTTAACATTTTGAGACAAAATGATGAAATGAGTCTTATTTTCTTAACATTTTGCAGAAAAGGGATAAAATGCAAACGAACAATATCTCAACAGGTCAACATTTTGCACAGAGTTGATGAATTACTCACTTATTGCAAGTGGTAAATTTAGCATATTGTCAATTTGCAGAAAAATGACGGATTACGGATCTGCTTTAGATTCCTATTTTCACATTTTAAAGATGTAGAATAAAATGCGGCGTCATTAAAACTAAATTCACGTTTTCATAACGAAACATTCCTGTATATCTGTGTGTTTGGGGCAATCTGACCTCTTGAGGCAGGAGGCCGGGGTAAAACGTCCAGACTGTAGTTGGGGCAATCTCTTTCTTTCATTTTACTGTCTCAAAGATTTTACCATTTAACTTTTTTCCGGGGGCACTTTGCCTCTTCCCCTCTTGCTATGCCACTAGTTTGATATGGACAAGGTGTACCAACATATCAGATTATACAATTAAATCACTTTCTTTCTAATTTCTCTGCTACCTTCTCAAAATGACCCCTATAGTTACTTTTTTTCGTTGTTATTGGGACGTTAATATCAGCAAAGTCTAAACGCCCTTAAAATTGAATACAAAAGCTACAAATCTAAAGTTTATTATAGTTTTTACTTGAATGCTATACAAATCCGGGCGTGGTTTAAGACAAAAACAACAACTGGGATTTAACTATTCTTTTAGAGGCAGCCTGGGGGTATCTGAACCAGTGCTTTAGTCGAGACCAGCATATCCAAGGCTGATATCATAAGGTGTCGAGACTGAGACCAGGGCAGAATTCGAGACCCAGACCGACAAAGTCCAAAACGGAGACTAAGACGAATGTTATTGCATAAAAAAAATAAACTGTCAAAAATTTTGAATACTTTTAGCATAATTTTACTACCTCATGATTCCACTGTTTACATATCTTCTTCTTGTTCTGTGGCGCCTGCACTCCTGATTCTACCATAAACTCACCAAATTGGGAAAAGAACGTAACTTTGATACAAAAAATTTGGTATACATGAGTAAGTCATTAATTTTCTGCCAAACGAGGAATTAATAGCATTCGTTAAATGCGTAATTCATCAATTTTCTGAGAAATTTTGAATTGTTGAAATATTGTTAGTTTGCACTTCATCATTTTCTGCAAAATGTTAAGATAATAAGTAAACATTTCATCATTTGCTACAAAATGTAACTATAATGCGGTGACTAAGTTCTTAACTTGATGGCACCTTAACGCTTCCATAAAATTTGGCCGTCTAAACAAAATGTTCTAATTCGCCAATATGACATTTTTCTGAATTTTGCGATTTTGACGAGATGTTTAAACTCGTCAAAATGTCATTTTTCTGAATTTTGCCATTTCGACGAGATGTTCAAACTCGCCAAAATGGCAACTTTCTATATTTTGCTATTTTGACGAGATGTTCTAACTCAGCAAAGTGACAATTTTCTGAATGTTGTCGTTTTGTCGAGATTTTTTTTTCACTCGGGAAAATGACGACATTCAGAATCTTAACGTTTTGACGAGTTATTAAAATGCCAAGTTTCGATTTTTTTGTCACTTTGAAGACTTAATTTCAGTCATCAAAATGTCAATTCTACTAAAATTGTCATTTTGCTGAGAGAGTTTTCTTCGTTTGAATGTCCCTTCTACCATTTAGACCTTATGAATCTACGACATACTGTCGTCATCCTTGGGGCAGAACACATGTGGCCGCATGCATAAGAATTCGCTCTGCACGTGTAACAGGCTATGCGCGTATTCGACTGTGTGCATTTGCCGGTTTGGTTTCTTTTGCCCTTAAAGGAGGGTTTAGGCCTACTCTCTGTTGCGTGACATTATATGCATAAGGTCTACACAAATGGAGGCCACCTGCTCCTCTGCAACACTAAAATAATATTGAACTGGTTGAAAGTGTAACAGTTGCGAATTGCAACATTTCATGAAGAACCATGTGAGCCATCTGCCATTACATTAGAGAGCCGATGAGCATCAAAAATAATGGCAGGTAGCCTACTGTGACTGAGATGAGTACCTTAACTTTTCGGCCCAACCCCCAATAAAAATGGTGGAAATGGTAAACAAAAGGTAAATCTATAAGAAATTTGAGCGGTATGGAATGGTGTTAAGTGCAAAAATGAAGCTTTTATTAAAAACTGTCTCAAAATTGCCAATGCTGTGTTTTTTTCAAGCTTTCTTTGAAATCCGATGAATAGAAATCTTTTAACCCAAAACCAAAGGCAAGATGAAGATGTATTCCCTATATTTCGTTTTTACGACAATGCCTCAAAAAGTCACATTTGACTTGTTTTTCAAGCATTTATCACCCTCTTGATGCCTTGACTTCTTGCAAATGAAGAGTTTGACATGTAGAGAATATTGATACATTTATTGTCAGGAACACTTTTTACGACAGCAATTCATATCGATACAGATAAGTCATGAATATTGTAACTAAATAAAGTGACAGTTTTAAATTTGCTCCAATATTTCACTTCATTCGTCCAGTCGCCGTGGTCATCGGTCCACATCCCTGGCTGTTGCATGCTCGAAGTTTGAACGTCCATCGTACACCGATGGATAAGCCGTAGATAGTATAAGCCTGTCGTCTGTCACTGGAAATGCTATCTGTATCGGTTTTCCGATTGTTGTTTAAGACAGTATAATTGAAACTTGTGATTATCCCGTTACGTTTTCCACATGCCGGTGCACTCCATCTCAAATCTACGCTGTCAGATTTCGGAGTGCTCCGTAAGTCAATTGGTTTACCTGTGGGTGCTGCAAAACGTTATAAAAATTTACAGATTAGTTGAGAGATGTAAGTGGTTAACATTGCTTAGGCATAAGGGTGAGAAAATGTTAAAGGCATATCTGAGGTCAAAAGCATTGTAAAAACATTGATACAAACGATCATCAAGGAAAGAAACAAAACGTGCGAAAATCATTACAATACTAATGTTTGTGTCCAAGGTAGGACTGACCTAACTACTTCAAATTCTCTTCATAACAGTAATTCGAAGGGGGGGGGGGGGGTATGAGTGACAATGCAATGTTGTTGGAGTTAGTTAATTAAGTAGATGGAGTTTACGGATTAGCTTGTTTTTGTTCTAACCAACCCGTCTCAAGTAGGCCGGCTACATGCCTTTCACCAGTTGTGGTCCAATACAACTGGTTTCATTTCCCTACTCTATTGCTTATGCTGAGCACTGAGCACAATCAGTAGGTTCCATCTTCGGTAAGATCAGACCAGGAATCAAGTTCAAGAAAAGATTATGGTATTAATTTTGTCACCGTATAGTTGCAATATATCATTATCGACAAGGGTAATTTTGTTTCACTGGACTTCACAGCACTGTATAAATATCTAATGATTTGTCATAAAGCCAGACATGTCGTGATGAACTTGTCTCTCAATGCCTTTACACAAACTCGGCGTAGCGCCGCCAAAAGTTGGCACGAAAAGTATATAGTCCCATTTCGACAGAAAATACCGCCCAGGTTGCAAGAAATGGCACTTTTCAAACACATTCACCGCATGAAAGAGGTAATACATCTTAAATCTATATTCTTTTGCTAAGCCTCGTACGGCTTACAACGCCTTTGCTTCGCGTATCGAAACCTAGTCCGAACAAATATTCATGCTTGACTTTTAAACAACAGCTTTAAAGAGCCCATGAAATGACTCAATAACAACGATTGGAGTCATTCTGTGACACTATCTTTCAACAAAAAAAGCATTTATTTTAAAAAATGCCGCCCCACAAAAGAGAAATGCTCAAGTAAAATGGTACCCCTTTCAGCACAACAGCTGAAAAATGTGAAAGATATAAAAGTGCATTGAACCAAAAATGACATCATCACAGGAACCCAACTTCACAGTGTGTGTATTATAATGCTATGTTCAAGTAACATTTTGCTCACAGATTGCGTAGCATGACACCTGTACTGGCCAAATAGTTTCTGAATTATATCTGAAGAATGTTCCAGTATTTTAGCCAAAAATATATCAATCAACATTTGAAATTCTCACTCCCAATTCCTCAAAAGAGGAATTTTGTCATTATTTACTCAAGCTGCCCCATTCATGTTAGGCCTATCAGTTTGAATTTTTGGTTCCAGCAATCTAGTCAATTTATGACTAGACAGCAATTCTTTCAACCGGAAAAAGAAAATATTTCAACTCACGTTCAATCAGATTGTTGAATAAGAAGACCGATATCTCACCCGGATTCCTTTGAAAGGCATCCCTTCCAAGTTTATTTGTCACAAACATTTATGTGGCAATCATACAATGGATCTTTTTCTAGCATAGACTGCAAAATGCATGAAGTTGAAAGAGAAACTGCATGCCAACTTTTGATAAAAATACAGAATACTTCCTGACCAAAGTATCAGCTAGTCTCCTTTCTCACTGTTATCACTGTTCCTTTTCTTAGAACCAAGTCAAATTTCAGCATTAGCACAGGCGTCCAAAACAACACAGAACTTGTTGGTAGTATTTAACATTGGGCAGAATTGTATAGAGTATTGCATATGCGCCTGTGTAATGAGAGAATCACTGCTTCCTTCCCAATAAAAATAATAGTTACACTGGAGGACAAATGGATGCAGTTACATCCCCCAGGAGCCTTAGGTATTTTTCTGTGTGTATAACCTCTTACCAAGGAACTTCCAAACACTTTTATGATATATGCCAAACAATTTTCCCTGCTAGTTGGCTCAAGGAATATTGAGAAGTCACAAAACTCCATCTGTGGAACAGGGGTATTCCTAGGTGTTGAAACCTCCTTTTTCACTAGTTTTTTGAAGCAAACATAGGTTTAGGTTTTGTATTATTGATTATATCAATCATTTTAGGCCATCTATACACGCAAGATTCTGTTACATCAACAGAGCAGGGTATACTCCAAGTACACTATAGTACACACACTGTGGAGTTGGGTTCCTGAGATGATGTCATTCTTGGTTCAACGCAATTTTACATTTTTCAGTTGTTGTGCTGAAAGTGATACCATTTCACTTCAGCATTTCTCTTTCGTGGGTGGGTTTTTTTTTAAATAAATGCTATTTTTGTTGATAGATAGCGTCAGAGAATGACCCTAAATCATTGTTACTAAGTCATTTCATGGGCTCTTTAATGCGGTCTGTGGTTGTCAATAAAACAAACAGCCATTTAAATAAAGCTAATACCATAACTGGAGGAATAGTTAACTCGATGGGAGAAGAAATCTGCTGACCAATTTCTAGAAACGCAAGCTGCATTCCTTACATGTTTAGTTCAGTGGTGAGAAGATGCCTGGATGCTTTGACACCGTACAAGAACGAACAATCAAGCAATACGGTCTTACGTGAGAAAGTATATGATGAGAACTTTGATCGCTACAATTCTGTGAGAGGTTGCGGTTGGAAGAGCTAATGCCGACAAAGGCTTCTTCGGTGGTATTTTACTGAAGTCTGGCACAGGCATGCGCAGCGCCGAGACTCTATAATAGTCTTTGCAATGTGTAAAGTCGGGCCGGCCAAACCAGTTGTGCCTACCTGGCCTTAGCTTGTTTTCCCCACTCCATTGGTTATGCTGAGCGCAAAGCGCAATATGGCGGCATATAGCGGGTTTTTAAAGTCTTTGGCGACCGGGCCAGGAGCCGAACCCCGGACTTTCCGGCTGCAAGTCGGATGCTCAAGCACTTGACCTGTAGTCGGTTAGTTTGCTAGTTAGATGAAGTTTTACCGCTCAGTGTGGAACAATGCAGTCGGTCTAAGACTTGCTATAACACGGCGCACTTCAATTTTGCGTACTTGCTGGCAAATGCAGTTCTAGTCTTCACTTGTATTAACCCCATTCTGCCCATCATTTCCCTATGAAAGCACTGCCTCTAACTTCACTCACTGGAAAGTACTATATACTTACCTAACTCGGGGGTTCGAATACTCTGTGAAGTCATATACGGTCCTGATGGGTTGACTGCAACATAGGTGACATTGAACAAGGAATATGGAGCCACATTTTTGAAAGTTTTTCTCTGTCTAGCTGCACTTAATTCTACAAATTCCGGTCTAGGGTTCCCAAGAGGTGTTTCACAGCCGCCGTCTTTGTCGAGTTGGTGTAGTGTTATTCGTTGTTTAGAAATGTGACAATTGGCTGTCAGACGGGGCTGTTGCCAAGATACAACCAGATTAAACGTTGTATCACCCTTTACGGATGTCTCCAAAGTTAGTCCCACGGGTCCTGGTTCTGTAGTGGGAAAAGTAGTTTTAGACTAAACTTATCTTGTTATGATATTGGAGAAATACAAATTCTCCTATTCTCGTTCTGTTGTTAACATACCGTACATCACACAAGTGCGTAAGTGTGTGTATGCATGGTGCACCCATATTAAACCCTACAGAACATATGAAACCTTACTCAAACTCCAACTTCTTCACAACGTTTTATCACAAACAGTCTTTCCTATGGATGTACTCACCCTGCCTATAAAGTTCCGCGACACAAGACGAGGTCAAACGAGTACAATAAGTGTAGACTCCCACAGCTGAGCTTGTAGTTCTCGTAGGCACGTTTTTGGCACATTATATGCAACATAGACTAAAGTGTTCCCGCTTTTCCCTTTAACACGGGCCTATCTTTATAATCTACCGACCCTTTACTTGCAAATCAGATATTTTAAATAAAAGCAGGTGAAATATATGAAAGCACGTAGAGTGAATGCGTTTTTGAAGCAGATGTAATTTAGACTGCCTTGTAAGAAATGTGCCAAAATGGCCGAATAGTCCTAACAAGTGCTATCGATGAAATTGTGGTTTCTGTTCTCTCAAGTATTATCCGAGGTTTAATGTGTTTATTATGAAGCGAAACTGGAACCACGAACCGGTAGGAAAATGGGGCTATGGTTCCACATGGTCATTTCAGTGTAACAGTGACGTGAGTCATTATGTGGAATCAATATATAGGGTAATATGTTTGAACACATAAATTCAGTATGTTTTGTATATAAACATATAAAGTATACATGGAAATTGCTGGCCAAGGCTACAAGTTTGCTATTTCTCGCAAGATGCTTAAATATCAAACAAAAAAAAAAAAAAAAAACAAGAGGGCAATCCACGGAGTTGCATATCTCATCGCTAAAATGTGCGCAAGTTGGTCACAGAACTTGCACTATTCATGTGCTAGAAGTTTTATCTGTGCTTTTTTTACGCTACAGTAGAATTTCATTGACAAAAATTACCATACTAAAGCTGCATGCCACAATCCTTTGAAATTCCTATTTGAAGTCCATTTGGGAAGCGATTTTTTTTTTCGTTCCAAGGGACGGAAGTTTTTTTTTCGTAAGATAGCGAGGGGAAAGAATATGGCACAGACCAATCCAGTTCTTGGAACTATAGGCGCACCCCTTATTCAAAAACAAAAAACATCATTTGGATATTTAAATTCTGACACCGGATTATAAAAGAACTGGAGAAGGGCTACCCAGTCTTTGTAACGGTTGCCCTTTTAATCCAGTAGGCCTATCTAACATTTAAGAACAAATTTACTTTTAAGATGTTGGTATCCCCTTGCAACACTCTAAAGAAAACTAGCTTGACTGTTACACTTAACTGATACGGATATGGACGCAACGATTAAAAAAGTAAGACGCTTTCGGGGACGCTTCAGACAAGTGCGTAATTGTTATTATTCAGGCACTAGCTGTATGAGCGTATTCTCCATTTTGACGCGACGGCAAACTTCACGTGTGCCCCGGAGCTGATATGCGCATCAAGTGCGTCTCAATTAAAAAACTGGGCGTGTGCGCCATGTTGAACGCGTGGCGTTAGAAGATTTCCGACCGACGCACAAACCTTTTCTGCGTACTGGCCTGTGGCGAATCCTAGCCCGTGGCAAGGAAATTGTCACGTACGTTTTTTTGGCGATGGTTCAAAACCGCCAAGTTTTCAGGGCACTAATATGTAAGATAGGTAGGCCCTATGCCTAACCTAATATTAGTCACCCACAGTTTCATATCTTGGGTTATTCCTTGCCACGGGCTAGGATTCGCCACAGGCCAGTACGCAGAAAAGATTAATGCGTCGGCCGAAAATCTTCTAAAATAAGTTCCTCGGTAACTGTTCTTTGGGTACACCTTGACATAAAGTGAATGATTTCCCTCCTAAATTATGTCCATAAATACCGACATACGACGTTTTGAATTCCCAATTACATGCCAGGCTCAGCCCATTTGAAATTCGAACTAATGCGAAAAAACATATGTGAACACGTCTCAAAAATGGTGAAGTCACTGGAGGCACGGTTAGCAACACTGTACCAGAGAGCTCACAATCATCGAATCATGTGCATGGTAACGCGTGTTAGCGAATACATAATTGCAAACACCGGTGCTACGATAGCAGTGAGCGTGGCCACTTACATTGTGAATTGTGCATCGCACGGTTACTGCTTAGTATTCCCCATAGCATCTTCACCAAACAGCCCATACAGTAAATACGCGCTCGTAGTGGGGATGCGCTTGTTGTGGTCTGTCCATACATGTTCATAGCTGTTCTTTATAGCGCCCGAACCGCGTCTTTCTTGCACAAAAACAGAACTATTTTTTTCCCGCCCGCATATGCACGCGAACATTTTGGCCAATGATTTGCTCCGAATCCCCACCATGGCCCGCGCCTTTCGCTCTGTATGTTGGACTCTTTATTGTGATGCAATTGTTTTCATGAGGTTGCTAGGATAAGATAACTTTACCGAGCGTTACATTAGTTCCACATCTAGACGGGCGCCGTAGGGCGGGGTTTGTGCCGCCAATTGCGTCATAAAAGTCAGGTTAGCTGTTGCGGCATTTTTCGAAATTGAATTTCGAACGCAGTTTTCCTTCGAATATCATTTATGCCGAATTGTACGGGTTTTTAATGGGGTGTGAGATGATATTTGTACAATTCTGTATCAATTCTTGCAATACACAAAAGTTTTTGTGGGCGTGTCACGCCCTCTTTAACCTTTGACAATCTGTAAGGTGAACTATGTCCTTGGTTGCAATGACAACTACACATATCGGTACAACTTATCATGCCTAGGCTATTACACTTAAACTTTCAGACTTGTGGGATACTTCCGTTAAGAGTTAAAGTGAATAAAAAAAAGTATTTGACCCCCTGTCACGTGACCTTTGACCTTGGTTGCCATGGAAACTACATATTTTGGTAGAACTAGTCTACCCTATTATACTTGTGAAGTTTCATGTAAAATGAAGGTTTCCTTTTGAAGTTTTAGTACAAAATAGTAAAGAAAAGTGTTTTTTGCCAAATGTGACCTTTGACCTCTGATCTTTGACCTTTACTTCCGAGGGTCTGGGAAGCATAAGTTCCCACCCTGGGGTACCCACCTACCAATTTTGCAAAGAATCGGTCCAGCCCACTAGGAGGAGTTAAAAAGACAAAAACGTTGTTTTACGAACAAATTATCACTTGAAATTTTTGGTTCCATTCTACCACTTGACCTTTGACCTCTGTTGCTATGGCAACCACATATTTTGGTAGGCCTAGATACAATCATCATATGTGTGAAGTTTCGTGTCAGGAGGACTTTTACTTTTGGAAATATAGCAGAAAATGTCGATTTCACTAAATTTGACCTTTGACCCGTAACCTATGACCTTCACTTCCCGTTGTGTATTAAAATGCAATTGTTCCACCTAAGGTACCATCCTACCAAGTTTGAAGAAAATCGGCCCAACCGTTTACAAGATATTAGGAAAACAAAATTGGACACACACACACACACACACACTCACCCACCTACACACACACACACGGACAGGTCTTGACCTCTCTCTCAGCCCTGGACCTTCAGTCACCCCGGGGTACCTCACCATGGGTTAGACCTCGAGACTAGTAACCTGGGAAAATTTACCGTTACCATGGTAACCATTGCGATTTTAGCTGGCATTGCCATACATAGCCCAACAGGCAAAGTGACTGCAATATCTCATCCTCCTCACGGAGCGATGAGATAACAAGGTTGAACAACAAAGGCCTTCAAATACTACAAACATGCCAAGAAAGTAAAGAATGCGGTATAATTTTCACGGTACTTTGTTCCCATCACAACGGGGCGCCATAGCACATAAAACAAAAACGGAACAATAATGATCAAAGTAGAACATGACAGACGATAGGGATTACGTTTTCAAGTTTCAAGGAAGTAATGGATTAATGACGTATCGCATTTTTTAACACACTTTGCATTGTGTGAATAAAAGGTAAATGTACTTGGTTATGAATTAAAATCGTATCAAGTGGTAAATAGGCCTACATATGCTTTTTCTGGAACGGTTCCTTTACTGGAGTGTGCTTCAGGCCCATGTGGCTCTTTTCGTTAAAGCTGTACAAGTCAGTTTAGTTGCCCGCAGACAAACTTAAACACCGGAACAGGTCAGATTGTGCAGTAATCCCCTGATTCAATCAGTAAAACATTCATTATTTTATAAATTCTGCCTGCAGCCTTGGGCAAGGTGGGCCAGGGGTTGTAGAATTTGCCCAAGGTATTCCCCACCTTTTTGTAAGAGAGGTCTGAAGGGAACTATTTGAACTTCCTTTTATTTTCATATGTGAAAGACAAGCGAAATTTACACGATTTGGTTTAATTTCTATTCAAATCGGACATGTACTTCTCCAGACATCAGTGAATGAAATTACTATAGTGTTGAACAAACTTGGTAGGGCAGCAGAAGCTATATCACTTCTTCATATTGACAAGGAATGCTTTGTTTCCCTTGGTTTCTTCAGATTTTTGTGTTGACCTTGAAGGTATACGGATAAGAACTGCCGATGCGGAATGTTGAGTTTGTTAAATATAAACATGCAATTGCATTCTGATAACATGTAATTTTTGAGGGGAAAATTGGGTGTAAAGTTAAAAAAAAGAGCCTCTATTGATGTGAGAAAATGATGTCATGTGTACCTGCTCCAAGGTAACGTTTCGTTGAAAATGTGGCAACTTTACCTGACCATATCTTGAGAACAACACGTCGAATTCCAATGCAAAATTCACCGCAATGCTCCTAATGAGTACCCCTAAAACCTATCGAAATGTGATTTTACCTAAAACTCGTCTTTTAAGCCGTATTTAAAACCTATTCGAACTTTGTACCACTTCATTTAGCTGGCACTAAGATGCCTTACACATTCGTGACTTGTGTCGTTGGAATTCCGTTGATGCTAAATTACGAAGCTCTCTTAATATAACATTATTTAAGGAGTACTTTAAGAAATTTCTTCTTTCTTTTTATGCTTCTAAACAAAATGTGGTTCTTATGGTTAATGAGCCTGAAATTGGAGTGAAAATTGACTGCACTTTTCTGTATAGTCTATAGCTGCGTTATGTCTTGTTTCATTTTAAAAATTGGAAACCTCTGGATAGGACCAGACTAGAAAAGCTTATAGGTTCATCTGGCAGTTCCATTTTTTTCTTTTGTGTTTTACGAACTGTAATTTAGTGCATTGTCTCCTTCTATATTTCTGTACTAACATTTGTGTGGGGTGCAATTGAAACATAAACGATACGAATACGTAATACGAATACACAATCCCGACCCTCAATACCTCAGCTAGCCCAATTACTACCTAGTCCTTGTAAACAGTGGTGTAGCTACTGGGGGCAAGGGGAGGGGGCAAGTTGCCCCCTGGAAAATATTTTGGGGGAATTTGGGGAAATTTCAAGTTGACGAAATAATACTTCCTTTTCCTATTTCTTTAATTTTTTCTCACTATAAGTAATCGAAAAACATTTCTCATGCATAACTCGAATTTACAGTACATGCAACGTTTTTCCCCAGATCTCATCTGTGTCACTGCAGCATGAAGCGCTCTTGACACACATTCCGCGGAAATGCCCTCTCTGCAGCAGCTTGAATGTTCTCTGATACACATACAGGGAATTTTGATCAGTTCAGCGTATACTGCGCAAGACTGACAGGCTATAAGACCGGAGCATAGGATACCATCATCGAGCTAGTTCCCTACGTATTGTTGAGCTTATGTTATGTTCATCAACTTAATGCACTATTGGATTATACTTTGCTAATAAAAAGTAACATAATCATAGCCTCGTGAACGAAATATTCCCTTGTTTAATTATCACAATTTCCGTTTGTTTTCGTTCCACAACCATTATATTTATATTCGATTTTAGGCTGTCAGCAATACATGCCGGTAGCCTTAGAGTTTCCAATTTTTTCTTTTTATATATATTGTGAACAAATTGTCTCCTCAAAAGTTTCAGGAGAAGAAAAATATGACATTCTAAGCATGCAGTAATTGGGCACAGGCATGGGCGTCCGCAGGTAAGGGCAAGGGGGGCACTTGCCCCCCCCCCCCCCGGAAAATAAAAAATTTGAAAAAACGTATAAAAATCAAAGCAAAAACCCGAGCAAAACGTGTTTTCCGAGTTTCTATGCCAAAAGTAGGCTTTAGAAATGCCATTTCCGGCGATGTGGGAGGCATTTTGGGCTAAAATTTTCGCACGTTTCATGTCAGTTCATGGTAACTCGGAGGTTTTGCTTCCGTCTAGAAATTTTGCCCGCACCTGACTTTTTTCAGCGGACGCCCATGGGCACAGGGAGTGTCATTTCCTGCAATCTAGGGGTGTTTTTAGCGAAATTTCGCCTGGCGGGACGCTCGGCGAGACCCAATGGTCGCGCTCCGCGTAACACTCTCACCCGTCACTAAAGCTGACAACGCCCTGGGTTAGGCTAGGTAAGGTGTTGTATAACAGCCCAGTTTCCAACCTTTTGGTTGAAAGCGCCCTGGGTTAAGTTTAAGCATTAATGGCCTCTCATCCCACAAGCTAGAACCGGGCAGGTTTTAGACTGATCTTACTGTGTTTAACTATGGACGGAGCTAAAAAACAATAGCTTAGAAATAATAACTCTGCAAACCTCGAAAAACGTACAATGTTTACCTTATTTGTAAAGGACTGGTTCGGAAAATTAATCTATTTAATCTGTTCGGAAAATTAATCTAGTAAATCACTGGGGGAGGGGTGACAACGGGCCCATGATGACATTGTCTTAATCCTAAGTATGTAGTAGGCAGCTTCAGGATCTTGTAGGCCACGTATTAACTTAGGTTACATTGCATTACGTCATAAATTAACGCATTTTGTATGTAATAGGCCTACATATACCTTGACCTTAAAATATACTGAAACTGAAAATATACTGAAACTGAAAGTGAAAAGTTTTGGGGAAATTTTCGAGCTTTGCCCCCTGGTAAATATCCTAGCTACGTCACTGCTTGTAAACCGACCTTCATGTTGATTTAAACTAGGGTGTGTCAATTTAAATTGGTGTACGTTGATTTTAAACTAGTATATGTCCATTTAATCTGGTATTCGCCTGTTAAAGTTGGGGAACATGTCAATATAAGTTGGTATATGTTGGTTGAAATCGGTATGCATGTGTCCTTTACTCGTTATTTTTCGAATTAATTTGTCCAATCCCCATGATGTGATAATAATGCCGACTGCTTTCCATAGTGCAGAGCAGGCAGAGATCGAGCAGACCCTTCGCAATGGCGTCACACGCTGACCTGGTGTGCTGTTTGGGGTGTAATTCAGTGTTTGCGAATTGATTCATTTTGTGTGTGTTCAGTACGTAGCAGAAAAGCGACGTTTAAACCCCTTCGTTTGTGACTTATAGATGAGCTTTTCACAAATCCGAGAAGTATGTTGTGGGGTACATCCCCTTAACTACAGTCTGCACATCACCGAAAGGTTTGTCTTTGTCATTATAGCTCATCTTAAAGATGTATCGGGTCCTACCTGAGCCAACACCTTCAGTCTTCACTTGGGACAGACAGTGCTTACTTCGGCCTGGGGTGATTTTCAATAATCCAAATACACCAGACATAGGCAGATGAGAAAGTATTCGGGGAAGTTCAACAAAAAAGCAAAACCTTAATAGCCCACAAAATAAATTGCTTAAATGGCTGATACATTTTCAAATAATACAGTGCCTGAGCCTATCGTGCACTGTCATCCCGCAAAGATCAGAGTGTAGGCTATACCGGAAAGACACGAGCCATCCGTCTTTTTTACATGCTTTAATTTTGGGTGGCGGGTCATGTTTTAAGTAGGATCTAATAGTACTGTTCACCTTGTTACGCAGGGTCGTCACCAGGGGGTGGGGGTGCGGAGGGTGCGAACGCACCCCCCCCCTCCAGACCTGCCCTCCAAAAAAAATTGGGGCAAAAAAAATGGGGGAGGGGCGTCGCCGCCGGGTGTGAAGATTTTTTTTTTTGCGGTCGGAATTGTGCATGGAACGACTGCAATCTTTCCAACGTTTTCAATACTTCTAGACTATCACGTCGCGAAGTTTCAGCTCGTCACCTATCTCACAAGTATCTTCGAGAGATCTATTACTATTCGCGTCTGTAAATCCAGGGCTGCATTTCCATCTGTCATTTCCGCTCAACCTTCCTCCCAGCCTAGGCTTCGCTTTCGAAGTATCGCAGGCCATAGCACAGTTTTAGTTCGCCTCAGTTATAGTCAGTTCGTAGCAGTACGGGTTGGCGTTTTACGCTACCGAATCTTTCTGACCGCGTGCTTGGTCTAACGGTAAGAGCATCCACCTCTAACGCGGAAAGCCCGGGTTCGCTTCCAAGGTCGAGTCATCAGTGGCGTGTGCTAGCCCCCTTCCCCGATTTTCTAATCTAGTAATTGAGAAAAAATAAAGTGTTTGAACGGAAAACACTTTGGAGTATTTCCTTCAACAAAGTAAATAATTAAAATGTGTAACAATTAATAAAACATGAATGAATGTGTGTAAAACACATTATGTGTGCACGTATGAAATCAAGTAATAACTTCAAAATGATTCCTTCCACTAAATTAGATACCGTATATAATCTGCACTGTCTTTTATTGCATTACACCAAGAAGATAAAACGAACGTTTCGGCGGCAAACTTTAATTTGACTTTGTTAAGACCCTTTCTGCCTTTCTATGGCTGGTTGATTTACTGAAAACAAGGCAATCATACACTGGAGACTTTTCTTACATTACCATTCCTATACTTTATCCTACATAAAATATGTCTTCAAGGCCCTGTTCTCTCACCCTAAACAGTACTAATTCTCCTAAAATTCTTACTTAAGCCCCTCCCACAATTGTCTGAAATTCATCCTCATCCAGAGACAATAACAGTTGATTACTTCGAGTCGAGTATAGAAAAGCTCAATTTTTATAAACAAAGCACTCTCAGTGTAGTTAACGCTGCGTCATAAAAGCTTTGGTACTCTGCATTGTTTGAATTAGCTGTCAATCAAGGAGCTGAGCCAATGGAGAATTTCAGTACACCCTACCAAAATTGTGGTTTGAGGTGAGAGGATTGGCCCTTTAAGGGTAAGGGTGCCTTCGAATAATTTTTTCCCACTCATCCCTAACAAGTAGGCCTATGTCTTGCCTCACTCCTTCCCATGACAAGTGCCACTGTAGAACGATTTCTTCAAGAAGACCTCTTTTTTCTAGTTGGCACTGGCGTCCGGGAGGATTTATAAAATGTCCACAAGGTCCGCATTTCATGTGTTTCCCGCATGATCCATACTTCGGATTTGCGGTTAAAATTTTTTTGAGAGATTTTAATTATGACTAGGTAATGTCCCGATGACTGAACAAATACTGCACCATTTCCCACTTCAACACCACTGAAAACCGGAAAACATTGTTTCTTTGGTAGTATGTATGTCACGTGTAAAATCTCTCAAAGAATTAAATGAGGATTTTGAAAATTTTCATGTTCCCCAAATAGGAAATTCAAAAACGTAGGCCATAATCAGTTCAAGGTTTTGCGAAACATAGCACCATTTTGCTTGGAGCAAATATAACGCAAAAAAGGTTTCTCAGAGGGGGACACAACTTATTTTGGTTTCCCGTTTGAAGCTGAAATCTGTTCAAATATTGCCGCATTTGCGATCTACGTTCTCCTGAATTTCAGAATTTTTCCCAAGAGAAAGGAAGATACCGGTTCCCTTCAGTCTCATCCTCCAGGCCATGACACAGATCAGAAATGCCCAGATTTTGGGTCCCCAAAAAGTGTATGTATTATCATTTTTCATAGATTGATTTTTCATTCACACTATTTGAGAAGTGGCAGACATGAGATTCGTATTTCAAGGCTGGGCGCAACCGGCTTAAAACACGTAAGAAGTGCCGTTTCAGCCATCTGGAGGGTTTGTAAAACCCAAAATTTTCTAAAACGATCCGCGCCAACCGCTGGTGGCGCTCCGCGTAGATGGCCTTGCCGCGTCTGACCCTTGGAGGTACCAGCCCCCCGCCCCCGGAAATTCCATCCTGGGCTACGCCACTGCGAGTCATACCAAAGACTCGAAAAAGGAACCTACTGCCGTTGTGCGTGATGCTCAGCATAAGCAATGGAGTAGAGGAAACAATCCAGGGAACCACAACTGAAAAAAGGCCGTGGCCGGCTCGACTTGAACCAATAGGTTGGAAATGGGCCGTTAAACTCTATCTAACTAACTAACACGCTACCGAATCCTTCGCAAATTTAGCAGTACAACACTGTGGCCTAGTCATAGTCTCGCCCAGGTACTAGTATTTCTTTTTACAGGAATCAGTGATTTCATCCAAATTGTGTGTTAGTGTAAAAGTTTATAGTTTATAGTCCCCCGTCAGTACATTGGTTCATAATCGTGGACAGACTCATTACTGGAAGAGTGAACCAAATTAAGACCGACTAAATTTTGACCTGTCAGTGTTTCATACTTAATACAGTTGCAATTGTGTTAGGGGTCAAATTTATTTGTGAGTTAGTCATTCATTTGTGTTTTCAAGGAGAATATAATGATTACAATTATCAATCACTCTCCCAGAAACAGTTGATCCTACGCCTGAAATTCCTCTCTTGGTATGCACCAGATTGTGCCATTTTAAGTTGAAAAATTGCAGAGATCCCAACCATATGGGAGGGGGCCCCCTCCCATGCCCACCCCTTTCTGCTACTTCGTGGCCTCGTCCACAACCATTTCCTCACCCACATGCTCGAGTTTCAAAACGCACCCCCTTTGAAAAAAAGCTGGTGATGGCCCTGGCCTGGAATACCAACCTGGATCCTTGACACAGATCTCAGAGAGAGAGAGAGAGAGAGAGAGAGAGAGAGGGGGAGAGAGTTCGCGCCGATTTAGTTTTACCCAGCAAACAATGTTCGGGAAATTTCACCTGTTAACATTGTTTACACTTCGAGAATATTCGACATAGTTCTGTCGGACTCATGATACTAAAACAGTCGTGAACAGTACCAACATGTATTTGCGTTTTTTGCGAGAGCGTTCGAGAAAGCAGAGGTTTATCAAAAGCTGATAAACTCTGAAAGCAATTAGAGAGTCCCATACCTATAAAATAGATCCATGCAGCAGCGACATCCAGCCTAATACAGACAAACGTTATTCACGAGAGAGATTATCACATTCGCAACGATTCACCAGACTGAGTCTGTTCTAGTATAACAGCACCTGCATTTAGCGTCACAGTAAAGTGTTGTACTGTTTGCATCCATTGCAGCCATTAGACTGTATTAGACCAAAATCTGTCCTGCTTTTTCGTGTTACTTCGTAACGCAATTAGGAGGGTCTGATTGAAAAAAATACGAATCGATGGTAAAAGATGAAATAATAACCCATGCAATTACCACAAGCGATCCGTTTGGCCTATGGATCAAGAAAAAATAAGTAAAAATATCCCTTTAAATTCAAAATCTGGCCAAGGTGAGATAGACACACAACTTCCACGTTTTAAGTAAACTTTTCCTCGAACAGTACTAAAACTACAGCTGCAGCCTCTAATCATGTTCTTAAGGCACTTTAATTATCTAAAAAGGACTTAAATGTTAAATTTTTGAAAGATTAAACAATTTTTAATGCTATTTTTGGTAAGTGGAATTAAAAACGGTAAAAAGATGTGGAAAGAAAATGGACACTTTTTCGCGAACGAGGAGCTGTATATGTCCTTGCTACGTCGGTTTCACGCGTAACGTTAACTGCGAAAGAGTAACTCGAGCTAGATACCGATCCAAATTGTATAATCTGCGTCACTCCGATCTCTGAAAAAAGAATAATACCCTTCAACCCATCTAGTATCATTTTTGTAACGAGGAACGACGAAATCTGAAAGGTTAACAATACGAATACGGGCGAGAATGTCACCAAGCTGTATTTCGTGTAATAGGTTCTAATAGGCACCGGCATCTGGGGTGTGTTGGTTCTCAAGTTATTGGGGAATAGTTGTAGCTTTAATTCGGCTTAGCCATAACTCACATGCTATCTAAAAATCCTAAACCGCTACAAACTTACTTAAAATTTGGTGGTCGAACTGTTACTAGCGGCTGGGAACGGTTTCCCTTCCGAAAAATATCGGAGTTCGTGTACCAAATTTTCTGGTCCTAATAGCTCAGGAAAGTTTACCAAACTGGTCTATTAGGGAGAACTAGTGTACTTATGCTGCATAATGCGGCGAGCAAAGCGCGCCGGAAATTTCGCTGTTTTTTTGAGATTTTGAAGGGGTTTCTGACACGGGAAGTGGGGGAGCGGAATCTTGCTTCCGCCCCTCATTTTTCACTGGGGGGCCGGGGAGGCTTTCTTCCCCAGCCCCCGCTTCCTACCCCTATGCTTAAAAAAGTCCTTTTCTTTTTACTTTTCGAAAGGTAGGCCTACCGTTTCAAAACAATTGAGCTCAAAGGCTTCCAAATGGAATGGTTACCTATAAAATACATGCAAAATATCAAGCATATGAATGAGTGGCAGGTTCGAACCACTGGTTGTTGTGATATTATCTCTAGGAATCTTGTGCCCCTCTCCACCTGACAGAAGATAATATATTCATACAGCTCTCACCCCGGTCGGATTTTCACATTTTCATGTTGAATTTCCCTGCCTATAAAAACTCTGTCCACACCTTTTTGCTTCAGTGAACAAAGGTCAATAAAAACCAGACAAGAAATGGCCCTACTGCTTGACTTTCACACCTTGCAAACAGTGGTATTATTCAGCCTTTGTTCACATCTTCATCTAGCTGCCTCTTATCAAGTTTGTGGTTTCTTGGAGCTTGCTTGAATGAGTTAAGCAGGAAGTCGGGTAAAATTTGATTACCCCACCAAACCTCCCTTTTGGTGGGGACTCGGGTGAAATAACTAATAGGGTAAGAAATTCCTCATGTTGTAAACTTAAGCCCACGATCCGGTTCCCTTTTTTTCCTGGTAGAGATGCTGGCGATCAGTTCTTCTACATGATGCTAAGTTTCTCGCAGGAAATTTGAGATTGGTTCTTTGATGATAGATCATATAGTTTGAACTTATACTTGGAGTGAACGACCAAGGCTTCATGGAGATTCGACGCTGGTTCAAATCATGCAGGCGTGCTCAATAGAAAAGGTTATACTTTACAGCTTTAGGTATAGTCAAAGTTTTTTGGCAGCCCAGCTGAAAATTCCATTTGGAACCCTTTTGGGTTAGACCCTTTGAACCCAAATGGTTTCAAGTGATACCTTTTGTAAATACCCTATGCATTTGGGCAGTTCCTTTGGTAGATAATGGAAATTGGTCAAAACTCAAAGGGAATTAAAAAAGTACCCTTTTCATAAACCAAACCCTTTTGAAAACCCTTTACCATTTGGAAACCGTTGAAACCTTTTGCTGATTTGGACAAAAGATCTCAATGGGAATTAAGTTCTGCTTGGCCGTAAAGCCTGTCCATTTAGGCCTATCCTCTCAAGTTAGTAAGATGGACGGAGTTTTACGTGACTACCCATATGGCCAGTTTCTAACCAATTGGTTTATGTCAAGCCGCCACGGACTAGCTTTTCCACTTGTGACTAACTGGCTTGTTTTTCCTACTCAATTGCCTTATGCTGAGCACCAGGTACAATGGCAGTAGGTGTTTTTTTACAGTCTTCAGTATGACCCGGCCAATAGTACTCGAACTTCCGACCTCCCAACTGCAAGCTAGTCCAGGCGTGGATCCGCACATTCAAAAAAGGGGGGCTGACCTAAGAGAAAAAAGGGGTGAGAGGGAGCTGCACTGCCAATTTTTCATATGTTTTATTGTTGATGTGGCGAAAAAGGGATGGCTGGGGCCGTAAGCCCCCACCCCTTAATCCGCGCCTGAAGTCGGATGCTTTAACCACTTGACGGCCATGTCGTCGGTTATTTACTCTCTCATAACTCAACTGCAAACCACACTTGGCTAAACAATATTATGTGAATCATCTATTGGTCTCCTTACTGAACGCATCTTCTCTCTGTTTCTTGGTTTTTCATGTCATGTGTGTTTATTTTCTTCCTCTTTTCTATTCCAAATTCTTATTCTTGTTTTGTCCTATTTCATTTTCCTTCTTCGCTATCCCTTCGCTATCATCTCTCGTTCCTGTTCCTGATTTATTCAACCTTTCCTCAGATGAGGGGAAAGTCGTCCTACTCCCCTGCTTCCCCCCTCCCGTCAATTAATTGACATAAAAGTTTATCCCTATCAATTTCACTGACCACTGCACTGTGCACTATACCCGGCATGTACAGATTTTGTACGTGTCAGAAAATTCGTGGAACTAGTATCTACAATGATTGTTGGTCAAAAAAAGCCAACAATTTAACCTCAAATTTCTCTTCGTAGGCCAACTCGTTCGCTTGTGGTAATTGATATTATGTTCAAAAGGTTAAAATTGACCTTCGTGGGTAATTTTTATGCCGACCCTTAGATGTGCGTCACGAAAGTTAAAAACGAAAGCACTTTTTCGTGTACGGCCCGCTGCCTATATGTCGACGATTTTTATTGGGAATTTCTTCAACTTCGCCTTCGCAGGAACCAAGGCTCTCCATCACAGCCTACCTCGAGCGACGAGGTCTCAACACATGCAAGCATTAAGACTAGAGTTAGCCTACGTGTAGTGAGTAAACACTGTAAATATAGGCATAAGCTGGTAAAATATTTAGTCAATGTAAGAATGGAGGAGGAAGGAGAGATTTGATTCAAATTATATTTATGTTCTCGAATTCTAATCTCATTCTTCCGTGCTTTTTTCGCTGTTACTGGTTTGTTTGCGTATCGAGCGGTAAGTGACAACGTACGATGAAGCTACACAGAAGTAAAGCACTGCCGGTTGGTAGGGACGCGTTTTAGCTAGGGATTGCCTTTAACTAGTCGTTCAAGAAGATCTAAAGAATCGTGTTTTGGGGTTGAAACTTTTTGAAGGGAAGGGGTGAGGGGGTATATAATATTCGGTGTGAATCTGTTTTGAGGCTAAGTATCATATCCACTGCGCTAAACTATTCACATCGCAACTCCTTACTATCATTTTCGAAATGTTCCATTTGTAGACTAAACTTTGAATGACGATAAAGCTAATTGCTCAGCTCATAGCCTGATCATTAATACATTTTCGGTTCCAGACAGCGGCTTATAACTGGGGTGTCAAAAGTGAGGGTGGAGGGGCAAAAATAAGGCAAATTAATGTACAGGTAGGAGGTATTTAATGAACGGACATTTGTATAAGTGCACCCCACACGTCACCCCACATTTGGGGAGCCGTGACCCCCGCCCACTCCATCCATCCCTAACAGACTCTTAGCCAGGAATTCTGATAAAGGGACCATCGGCAACACGCAGGAGGCACCTAAAAGTGATATGGTTTTAGTCAGTCTATCAGAAGTGACAACATATAAAGATTTCTTTTCGGGAATTACATTGTCTAGCCTACCACATTTGGCATAAACGACATCGGCCGTAGATGTAAACATGCGCCCGGAGCGCGTCAACATTTCCCCCCTTCTAGTCAAAGAATCTACACTCTAAGTGAAATACCCCGGAAGTCCGAGGAATGGGAACACATTGACATTTTATCAAAACCTTGAATTACAGCTACAACTATGGCTGTAGTCATAGTATATTTTCACTTTGAAGGAAATTTACCATGGTGACACAAGTTAAATTTAATTTCTAAAAAACTTTTTGCACGGTACTAATAAAGTTAGCTTCAGTTCCATGTAAGCCTATAATCATCACCTTCAGAATGAAAATCAATAATTTAGTGTACTGCAAAAATTGATGATGACCGCCAACAAAACTTGAACCCTTTTCTGGGCTTTAGCTAAAACTCACTAAAGCCTGCTTGCTCTCAATCTGTTTATAAGTGTGCAGCCTCGATTGTGACTATTGCACAGGAAGAGTGCCGACATTTGGTAATGGGGGATCTTCGTCTGACATGGTCACAACTGGAAAACAGGCCCGATTTGAAACAATCGGTTGAAAACTTGGTCATAAAACTCTGTCTAACTAAATAACCTACTGACATGGTGGAAGCTGCAGCTAAACGGGCTCGACAAAGTAGTTAAGCGATATGCTCAACGAGGAGGCCAAGTTTTAGTAAGGAATGAGCAACCAGGAGTAATCCAGAAGCAATGGTTTGCTGAAGAACGCCGAGCGTAAAAGCTTAGGTACAAGGAGCGCGCCTAAAACTTGGGGTTCTGTTAGAAAAACAAGAAATATTTAGTTTAGGGACGGTTAAAAATTTCAGGTTTTATGAAAACAAACGTTTCCTTCTTCATCCCATCAATTAAGTTTTAGCAACTAAGTTATTCCTAACCTTGAAAGCTGTTTTGGCCTCCTTATGCAGCCCTTCACTCTATTACGTTGCTCATATTCTGAAATGGCATTGCATGCAAAGTCATTAAATGTAATCAGAACGTTTACTTTGAATGTTGCATTATGTAACTTTACGAAGCACCTTTTAGCGGCCATGGCAAAGAAAATGTTAAGGTGAATAAGCCCCTTCCGCTACCATGGACTCAGTAATGAAACTCTCAACATCTCATACGAAATATGGCGTTGCATTCATGTTATAAATCTTCCAAAAAGTAATAAAGAGATGACAGACTTTCCTACAGATTCCAAATCGTATTTCATACGATGGATAACGACCATGGCATACGAAAAGACAATGTCCTAATTGTTAAACTATCTCTTTACAACCAGCATATCTGAAACTGGTGTGCAACTTAAACCAAGCGAAACTGAAGATTGAGGTGCGTGAAGCGCGCGAAATCTTCTGTATTTCTTTGTTATATTCCATTGGGAATCATTTGTCATGTGTTATACCTATCGGAACATTTTCTCCACAGTCCACCCTGCTTGAATGTACCGACAGGATCAGCCAATGCACAGAAAAAGAAACCAAAGCAACCAAAAAGGTCCTGCCCAGTGCCCAGCCTACTTTACCCTAAGTAGTTCCAGGTGAAACACTCCTGGAGAAAAGAACGTGGCCGGTTCGACTAGAGCCAATTGGTTGGAAAAAATTGGTTGGGCCGTAAAACTTCTTTTAACCGTGAAGGAATCTAAGGAGCTTTGAAATTGTCATGCAGGTTGAGATAAGTGAATTCCTTGACTGTGTGTAATTTAAACTAAGATTTTTCTCAAAGGGCAACACCTCTCACCCCAAACTACAGTTTTGGTATTGGGGTACCATAATTTTCAATTGGCCCAGTCCTTTGACTGACAGCTAATTCAAACAATGCAGAGTAGCAAAGCTTACATTGCACAGCATGAACGGTACTGAGAGCGTTTTGATTATATAAATAGATTTTTTCTGTTAAACTTATTAAAATAGGTAGGCGGTGGCATTATCTGATACTATGTATGCTGTCCCTTGTTTCAATTTTTGAATTTTTATGCGTTCTTAACGACTATAATTCTGTCTTGTAATTTAGACATTTAGCATCTTTGTGCTGTGGGTGGGATTGAAGACCGCAGATACTTTGAAGTACTGCTCTGTTAGGTTTCTGAAACCTTTAACTAGACATGTTTCTGCTCTTCTTTTTTAGATGTTGAGCTTCATCAGTAGTTAGACTTTTTAGTTTGTCCTAGTCTTAATTCGATAGAATATTTGCTCTTTCAGAGCGCCTCGATGAGAGAATCGAGGGAGGAATCTTCATTCTCCTCGTGATTTGTTTCCAATTCACCGTCATTTAATTTGAACCTAGAAATGACTAGGTATTGTTTAGTCTGGGTGCCCTCTCAAGAGCTATGACCGGTGGTGTCGGAAAATTTGACACAGATTCGGATTTTTCCGATATTAAGTGCCTTAAGTGTCTTAGCACTGCAGGTTTTGTTTTAGATCTTTGGTTTTTATACAGAGTATATCGTATCCTCATTGATTTACTTGAAATGGTCCTTTGAGGACTATGAGTCTTGACATTCTGATTGCAGGACGGGGTATAGCTATAAACTGTCACCCTTCCTAGAGCTATTTTATAATATATATTTTTATCCGATAGAGATCTATCGGAGAGGTTGTTGATGAAGTGCTCGGTTTGTTCCGCCTTCAGACAATAGTTGGCAGTTTTAACTTCGCCTTTTACAGCTGTACACTTAATTCGACACTTTTGAGACTTTGCACAAAGTTTCTCCCCCCTTTTTTGAGAGCTCGGGAAGTCTTCCTACTTTTTGTGGAAGGAATTCTTGATTCAGTATCCTGTTTCTCTAATTTAACTTTTTTAGGACAGAAAATGTTTTTAGCAAAATGAACAGGATTACCGAAGAAACTTGTACACAAGTTATGTGCCTCAGCCTGGTTAATCTTATCTCTTTTTAAGAGTGCTGTGGGTTTAACCCTTTGAGAGTTCTTGAGAGACCTATTCTTTGAAAGGCTATAGCTCAGAACTGAGGGCAGACAGCATGGCTATAGGCTTATATTAGGCCTTTGTGGCCAAAGTAAAAACAACTTCCCGCATCACGTGCCAATCACAGAAGGGCAGCGTGTGCGTCCTGTTTGTGTTTTGCTCTGATTTTGAATTTCCAACGTTGCTAGAAGGCGACCAATCAGGAAGGAGCAGGGTTACGCAGGACGGAACTTACGTTTTGGAGCCTGGTCGGAAATTAGTGCACAAGAGATTCCAAAGACGGGTTAGCAGAGCTACCTTACACTTTTAGTGTAGCCAATGAACATTATAGCGTGGAGGCACTAAGACTTTTCGAGATTCACTGTAATAAACGTTTGCAGAATTACAGAGAGAAAAAAATAAATAAAAAATTGGGAAAAGATAACTGGGAGGGAAAAAAGCCTATTCCACAATAAAATAGAAATAAAAAATCAAGAAAAAAAAATAGCAAGAAAAAAAAAGGTAAACTAAAATAAAAGGAAAAGGTGATAAACACAAATACAAAAAAGTTTAGAACATAGGCCTAAGTAAAAAACAACAACAAATATTTAACAAAACAAAACTAAACATTAAGAAAAAACTCCAATCTGCAAATAGCCTCAACAAATATGGACAGTGTAAACTGCTGTAACGGTGCCTATGTGCCGCTAAAATGTTCCTTAATACTCTTGCTTCGAAAAGGAAGTGACGTTTGAGGTAAGAGCCGGTGTCGTGAAAGGAAAAACTGGTAAAGTATTTTAGTACTTTTGGGAGTGCGAAAAGACCGCAATACGTTTTTGTGTATTGCTAAGTCAGGTTTTTTTTTCAGAGACACCTAACAGGTAAAAGGTCTTCGAAGAGACCTCATCCATCAATGATATAGGTATCCTTAATCTTGGTTTTGTGTAAACGAGATTTGAAATCATAACGAAGCCGCAAAATCCGTCAAAAGAAAAGTCGATTATTGAAGCGAATTGCAACCTTTTCAGGTTAAAAAAAAAGAATCAGCGTTCAGGGTTTCCTCGTTTTCACACTTTGCATCCTGTCGGTTAGAGGAGGTTGGAAGGCAGCAACGTTAAGAGGCGACCATAATGGGTGGCTCTGTTTTTGTAAGATCAGTAAGTTTAACTTACAAATTTTGCCTTGAGAAACCTGCTCATAAAACGCGGACTTTGCGCCCCTGCTTCAAATAATTCATCCTTGAGTTAGTCTACTTTTCCTCATTTTGAAATAGTTCATTTTTAATGAAAGGTATCAATTTGCAATTAGATGTTTCTGATATGTTTGATCGGAATTCCCTTTCATGGGGTGTGGCGTATGATACCTTGTGGTGTAGGGGAGTATTTACTCTACTCCGTAGTAGTATTCAGATGGGCTTAAGATTCACTTTTTTCAAAAGTTATATAGCCGTTGAGTTGTACGTAGGTAAGCCTCTTGAGGCACGTACAGAAAGACTCTTTAAGAGTCACTATTTACCTTCAAAACCATTGGGTTTGGCCAGAGAGGATCAGTATAGAAAACAGATGAGAGCCAAAGGACGAGGAACCTGTCAAATCATCTTATTGTTTAATCAGATGATTCTTGGTATGTTTGACCAGGAGTTGGCGCCACTCTTTGGTAGGCAGGTAAGGGACCTTTAAGGGGACAGTTTAGTCGTGCTTTTTAAGCACTGGCCCCTATAATTTTGAAAAAATGGCGTTTTCCCTTTTGTAATCTCGAACTGTCCTTTGTGGAGGTTGACGTAGGCACAGTTTCTGAACAGCCGGTTTCCATCTGACCCGCCCGGAAAGCCGACGTATTAAACTCGCGCTTCCTTCTCTGCTAGGTTCAGCTTATTCACCAAACAGGGTGTGTTTGCCAGTTTCATTACTCCACGTGCCAAAGAGGATCCGCCCTAGCCCCAGAGAAGATTCCATTCCAAGTGGTTTGGAACTCCTCAGGGAAGGAAAAGACTGACCTAGTAGTGAGCACTAACTTGGGCTGACGCCTTAGAGTGGGTGCCTTCGCACCCGAGAAAGTGGTAACTGCTCATCTGAGGGTTGTTTTGCCCCCCCCCCCTGCAGTTCTTGGACTGCATGTCATTTTTTCATGATGGGAATTTTCAAGGAGGTAAACCTGCAGGTTAGTCGGTGGTTAAGCCTCTTGCAGATATGCATTTAAAAATGGCCATATATCTTGGTTTTTAAGGGGTGTTTTCTCCCAAATCTCTAAGAATCACTCGTCTATTATAGTATTGTCCTCTTTTTCAGAGAAAAGAGAATCTTCCTTTCCTTTGGGTCTCAGACAGCCTTAAACGAACACCTCACTAGTGGAAAACATGAATGAAATTCAGGAAAGGATTAAATTCAAGATGGAAGCGTCTCACGAATCAGTCACATATCTAGACCTAACTATTTTCAAAGGCAAGAACTTTGAATCCCACGCAGTGTCTCCACATAAAAAATTCATTTATCCTGAAATGGAATCCAAAATTTCCTGAAATCGGCGTGGTATTTCCTGAAATGGAAAAAAAATCAAACCTAACCCTACCCTCATAGGCTTCTACCTCAGTTTGGGGCCAGTTCACCTTGGTTTCACAAAAAGAAAAGAAAAAAAGAAGAAGAAATAAAAAAAACAATCTTCTTAAAAAAAAATCCTGTTATTTGCCGTAAGCAAGGCAAGGGTAAAAGATTGCCGAGAATTTTGCAAAGGACTCATGTATTTGCAATGTGCTATTGTGGTATGTGCGTGGGATGCTTATGAACAGCCTACGTTGTTTGCCCAGACACTGACATTCAGCATTGCACTATGCATGGACCAACTCCCATCGTACGTACTGTACGTACGGTAAGTCGATCACAGGTGTAGATTAGCGCTGCCCAGCTGTACAGCCTGCACTGCCGCTCTGATGCTCACTCAACGTAACAACGTTGGTCAAATACGAAATTGCAGGGTAGAGGAAATTATCAGTCTTCAAATTTTCCAGATTTCCCGAAATTTCCCGAAATTATGCCTCTTCCCGAAAAGTTCCTGAAGAACATCAAAATTTCCCGAATTTCGTGTAATTTCGGGAGAAGTGGAAACACTGATCCCACGGGCGGCTGGACACAAAAGTCTATACAAAGCCTACAGGAACCTATCAATATCTTGATAGGACTTCTGCCCACTTACTCTCAACTTTTGAAGGGTTTATAAAAGGAGAAATTTTAAGATATGTGAGATTGTCAAACAATGAGAACGATTTCGTCTCTAAGAGGAACGCTTTCAAAGAAAAGCTCACTGCACGTAATTACACGGGCCAAGAATTTGATCACGCCATTAAAGGCATTTACTTTAATGAACGATCGAATTATCTTTTGCCCGAACCACGTGAAATAAACATTCCACTAGTTTTCAAAATCAAATATACACCCCATTTGAGAACCAAAGAGCTAAAAGAAAGACACTGGCACTTAATATCGGAAGACACGAATTTGTGCCAAATTTTTCCAAAGCAACCGATCCTAGCCTTTGAGAGGGCGCCCAACTTAAAATACTTTCTAGTTAATTCTAGATTGAAAAATGACGGTGAATTGGAAGTAAATCACGAGGACGAAGAAGAATGCTTTCTCGATGCCCTTATCGAGGCGCTCTGAAAGAGCATAATTTTTGAAAAAATTCTTGTTTTCGAATAAAGACCAGGACAAACTGAAAAGTCCGACTACTGATGAAGCTCAACATCTAAAACCAAGAGCAGAAACATGTCATAGTTAAAGGTTTGAGAAACCTAACAGAGCAGTACTTCAAAGTATCTGCGGTCTTTAACCCCACATCACAGCACAAAGGTGCTACCTGTCTAATTACAAGACAGAATGTCCGTTAAGAACGCATTAAAATGTAAAAACTTTTGAAACAAGGGACTGTATGCGTAGTATCAGATAATGCTACCGCCTACCCTTTTTAATTAATATATTCTATCAACCGAACCCTTCCATGTTTAACCCATTGGTATTAACACTTATAGGATTTGGCTACATTTCCACGTTACATACATGGGTTTGGTGAAAAGAAAAGAACATCATATCACATGGCATACTCGTATATGTCGTTAGTATAACTAAGGACAGGCAGCAAAATCTTGTGCGTTTCATCGATTAGTTATATTATCACCTCATAAAGGCCCTACCACACCAGTGTTGTAACAAGTCACGACTCGAGTCGCTTCCTCTCAAAATGATAGTTACTCGACAGAATTCATGAGTAATTTCCCTTTTTAAATAGTACAGTGACTAGAGTCACTTGAAAGTTTGAAAACTGGTGACTCGAGTCACTAATCTGGTGACTCGAATACAACACTGTTCCACACTACAGGATATCTATGCCGTCGCCCTAATTGAGCACAACATTCCCACTTTTTAGCCCGGCAAAGCCGGGCACCTTTCCTGCAACGTTCGTACGCGACATAATAACCTACCTTCACAGAGAGTTTGAATGCTCTGAATTTTGCTCGGTGGACCTTCCGGAGGTTCCCCATTTCTTACAACAACTATCTGAAACTGGTAGTTAGTGCCAGCTGTTAGACGGTTAATCAGATGAGACAAACGATTACCGTCTACTCTCGTTACAGCGTACTCTTGAAATGTTTCACCCCCTTTTTGACGGTACACAATCTTGTAACCGCTTATCGGCCCATTGCCGTGATCAGTTGTTTCGTCCCATGCTGAAAACGATACCGTGATACTGTCGCTTGTCACCTCTGAGAATTCCAGTGGATCCGACCGGAAATAAGAAGGGGGCTCTGAAAAAGAGGATATGAATTACACTTTTATTTGAGGTGCAGACCTAATCAGTTCAAAATTGGGTTGACTGTAGAGTTAATAATAATGAGGGCGGATAGAGTCGCTATTATCTGCCCAAAATTTGTTAAGTTTTAAATTGCGTCACCTTCTTAGTGGAACTGGGCCACCATCTTTTGGCATGGAGTGAGATGAAACATAAATAAAAACGATGTTGACTCCACCGGGATTCGAACACGGGACCTCCCGCTTTCTAATGCGGACGTTCTTACCATTGAGCCATGAAGCCAAGTGAAGCCAAGTTGGTTATGTTCAAATAACAGATGAAGCAACTCGCAATTCACCTCCTGAGCAGGCGCCTGATCTTTGGAACAGCACTAGTTCTCGTTTGACGCAAGCCCTACCAGAGATCAAAGTTGATACTATCCAGGTGAACACAATTGCTTCTATATATATATAAATATATATATATATATATATATATATATATATATATATATATATATATATATATATATATATATATATATATATATATATATATATATATATATATATATATATATATATATATACTTAAATATATATTTCTAATTGCGGATTAAGGCGAAAAATCGTCTGAAAAAACGACCCATAGGACGAATTTACCTATAGGGCAAAAATACTGTTTCCCCTTAACATTTTGACACACATTTTCAATGGGAATACATAACAGTATGGTAAATTCCCACATACCACACTTAGTTCATGTAATTACTTCAATGTATACCAACTTACGTACACATATCTGTCAACACGAATGTATGAGGGGCCATGAAATAATGTGTATGCATATCTCAAAACGCACAGGGAAAATATATCCTTTTGTATTTTAATGTTTTATTTTGGCCTTAACATACTGACGGTATAACGATTTCCCCCTTCCGGTCAATCCAGCGTTATATATATATATATATATATATATATATATATATATATATATATATATATATATATATATATCCCTTTCAATCAAACACATCAAATCCCTTTTGGTTCGTACCTTCCTCCCTTCCACAGATTCTCAACCCAATAATGGCAATATACCATGTAATAAACCTAGATGTCTGGTTTGCAGGCACCTTGACCCTTCACCTTCGTACCTCCACCAGGCCTCAAAAATCATCTTGAGGCCTGGTCGTTTCAATTGCGATTCGGACAATGTAATTTATCTCTTGTATTGTGCCAAATGTCCAAGGGCCACGTACATCGGTGAAACAGGTACTAAGTTTAGACTACGGTTCAATAACCATAAACATAGCATACGCTCTAACATTCCAGGTTTTCCAGTTGCCGAACATTTTAACCTTCCAAACCACCAGATAACAGACCTAAACTGCATTATTCTCTACGGCTTTTTTAAGAATACCGAGGAAAGGATCAAGCAAGAGGTTAAGTCTATCCTTCGACTCAATACCCATAAAACCGGGCTTAACAGGGACCTCTCTTTCATGAGCAACCAAGCGAGGGTTACTCCTAGCACTGTGTAAGGTTTTTACCATTTTGTGTTTTCAACTGAGGAAGAGCAGTGGTGTCACGCTCGAAATATTTTGTACGTATTCTTCTTCGATAAATTCTAGTTGGAAATGAAAGTACCATTTTTTATTTCGTTTTTCTATTGCATCTGTTTACTTTTCCAACACACGCAATCTATTATGTCTATATATATATATATATGTATATATATATATATATATTTATATATGTATATATGTCTATATATATGTATATAAATATATATATATATATATATATATATATATATATATATATATATATATATATATATATATATATATATATATATATATATATATATATATATATATATATATATAGGTCGAGAATTAGAGGAAATGCAGGAGACAATGAAGCTATTGCCATTGGGGCCTAAAATGTTGGCGAGGTCGTGTTTGCCAACAACTGGGCATGTATTACACCTCGGACGGGGAAAAGTACTAGGGGTGTCGTTGAAAGAATTGAGTGGGTGGGAAGCCCGAACTAAATGGTTCGCTAAATTTTTCTCAACTCTAAAAGCAGTGATGGGGGGTTCCGGGAAACATCACGGGTTGAGGGGTCCTGTCGTAGCGACTCTACATTTTTGTAGATAGCGCATAAAATAGGACGGACCGAAAGGTGATATGAAATAACCAACGGAATACGTAGATTTGAACCAGGTTTGTTCTTTTTCTCCAAGGTTTCCTTTCTGCTGGTTCCTTGAATTCTGCGCAGGGCATTTTGGCAGGGTACTGGCTTTTTTCAAAAAAGGATAAAATTTCTTCAGAGGAAGTGAAGAAGTCAGAATCCTCCGAACATATTCGCCTGGCTCACAGGACCTGGGAATAGGGGATAGATTTAGTGCAGGATGTGGGATGGTTGGAATCCTGCTCTACATCTATCTGCTGTAACTAATTTTAACGGTGTTACGGTTCAGTATTTGGTGTAACTGATGGCCGTTAAAATTAGTTACAGCTGTATGCCAAACGTGCACCAAATAATCTCCTCTCACAAAAATCGATCTTAAGAGCTGAAAAGACAGCAGAAAGTGATCAAAGTAATCAAACCTGCAACTGTCGAAGAGATAACTTATGCCCCTTAGAAGGTAATTGCCTAGCATCAGGTGTTATCTACCAAGCCTCAGTAGCAAGACAGGACAACCTAAAGGTGGAAACATACGTCGGGTTAACTGAAAACCCCTTCAAAACAAGATTCAACGGCCACAACAGTAGTTTTAGAAATGAAACCCAGAGGTATGCCACCACCCTCAGCCAATATATCTGGACATTAAAGGACAATAACGTACCATACTCAATCAAATGGAAAATTCTAGCACACGGAAATTCTTATTCCACATCAAGCAAGAGGTGCAATCTTTGTGTAACTGAGAAATATTTCATCATCCACAAACCTCATATGTCTTCCTTGAATAATAGGAATGAACTTGTTAGTAGCTGTAGGCACCGTAAAAAGAAGCTGTTATCTCATAATAACATTTTATAATAAAGCATAGAGTGCTTACCTTACTGATCTGTAAAACACTTAGATTTTGTGCGTATTTTAATAACCCGCGCACTCTTAAGCTATTTTGCGCGTTCTAGTTCTGCAGATAATACTTTCTTCTGTGAACGTCATAATGGGCGCTTAACCTCTATGACGTGTCTATAACACCCGCGTCTCATTTTCATTTTGTTATTTTATAACCGTTATGCTTCGCATTTGTAGACTGAGGAGTGTAGGCTACAAACGTAAGCCTATACGAAACAAGCTTGTATCTTGAAATGCAATAGTGTATACTCTCTTATTTATATATATATATGTTTTGTTTATTGTTCCGTTCTATCACGGGATTGTTGATGTTTTCAATAAGGAGGTGTCTTTTTTAGGCAGGAAAGCACTCTCTTTATTCCACGACTGTTTCGGCAATCTTTTTCAGGGAAAATTATACTCTTACTCCCGCGTTGGCTCCCCCTGTTAAGATCGAACTCAATTCTGCTCAAAGAGGAAATGGAAGTTAAAAAATCGGGTCAGACTATTTGCCTTTTTTTCTGTTCGACATTAAGATATATAGCAAGAGATTATGAGAGGAAGTAGCAACAAAGGGGTGCATGATTTCGAGGTAGCTGGCCCGGGGGAGCGGCCTGAAGAAAAGGTTCTCCTTACCCTTTTGAATTTTTTATTCCCTGTACAAGGTGGCTGAGTTGTTTGAAGTTTGAAGCATATTTGAACACGTATGGCTAGTAATCTTCCAATGGATGGTCGTGGAAGATGTACCTCCCTGCATCCGCCACTATACTAATGTTTTAAACGTGTCACGTTTAATCTGTATTCTAAAATCACCTACTCTCCGTTACAAGTATTGTGGAGTAATTACCTGTTTTACATGGTATTCCTGCATCAATGCATGGTGGATCTCCGGAAAAGAGACATTGGTCAGGTGCTTGAGATCCAGGCCCTTGGCAAATCCTGCTATCTGTGCCAATCCATTTTCGACCAATCCCGAATCCCCCGTGGGTGATTAGATTCTCAGGTGGTCTCTGAAAGATAACCATTCGTCTTCCGTGGAGGAAGGAAGAGGAAACGCCAGATGTCGTTAACCTAATCCTGCCTCCATAGGTGGCACCCTGCAGAAGGCACTCTTCGAGAAAATTAGAAAGAGTTCATGTCTTATTTTCCTAACTTCACTGTAAACACAAATAAGTCAAAACATTGCATGAACTGACTAGTTACGATAGTCAACAACGTTGATTAATATTTGACCCAGTGGAATTAGTCTCTACAAACACCAAACCTCCTTGACCAAGGTTTGACTGATATTCTTTAGTTCATTGCTACGAAATTGCTTAAATATTATCATAAATTAGTCAAATATGTGGTCGAGTCAATCTAGATGAATATTTTCTTGAACCTGGAAAAAATGCAAGAGAAATGATTAGTGGTTAGAACATCAGATCATTCCGAAGACTTAAAAATGAAACCTTTTGCTATTGTGCTCAGCATGAGCAATGGAAAACTCTGGCACTTCGTGAAAAAAGCCAGTGTGCCACAAATGAAGAAACACTTAATTACAACTTGTTTTTCCTGTTGGAAGTATACCGTGCATCTGTTATTTAATTGCCAACAATCTAAAATCCATTGACTAAAAACCTTTGTTTTGTCAACGATGACAGTGTCATGGGCTGTGAGTCCATACACGCGACAAGCAAGGAAGGATCTGGGAAAATGGATCCAGATTCCTAAGAATGTTGCAAGACCTTGCAAGTGTCTTCTGTGTTCAATATGATTCCGGATTCATATCAATCTTAGTGGGCCCACTTAAGTCAGATTTGATCCCAGTTTAGTTCTCACACGCAATGATAAACGCGTGCACATGCCGGCAGGGAAAACTACCAGACTAATCATTGTCATGCTGTGAACCCATGGCCCCTTAGCTTTCCACCATCTAGTTATTAAAACGCTGCCCTCATCAATATTTTTGATCACTTAGCCGGAAGAAAGTTCTGCCCACTGGTAGTACCTCTGACGAATGACACGGTTTGCTGCTAAACAGTTCCTACATATATATATATATATATATATATATATATATATATATATATATATATGTATATATATATATATATATATATATATATATATATATATATATATATATATATATATATATCTTGATTTGCAGGTAAATGTAAGTGGATTCTGCATGCATATTATGTCCCGCAGCAAAACATGGTAACATAATTGGTATAACGGAAAAATCAAAGGCGCCGTTTCCTGTCTCCCATTCTCCCTGTTAGGTTAGTTTCCATAAAATTTCCATTATCTTGTATTGGAGCCAAAGTTGCTCAGTCTTTCTTTCATACTCTCCTTCTTAGAAGTGAATGCTTCAGTTACTGTTGGTTTTCATGATGCTACCTAGAGACGAAAACTCGCACCGGCAGAAATTATACTATGCCTTCCTGGTGGAGGAACACTTTTGCAGCGCATGTCGCGTACAAGGGAAATTCAATTGACTCCGTTCTCAAACAGTACGTCAGATAGAGAGACTTTCTCAGCTTAAGAGGTTATTTGCATATTTTATGATAGGTTTGAGACAGATGTACGACATGGAAAAGAAAATGTTTTGACCAACAAGCAATGATGTATCCTTATCAGCAACTGTCTTATGTAATATTCACGGTAAATTTCATATCATTATTACCGAATTCCATAACAACTAAGGCATGGGTATACACAACACTTTAATTCGACCGCCCAATTAAATGCAGCTTTATCCATTGTTTTCCATTTTTGGTTTATGATGGATACTAATTTGCATAATCCATGTTATATAATACCAATGGTAGTTTCATGTTATCAACATTGCATTCCCTGACCATCAAAACATGGGCATGAACACCATTTTTTATACGATAGCAAAATTCGATGCAAAGTATACCTTAATTTTCTATTTCTAGCTTATGGCGGATACTAAAACATTAAACATAATTATGGACACCACGTTTGATATGATAGCACCATTTGATGCAAAGTTATCCCTAATTTTCAATTTTTAGCTATTGGCAGATACTAATTTGCATAATTATGCAAATTTGACAGCTAATCCCTATAAAGATTTTTGCGGATTTTGAATATGTTATGAAGGGGTGTTTCATTAATCCAATACAGTTGAAGTCATTTCTGTTGCAATTTTTTCGAGGTCAAATCACATACTGTCTGGACTTATAAGTGACTTACGTGGTTAGTTAATTGAAACATCACTTTCGCTAATTTTGTTTACCGGCACTTCACAGTCGTGAGCCAGCCTGATCTTGTTCGAAAATACTTTATGAAGTGTAACATTTCTTACTCTGCTACGCATTTGCACTTGTCCATAGAGAGCAATTAGCTTAAGGAACCTTAGTTACCTTCGGTACACAAGCAAATATCAAATTTAAAATTAAGTCAACGCCTTTGACGTACCGACAGCATATAGATAAAGTAGATTACCTTTCATATCTCAAATCACGCCGAAGAATGAATGATGAGTTTCGAAACACTTTACCTTACATTATTTGGCCTTCAATACTTTTCAATTTCACATTTTCAGTTGAAACTGACCTGATGTCACTGCTTCAGGCAATGGTTTCCAAAATGTTCTTTCAGTTGCATTAAAATTCATTAAAATCCATTGTTTTATTTTACACCAATCAAAACATAAAACATCAACTGAGGTAATGCAGGTAGATTTAAAATTCATGTTAAAAGCTACAAAACGGCTTGTATTGCAATCGTACCCTATGGTTACATTTTGGAAAAAAATATGATCTCATAAATTTGAGTGAAAGCACGCCTGATCCTTCTTACGAAAATAAAAAGAGGACGTTGAATATTTATTTATTTATTTATATAAATACCTCAAAGAACCCATATCACCGCTTGATTGGTGGACGAACAGACCAAGGGAAAATATAATTCCTTCGAATTTGCAATTTTTTTTACACAAAAGGTTGAGCGACGTCAATCAGAAATTTAGGTCAATGTCTTCTGTTTTCTGAATTTTTTGAAAGAATGTCAGCAACAGAACGTAAATAAGTTATTACGTCATATGGAATTAACGAAAATGTTCAGAGAGGAGAAATCGTAAAAACTAATGTTATATAATCCACGGAGTTCCTATATATATGGACAGATCATGGAACGCGTAACTCCTGTTCGTAGATTTTCGCCACCGACTGGGGCAAAAAAAGCTCACCAAGATGGTCGCCGTGAAGCTATAAACCATCTAGTTTGACGATGCCTCTGTTATATTTTAAACTTAAATGGGAAACAATCCCATATTTCGTGAAATACGTGTAGCGATTTTGACCTTACCTCACATTGTTTCGAAAATATTTTAACTTGCTTGCAAATTCTGTTTACTTACTTGAGCAAGTCCAAACTTTCTCACAAAACCATAGCACTGCAGACAGGTATCTTACTACGCCTTTTTTCACACGTACGGTACAAATCGGGAGAGACTCGAAATTTTAACCCTTTGCACTTACATTACTTCGCCTATTAGTTTAATCTACAAAGCATGCAGTTGAAGCTTCGTTAGAGACTTTCCTTCAGTCATCCTCCCCACCCTCACCTCTCCTAAAAAGACAATTTAACCTTAAAAGAGGAGGACAACTGAGGAAATGGTCGATTGACGATTTTTGTTACATACTACAAATTTAACTGAAATTTTTATGCTGATTAAATGTTACTTGGTACGGTCATTAATTTTGCACATATCCATTGCTTCCCACTCAAGCGTTTCGTGCAAGGATAAAGGAATATTCCTACAGGAATATAGAATATACTGCGTAGGTCACTTTAAAAACGGCGTGTTCTAAACACGATCACTTTGGCACAGTTTGTTAACATGTTAAGATGCTTCAGATGAAATTCTTAATAATTTTTTCGTAAAACACTTTTCAATTACTGAGCATTTAGTGTCTTATTATAGGTAAACATGTTTAGTATTTAAACATATGAAATGTTTAAATGCTACAAAAGTTTTGCGGGTGACGTTAATTTACAAACTGTTGACCTAATTCCTACTCCTTTGCGTTTGAATTTTCGACTTCTTTTTCCACAGTCTTTTCGAAATTAATATGAACTATTGTATTTTGATACCCATGTTAACAAAAAGTATTGCAGCCTACATTTAAGAAAGCAGAAATCCTTTTCTGTGCTAACCATGGCACTCGATCAGCTACAGTACCACATATCTATATGCCCTTCGGAAAGGAATACGAACAACCTAACTGGTTGACAAAATGACCTTTCATATTCAAGGGAAAGAACCACAACTTATTTTTAGTAGTCTGAAAAAGGTACAAACACATATCTTCGTCCGTTCTACTTCAGGGTGTGGACACCGTTGTGGTGATGGTGGTTTACAGTTCCAGCATGGAAACCGTCTAGAAACAACCACGGTTTGGGTGTGGGGTTGATTGATTAATTTGCAACAGTTATAATTGAGATATACTCAAGGTCGACTACCGGACGTCTTGACCCGATTGTCTATTCCGAAAATCTGCTACGTACTAGTTGTCACACTAAGTATACATTTCGTATCTTTTAGACCCAATATCCTGGATCAATATATGGTTGACGTCACGAGGAAAACCGATAGCTGACAACGCCAACTGGCCAAAAAGTAGTTTATTTTGATTGCTTCAAGTTTTAAACTAAAACAATCTTTGTTGACATTGAATCTAGCATCTTGATTACATGAGTGGTGGTTTTGCTGGTGTGATTATAATCTTAAAAGGGTTTATTCCTTTATTTCCTAACTTTTTTGACCGCCGCAGGATATGGTTTGTTAACACAAGTCTCATCCGAGCTGAGCTCTCATCTTTCTTTCTCTGACTTGTACATTTGGGGACATCATTTCGAGGAAGTACGTGTTCTATTGTGGACGGAACCTAACTCCTTAGCCTAATAGATCAAAGAGCTGTAAGGGAAAGAGAAATATCGACTTGATTTGACAAACAAAATGTACGGTACTTGAGAATAATCAAACGCTCTTCAAGCACCTGACCGTCAGTCACTTCTAAGTTTCACAATCCCATTATTACTCTAATTTCTTAACTAAAAAAGGAATGAACCTGTTTGAAAGCCAAAGGGAGTTTAAATTTCGATGATGATATTTCATACAATTCCTGATTGTTATTGAACTAGCGATCATTGTATCTTTTCAAAAAAAGTAATAGGGAAATGCGCTATACCCTTTTAAAAAGTAGCACTTTGTGGCACTAGTGGAAATAAATTTTGCTCTCCCTTGACGGCTGGCAATGTAATACTAACGGGAGGAAATCATCCTAAGAGCTTTTTCACATGTAGCGTACGACGAAAACAATTGCCTTCAATTCTAAATCCCTGTTAGTTTAAAGGAATTTCAGGAACCAGACAATACAACACTTAAGTGGCGGTTATACACACAGAACAAAGGGGAAGCCTGCGTTGTTTCACCTTCTATTACAGCTCCCTGAACAGATAAGTGGCTATTACCAGGTCCCTAACAGCTTCCCGCTACTACCTTGCTGAGTGTGAGTGAGCTACAGCTTAAAGCTGTATAGTGTATCTTGCACGATGCCTACCAAATCTGCAGCTATTAGATTGCAAACGTCCAAAAACATGAAGATTATGGTGTTGCCGCTGCTTCAAGCATTGAGATCGTGAAGGAAATCCTTTATGAACTTATACCAACAGCCCTCAGTTCAAATCGGTCCTTCAAGAAATCGTAGAAAATTTCATTGAAAGAGAGATTGCCAAGATTCCCGAACTCCTTAAAATAGGATGGCAAAATATTCGACCTTGGAAATAGGCTGGACAAATGTCAGACAGTTTTGTAGTCGAGACCGACATATCCGAAACTAAACCAAGATCGAGACCAGAGGGTATCGAGACCGAGACCGACACCAGGGGTTAAATTCGAAACCGAGACCGACAAGATCCGAGAAAGAGACGGAGACCGAGACCGAGACCGAATGTACATGTTGCATAGGAAAATAAACTGTACAAAATTTTGAATACCTTTTGACCTACTGTAACCTTAGTTACTTTATGCTCTAAAATGACATGTAGCACCAAAAGTGCAACCTCATTGATTTTGTACATCTTTTATCATATGCATGACTCTATGCGACGGGAGGCCTGGGACTGTAGCCCCAATTGGCCAAGACCTTGCTTGCTGAACCGGGCAGACTTCAGTGCCTCAATGGGGCAGAAATACTGCGCTAGTTGGGACCCAGACTAGTGCAAAAGATCACCGGGCCGTCCTTGAGAACAAGAGTCTCTTCGTCCCTTGTGGTTATGGTCAAATGCCAAAACAGGGAGCTTCCAGTTGCCTGATCAAACACAGAACAAACACCTTTTAAACACTAATCCAAGTTTTTCATTTAATGTGGCTATCATTGTCGTACAGAACTCTTTCTCACAAGGGGAGGTGACTTTTTCCCGACTCCAGGTGCCCAACCGGAGCACAATATCTTCGCCACGGGGGGACCAAAGTCAAACCGATTCGGGAAGGTAATGGATATTTGTGAGGTGGCAGTCCCCTACCTTATCCGTTTTGAATATTCATAGAAAAATGTGGCCTCGAGACTGGTTGAATGTTTGTGAATATTCTCAAGACGGCAACATTTGGTCCCGTGTAGTCGTCTATACCACCCACGGAGTTTGTACGTCATTGAAATATCCACGTCCTGGTAGTACCCACTACACAGTGTTTATGCAACATGATGTAACTATAGGGTATCTCAGGTTTCATTCTAGACTTCCAGTTTACGACCACAGGCATACGCACACCCACCCAAAAACAATTGCATGATTCATTAGAGAGTACATGAATAAATCATATTATGGTAATGAAGTTTGCGTCTAAAACTGAACGCATTTCTGTTCGCTTTGGCCGACGGTGGTTTTGGAAGCTAAGAAGCTGAGAAAACCACCGTCCGCTTCGCGGGGTATCCCCTACCCAGCCACCGTCCAGTACGGCCCGGGTGGTCCTGCTCATCACATCAGAGTCAGTGGGCGCTACAGGTCTTAACTCATAGAATAAATATAACGAGCCTGATCCATCACCAACCCACAGTTTTTGTAGCAGCCTACAAAAATTACCTATTGGCTCATTTCCTTCATTGGCAGCTAGTTCAAACAATGGGGAGTATTAAAGCTTATATTTCACAACATGAATTGTACTGTGAATGTTTTGATAATGATCAATGAAAATTGCCCTTTTAAAGTCACCCTAATAAACTGAGATCGCGACTAGAAGAGGATGAATTTTAGACAATTGTGGGAGGGGCATGAATAAGAGGTTTAGGAAAATTGGTGAGAGATTTGGGCCTTAAAACCTTATAAATGGAGTGAAAGGACTCATAACATGAATACTTCTTTCCTCAATGATTAGCCTATTTTTCCAAAGCAATTGGCGTTTTTGAAAAGTAAACTCAGTATATGAGGTAAGGTCACAAGGTTAGGTTCAGTGAAATAAGCAATTTTTCTGTGAAGGGGGGGGGGGCATGCAGTATGTTGAGTGATTGACGGTAGGGGGAGGGGTCTAAGGGAGAGGGTTTCCCTTTCCCATTGAAAACTCTTGGCCTTTTCAAGGAGCTTAAATGCAAAATGGTGCAACTTTTTGATTTTACAGGAATAGTCCTGAAAGTTTAATGGTGGTGGTTAATGGGGTAAAACTGAATATTCTGTGTCTTTACATGCAATCAGATGCCATGTACGGTACCGGTGCCTATTCGAATTAAAATTTGTTTTAAAAGTTGCATTCTTTTCGGAGTCAAAAAAAGAGCATCAGGAATGGGCTTAAAGAGGCTCATTGAGTTGGTATTGATAACTCAATGAGAGTGATAAATGGTCACTACAACATGACAATGCTTATTGATAGCATAATTAGTTAGGTTTCATATCCAATACTTATGGGAAAAGCTAAGTTTTGAATTTTGCAATTTCCTGACTTGTAGCGGTTTTGTGCACAATTTGAAAAAGTGTCTGGTCACGAGTTTTTGAAAACCAAATTGAGCTGTTAAGTACTTACACATAAAAAACAGATATTTGTTTGTAGGACACGGTGGTTGTCTAAGATTGGCCATTTGTCATTGGTATGTGAAGAAAACTTAACAGGTTTGGAAAAAATTGTGGTATTTCATGAACTAACTCAATGAACCGCTTTAAGGGCACGGGAGCATATCGTTTTTTTTATTTTCATGCACCAAAAAAGTAATACGACCATTAAAACAATAAGCTGAACACCACCATCAGTTGGTGTGGAGAGGAAAAAATATTTTGAAAAATCTAGACCCCTCAGATGGTCGAAAATTGTGTTACCATGCTTCTGAAATAGTCGAGTATCTAAATAGTCTCTATTTTTACCTCTCCTTAGCAATCATAAAAAACCAGCAACTTGGTAAGAAATCAGAAATTTATCACATAATGTACCATTACGTTAGGTGAAATGGTATTTAATCTTCAGGGGGAAACTGCAGCGGTATTGAAAATATGCTAATGTTTCCCTAAATTGCAACTCTTGGCTAAATTCAAGATTCGCTGAATTGATGCAACTTTGTATGTAACTGCCCGAACTCCCGATTATAAATGATTGTACTCCTAACACCCGTTGCATGATAAATTTAAAACTATTGCTCACCGCAATTCGACATCCTCCACTCCCTTGCCCCTTTCTCGTACGCCTAAACGATGGGCCCGTCCCCCTTTTTTGTATAAGTGGGTGTCCTTACATGCAAGGTGGTACAATATATGCTGCCTTCTGTGAGAAAGCGGTTGGGTGGCATGGCGCAATGCCCCTCCCAAAAGCACTCAGTTGAAAAAAATGTATAAGAGAAGTTATCTATGCATCTTACAATGTACTTAGCACTTCAAATTTCTATTTTGAGACATCATTTATCTTACAAGAAATTTTGGCCGGTCTGGAAGCGAGACCAGGACAATTTCTGAGGCCGGAAAGGGTCCGAGACCGAGATCAGGAAAAAGCGATCGCGAGACCGAGATCGATCTCGAGCATTACAACACTGATTTTAGAATGAGCTCACTGTGGTAGAGAAGGAAATTTCCGATAAGGCCGATAAGAGAGAAAGACTGAATGTGCAACGTAATGAGTTAGAAAAATATTCAGGAACAAATTGCGCCCATATCTAATTCGGTATTCAAGAGGAGCCGAAACAAGAATTAACCGCTAGGGTTACAACTCTTTCCAAAAGTATTTCAGTTATTCTGTTCCCGTAAGATATTGATGGCTGTAATAGAGTTGAAAAACCTGACCCAAACTCGGCCTAACCACTCCGTGGTATTATTCTGAAATTAACAAATTACCTAAAGGACCTGATAAAAAGTAATCGCAAACTTCAAGGCACCAAATTGGTTATAAAGGAAGACCTCACAATGAAAACCCAACAAATATTACGGGCAACAACTAATCATGAAAAGGTAAAGACAAGTTGGAGCAAAGATGGACATGTACGTATATATTGACATACTCTAAGAAGACATTGTCTATAGAAATGTACTTCTCATAAAAGAAACATGAATGACCTCAGGAGCCAACTCAATTAATCACGTGCCTTGATCATTATACTCGTAATTGCATTCTTGTATTCAGCATCAGACTTTCGTCCATACTGCTTTAACCTAAAACGAGGCTCAATAACTATGAAATCCTATTTTGATGATGTACTGGTGACGAAGTGGATATGACGAGCTCAGTCCCTTTCAAACTTCACAGCTTTCTAAGGTTTAGCCGGCCAGCTTTAAACACTTGTTCTGTAAAACTTCTCTGATCTTATTTCTGTGAATCAAAATTGATCTTCTTGAACCAAACAATCCCTCTGTTAATCTTGTCTGGAACGCCGATGCAAAGCCTGTTAGTTCTACATGTATATTTTATCAGTGGTCATGACATATTTTTCTCACCTGCGGTTATTTAACTGATTCTTTTTTCTTTCTTTCTTTTTTTCACTCCTTTGGCATTCTATCGTTTAGGTATGGCATTTTTGTCATCCTTTGGTACGTTAAGCAATGATGGTGTATTTCCCTTTTAAGGTACCGCGTGTTTGTTCTAACGAAAGAGCATCCTCCTCTCACGCAAAAGCCCTGGGTTCGATCCCAGGTCGATTCATACCAAAGACTCCAAAATAGAAAACTGACGTCAGTTGTGAGTGATGCTCCGCATAAGCATTTTAGTAGGGGAAAAAGCCAGTGAGTCACAACTGGAAAAGGGGCCATGGTCGGCTCGACTTGAACTATTAGCTTGCGAACTTAAACTCCATCTAACTGACTGACTGCATGACTGACTGAATGGCTGACTGACTGACTAGATGCATGGCTGGCAGGCTGGCTGGCTGACTGACCGTTTGGTTTAAATGATTTCCTTGCGTCAGCGGGTCATAGGCAACATGATGAGGTGTGTGTAAATTTTACATAAGTAATGGGTGTATTGATAAACAATGTATTAGTAAGTGTAATTACATTTATGATGACGGCTTTAAGAAACTGTCTAATGATGGGCTAAGTCTTTTAAAGCTTAACAGTAGACGCTTAAATAAGAATCTGGATGATATGAAACAACATATCTATCCGTACTCGACCACAATTTTTCTGTGTAAAGACTTACTGAAACTTGGCTAAGTGATCATTCCTCGTCGTTCATGCAGTATAGAGGACTTTACTACTGTTGAAGTCATCGCAAAGATAAAAGGTTGGAGAGGGTGTCCCTTTGTCAGGATCGTAACCAGGCTTTTTGATTTTGAAGAGTTGTTAGGGGGGCAAAGGTTGACATGGGGGGCAAGCAGGAATAACACTATTTAAGCGGTTTTCCACCATCGGTTAGCGCGTAGGGTACAGAGAAAATTTGGGCTAAAATGCCTCTCAGATTGTCGGAAATGGCACTTCCCAGTGTCTTTGGTCCTGTGAATTTCAGCAAAATATCCCCCTTTTTTTTTAAAAAATACGGGTTTAGAAATTTTTACTACCACTATGTATGTTTGCTAAATGCTATAGCGGGACCTGCTAGAGCCTTAATAGAGTGGTCGAAAAGGTGCTCCACTGTGTAAAAGCGTTGCTTGTTCGTCCTTATATTGCATAAGTTGACCATTTTACTGCTTTGTACCTGTGGAAATATTCATACAATGCCTTAATTTAAACTGTGAATATCTGAAACCTTCACATGAACTATGTTTAGTTAATCATACACATGTCAAGAAAAGCAGACGCGAAATTTCTGAATTAAATGACTTATGTTTTTCACTTGTATTAAGTTTGATATATGCCTAATCAGAATCAAAATTTCCATTTTTGTTTTATAAAAAATGCTATTGTATGAGGACCGTAACATTTCTTTGGCTTTTAAAATTAGTTGTTGGCTTTTACTCTCCTGTTTTGGTCTTAGCTTTTCTAAAATAAAGAACTTAATTATAGGGCCAAACCTCTCACCCCAAACTACAAAATGGCACCAGGGTACCAAATTTTCTAAATTGGCTCAGCTCTTTGATTGGCAGCTAATTCAAACAATGCAGAGTACCAAAACTTGTATACTTAGAGTGTTTCGATTATATAATTGAGTTTTTCTATACTCACCCTGAAGCAATAAACTGAGATTGTGTCTGGAAGAGGATGAATATCAGACAATTGTGGGAGGGACTTCAGTAAGAAGGTTAGCAGAATTGGTACTGTTTGGGATGAGAGAACTGGGGCTTTCAGCTGGGACTATTTCTTTGTTTTAAGAAAAAATATATTAGTAGGAACAAAACCCAGAAGATGTCAGTAACTACTGTACAATATCATCACTCATTAATAAATCCTCTCCTCCCACCTTTACCCACCCAGCCCGCATACACAAAATTTCGGTGTAATTTAGACTTGTTTCAGTGCGAACTCTGTGTTCGTACAAATGCTTTTGCCACTCATAAATATGGGAGCCGAGTACCCATGTAGTCACAGCTTTTTTGGGAAGTCCGACCTTTATCTAGTTCTTATATTTGGCTCTATGGTGCTGAGACGGTTCTCCTGTGCACGTAGTTCCCTAAAGAGTTATTGGTGTTGTTTATAGGTTACCGGCAAGTAATTAACCTTTGTCTAAAAATCTGTTTCTAAGGCGTCCTAGGCTATATTAATGGCAAAGATAAGTCCTTCTACATCAAGGCGACCTAAATGTAAATAGACCTATGCTCAATTAAGGCGTTTTTTAAACTCCAATTTCGTCTTATTTCTTTTCCAGATTTTCCAATGTAATTACCTCTACCAAAATCTTTCCAAATGGATTTGGATGAAATTAGGAGAAGAAACAAATTGGTCCAAAACCTTCAACAATACTCCAATTATCCCTGGATGACATGTTTGACGACACAAAGCTCACCCTTACACATCAGTCGTTTGGTTACCTTTATCTTATACAGGGTCGTCTTAGTTTCCCAATTCATTTTACAGGGATATTTGTGACCGAAGTACAGAAAGTTTGAAGTTTCATGCCTGTGAATATTATCTATGTACGGTTCGGTAGTTTGGTGGGTTTGGGGTGTAGGGGTGGGGAAATAGGAGAGATTTCATTTGCACTTTTGTTTACTTTTGGGCCTGCTCTCTTCGTAAGTGCTTTTGTTTCTAAAGCCCAGAATGGTTTTAAGAGCACTAAAATTCACAATACACATCTGTTGTAATGTTCATGTACTGTTAGGATAAAACAAATGATATTTAATGAAATATGTATTTTTCCCAGAAGAAGAATGCAATTTTTTCTCTCCACGCTTTCCTACTGTTCGTTGCATAGCAGCACTAAATAAGCAATGCTACAGTAGATTTCCTGTTGTTGTTGCGTAGTTTCAACATATCTCTGCCAAAAGATTTCTTTAGTTATACTATAACAAGTAAACTATAATAAGTTTCTAATTACTTTTGAATGTAGCCGTAGGAAGTCCAGAGTAAACTTGAAGACTTTCCTCTGGCTAATGATTTTGTTAGTACAACACTATTTCCGTTACTTCGGAATCCGAGCGTCTTGTCTCAGTTTCAGAAACATAGGTCAATAGCTCCAGATGAAATTATTCATTCTTGATTCCTTGTCATAGACAGGCGAGGAATCTATGCGATGTTGACGTTGTGTGAGTGTACGTGTAAGTGTGTGTTTACGATACTTGCTTGTAAACACGATATCTTAAGGTAGGAATGTCCGAAACTTTTCATATTTGGTAAATGCATTTTTCATGTTGAGAGTAAGAACCCTATTGTTTTTGGTAGAGGTCAAAGGTCATTTGAGGTCATCAGCGATAAAATTACGAAAACACCGGAAAGGGCTTGCAAACATGATATCTTCAGATAGGAGTGACCGAGACTCTTCATATTTAGTATAAAGATGCTTCATGTTGAGAGAAAGAAGCCTATCGTTTTTGGTTGAGGTCGAAGATCATTTGAGGTCACCAGCGGTAAAAAGGTGAAAATTTCGAAAATTGCTTTAAAACACGATATCTTCAGATAGGAGTGACCAACACTTCTCATACTTGGTATCTAGGTTTGTCACGTTGAAAGATAGAAGCCTAATGTTTTTGTATGAAATTAAAGGTCATTTGAGGTCAAAGCGGTAAAATGCGAAAACACTGAAAATGGCCTGCAAACATGATATCTCCAAATAGAAGTTACTGATAACCTTCATGTTAGATATATAGATTTTTCATGTTGAGAGAAAGAAGCCTGTTGTTTTGGGTAGAGTTCAAATGTCATTTGAGGTCACCAGTGGTAAAATTGCGAAAATGCCGAAAATGGCTTGTAAACATGATATCTTCAGATAGGAGTGACCGAGACTCTTCATATATAGTATTTAGATTTTTCATGTTGAGAGAAAGAAGCCTATCGTTTTTAGTAGAAGTCGAAGATCATTTGAGGTCACCAGCGGCAAAAAGGTGAAAATTTCGAAAATTGCTTTAAAACACGATATATTCAGATTGGAGTGACCAACACTTCTCATACTTGGTATATAGGTTTGTCTTGTTGAAAGATAGAAACCTAATGTTTTTGATTGAGGTTAAAGGTCATTTGAGGTCAAAGCGGTAAAAATGCGAAAACACTGAAAATGGCCTGTAAACATGATATCTTCAAATAGAAGTTACTGATAATCTTCATGTTAGATATATAGATTTAACATGTTGAGAGAAAGAAGGCTATTGTTTTTAGTAGAGGTCAAATGTCATTTGAGGTCAGCAGTGGTAAAATTGCGAAAATACCGAAAATGGCCTGTAAACATGATATCTTCAGATTGGAGTGACTGATAATCTTCATGTTAGATAAATAGATTTGACATCTTGAAAGAAAGAAGCCTATTGTTTTCGACAGAGATCAAAGGGCATTTGAGGTCACCATTGGTAAAATTGCGAAAATGCCGAAAATGGCTTGTAAACATGATATCTTCAGATAGGAGTGACTGATAATCTTCATGTTAGATAAATAGATTTGACAAAATGAGAGAAAGAAGCCTATCGTCTTTGGTAGAAGTCGAAGATCATTTGAGGTCACCATTGGTAAAATTGCGAAAATGGCTTGTAAACATGATATCTTCAGATAGGAGTGATCGACACTTCTCATACTTGGTATGTAGGTTTTTCATGTTGAAAAATAGAAGTCTATTGTCTTTGGAAGAGGTCAGAGGTCAATTTGAGGTCACCAGCGGTAAAACTGCGAAAACACTGAAAATGGCTTTTAAACATGATATCTTCAGATAGGAGTAACCGATACTCTTTATATTTGGTATATAGATTTGTCATGTTGAGAGAAAGAAGCCTGATGTTTTTGGTGAAGATCAAATGTCGTTTGAGTTTCCCAGTGGTAAAATTGCGAAAATGCCGAAAACGGCTTCTAAACATGATATCTTCAGATAGGAGTGACTGATAATCTTCATGTCAGATTTATAGATTTGTCATGTTGAGAGAAAGAAGTCTATTGTCTTTGGAAGAGGTCAAAGGTCATTTGAGATCACCAGCGGTAAAATTGCGAAAACACTGAAAATGGCTTTTAAACACGATATCTCCAGATAGGCATGACCGATACTCTTCATATTTGGTATATAGATTTGTCATGTTGAGAGAAAGAAACCTATTGCTTTTGGCATAGGTCAAAGGTCATTTGCGGTCACCAGTGTTAAAATTGCGAAAATTCTGTGCCTTAAATGTAAAGAAAAATCTATCAAGCAGTGTCAATTTGAAAGCAGGTAAGGTTTTTGCTGGCAAGGAATCACTAAGCCTGTTGACATTCTGGTTGGTTTATTAATGTGATCACCGGAAGCAGAGAATCTATGGATGTGTGCGTGTGTTGGGGGGTGTACCTGATGGCATTGAGGAAGATTGGTAAATTGTTTCATTAATTGTGAAATTGATTCTCCATTAAGCAGGGATTTCCAGCCTTTCGGAGTTCTAGTGACTCTTAATTGTCTTAATTACTTTTCTTAAGTTCTCACGGCTCTCTGCTAAAGATCAGCTCTGCGAAAGCAAAGTTTAAAGTGCTTCCGTCTACTGAAGGACAACACCTGACCAACCTCACGGATCTCATACCATTAACATCATTTGTCTGACATGTATGGTTCCATTCTAGACTGGAAGAAAAGGACAGCTTCTGATCTAAACAAAAGGCCGAGAAGCGTTGAAAAAAATTATTTTGAATAACAGTTGTAACCAAATTTTACATCTAACTTGTTTAATATTCTTACTTGGTTAATTACAATAACGACTGAATTTATATAGCGCCTTATACGTATGTTCAATATCTCAAAGAGCTTCACAATCATTACCCCTGGTCATTGGTAACTCTTCAAACCCACACAATAAAAGTCCACGTCCCTTGATGTTCGTACCCGACACAATGACACTTCATCGTGTCCCCTAGGGGACTTCCCTTAGGAGCAGCCGCATACAGCGCATCACTATGCAAGCTACCTCACAGGCACCCGTTTAACACCTGGGTGGAGAGAGGCAATCGAGATAAAGCTTCTTGGTTAAGGACACAACATAATGACCCAGATGGGAATCGAACCGGCAATCCTTAGATCACAAGTCTAATGCCTTGACCAATAGGCAACCACCACGCTCTCATTGAACCTTTGTTACCCCTTAAATATTTCTCCCGGCACCAGTTGATTACTATGCTCTCCTCTTTCACAGATAATTCGTATTAAAGGCATGTTCTGGTGGCTTTTTGTCTTTGTCTTGTAAGGAAAACAAAAATATTCCACACCATGTCCTTCAAACCCTGTTATAATACCATTTTCCTAACTCAAGATATCTCACTTTAAAGATTGGTTACTTCTGTTAAAAAATACCTCTGCTCTTCAACAAAGCCACAGAAAGTTATGTAATTTGGGCACATTACTTCAAATTCCTTTTGTTTTCCTCTACAATTGAACATCCTGTTTGTTCTTGAAATTTGATACTTTTGGAATGTTTGAATATCTTTTCATTACCCTTTAACATATGTAGAGCACAACCAACAATGTTGCTTGATATTGTCTGGAGCGGCATCATAATTATAAATAAATTGAATGCAACTTCAAATGAATGTGGCACAATGACATCACAGATTTCCCATGATGCATCAAATCCCAAGAAAAATTTGCAATACTTTAAAAATTTGTATCTTCCAAATGCTACAAGCTATTGAAATTCAGTTTTCACCTTCTGAAAGAGAAAATTTTTCTTCTTACTTTGAAGTTAATGAATTTTGTCTCCAGAACATGCCTTTAAGAGGTCTCCCAGGTCACTCATGTGATGTTTGCCGGTTCCCCATTGGGTAATTTTACCCCTGATTGGGAACCATAGCCATAAAGCCATGTTACGGAACTTTTTGTCCCGGGACCGTCTCCTCATTTGATAACATCCATATAGTTTGTAACTAACAACCAAACTTTCAATTGAAATTTAATGTGGAATATATTTGTACCAAAATCTAATTGTGCAATGCAGGAAAATCTTATTTGAAATAAGATGTAATTTTCAAGTAGGGTAATAGCTGCAGTGTAGGAAAACTAATTTTGGGGTCCAGGAAATATTTATTTTCCAAGCATTTCTTCTTGAAGATTATTTAGCTGAAAACTGATCATTATGACACATTCTGCTGCTAAGCACTGAAACAGGGGTGGCGCCAGGATTTGTCCGACAGGGGGACCAGCTCCCCGACAGGGGGGCAGCATTTCAAGGCCCCGAGATGCTCCCGAGGTGGTGACCTCGTCCCGGTGGGACGTGACTCGGTAGAATTTGAGGCGCGCGCAGGGCGTCCGAAATTTTTGACTCTCTTTTTAACAAATACTTAAAAACCTGGAGTTTATTTTGAAGAAAAAAAATAAAATTTTTGAAACAATTTTGACTTTTGGAAGGACCATAAAAAAGTTGGGGTGTTTATTGAAGAGTCTATCCTTCATATGGGCAAAATCAAAAACGTTTTGTACGCGACAGCTGAAATTCTGTTGAGGTTTTGCATGTAACCGTTCAAAGTTTACGTACTAAGGTCTCAAGACGAGACTAGAACTTTGCCCGAAAAGTTTTTCCCTTTTTTAACGAAGATTTGAAGATTAGGAGCTTATTACATTGCAGAAATTTGGGAATTAAATTTAAGAAAATTCGTTTATTGCAAGGTAAAAATAAAAAAATTGGGTTCTTTAGTAAGTGATATGCCTTTCAAGAGCAAAATTAGGTAGAATGTCGGGGAAATTTAAAAAGTTGGTTTTAAGTGCTGTACTGAGTATCCATCGATATAGGAAAATTTTGTCACTTTGAGCAATCTGAAGCTTAAATTGGGGAAAAACTGTAATTTTATGACAGACCTTCTTATAAGATAAATCAAGTAGGGGGTGATCTGTAGTTTTTTGGGGTTACTGAATATCATCAGGCAGATTAAGGCCCTCGGACCATATTCTAAAATTTTCCCGCGGAAAAGTTTGGCTTCCCATATATTTGAAGTTTTATATCTTATATATTGGAATATGTAGGCGCACGGGAGCGTTACGGTTTGGGAGCGGGCGGAATTTGTCCCGAAAAATGTAATCCTGTCCAAAAGAGCACACAGATTTTTTTGAAAAGTTGAGAACCACCAGACAGCAGGAAAAGGCATTTCCCGGGCTGGTACGGTAATAAGAAACAAAGTAGTTATTAATTTGAGCTTTCTTTCACAATTAAAATTTCTCTTTATAATACTGTCCCAGAACGAAGAATAATATGCCAGCATGTATTGTTCCGGTAAGTAATCTGTTCGGCCAAAATATCTAAGCGGAACGCAACCACCAGTTGGGGGGGGGGGGGGGGAGTACAGTAAATTGTTAAAAAAATCTAGTCCCTCAGACTGTCAAACAGCCGGAAATGACAATTCCCAGACTTGTAACTAGAAATGAAACCATCGTTATTTTGAGCTTTCCTTTGAAATGAACGTTTAAATTCAACAGAAAAAAGGTCCAACTTGCTATAAGTGGATCAGAAAATTCCAATATAAAAAGTACTGCTTCAATTAGATGCAATGGTCTTGTCCCCCTTTTTTGGAGGGGGGACTGTGCAATGGAATTGAAATCATACTAATGTGTTTGACTCTACTAGGAATCTTCGTTGTATTCAATTGCAAGATCCAAGTTGAAATTTTCTATGTGACTGCCCTAACCCCAGACTATAAATGATTTTACTTCTGACGTATTTGAAAATATGTCACGTAACAACGTGGTTTTAAATGAATTTTCAGTCAGACTTATGGGGAAACATTCTCACGCTGTTGTTTATCATAATGTGTACCTCAAAACATCCTGGCCGATTCTCATTACCGTTGCTAGAATTCGGCTGTCGGGGCAGGTCAGATGGCAGATCATTGGGCACTGCATGCACCTGAACAACCTCTCGTCTGTTTTTTTTTTTATCAGGAAAATTCGGAATCGTGAGTTTCCTTGAAGAATATGGTCTTCTAGTGACCAAGAAGACCATCCGCATTACTGAAGTTTTAAAGACCCGCATTTATTATCAGTTTAAGGTGGGCACTCAGATGAAGGTTCTCCGAAGAAATTGGGTTTTCTCAACAAAAGGGGGAAGGGCAGCCTTCCAAGACGGGGGCATGACCTTGAAGATTGAAGATAGGATGAGGGATAACAGAGCTTGTACGAAGTGATTAAAGCAGATTCAGATAGGCATTAAAATACCTTTACAAAAGAAATAAATAGTTCAAAAAGAAAAAAGAGTTCATGATTATCCTTCCAGTAACTTAAGTCCTTTACCTTCATTTTAGGCCTCCCCGAAGGAAATTGCCGTCAGTTCCACGACGGGGAGGAGACTAGAACAAGGTACATGAAATGAGGTTTAACCGAGCAAAGAGAAGTGATTGAAAATCAATTCTAATAGGTATCAAAATAGCATTTCAAGAAGTTTACCCATCCAGTAATTTCAGTCCTCGAAGGCTTTTTTTCTTTTTCTTTTTTTATAATTTTTTTTTATTTTTTAGGACTCCCCGACGAAATGGCTGACCTTCCCCGACGAGGGGGGGGGGGGGCATGCCCCCCCCCCGCTGGCGCCACCGCTGCACTGAAATAATAATAAAAATTTAAAAGGGGACTTCGAGTATGCCCTGGGGCCCATTCCACACAGAGTTACGCACAATCTTAAGTTTGATTCCCCATACTTAAGTCAACAGTAAATCAAACTTAAGATCATACGTAACTCTTTGTGGAACGGGCCACTGCTCTTTGTACCTGCACCGTGTCGGCAATCATTACCCGGTGTCCTCAAAACATTTCAGTTTATTAAAAAGCTACCGAGGGTCCTTATAGGCCCTGGAGCATCTTAAACAGGGTATAAGTCTAACATTTCACGAAGAGGCATTCCTTCAATTGATCATTTCGTTGATTTTAAACGCGATTCATGACCTCAGTCTCCAAGTCCCGCAACGTCAATATTCGTGTGTAGGTAATTTTGGCTCTCTATATGCTTGGGTTCCCTGATGTGATATAAAGGTAATTGAATTATAATTTTCTAGACTTATGATTTTCTTTAGGCTCATAGCTATTTTTATCAAAGTGTTTTTAATATAGAACATGTGCCTATGGATGTGGATGCACCCGTGAAGCTCTGATAGGATGTAGCTAAGAAATCTACTGCTGAATTAAAGAAGATAAAATCACTAGGTTGCGATTCCTTAAAATCCCCCTAATAATCTAACCCCATACCTCTAAACGAAAAAAAAAATGTTGCTGAAATTGCTCCAACATTCTGAGCCTCAGCATACCACACTCTTCTAACCCGACTTTACTCTACGCATCTGTGAGTTAAGTGACATTGGCGTTTCCGTGTTTTCCTTTGAAGAAAACCTTTAACTTTTCACTCTTCTTCGGTCGGAGTAAAATTTCATTTTTTTTTCGTATTTTTAGAGTGTAGTCAAAGGACACAATATTCTTACATGTCCCCACGGCTGCACTAACCACACGAGTAACAACCACTTTTACGTTTGTTTAACTTACTAACTTTTTTTTTTGTAAATTACAATGGCGGAGATCTTGGGGGATATTCCCCTCATGTAATTGAATGAAAGGGTATACTATAATCCCTCATGAAAACACACCTACACATTCGGAAACTTTCAAAAGTTAAGTATGCTATTGTAAAAACTTATTTAAAAGCACGGAAAACTAAAGGTCAACAAAAATCCATCCTTTTAAATGTAACATAAAACCACTTTTCTAGAAATGGAAGTTAAGGTATGAATGTGGCCTGACAGTTCTGTATACGCTTCCATGGTGTAACTAAAACATGAACATATTTAACAACTGCATCAGTATCCTCAATCACATATCACTTTCGAAAGCGATCACCCTTAAGTTTGTTTCCGTGCTTTTAATGGAAGATAAGTACGGAATCCATTTCTTGCAAAAATGTTGACTTTTACATGCAGTTAAAGAATATATAATATTTAAATGCCATCAAAATTGCAAAAACTTTTCACATAATTGCCCAACGTGCTGTAACATTTGTTCAATTTTTGTTGCAATTTGGGTTTCTGCTTCTCTAGATGAGTTTTATTATACCTCAGTTTAAGTTCTACGCATTTCTTACAGTGACTTTTACTTTGAAAACCATTTTTGTTATTTGCAATCCTTTCGGTTCAGTTTTATAGACTTTCTCTCAATCTCAATTGAAAAAATATAAGAGTTATTTAATTAAAAAAAAAAACGACTGATGATCGAAAACAATTACTAAAGATCTAGGCCGTAAATAAGAATACTTTAATTCAGAAAATAACTGGTGATTACGGACAATAACTTCACATTGAGGCATTTGTTGAGAATGCTGAAAGAGATGAAATTATAAACAGTGTACACAAAAATATGATTTGATTCATTATACAACTAACAAGAGCCCGAGGAGTGTCGACAAGAAACTTGATATGCTCTGATATACACCGACATGCCTTAGAATAACTGAAAGTTATTATGGGTATGAAGACATTCGAAAAATTTTTATTTGAGAAATCAGGCAACTACAGTGTGATTTTCCCAACTCTTCGTTCATGAAATTCCTTATCCTTTCTAAAAAAAGCTTCTTTTTTTCCGCGCGGAAAATTGGCGCCACTGCTTTTATTCATTCATTATTTATTTCGGTGTCAATTGTCAATAATTTATAAAAAGGAGAAGTTAAAACAATGAAAGGAACAAAAGCACCAAAGTTTTTAAAATTAAGTAAAGGAAGAAAATATGAAAATACAAAATACACCTCATGCTGCCCAAATTCAGGTGGTAAAGGATTAACCTTATATACATTGGTTTTCATAATAAAGCCTTAAAAAAATTTTCACAAAATTTAAGGAAACTTACAGTAGGATTCTATTCTTCTCTTTAATTTGCACAAATTGATATCACACTGGAACTGCACATACTAGGGTATTCAAGATTGACTCCGCAAACACTCTTTCGTTTGTCTCGATGTAAAAGTATGGAACAGTGTAAGTTAACGTCGCAACAATGCAAAACACTGTTGATAACACCCTCGAAATGTGGTTGGTAAAAGTTAACCTATTGTCAATACAGACTCCTACATACATAGTGTAAGGGCTACGTTCATCAAACGAGCCCTGGATTACACTTCTCTTCTCTTTAATATTCAATAAACCTTCATGCTTAACATTAATAGTTTCAAACACAACTTCTTTCAAATTCCTGGGATTTAAAATGAGATTTTTTCGCTCACACAACCTTACAGTTTTAGAAATAAGACTTTGATAATCAACTTGATTTCTCCTATGTGTGGTTTTACTAACGGTGCAACAAACTGCGGTATCATCCGCATACTTTATTACGTTGCAATTAGAGTGGGATTGCATTTCATAAGTGTATATGGTAAAAAGAACAGCCGATAGAAGACCACCTTGAAGGACGCCTATTTTGATATCTGAAATAAGAGAAAATCCCTTTTTGACTTTATTTGCCTAAACCAAGTCTGCAAGCCAGTGAATAAGCCACGGTTCTCTAATAAAATTATAAAGGTCTTGGATAAATCGATTTGGAAAAATCATTTTAAAGGCCTTCGAAAAGCTAAGAATAAGACTTTTTTATATTCTTGTTTCCTTTTAATTCAAACCTGCAACTATGTCATGTACTAGCATAAGTATTGCATCGGTGCATGAAAATATTGCTTGCAGTCGTGTTCCCTCATAAAACAGTGTAATAAGTTTTTCCGAATTCTGGAAATTACAAAATCACCAGATCATTAAGTTATATTGTGCAACTACAGTGCTGTTTCCATGAATTTTCTATCATAAAATTCCCCCCCCCCAAATTTCCCTTATATCAGCTCTTTACTCTTAAAATGTTGTCGTGCAGCCTCAATTCGTAGGTCTTATATAACAGCAACAACGATCTCTGGTAGGTGTTCAATATCAGACTTGCCAATAAGAAATGCAAATTACTTTCCTCATTTTCTTATATAGGGAACGCAGAATCCAAATTTTTCTCCAATGCGAGCTCCACATTTTCAAAACTTTGCTGAACAAGGGAAAAATCTCGACGCGTCTGGCGCGCCGCAAATCAAGTCCCCAGGAAAATGATGTTAAAAATTAAATAAAATATTTGGAAAATTTTGGTGATTCCTCCCTCTAGTTACGCCAGTGTTCAATGATTTTCTTTTCACTCGATTCAGAAACTTAATCTCCCTTTTAGGCAATCAGACAACTTTTACTTTTCTTAACTTTTTACCGTTAAGCTTTTTTACCTTCCTATGAAATACGCTTCCGACGATCGCTGTGATATCACGTTAGACAACCCGGAAAGGGCCATTTCTGGGGATCTCGGGCGTTTAAAGTGACACCGACTATATCCCTCCCACTTTCAAAGACCGATCGCCGCCCATGATAGATTAAGATAATTACCACCATTGCTTGAACAGACTGTGCATGGCATAAACACTTAATGTAAGTGCCACGACATAAACATTTTTGAAAATGTAGCACTTACGTAATAACCACAAGGTGCAAAACAACCTACTCAAACTTTGAAGCTATGAATTGTTTTCAAAATAAACATCACGTTCGACTTCAGTTATAATTTGGGTAACGGGTTTAAAGGCAGCCATTCGTCACCCCAAACTACAGTTTCAGTATACATATATCAAAACTCTCAATTGGTACAGCTCTTTGATTGGCATCACATTGAAACAATGCATCATAGCTAAATTACACTGCATGGATACTGGGAGTGTCTTGATTACACATTATGGACATGTATGGCCACTGGGACAAGCCATGAAGCAATAAACTGGGATTGTGTCTGGACAAAGATGAGTTTTAGATAAATGTGGGAGGGGCTAGAAGTAAGTAGGTTGGGAGAATTGGAACTGTTTGGGATGATGAAAATATGCCTTTAACAGAAACGCTTTTATTTGGTGTCATGGTGATTTCACAATTTTTTTTGCACGCCCTGTGGATTACAACACTTAACCACTTTATTTGTACTTTCCCTACATAAAAAGAAACATTTACAGCGACTGACCCAAACCGCATCTATTATATCCGTGATAAAATCAATTTGCATGTTGCGAAATTCTTAGAAATTATAAATACATGTTTATGTTACATTATGCAGAATGACGCTGTGCTGTACATCATTGTTTAATAACTTGTATATTTTAAATGGAGGTGGGGAATGTATTAAACGTCTAGCCATCGCATAAAATGGTTCACATTTAATAGTCAGTATGACAAACACGTCTTAATTTGGGAACAAAAGCATTCTTACATTCATCTATTCATTCTTTCCTTCATTCATCCTTCCAATTCTTAAACCGAGGATAAAATTTTCTTAACAGCTTGAAGTCCGATAGCCTGTGTAGCGCTTCTGTGGGTTGGTTTTTCGTAGCGATGAGCTGAACGAAACGATTTCGTCCGCTCTGCGGGCTACAGGTCCGAGGGAAATCACTTTGAATTCCCAGTCTCCAATTTTAAGGAAAGAGACAAAGCATGTATACAAATAGGAAACGGTAAACGGATAAATTTGAAATGGTAGCAAGAAGAGGACGGTCAGAATTTACCAAAAATAGTGTTGTGTTTACTACATTTTCTCAAAACGTTTAAGTCTTGATTTGCAAGAACCCTATCCATGCCTCTATAGAGCTTTGTCATCGGGAAACTTGGACTGAAGAAATCTGGGTAATCAACTATTTTGATTCTTGTTTTGTGATTTGGGATTTGTGATCTAATATCGGAGTGGATGTTTACGCTTGGAGAGGCTATTTAAAATACAGTTGTTAGATTAGATGTTTAAATGGGGGTGAAACGACCCAGTTTCTAGCAAATGGTTAAACCTGGTACAAACTTCCCGAAAAATATCCTTGTGCTTGTAGAGAGTAGAGAAAACATGTGGAAAACTGGAACAAGTGGAAAAAAGGCCGTAGCCAGCTCGACTTTAACCAGTTGGTTGGTCACCGGGTCTTAAATTAAACTCCATCTAAACTAACTTTACCTAAACATGTACTGCTATTATCCACTTCCAGTACGAGTCAACTCCTTTTATGTGCTTATGTTTCGTCTAATAATTGTTTCTACCATCTATTTTAGTTTGAAATTGATTTTTGTACAAACTAATCACAAGGGAACGGATAAATTTTATTAATTCTATGCGATTGGTGTCTGCGTATTGAAATAAACATTAGTTTCCTTTCACTTTCGAACGAAGGTGGAAAAGTGAAGCTTAAGAAAGTCGGAAAGAAAACTTGTACAAAATTAAAAGTGATTCTTGAATTAAACTTACCACGACTTCTTGAAAGGTATGAACAGCTGGAGCCTGTAATAGATGTGAATATAAGGACGCCAAGGAACAATAGCCTTGGTTTTGTCATCTTGATGTTGAAATGATTTGTTTCTGAATCTGGATCGAAATTTTAATATTCTTTAAGACAAGCTCGCTGCTTTGCATCCAGTTGTAGAATAAAATAAATTTTAAAACTGGTTGTACGAAATTCATTAGTAAGGGTCGTGCAACGCAACGTAAGCAAACGGTTAGTTGAATATTCATTTGCGATTACGTCATAAACTTAAATTTATATAATGCCTGTCTGAACCTTTGTTAAAGGACAGTACAAGTCAAACAAGGAAGTAGCCTGCGTAGCACCTCCGTGGCTGCAGTCCCCTCAGAGCTGGCAGGCGATGGTCAGAAATTCCGCTCAATGAGCCCAAAAGTTGATCGTCTTAATATTCATGAACACTCATCACAATTGGCCTATCTCGAGGTACGCAGTGCTCAACGACTATTGAATCTTATCAATGCTACGTTGAACACAAAGACGTTTAAACCAAACAAAAACATAGGCTTATTACGTCCGTTAGAAGCTTTGAAACTAGTATTGAAGTCACCAAAGACTGAATTTAGAAACAGTAATCTTTTGTAGAAAAGTATCGAATTGTTTCCATGGCTGTGGAATTGGTTGTTTTAATTAATCGTTTTACTGTGTGTGTGTAGGCTTGCACGGTACCACACAACATATACAAGTGTCAAATAAAATCGACCACTGCACTGTTGTACAATGGTACAAGTGTTTGCCTGTTAAATAAACACTAACAGCCTCGCCTCAACCAATCCATTTAGAGTTATGTTAATGAAGTTTCCTTAAGTTTTCTACGCAGTTGAACAGGTTTGGTGTCCAACGCCGGAGGACGTTGATTTTTTCGTAGCGATGAGCTGGACGAAAAAATTCGTCCGCCCCGCGTGCTAACAAGCAAGATGCATTTGAAATTATTGATTATTACAGGTTTGTCACGCACTAAACTTGCTGTTTGAACTCTGACCACAAGCTCTGTTTATCTTAACCACAAGATCTGTTATCTGTACTTGAGCACGCGAAGGCCCTTCGATGTAGCTCAGCATGTCTGCAATGCAACACACAATAAATGTATTAAAGGATGATCAACGCTGCACCGCGGTAGATAATAATGCACGATCTACGCCCTCGTGCATCCGGCGATAGCATAAAGCCCGGTGAGTGCATTATTTATTCCTCTCAATGCATAGGTCCAACGTTGATTAAACTTGTTCATTCATACGCAACAAGATTTTCATTAAAAAAATCATAACTGAAAAGAGAGGAAACGTTGTTTCTATACATAATTGCACGTCCACTAAAAGTGGAAACATTTAAACTCTAATTACCGTTCAGGAAATGTTCTTGCGCAATAAACAAAGTATACCATTGTACAAACTGGATTCAGCAGATCCATAAACCATAGAGTATAAAGTTATGTTATTACATTAGGGAAATATTGCTTTTTTACGAACTTCTGCATTCCAAACAAGGACAAAGTTTAACGCTCAGGAAGAAAGAATTAAAAAATGACACTTGGCAACCCTCCTAGAAACGAATTTTACACGCACCATTACGGCCTAACCTACTAATTATGTTTTAATAAACGTGCCCGAACGTATGCTTCTTTTCTTATAGTTATGTGTGTACACTATGCGTTAAGTAAATTTAGCTTCGTCCTTACATATACATTCGCATATAGGCTGCATACATGCAGCGTACATGCACAGCACAAGCAGCTTTGGGTGGTATTTTCAAACTGTGAATCATGATAGTCTAAAGTAGATGTGTGCGGGTATTACGTTTCTAAGCTAATCTGCGCTGCCAAACGCTAATCCCAGAATCCGATTAAGAATTCCGAGGAAGTTGGACAAGGTAAGCTACCTAGTAGAGGGCCTAGTAAAGTTAAATAGTACGCAACGTTCAAAAGAAGCCTTAGGTCGTCAAGACCCTGTCATTTTGAGACGCGGGTTCTAGGCAAACGTTAATAGAAGTAGCCTACGATTGCAAGCTCAACTTTCAATGCCAGCTTTTAAAAAGTACAGTTTTCATGTTAGATTGGCTAGCCTTCAACGGCGTAGGCTTCGTGACTGTCTACGTACGTTAGCAATATCGTATTATCGTATTAGGGTTTTATTGTATTCATACGTACCGTGATTTATCCGTGGAGAATAAAAAACAGTCACTGTGGTTTTATCGCGTGAGAACGCACGGTCACCTGACCACAATGGACCATCAGGGGTTGAGAATTATTACCAAGTATGAATGAACAAAGAATATTGAGCGTCACGCCAGCTGATATGAGTTGACGTGATTGGCCTCTGTTGGGATTCCGTATCTAGCTCGCTTATAGTATTTTCACGATAAAATCACGTACAGTGTTTTTCGCTCGTTTTCATTGGCCAAAGAGAAACCGACGTCACGAAAATCACGTCATGTTAGTAATCGCAGATAAGAGGGCTCTTTTGATGTAGGTAGTTTTAAAGGATGGATTGGATTGCTTTATTTTCGAGGTAACTAATTTACACCCGCAGAAGACAAAGCACGTTCGTTTTGTATTGTGAGAGACAGCAGTTTGATTTCTGTTTGATCATGGAAGTAATTTAATCTTTTGACTACTGCCAGCATGAAACCTAAGTACACTGTTTACTTGGAGGAGCTTTCTGTTTCTAATTTGAATTAAATTTTATTCTTAATTATAAGTGGTTTAAGCCTACAAACCAATGGCAAGAGAGTTAACGAAATATTTAATCCTGCTGCGATTTAGCAAGAACATTGGGGTCCTCATAACATCACGAATAAAGTAAGACCTCTTCCAAATCCGCAACAAGAGACTGGAACTTATTTCCGTTTCTAATTAGAAAGTAAAACCTATAGTTGGGATAGGCGGGTATCCCTCATGAGAGATGTACATCCTAGATAGGCGACAAGGGCCTAGAAATATAGATCTTCGATGGGCTCTCGGGTAAACTGGTTACTACAGGCATTTTAAATCGATCCCATTTTATAACACTAAACAGGAATTTTTCTTAAACCAGATTAATTAACCTCACGTGGTACATAATCTCCTCAGAAGGAACAATATTATGGTTAATTTTTTAAATTACCAGAAGCGAGAGAATCACCCGGCTGAGTAGATAATTAACTTCTGTTCAACTAATATCAGGCACAGAGTCGCTACACTGTTAAAAAATTTCTCTGTAAATTTACATAATTTTTATGGCAAATTTTTTTTTCTTTATGGCAAAGTTTTTTTTACAGCCAGACTGTTATCATGAAAAAACATTAAGGATTTGTTTTTTCTTTACAGTTTTTGCATGTAAATTAGTTTACAAAAGTCTACTGTAAATCGAATTACAGAATCATTCTGTTTTGTTTACCTTAATTTTATGTGAATTTACAGCCTACTGTTTTCATTCCCGACGTTTTAATATTTATTACAATATCGCTTTTTTACCTTTCACATATTATTACGTAACATACACTTCACCATTACGTAGATCAGGTATTTGCTTATCAACGTAACGTGTCGTTACGAAGTTGTTTTCAATCAAAACATATTGAGGATGCTTTGTTGTCATATTGTTGTATAGTAGACTTCTATCTCTAGGAACTTTGTAATTGGAAAGTCACATTTTTTGTACAATATAATAATTGTTTTTTAAAAAAAATATGACAAAGAATGCAAATACATTGGTTGCAAACATTTCCAGGCAAGGTAAACAATAAGTTTATCACTTCCTGATTAAAAAAAGCCAAAGAAGATATTATTCAAAGCAACAGCAATCCTTTTGTTAAGAAAATGCCTACAAAATAAGCTCCACCCATTTATGCAAAATGAGATTTACGTCATAAAGTGGTAAATTTACAGACTCTTTCAAGTAAATTTGTGAAACGTTTTTAATTTGCTCCGATCAAGTGCATGATCGCCTGTGGCGATGAGTTGACATCAGTATACCAATTGTCAGTGCTCTGAAATTAGGGCCTTACAATTTCTTTTTACTTAAAAATGTGTGACAAAACACCGGTTGTATGATATTTATAACTAAGAACGTAATAACTAAGTATGCTTTTATAATAAATGTAAGTTAATTTTCAAATAGGCTCATAAATTTGCCAAAAATGTTTTTCTTTTTTAAACTGAAACTTCGCAGAACGATGCATGTTATATATTGAAAATTTTCTGGCTATTTCTTATTTGTTTGTTTGGGCTTATTTTTGTTTCTTTTTCAGCTTAAAAACAAAATGAATGTTCGTTAAATGACAGTTTATTTATGTGAAATCAGAAAAATACAAAATACTGTTAAAATTTCTGTAAATTCACAGAAAAAGTTTTACAAAGCAGTAAAATTTGGTTAAAAAAGCAGACAGAAATGGTTTTTCATATAAACAGAAAATACATGTTAAACAACCTTTTTTTTATTGTAGCAATACAAAGTGTCAGTAAAGATACAGAAAATCTCTGTTTAAAGTAAAATACAAAAAGTTTAAGTTAAAAAAAGTCTGTAAATTTACAGAAATTTTTAACAGTGTACTCAGAATATAATGATGGGTAGATATCATTAAGGAATAGGGGTTTTTCAGGTAGTAGGCTTACCCTCCCAAAGACTAGAAGGTATGCAAGTCGGTGAATATTTTTTTTTTTTTATTTTTGAAATTCTATTTAGGTTTCAAAAGGATCTTGCACCCGGAACCTCTGCATTAATTGTAGGTACTCCAAAAGCAGTCGGGTAATTCATTTCACTAACACTTACCCTAGTGGCATGTATGTGAGAGTATTGAAATTTGTGAAATTTTGCCAGGTTTTTGGTGATTAATTGGTTCAAAGTGTTTGAATGCAACCTGTTTATTGTGTTTTTAACGTCAAGATAAATTGAAAAATGAATCTTAGGAACTAGCTTTCACAATTTCAATACTTTCCGAACTTGCGCGAAAGTCTCACTTAATTTGCTCCAAACTCTTCTCTGCACATTATGAAATAGTAATGTAAAACAAAGAACGACGATATAAAGTGGGTCCATGAAAGTTTGTTTTTACTCCTTCAATGTACCGATCAACTTACATCATTATTACCTTAACCAATTATAACCAAAAGTAAACCAGAATGGCTTCTGTAGGGATCTGACAATTGACCACAGATGCGGTGTAAATGTAAGTCTATTGTCGCAATATTAAAACTCTAGGAGCAGTATAATAATGGTAAACTAACAAAATCTCGGTGACTTAAAATTACCCTTTGTTTCCTGGCATGCAGACTTTCGCATATTGACATAATATATGGGAATGCTCCGATAAGCTTTGCATGTTTGATACATTATTCATTACTTTCACTGTCCTTTCCAAAATTTTGCAGCATGATTGAATGTTAACCTACGGTGGCCAAGAGAGGACAAGCAAAAAGGGGGGTATTTTTTGTTTCTTACCTTAGTTATCTCAAAATTCTTACTTACTACGTCATAACTCTTAGATACCATTTCCGCATTACGATTTACCCTTAAGTCCGAATTCCGAGATACTAAGGCAGAATTCCGCAATACTAAGTCAGAATTCTGAGATAATTAAGATGCGACCCCCCCCCCAAAAAAAAAAACACGTTGTTTTTGCTGGTCCCCTTTCGGCCAACTTTTAAAACAAATCAGATATACGGAAGATGAAATGAAAGATTGCAGGGTTCGGGAGTTGGATTTAGTTGATTTAGTTGTAGTTCGGCGGAAAGAAATATTTGGTAGTCGGTAATGTCTTTCGCTTGTGCAGACAGACGCGTACTTTTTAAACTTGGTTTTAAACCATTTGACTACTTTCTTAAGTGCAAGGGTACAACGAACACAAAATTTATTGGAGAACTCCTGTCAAAGAACCTTAAAAAGGAAAAAAATTCTGCCAGGCTAATATATACAATAAAAGTTTTGTAGAATAAATTTCTTTGTGATAAACTGATTCAATTCAACCCGGCAAAAGGCCTAACGGCTATTGTCCCACAAAATAATTGGTTCAACTTTTTCTATTTATTTTTTACCTGACTAGGGGAGGGGGATGCCTGTTCGCCCTCAAGATCCACCGTTGCTTTAAAGGATACTCACGTTTTACTTTGTGACATCATATGCCTGATATGAAATTTTAAGTCAACGACTCTAAAGGCCTCTAATGGATAGGGATTTGAATTTCGTATTTACGCTATACATATCTTTGAAAATAAGCTTAGATCTAATTTGCAATGGTTCGGGAAATTTGATGGGGTCAAAATGTATAGACAGATTTTTAATAAAATATATGCCAGTTCAGGCAGCGAGACATCCTGTAAAACATACAGCAATTTTCTACATTGGTTTCATATTAGCAAAAACATTTTTTGTTCACTCAACTGCTCAAGCAACGTGTTTAGCATTGCACACTTGTTTAACATCCACTTTGTGAACCCGTTGAAAATTAGTTCCATGCAAAATAGAAAAACTTTGCCAATGCATTTAACCTGCCAGCTTTCGAGTCGACTTGAGTCCGTTCACTAAACAAAGTAGGCCGCGGACTACAGACAAGGGGGGATATGCATTACTTTGCTATTTTTCAACTTCCTCACACGTTTATTATATACGTGATTGTATGATTACATTCAGTTGTACACTGCATTTCTAACAACGGCTACTCCTTATAGACATTATGGATTTAGGACACACTGTCGTCATCCTTGGGGCAGAACAACAGAACATGTAGCCGCAGGCATAAGAATTCGCTCTGCAGGTGTATACGTAACAGGCTATGCGAGTATTTCAGTGTGTGGATTTGCCGGTGTTGGTTTCTTTAATTTGCCCTAAAAGGAGGGTTTAGGCCAACTCTCTGTTGCATGACATAATATACATAAGGTCTAAACAAAATACAGGCCTCCTGCTCCTCTGCAACACCAAAATAATATTGAACTGGTTTAAAGTGTAACAGTTGCTAATTGCAACATTTCATGAAGAACCATGTGTGCCATCTGCCATTACATTAGAGAGCCGGTGAGCATAATCATTAATGACAGGAAGCAAACTGTGACTCCGATGAGTATCGTAACTTTTCGTCCCCACCCCCAATAAAAAAGTAGAAATGGAAAACAGTAAGTAAATCTATAAGAAATTTTAGCGGTATGGAATGGTTTTAAGTGCAAAAAAAAGCTTATGTTAAAGACTGTCTCAAAATTGCCATTTCTGTGTGTTTTACAAGCTTTCTTTGAAATCCGATGAAAATAAATCTTTTAATCCTAAACCAAAGGCAAGATGAAGATATATTTCCTAACTTTAACCACAAAAGGCGTTTTTACGACAATGCCTCCAAAGGTCACATTTGACTTGTTTCTCAAGCATTTATTACTCTCTTGACGCTTTGATTCTTGAAAATTAAGAGTTTGACATGTAGAGAATATTGAGACATTTATTGTCAGGAACACTTTTTACGACACCAATTCATATCCATACAGATAAATCATGCATGTTGTAACTAAAGAAAGTCAGTTTTAAATTTGCTCAAATATTTCACTTTATTTTTCCAGTCACCGTGGCCATCGGTCCACATCCCTGGCTGTTGCATGCTTGCAGTTTGAACTTCCATCGTGCACCAATGGATAAGTCGGCGATAGTGTGAGTCTGTGGTCTGCCACTGGAACGGTTACGTGTATAGGTTGTATGGTTGTCAATAATGACTGTGTAATTAAAACTTGTGATTATCCCGTTACGTTCTCCACATGCTGGTTTACGCCATCCCAAATCTACGCTGTCAGATTTCGTAGTTTTGCTTAAGATAATTGGTTTACCTGTGGGTGCTGCAAAAACGTAATAAAAAAATTACAGATTAGTTGAGAGAGATTAGTTGTTAACATTGCTTAGACATAAGGGTGAGAAAATGTTGAAAAGGCTTATCTGAGGTAAAAAGCATTGTTAAAACATTGATAAAAACGAGCATCAAGGAAAGAAACAAAACTTGCGAAAATCCTTTCAAACCTCATGTTTGTGTTCAAGGTAGGACTGACCTAACTACTTCAAAATCTCTTCATAACAGTAATTTGAAGGTGGGGGGTTGAGGGGCAATGCAATGTTGTTGCAGTTAGTTAATTAAGCAAATGGAATTTACGGCTTAGCTTGTTTTAATTGTGACCAACCCGTCTTAAGTAGGCCGGCTACATGCTTTTATCCAGTTCTGGCCCAATGCAACTGGTTTCATTTCCCTACGCTATTGCTTATGTTGAGCAATTAGCACAATCAGTAGGTTTCCATCTTCGGTACGATCCGATCAGGATTCAAGTTCAAGAAAAGATTATGGTATTAATTATGTCACCGTATAGTTTCAATATATTATTATCGACAGGGGAAATTTTGTTTTTCCGCACTTCACAGCACTGTAGAAATTTATAATCAGTTGTCATAAAGCCAGACATGTCGGGATGAGCTTGTCTGCCAATGCCTGTGCACAAATTCGGCGTATTGCCGCCGCAAGTTTTCACTTAAAGTATATAGTCCCATTTTGACAGAATATACCAGCAAATCAAAATTCTTTTGCTAAGCCTTGTAGGGCTTACAACGCCTTTGCTGCTCGTACCGTAACTTAGTCCGTACAAATTTTCGTGCTTGACCTTTAAAACAACAGCTTTAATGTGATCTGCGGTCGTCGATTAAACAAACAGCCACGTAATAAAAGCAAATACCATAACTGAGGGAATAGTTAACTCGATGAAAGTGATCTGCGAATTAATTCTTAGAAACGCAAAGAGATGTGGCTCGACCTTTTACCATTGAGGCGGAAAGCCTAGAGTATATCAATCTCTATTTGTGAGTTGATATGCAACACGGTACAGTTAGTCCAGCCTGAATGCAGGAGATGCGTCATTGTACGGAGAGCTGAGCTGCATTTCTCTCACGTTTAGTTCAGTAGTAAGAAGATGCTTGCATGTTTTGACACCGTACAAGAACGAACAATCAAGCAATACGGTCTTACGTGAGAATGTATAAAATGGGAACTTTTAACTGACACATACTAATTTAAATCGGCACATACCAATGTAATTCGACCTCTACCAGTTTAAATCGAAACCTACCGATATACCTCATTAACATATTTGAAATCACGATTTCGCAACCCCAGCAAAACACATGCTCTTTGCAATCTGCTAAGGCCTCATCTCTTTGTACGCATTAGGCACTGTTAAATGCCGATTGCTGTCATGCTCTGTTGAATGTGGTAAGTTGCTCTCAATGAGCCCACATGCCAGTAGGCCTAAGGTAGATGTTGTTGTACATATCACTCCAGTTTCTTACCAATTGGAAATCGGGTCGACCTTTTGTCCAGTTGTGGCTCTCTGGCTTGTTTTCAGTACTCCATTGCTAATGCTCTGCACGTAGCACAACCACAGTAGATTCCGGGCCATTTTATTGACTCTTTCATTTTAAGTCATTGAGATGGTGAGGCCTTACCGGATTGCAAAGAGCATGTGTTTTGCTGGGGTTGCGAAATCGGGATTTCAAATATGTTAATGAGGTAAATCGGTAGGTTTCGATTTAAACTGGTAGGTGTCGATTTAATCTGGTATCTGCCGATATAATTTGGTATGTGTCAGTTAAAATTGGCATTTGACGAAGTTAAATCGGTATGTGTCAGTTTAAACTGGTATGTATCAGTTAAAATTGGCATTTGACGAAGTTAAATCGGTATGTGTCAGTTTAAACTGGTATGTGTCAGTTTAAATTGGTATGTGTCACTTTAAATGGCAGGTGTCGATCTAAATTGGTATGTGCCAATTCCCCACGATTTGATACCGATTGCTCGCCATAGTGGTTGCGGTAGGAAGAGCGAATGCCGACGAAGGGTTCTTCAGTGACACTTTACTGAAGTCTGGTACAGGCAGGCACAGCACTGGGACTTAAGAATAGTATTTTCAATTTGTGCGGCCATCACGGTGTATTTTAGACTAGACAGGAATGTTCAGACTGCATTACTGCTTGTGAGGACTTCTAGCCAAATTGTCTCCTGAGTTTCGGTTACGAGGGTCGACGCGTTAAACATTCTGATTTATAAAGGCTTTACACATCGACATTTCGCTTTTTGCCATTTGGTAAGCTGTAGGCTGTTAACCTTCTTTACAGAAGACCTTGCCAGTTGTCATATGAATGAGTGCAGGCCTATACTAAATCCACATCAAACTGCAACTGCAAGCGTTTGCTATTGTAAGTCAGACTAGGTTCTCAAGTACGGCTCAGTTTGTAAGTAACCAATTGGTTAAGTCGGGCCGGTCAAACCAAGTGGCTAACTGGCCTTAGCTTGTTTTCCCCACTCCATTGGTTATCGCGAAGCGCAATATGGCAACATATAGCGGGTTTTAAAGTCTTTGGCGACCGATCGAGGAGTCGGATGCTCAAGCACTTGACCTGCAATCGGTTAGTTTGCTAGTTAGATGATGTTTTACCGCTCAGTTTGTAATAATGCAGTCGGTCTGAGACTTGCTATAACACGGCGCACTTCACTACTGCCTATTTGCAGGCAAATGCAGTTTTGGTCCTTACTTGTATTATCCCCATTTTGCTCATCATTTCCCAATGAAAGCACTGCCATAGCACTCCCCTGCTGGCTTTATCTTCACTCATTGGAAAGTACCACTTACCTAGCTCGGGAGTTGAAAAATTCCGTGAAGTAACATACGATCCTGATGGGTTAAATGCAACATAGGTGACATTGAACAAGGAATAAGCAGTCAAATTTTTGAAAATGTGCGTCTGTATAGTTGCATTTAAGTTTTCAGATTCCGATCGAGGGTTACTAAGTGGTGTTTCACAGCTGCAGTCTTTCTTGAGTTGGTGTAGTGTGATTCTTTGTTGAGAAATGTGACAATTGGCTGTCAGATTGGGTGGTTGCCAAGAAACATTCAGATTAATCATCGTATCATTATTTACGGACGTCTCCAAAGTTAGATTCACGGGTACTGGTTCTGTACAGGGAAAAGTAGGTTTAGACTTAAATTATCTTTTTATGTTTTTGGAGAAACAGAAATTCTCACACCCTCGTTCTTTTTTTTAAAAAAAACACGGTACAACACACATGTGCGTAAGGAAGTGTATGCATGATGCACCCATATTAAACCCAACAGCACATATAAAGCCTCACGCATACTCCAAATTCTGCACAACGGTTAATCGCATATAGTCTCTCCTATGAATGTACTCACCTTGCCTATAAATTTCCGCGAAGCAAGACGAGGCCAAACGAGTAGAATAGGTCTAGACTCTAGCAGCTGAGCTTGTAGTCCTCGTTAGTACATATTTGGCACATTATATGCAACACACACACTAATTTATTCCCGCTTTTCCCGTTTCCCTTTTACACGGGCCTATCTCCATAATCTATCGACCCTATACCTGCAAATCAAATATTTTAAAAAAAACAGGTAAAATAAATGAAAGCACGTAGAGTTAATGCGTCTTTGAAGCAGATGTAATTTAGACTGCCTTGCATGAAATGTGCCAAAATAGCCGAAAATCCCTGAGGTTACACTACTCCATTAGAGTAGTGTTCTAGAGCGTCAAGTGCACACCCTCAAAGAAATATATGTCCTTTTAACTCTGGTTTTGAACAAATTTTGTCAAGATAACCTGCCAGTTGGCTGATGAAAGTCCATGAATATGAAGGAGCCCATGCCAGAGTGTGAATGTTGAAAATTTGGGTAAGATTGATGGTGATTTTGACTGTTAAAAAAATTGCTGTCAAATGGCGGAGATTTTCCGCTTTTGTGAAGAGGCTAGGGGTGGGTTTACCCTACAAAAACTTTAAGTCCTTCTACCTCAAAATCTAAACAGTCATGGTATGGAAATTTTGTTGTGCCATGATGGGCAAACTTGTCAGCTATCAAGTGACGGGTGTCTTGAAATAGCTGTGAACTTTGACAGGCTGCAGCGGACTCGAAAGGGAGCTAATATAATGTGTAAGTCAAAGGGGAAATTATTGGGGATGTGAGACCCCAGCAAGTGCTATCGATAAAATTGCGGTTTCTGTTCTGTCAAGTATTATCCGAGGTTTCATACTTCTACTTCGAAGCAAAACCGGAGCCACGAACTGGTAGAAAACTGGGGCCATGGTTCCACATGGTCGACTCAGTATAACAGTGACGTGAGTCATTACGTGGAATCAATATATAACGTAATATGTATAAATTCAGAATGTGTTGTATTTAAACATACAAATATACATGGACCTTGCTAGAAGGCTACAAATTTGCCATTCCTGGCAATCTGCTTAAACATCAGGCAAAAAACAAGGTTGAACAACAAAGACCTTCATAATACTACAAACAAAGAAAGTAAAGCACGCGGTACAATTTGTCCATTACTATGATCCGTTCCAAATCATACTACCATTGCCCATCAAGCGGGGCTCGATAGCACATAAAACATTAAAGGAATAGTAAAGATCATAGCAGAACATGACAGCCGAAAGGGTTTACATTTTAAAGTTTCAATGAAAGTTAATGGATTTATGACGTTACGTATTTTTTAACACACTTTGCATTGTGTGCATAAGAAATAAATGTACTTTGTTATGAACTGAAATCGTATCAAGTGGTTAATAGACCTACATATGTTTTTTCTGGAACGGTTCTCTTACTTGAGTATGCGTCAAGCCCCTGTGGCTTTTGCGTTATAACTGTAAAAGTCAGTTTAGTTGCCGGCAGCCAAACTTAAACACCGGAACAAGCCAGGTTGTGCAGCTATCCCCTGATTCAATCAGTAAAGCATTCATTCTTTAAATCCTACAGCCTTAAGGAAGGTGGGCTAGGGGTTGTAGCATTTGCCCAAGGTATTTCCCACCTTTTTTAAGAGGCGTTTGAAGTAGACTATTTGAACTACATTTTATTTTCATATGTGAAAGACATGCTAAATTTACACGATGTTGTTACATTTCAATTTAAATCTTCATCAGTGAATGACGTGTTGAACAAACGTGGGAGGGCAGCAGAAGTTATATGACTTCTTCATATTGGCAAGAACTGCTTTGTTTCTCTTTGTTTCTTCAGACTGTTGTGTTGACCTTGAAGGTATAGGGATAGGACCTGCCCGTGCGGAATGTTAGGTTTGTTTAATTCCCATGTAACTTACATGAAAGTGGGATTTTTGAGGAGAAAATTGGTTGACTGTAAAGTTGGAAAAAAAGGAGAAGAGGGTCCATTAATGTGAGAAACTGATGTCATGTGTACCTGCTCCAAGTGAACGTTTTGTTGAAAATGTGGCAACTTTACCTGACCATATCTTGAGAACAACAAGTCGAATTCAAATGCACAATTCATCACAATTCTTCTAATAAGTACCCATATAACATATCAAAATGTGATTTTACCCGAAACTCATCTTTTAAACCGGATTTAAAACCTATTCGAACTTTGCACCACTTCATTTAGCTGACACTAAGATGCCTAACACATCCGTGTTGTTGTATCGTTTCAAGTCCAGACCCTCAATATAGCAGATAGCCTAATTACTACCTAGTCTTTGTAAATTGACCGTCATGTTGGTTTAAACTTGTGTTTCCCAATTAAAATCGGTGTACGTTGATTTAAAGTAGTATATGTCAATTCAATCAGACTGGTATTCGTCTGTTTAAGTTGGATATATGCCAGTTTAAGTTGGTATGTTCCAGTTGAAAACGGTATGCATGTGTCCTTTACTCGTTATATTTGGAATTAAATGGGTATCTGTCGATTCCCCATGATATGATAATAATACCGACTGCTCTCCATAGTACAGAGCAGGCAGAGAGATGACCCTTCGCAATGACGTCACACACTGACCTGGTGTGCTGTTTGGAGTGTAAATCAGTGTTTGCGAATTGTTTTATTTTGTGTGTGTTCAGTACGTAGTCCCTTCGTTTGTGACTTTGAGATGAGCATTTAACAAAACCAAAAAGTACGTTGCTGAGTACAGCACCTAACCTACAGTCTGTATAGCACCAAAAGGTTTGTCTCTGTCAATACAACTCATCTCTAAGATGTATCGAGTCCCACCTAAAGATGGGGCAACACCTTGAGCCTTCATTTTGGAGAGACAGTGCTTACTTCGGGTGATTTTCAATAGTCCAAATACACCAGACATGCGCAGATGAGGAAGTATTCGTGGAAGTTCAACAAAAAGCAAAACCGTAATAGCCCACAAAATAAATTGCCTTAATGGCTGACATTTTAGAAAAAAAACCAGTGCAGCCTAGCTTGGACTGTCATCCTGCAACGATCAGAGTGCATACCGGAAAGACATGATAAGCAAGCCGCCTTTTTTACATGATGTAATTGAGGGTGGCGAGTCATGTTTCATGCAGGATCTAAAATAGTCTTTACGTTGTTAGGCGCATGGATCCTTTGACAAAGGCCTCAGAGAGAGAGAGAGAGAGTTCGCTAGCGACGGTTTATTTTTCCACAGGATATTCGAGAAATTTGTTTACATTATTTACACTCCGAGAATATTCGACATTCTTCTGTCTGATACTAACCAGAATGCAAGACATTCATACTCGCTAATGGAGGCGGTCTAACGGTTCTTGCGATAATAACAGAGAGGTGCTAAATTTTAGCAACTGTCTGATACGTGTTACAGGAAGTAGATGGTAAATTTGTTATGATGATGAGCCTTCCGCATTTCCGAAAAGAATACCAGTGTTGAAAATTTATACAGGTGAAACTTTAGTGATGGGGGAGGAGGGTAACAGAAATTTTTATTATGCAAGCTTCAATTTTACACTTTTAGCATATAGTGATGCTAAAACTGTCTTAACAAAGTAGATTGCGGATGATATTGTCTACTAAATCTAGAAAACACACGTATTTAGATTGCAGAAGAATTTTTATGAAAAGAAGGGTTTTAGGTCACAACAGGATTTGGTATGTAAGGGAAGAGCTTAATCTAAGAATTTTGGTGAAACTTTAACTGAAATCCAATATGTGGTTTTTAAGATATGAACATGTAAAGTTTTCACATTTTCAACAAAATTGAACTTGAAGCAAGCATATATGACATCACATTCCCACATTAATAGGTAGTCTTTTGTTTTTATTTAAACTTTATTCTGGATTTTCTCCTCAACAATGACATACTTTTAAAATGTAGTTGCATAAGTGACACGAGAATTTTTTTAAACTTTGCATCCCCCACCGGGAGGTCATACTCCTATTAACTTCAAGGTCAACACAGCGGTCTGATAAAACAAAGTTTAACAAAGCATTCGTTTTCAATGTGAGGAAGTGATATAAGCTCTGCTGCCCTCAAAATCACTTTCGAACTCAAATCTACTGACTTCATTTACTGATATCTCAAGGAATACATGTCCGATTTGAATGTGACTTTTACCACACTGTGTAGATTTTGTTCGTCTTTCACATATAAAAATTTAATTTTTGCTTAAACCTCCCCTTTAATCATTTCCGGCCGTAGCAAAAACTGTCAGAATTCCGTGCATATTATTGGAATTTCAAAATATCCAAATTTCCTCACGAATGACATTTTCAGTTTTTTTAACTCCCTAAGTGTTCTCAGAATTTTTCTTTTTACAGTTCGGCAGTTCAACCGGATCACCTGTATTTGAATGCATCGCATAATCACAAGCAAAGCAAGCATATACTTCCAGATCATGAGAGATGTAACTTAGCTATCATCTTGGCTTATGAGGTTTAAGGGTGGAGAGAGGTAACTACACAGTCTTTAATTTTGCTACTCCTCATCAGAGATCTCTCTTCCCATTCCTGCAACAATTGCCAACAAAATAAACAGTAAGGAATTTCTCATCAGCCTCCTCTTTCTTTGGTTGGATAAGTGCGCAGCTATAGTAGGTATTTTCCCTTACAATACGGTTGCTCAAAGTAACCGTTTTAAATTTGTCTAACAGAATTGCTAAATCTAATTACGTCATGCTGCCAAGTATAGGGCCACAAATGAGTAAAGAATTTAAATGTGAGAATATTTAAAAAATGCAGAACAAAAATAAAAAACGGGTTAAGGTTAGCTAAGTTATTTAGATGAGGTTGAGCATGCATATATAGCCCTGCGCAGGGAACATATTTGACTTTCCACTGAAACACATCAAAATCTCCATATGACTTTTTCAGCCATGGTAGTATTCGATATCATCAACTGTATTATATGTCGTTCGGCTGAACATGTGGTCACCGGCAAAGCCAGCGCCTACTGGAATGAGCGATTCATGTTTCAGTTGAAACGTCTAGGTTAGAAGAAAACTAGACAGTAACCATTGCGCAATTTTTGCATCCGGGAGACTACATTATCTTATCCGTTCGCTATTCCTAAGCACCTGTGACGGTCTTCAATTCTGAACAAAATAAAATATAACTTTAGTTTGTTGCTCTTGTTACAGTCCTAAGTTGCTTTATTATGAGAAGAAATCACCTTTTCAATGCTTTTCTTATAACAACGCCTACACGTTATCGTAAGCAGATTGTTCGGATGTTTCAAACTGTAAAAAGAAGCGTAACGACCATGTCACAGAGAACGGCAGTTGACAAAAAAACTATAGAAAGGACTTCTGAGAACTCCATACAGTCGTTGCAAGAACCGTGTAATTGAAATATCCCTAAAGTAATATGCCTCCACGTGTAATAAAAACCAGTGGCATCCTAAAATAAATTAACTATTTCCATGGTCAACGCTTTTAATGTACAAACACTTACAATATGGCACGCCAAAAGGCTCACCAAATATGATGATGTTCTAATAATAAACGTTCATGCATTAAAATTACACGTTCATGTACCAAAAATATACGATGATGTACTAACTTCATACGATCATGATGTAAATTTACATCATCATGTACTAAAACCATAAGTTCATCATTTTAAATGGTACGATGTACATGTAAAATCACACGTTGTACATCTAAAAACACATGTTGTACATGTAAAAACGTAAGATCATCACGTTATTATTGTCTCTTCCGCATGCAATACTGAGTGAGCCTTTCGGCATACCAGAAGTCCGCCAAAAGGCTCACCGACATACGATGATCATCTAAACTCATGCGATGTAGTAAATTTGCACGTTCATGTACTAACTGATTACGATGAGGTACCAAGATTGCATACGATCATGTACTGATTTCATACGTTCATGTACTGTTTGCTAAAACGTACATGTACTGATTTCATACGTACATGTACCGATTGCATGCCTGCATGAACTGATTGCATACGTATATGTACTGATTGCATACGATCATGTACTAAATGTATACTTTCATGTACCGGAGGGGCCCATGTGAGCATCGAATGGTAATAGGCCTCTGTCAATACTAAGGGCCCAAAGAATTAATTTTGAAGCTATGACCTGTGGAACTTTTGATTCTATTGGAAATTTCGATGGTAAATTGCGTTAAATACACTAAAGAGAACAAAAGGTTTTTTCCCTTAGTTCCGTGACATAAGAGAGCCCAGGGGCCTTACAGCAAAATCATTGGCCAGTTGACAGAGAAACTTAGTCCAAGAACCGGAAGTACCGAATCATCATTGGGTCTGTTGGCGACTGGTTGGCCTTGACATTCACTTGACATGACAAGTTGAAGTATAAAGGGTCAAATTGCAGCATGGTAGTTGATCGAAATTTTTGGGCCCAGGGCCCCTTTGTGGGCAAAAAGGCACCGAACACCAAAAGAAACATTGAAGTGACACTCAGTAACCACTGCTTTCTTTTTTCTTATCATAATACAGACATGGTGTTCCAACTAGTATGGAAACTCCTAGAACCTTATTATTTTAGGTCCCAGAAAGCCTGGACCCATGAGGAAATCATTGGGTAGCAAACCTGGGCCACTGCTTGTTGATATTACGGGATTTGCCAGATACCATATGGGAAAAGACTGAGTCACTATGTTTAACAAACAAACCAGTTGCCCACATGTACCACATAATATCCCATAAAGGACATATGGAGAGTCCCATAAGGGGTGCAAATTTACATGCAACATTGAGTTAATTATATGGAACACTTAAGTACACTATATGAGAGTATAACCTAGGATGAAGCAATTTCCCACCAAGAAGATTTGGGAGATTAAAGTCAGTCGGCGTATTTGAAAGTGGGCCCAGGGCCGTGTATTGGGAAATTTAAAATGAAGTTATGATTCCTGTCACTAACGTGAAACGAACAACAACTTCGTATCCTTTCTCATTTGCTTTACACCACGTATGCAACACTTGGCAATACTGAAGGATCTGCGGGACCAGGATCCAGGGACCTAAAACGGTTAGGCTATACCGGTTTTCATACCAGCTATTAAATTACATCTGTATAAGAACAAAAAATAAGAACGCAGTGGTCAATGAGTGTTACTTCAATTGGTTTTCGGTGCCTCTCTTGCCCTCAATGGGGCCCTGGGCCCAAAACGTTCGATCTACCACTATGCTGCAATGTATTTTGCCTCTTAATACTTCATCTTGTAATGTCCAGTGTATGTCCAGGCCTACCAGTCGCCAACAGACCCAATGATGATTCGGTACTTCCGGTTCTTGAACTAAGTTTCTTTATCAACGGGGCCAATGATTTTGCTGTACACCTGGGCTCTCTTATGTCACGGAAATTAGAAAAAAACACCTTTTGTTCTCTTTAGTGTATTTAACGCAATTTACCATCGAAATTTCCAATAGAATCAAAAGTTCCACAGGTCATAGCTTCAAAATTAATTCTTTGGACCCTTAGTATTGACAGAGGCCTATTACCATTCGATGCTCAAATGGGCCCCTCCGGTACATGAACGTATACATTTAGTACATGATCATATGAATTCAGTTTATCTACGTATGCAATCAGAACATGTACGTATGATATCAGTACATGTGTAGCACTTGCACTTCAAATAATTGCATTCGAGTGCAAAATAATACATATTCATAGGTTGTCCCAGTGCAACTTGTTATTTGCATAAGCTACGTGTGCAGTGGACCAGACTGACCAATCACGCGTACGACTCTCGTGGTGAGCAGGCATGTAACGGTCAGGAGGTCCTCACTAGCATCAAGTCAGCGACGCAGGAAAGACGTGGACACCAACTCCGCCGAAGTTCCGAATTGACCGTCCTCGACTTTGACAACACAGTACTTACTGCACTTGAAATTACCTACCAAAATCTCGGAGATATCTACAAGAAATTATTCGTCTCACCAACACATCAGTCCTGTGTAGTCGGGCAGCAGCTGGCAGCTCGACAATTTTTGCTTGGGACTGAGGTTTTGAGTGCGGCGGTAATATCAGTTCCACTACATCGCCGAGCACGAGGTCCTTACAGTGACGCCATTTTGTTGCGGCCCTGGTATTAGAGTTTTTCGTTAATGGATGTGAGACCATTTCACTTTACATCTCTAAATTGGTGACCCCGACGTTCTAATAACTTTTACCGACCTCGCCGGCAGGAACTGCAGATTTCTTCGAGAATTTTATCAGGTAATTCTGTAGCTAGTCACTCATTATCAACAACGTTACTTACACGTGCTAACTTAGCACTTGTTTTATATACACGTGTTTACGTCATATCGTATTATAGTAGTACAAGCCATACTACATTACGGGCTTGGTTTAGTATTACCGTTACTTAGTAGTTAACGAGCCTACGTCATTGTAGGCACTCTAGGCGATTTTTATAGCTACTGCATCCGTTCGTATTTTTACCTTTAAAGATTTCCCTAGTGACTAATGAGTGCTTCAGAGCCTAGTACTTCAGGTAGTGTAAGTACCGGGGTTACTACTACTGCAGCTAAACCCAGAGTACATTGTCTGTTTATTGCGGACTCTAGAGCACACAATTTCGATAGGTATTTCGTACCGTCGGAGTACTCGTCATTAAATATTAACTACATTATCCGTCGAGGTGCTAAAGTGGGGGAGCTTTTACAGCCTACCTTACTTAAATTGCACACCTACGACCCCCGAGACTGGGTTATTGTTAAGGTTCCTGCTGGGATTAACAATCTCACCAAATTTGTTTATGTTTCTTCCCAGCAAAACCGGGTACTAACTTGTAACAACTTGTGTGCTATTGATTTGATCAGTGTTTTAGAGGACTTTCGATCTCATATTGTAGCAGTTCGACCAAGGACAATTGTTAGCTTTTGTACCATACCAACTGCTGGTTTCCAAAAGTGTCAGCAAACTAAGAAACTACTTACACCCATCTTATCAGTCGAAGACTTAAACACTGCTCAAACCAATTTAGATCTGGTGCTAGACGAAGCCAATAGTCGTATAGCGGCCTTGAACAGGGGCACATCTTACACTGTGTCACTCCACACATTCATTCGTAGGTCGTCCATTAAGAAGTCGACCACTAGTACTAAACGTAGGCGTTTGGTCATTAGGTCTAACTTTCATTCATTATATGACGGATTGCATGCCACCTCAGATTTGAAGAAAAAGTGGTTTATTGCTGTGTTGTCGTCCTTCCAGAGGGACATTAGGAAAATTCAGCAATAGTAGCATTTTCTAGCCTACAGATACTATTCACAGTATTGTACAGTACTTTGCATATATTTATAACACATTAATCCCTACTTAATTATTCTAAGCAGTCCAATCGTAATTTTTTTTTCTTTTCTACCCATCTGTAGGCCAACCTGTTATATTTGTATCATTATGGATAAGGCTGAAGGTGCAGATAACAAAGATGCTGCAGTATCTGCTGTGGCCGTTAAGCTTCCACCTTTTTGGCCCCAAGACACAGAGGTCTGGTTTGCTCAGGTAGAGGCCCAGTTTCATACCAAGTGCATAACACAAGAGCAAACTAAGTACAATTATGTTGTAGCTGCCCTTAGTCCAGAGTATGCTTTGGAAGTTAGGGATTTAATTATTAACCCCCCAGCTAGGAATCAGTACCAGGCATTTAAAGACGAACTGATTAAGCGAACTTCTGAGTCGGAGCAAAAACGACTTCACCAATTGCTCCGAGCAGAAGAGTTAGGCGATAGGAAACCGACTCAATTATTACGACGTATGCGACAGCTTTTAGGGGATCGTACCTTAGGTGATAGTATTTTGAAGCAGCTGTTCCTTCAGAGGCTACCTACCAATACGCAATTAATTTTAGCCTCCATGAGTGACACAGCCAGCGTGGAACAGTTAGCTGTCACAGCTGATAAAATCCTAGAGGTACATCAGGATCCTACTGCTGAACCAGCAGCAGCAACAGTGGCTGCAGTGTCGCAATTGCCTACTTTAGCCAAATGTACTGAACTAGAAGCTCAGGTAGCAGCCCTAACCAAACAGGTCGAGGCTTTGACTAGGCAATTACAGGGAGACAACTCTCTACCTCAACCCTAACGAGAGCGTACTTCTTCTAGGCCTAATTCACCTAACCGTAGGGGTCGTGGGCGTGGCCGTAGATCTAGTTCACCCCACGCTGGAGAGCATTGCTTTTATCATTGGAGGTGGGGGCACCAAGCACGCTTATGTGTCCCACCATGTACCTTTAACCAATCAAACCCCCAATCAAACCCCCCTCAGTCAAAGCCAACGCCAGCAAGTAAGGACGACTACCTTGTCTGGCCATAGTACTACTAGGAGTCGTCATTTTTATGTTCGTGATATAATTACTGGCACCAAATATTTAATTGATACTGGTGCTGACATTAGTGTATTGCCTGCGTCTAAGTTTGGTAAACGTGGGCCACCTACCTTTTCTTTGCAGGCTGCAAACAAAACACTTATTAAAACATACGGACAGAAGTCATTTCCTGTCGACTTAGGCTTAAGGCGGACTTTTAACTGGATCTTCACTATAGCTGATGTACAATGGGCCATTTTGGGTGCAGATTTCCTTGGGCATTACAATTTAGTAGTTGATGTAGGTCGACGCAGATTAATCGACATCACTACCTCCCTTCAAATTTCAGGGGCACCATCTAAACGGCCATCTCCATCACCAGCCTACTCCCTAGTATCAGAGGACACGCAGTACCATAGGCTTTTAAACCAGTTCCCTCAGTTAACACGACCTAATTATCGGGAAACTGGTGTTAAACATTCGGTGACTCACCATATCGTCACCAAGGGCCCCCCATGTACTGCTAGGCCAAGGAGATTAGCGCCAGATAAATTGAAAATTGCCAAACAGGAGTTCGAGCACATGCTTCAGCTCGGCATTATTAGACCATCACAGAGAAATTGGGCCTCACCTTTGCACATGGTCATTAAGAAGACTGGTGATTGGCGCCCATGTGGCGATTATAGGGCTCTCAATAGATTAACAGTACCGGATACGTACCCTATACCCCATATACATGATTTTACTGCAAATTTAAGCGGTACTTCGATTTTTAGTAAAATCGATTTGGTTAGGGCCTATCACCAGATACCGGTAGAACCTAACGACATTCCCAAAACCGCCATTACCACGCCGTTTGGTAGTTTTGAATTTTTACGTATGCCGTTTGGCCTCAGATGGGCCGCTCAAACGTTTCCAAGGTTCTTGACGAAGTTTTGAGAGGTTTACCGTTCGCCTACGCCTATATCGACGATTTATTAGTGGCTAGCAACTCCCCCGAGGAACATATGTTCCATCTTAGGCAACTTTTTGAAAGATTGGACAAGTATGGTATTGTAATCAACCCTGCGAAATGTACGTTTGGCGTTCCTTCGCTAGATTTCCTTGGTCACAGGGTTGATAGTTCCGGCGTAAGACCACTTCCGCATAAGGTACAGGCTATCCAAAATGTTGCGGAACCAAAGTCCCTAACCCAGTTACGTAGATTTTAAGGCCTAGTTAATTTTTACAGGCGTTTCATACCCATGTGCGCCTCTATTGTACAGCCATTAACAGATTTGTTTGCAGGAAAAAGCAAGGATAAGTCCATTACGTTACAAGGAGATGCACTTAGTGCTTTCGAAGAAATTAAGTCTGCTTTGGCAAGTGCCACACTTTTAGTACATCCCAATTCCACGGATGAGTTATGTTTGACTGTTGATGCTTCCAATGTTGCTGTAGGCGGTGTTCTACAGCAAAATGTAAATAGTGTGTGGAAGCCAATTGCATTTTTTTCACGTGGGCTCTCCCCTACTCAAATGGGGTACAGTACATTTGGGAGAGAGCTGTTAGCAATCTATTTGTCGATTAAGTATTTTAAGCATATGCTTGAGGGTCGCGCATTTTATATACTTACCGACCACAAGCCACTAACATATACCTTAAAAGCTAAGCCTGATAGGCATTCGCCCTGAGAGATCAGGCAGCTTGATTACATCGCCCAATTTACCACAGATATCCGTTATATTAAGGGCACAGAAAACACTGTTGCGGATTCACTGTCTCGTAGCACATGTTCTTTAACTAATCTAGCCAGTGCTCTAATTATTCCCCCTAATTCACCCCTAAATTTAGAAGACTTTGCGTCTGAGCAAGGAAAAGATGATGAGCTTACTCAGCTGCTAGGATCATCTTCCTTGAAGCTCCAGGATATACCACTACTTGGGACAGGTAAGACTATTAAGTGTGATATGTCTACCCCCGCACCTAGGCCGTATGTCCCTTCTAAGTTCAGACGCACTGTTTTTCACTCACTCCATGATTTGTCTCACCCAGGTATTGCTGCTACTAGAAAGCTTATTTCTAGCAGATATGTTTGGCAGGGTATGAATAAGGGTATTAATGCCTGGTCAAGGTCTTGCTTGCAATGTCAAAAGTCCAAAATTCATCGGCATACTCAAAGTCCTTTAGGTTCTTTTGAGTCACCAGGACGTAGATTCAGTCATATTCATATGGACATTGTCGGTCCTTTACCGCCCTCCAACAATTACACTTACCTGTTAACCATAGTAGATAGGTTTACACGCTGGCCTGAGGCCATTCCAATTTCTGACATTACGGCTGAGACCGTCGCCAAAGCATTCGTTAGTCGTTGGGTCTCGATGTTTGGCGTACCCTCTGTAATTACCACCGATCGAGGTGCGCAGTTTGAATCTGCACTTTTCCGCAACCTTAATAACTTGCTAGGATGTAAAAGGTTCAGAACTACCTCATATCACCCCATGGCTAATGGATTAGTAGAGCGGTTTCATCGCCAGCTTAAGAGCTCGATCAAAGCTCACCCTCAACCTACTGCTTGGAGTGAGGCATTACCCTTAATTCTCTTAGGCGTTCGTTCTGCTTTTAAAGCGGACATAAAATGTAGTTCAGCTGAGATGGTGTTTGGTACCACCTTAGTGTTGCCTGGTGAATTTATACACCCGTCAGATCAGTCAGCCATTCCAGACGATACTTATGTTGATAGACTGAAATCTCATATGGCAAAACTACGCCCTGCTCTGACTAGGCCTACATCTCGGTCAAGCCACATTCCGAAAGATCTCACTACTTGTACGCATGTCGCATGAAACTCTCAATGTCTCATACGAAATATGACGTTGCATTTTCTTTGTAAATCTTCCCAAAAGTAACAAAGAGGGGACAGAATTTCCTATAAATTCCAAATTATATTTCATATGATGGATCACGACCATGGTATACGAAAAGACAATGCCCTAATTGTGAAACTATCTCTTTACAACCAGCATATCTGAAACTGGTGTTCAACTTTGACCAAGCGAAACTGATGATAAGGGCGCGAAACGTGCGAAACTTTTGCATTTCTTTTTTATGTTCCATTGGGAATCATTAATATGTGTTATACCTTTCGGAATATTGTCTCCACAGTCCGCCCTGCATGGATGTACCGACAAAACCAGTCAATGCACACAAAAACAACCAAAGCAACCAAACACTTCTAGAAACACTTCTAGAGAAAAGGCCGTGGACGGTTCGATTAGAGCCAATTGGTTGGAAAAAGATTGGTTCAGGCTTAAAACTTCATTTAACCGTGAAGGAATCTACGGAGCTGTTAAGGGGTCATGCAGGTTGAGATAAGTGAATTCCTCGACTATGTGTGAGTTAAACCATGCCTTTTCTTAAGGGACGTCAAGCTGAAGACGGTGGGGAGGGATTATCTCACATACCAATAAAACCCTAGAAATTGTGAGTAGATTCTCCAGTTTTAGATGCAAGCTTCCTTCTCTTTATATTCCATCCACCTGCCCCTTCCATGTTAAATCCATCGGTATTAACAATTATAGATTTTTACTACAAGTCCACGTTACATACATAGGTTTTGTTTAAAAAAAAATAACTTCATATCACATGACATACTCGTATATATCGTTTGTATAACTAAGTACAGGCCGTTAAATCTTGTGCGTTTCATTGAATAGTTATATCATCAGCTCGTTAAGACCCTACCGCACTACAGGACATCTATACCGTTGCCCTAATTGTACACAACTATTTGCACCTTTTAGCCTGGATAAGCCGGGCACCATTTCTCCAAAAACACGTTCGGAACATCATGTAAAACCTACCTTCACAGAGAGTTTGAATACTCTGAATTTTGCTTGGTGGACCCTCCGGAGGTTCCCCATCTCTTAAAAGAACTATCTGAAACTGGTAGTTAGTGCCAGCTGTTAAACGGTCAAACAGATGAGACACACGGTTACCCTCTAACTCCCATATATTGTACTTTTGAAATGTTTCATCCCCTTCTTGACGGTACAGAATCTTATAACCGGTTATCGGCCCATTGCCGTGATCGGTTGTTTCGTCCCATGTAGAAAACGATACTGTGATACTGTCGTCTGTCACCTCCGAGAATTCCAGTGGATCAGGCCCGCCGTAAGAAGGGGGCTCTGAAATGAAAATTAAGAATAAATGAATTTAGTGTCAGTAATAATGACGGGGATTAAGATGCTATTATTTGACCTAAAAAGGTATATTATTTTCATTGTGTCACTATCTAAGTCTAACTGGGCCAACATATTTAAATTTATATATATATATAGGTCGAAAGGAGTGTTAAAGTTCGATTTTGAAATTGAAATTAGTCCCAAGCATTGGCATTAGCCCTAATGAACAAGGGAAATAAGAAATAAATTCAGAGAGAAAATTGAGTCACAACCAGGACTTGAACCCGGGTCTGTCGCGTACATGGCGACCGCCTTAACCACTCGGCCATCGTGACACTTGTGATTTAAGACGTAGACTGGGGTTCTTATACCTGTCGCCCTCAATTTTCTCTCCTGTTACCACGGTGAGTCCCCAAGCGGGGTAATAGAAATCTAAACAAGAAAACTACAATCACAAGTGTCACGATGGCCGAGTGGTTAAGGCGGTCGCCATGTACGCGACAGACCCGGGTTCAAGTCCTGGTCGTGACTCAATTTTTTTCTCTGAATTTATTTCTTTTTTCCCTTGTTCATTAAGGCTTATGCCAATGCTTGGAACTTATTTCAATTTCAAAATCGAACTTTAACACTCCTTTCGACCTATTCATTCAATGTTCGATTTACCATACCTCGACCTAATATATATATATATATATATAAGGAAAAATGGAAAACAGAGTGTGCATATAGATCCAACGAATGATTTATTGAAACAGAAATTTTCGCCGCCTCCTGGCGGCTTTGTCAACTGTGTTAACACAGTTGACAAAGCCGCCAGGAGGCGGCGAAAATTTCTGTTTCAATAAATCATTCGTTGGATCTATATGCACACTCTGTTTTCCATTTTTCCTTATTTATTACGTCCAACACACGGAATTAATTAATGCTATATATATATATATATATATATATATATATATATATATATATATATATATATATATATATATATATATATATATATATATATATATATATATATATATAAATATATACATTTATATTTCACTAATTCGGCACTTAGGGGGAAAGTTGTTGTTGAAAAGTTGACCTTAAGGGGAAAAATTTTTGGGGG